>JAILYA010000037.1:663469-1326939 GCA_021437795.1 Rhodamnia rubescens | reverse complement strand
GAAAAAACCAAGCTTGAACGGCTTTTGAGCGACGCTGGAAATCGATCAAACAGTGATTGGAGAAATGGGATGGAGGTGATGTGGGAGATTCGTCGATCTTTGGTGCGTATTTATATATATATAGTGGGAAGCCAGTCGGGTCGGGTGTGGAAACGTTATCCATAATGGTGGGCCCAATGACAGCAAGCCACGTGTAACTTTAATCCAAAATTAGATCTGCTCCCGGTTATAATTTAGTCTTTTTTTCTTTTTTGGGGGCTTGTTTATATAGTTAATGATGAGGCCTTAGGCAACGACTGGTGCATCCACGTCGGCTCGCTTTCAATGTTACTCCATCGATCCAAATCACACGAATCAGTCGAATGAACATCATTATTGAAATATACTACTTATGAAGTACCTTATCAGGTAAGCTCGTCTTGTCCGTCGGACGACATGATCCGAATTTTGCAAAGAGCATCGAAAGATCAGATCGGGTAAAATCAACTATCGACCTCTCGTGTCTTTCTATTAACCGATTTCGACGCATGTCTTATAATCGTAGAGAAACATTCGTATAGCATGTTAAATTAGATAGGTCACCCCAGAGGTTTAGAATTGACTTTTTTTTCTTTTCCTTTTTTTCTTTTCTTTTTTTAAGGAAAAAAAGGGGAAAATAAAGTAAAGTAAAATATATAATAGGGCAGGAATAAAGTTATTCTAGGAGATTTTTTGGTAATAATTATTCTAGGAATCCGAGGATTTGGTCAAAGGTCAAAGGTCAAAGGGTCCTTGCCTTATCCACAAAAATGACGGGACACTTGACGCCGATCCGAGTCAGCCACTTCGTTCCCGTCGGCTTTCTCGGCGGATCACGGTCATCTCCACGTCTTCCATCTGCCCATTTCGTCAATTTTTTTATTTCAATATATTTATTCTTTTCAGTAATTAAAAAAAATTCCGAAATAAAAATAAAATAAAGTACACTACCCCAATACGACACAGCGAAATCAAGTGGAACATGTCGTTGACCGCTCCGTTTGACTGACCACTGGGCCTGACTGTCGTGGCCCAAATCCAGGCCCAAGATAAAAGAAAAGTAGCCGCGTTCTACGTTTGTTTCGCGAAAAATATATGATTTGAAAAATATTTTCCCTTGAATGAAAATATTAGCTGCATAAATTGCTGTCGATAGCAAAAATATTTTTTATTTGTTGATTATTTCAGGCGATATAACCATTTTTAGGATAAATATTTTCGAATCATTTATTTTTTGCGAAATAAGAGTCTATTAAACAGTGAACAAAGGTGGGTTATCAAAATCGTTCGGATCGTTTAGGATGAACACAGATTTCAGTTAGATCCAACAGAATTCAAATGTCCCTTTTAGTGGCGAAAGGGCGGGTCTCGCCCGCTTCGGATAATGTCCTTGCGAAGGCTTTGGCTCGGATCTCTTCGATCTTGAACAATCTCGACATCCGGATTGGCCCAGATCCGAGTCGGTTTCGAGCTGAGCCGGGCTTGGTTTACAAGCCGTGATAAGGAGAGGAGTCTTCATTGATTTCCAATTCCGCGTGCTTGGATGAAGTTGAATACTTCTTCAGTTCTTTGAAAGGAGCAGTTCTATGGTTCTTAGGTCGATTTTATGCGATTTTCCCTTCACAAATGAATCCATGGAATCATTATTGCATGGTACGTTTTAGGAGTGAGCAACTGGGAAATGACCCAAACCTGCTTTATCCGGTCGATTCACGCGAGGACCGATTCAGTTCTAGATTTCAAAGACCGGGAATCGAACCCGTTTGAATCGGCTCGCCTCTAATTTTCCTAACCCTGTTCTTTCCCTTTTCTCTCCCGCCGCCTCTCTCTCTCTCTCTCTCTCGGATTCGTCACTTACTCAGGCCTTCTTCACTCACGATCTCTCTTGGCCGGCGATTTTACGGCTTGATGGCTGAGTATTGATTGGACAGAGTTTGAGCGATGAGAGGAGTAGCATCAGCAGCGTCCTCCGGTCCCAACACCATGTCGTTCTTCTCGACTCCTGCCTTCTTTTACCTTCAGTTTTTGTCCGATGATCTCTTGACTCATTGCTTCTGTTCTTTAAAGTTCCTTCATGTGTACCATTGTCATGTGAAATCTGCTGTTTAACGATGCTGCTTCCACATTTTATTTTATTTTTGGGTTCTTTCTTGAGTTTCTGTCATTTTGACATTGTGGGTGACTTTGGAATGAGCTGCTCGAGGTCTGTTTCTTTGCTGGTCGATGTGCATTTGGGGGATATGCTGATCCCCTAGTTGACCGTAGAACCGACCGGTTCGGTCCATGGTCAACAGGGGTTGATTTTCGATTTTGAAAATTTGAAACCGACCCTGGCAGGACCTAACCAATCTGGAACCGATCGCTTTGGACACATTTTGCTTGGGATTGTATGCTTTGTAATTAGATAATTATTCTTTCGGGATTTTAATTGTAATATATCTAATATACTTCGTGACATTTATTACGGGCAGGGATAAATTTTTATTACATTACTTATCGAAACGAAGTTCGCTTACACTTTGCACTATTGGTCCTAAAACTTTTTACGAAGGCATAATTGAATTCTAAAACTCTCAAAGCACAATTAAGTTTTAAAATTTGTCAAATTGGATCAATCAAGTCAATCCGTTAACTCGGTCTAATTTGACTGACGAAAAATACTAACGTGACTTTTTCTTTAATACTTTCTCAAGACACGCAGGCTGACGTGGAATCCACCATGCGCCACGCTGAGAAGAACTATAAACTTCTTTTATAATGTATACAGTAAAAGGTTTTAAAAAAATTGGATAAAAGAAAGAACGATAGTGTAAGAAAACAATAAAATCTTAAGATAATAGAAGGCAAGCATTGGGCTGTTCTGTCTCCGGTGTAGCCATGACGGTTCCCGACTAGGCAACGGAAGGAAATGGCGTTAGGGTTGGAGAGGAGCGAAGTGCGATTCTTGAGGGCAGTGCGGGTGCGGCCGCCTCCCGACGAGGCTCGGTTGACGACCGAGTCCGTGGAGGATCGGCTCGTCCTGGTGAATGAGCCGGAGGAGCTAGTCGATGAGCTAGTGCGATCGGAGAAAGGGCTTGAAATCTGCTGCTCTTTCTTGTATGAGGTCTGCTTTGTAACCCACGGAAGGGAACATATCGCACAACATACGGAGCGGAATTACTTGGAAATGACATGCACAAGTCTTACTTTAATCATTGATCGTAAAAGTATATCAAGTTTAAAAACTGATAACTACCACGAATGTGAGTCGAGGGCCGTGCTAGCCTACATGGGCGGACCACGGTCCTTCCCATAAATCTCAATACTCACCGTTTTTTTTTCTACAACAACCGAAAGCTAGAAATACCAGTTCGACGAGCAGATAGATCGGCGAAATAGACAAAATAAGAGCGAGTTCAAGTCATAATGCTTGTCACGAAAATGCGATTAAGTTCTACAGCTTTCAAGATTGCACTTTTCAAAAATTTTAGCTACGCGGTAAGTTTTAGGGCTTCTGCCTCATTTACGGAGAAAATTCAGGTGACAATGATAGTACAAAATCCTCATCACGAGGAAATGAATCGATCGCTAAATACATTCTGTTCCAAGAATCTTCATTAATTCGAATGGCCGGTAGTCTACTTCGGGCCCCCAAGTCCCTAAGAAGTATTGTCCACAAATATTTTCTTCTCATTCGCACGAAAAAGATAGCTATGGTCGGAAGTTGAATAAAGATGAGAGAGCGACTTATCAAATAATTCATGTAGACATTGTCTTGCCCACGCAACTTTTCCTGATCTCAAGTTCAATATACATCCATCCGAGATAATCGACGTAGATTATGTTTGCATCAATGAAAAAATTTGTGTGATCGCAACCGGCGGCTCTGAAAGCTTAAAACGATAGGTGGGGGAGACTATGAAAAAATTTGTGCGACCGCAACCGGCGGCTTTGAAAGCTTAAAACAATAGGTGAAGGGAGACTATGAAAAAATTTGTGCGACCGCAACCGGTGGCTCTAAAAGCTTAAAACGATAGGTCGAGGGAGACTATGAAAAAATTTGTATGACCGCAACCGGCAGCTCCGAAAAGCTTAAAACGATAGGGGGAGAGAGACTACGTGCATACGAAGAGCAAATGAACCACGTAGAAGAACGTTGGATACTTTAATACCGCCTCTCACGTGTAAGCCAAATTAAGAATGACGTGTGGAATTTGACGACCAATGAGTTGCGCGTGTGAAATAAGCCGAGGCAAAAGCTATGTTAATACTATGATAGAGTGGCCAATCCAAAAGTTTAAGTTTCGATTTTGGTGGAGCGAGATGATATGTATATAAAGAACTTATAAATTATGATTACGAGACGGGAGATACTTTAAAAATATATAGCTTGAAGTCCGAAATCGACGCAATTTGAAGAGTTTATGGCTCAATTGATGAAATGCATTTGTGGGTTTGGGTCTTTCAATTTGAGAAAATTTCAAAGTCCGAGCATCAAACCGCGATGAATAAATTCGAAAACGCACACTTCAACCTTAGATCGAGATCTATATTTTAGTTCCGCATTAGTTTTATACGTCCATGCAATTCAATTTGCATGTACTTCCCAATTCCAGCGTCGGTTGATTGTTGGTTCTTTTCATCGATGACGTCCGTTGTCCTCTAAACTCTGCTACCATGAATTATATCTATCACTTGTCGAATGTAACCAAAATTTTATAAATTTTCCGGTGTCCTAACACATCTAGGCTCCATTTGTTTCTTAAAAAAAAGCAATTTGAAAATTTTTTTTTCTAAAAATAATCGCTTATATCGCTTGGTTAAGATGACGCGCGTGAGTCATGTTAGAAAATCTCACATCGAAGAATTGATGTGGTATGGAGTAGTTAATATATCATAATGACCAATAACTCAAGACTTAAACTTTTAAGTAAAAATGGATCTAACCTGGATATGTTGACGCCCAACCTGAAGCTCTCTTGGCAATCTCCCCAGTGAAGGTATCGAAACTGCCACGTGCTTTCTCAATAATTATTTTTTATTACTTTTTCGTGAACGATGAAAATATTTTACGTATTTATTTTTATAAGATCGTTTTTAACAAATGAACGGATCCCTAGACTCGCAAAATTCACACGCCGGACAGGCCTCGTTTGCTCGTTCTATGCTCGAGGGTGGAAACCGTCCAGCAATCTCGATCGCTCTCCAAGGGCACGGAGGTTCCCATCTCCTGAACTAAAAACAAAATCGTCGCATTCGACGATGCGAATCTCTTTCGTCTTCGTTATGGGGACGATGTTTGTGCGCTCGGCGTAATCACATTGTCAGCGACGCGTTCGATCAAAATCCAGAGCCCGAGATCCAACGTGCGAAGTCTGAGAGGACTGCAACATCTCAATCAGCCGATCGGGTAGTTGCTCGTCCCGGCTCGCACGTACGGCTCGGCACGGCAAACAACGCGGGGGTACTTACTGTGAGTGTACGACGGTGACGAGCAACTCTCGCTGACACGTGTCGGTCGCCCCAGCGGCGTGTCCGGTAGTGGCACAGTAACTCTGTACAACCGCCTTTCGATGGCCCGACGTTTTTGTCGTACGGAGGATGACTTGGCGTCGTCACCCACGACGACACGGCCTTCGCGATTACTGGCCTTTCGTTCTTTCTCGTGGGCCCCCTATGTTTCGCCCCTTCTAGAGAAGTAGGGGTAGGGGTCGTTTCAT
This sequence comes from Rhodamnia rubescens, assembly GCA_021437795.1. Classification (NCBI taxonomy): domain Eukaryota; kingdom Viridiplantae; phylum Streptophyta; class Magnoliopsida; order Myrtales; family Myrtaceae; genus Rhodamnia; species Rhodamnia rubescens. The sequence goes on along the minus strand of JAILYA010000037.1, from coordinate 1,321,222 downwards.
TTGCCCCTCATGCTTTTCAATTATTTCTTTCGCCTCTTTTTTCCTAAGTTAGTCAAGAGATGTCGATTAATCAACAATAAATTAAATACAACAGTGTGTACAATGATGTCGTATGCCTTTTAGGTTTACTAATCTTCAATGGGGTTTTTTCTAATTTAATTTTTTAAAAAAAATATTTACGAATTTATTTATTTAAAAAAAAGTATTTACGGATTTGGGCTCGCGGACTGGGTGCCGAGCGACACCCGCTCAGCACTCGAAGTGCCGAGCGGATGGGGTGGGGCCACCTCCCCCGTCGCTCGGCGAAGAAGTGCCGAGCGACCAGGGAGGGCCCACCTCCACGCTCGGCACTGAAGTGAGCGACAGCCCACCTCCCCCCGGTCGCTCGGAATTCGAGTGCCGAGCGACCGGGAGGCCCCGCCCACTCCGTCAATTTTAATTTTTTTGAGTGCCGAACCGTCGAATTTTAAGCCTAGACAATCGAATTTTAATTTTTAATTTTGAGTGCTGGAACCAATTTTAATTTGAGTCTAGAGTGACTAAAATTTTATTTTTTTTTTAATTTCGTTTTCTTAATTATTGATACAATACTTATTTTATTTATATTTTTTTTTGTGAAACATATATCTTGATAACATAATTAGCCATAATTAATGAAAAAATATAGTAAGATCTATAAATAATAAAGAATATTATGATAATGTAATTAATTTAAAATATTCATAAAATAAAATTGATAACATATATGAAAAAAGAAATTGTCATAATATATAACAATTGGCAACTACAATTACATCTACTAATGATGTCTTCCTCCTATATGACCTCCCTTCGCATCCAAGTTGTCTCCGTTCTTCGGCGTATACAGATTGTAGTAAGAGGACGGGGATCCGAATGAGTAGGATCCGAATATGACGAAGGCATATCTTGTGAAAATATGCCGTGTCCGACGCTACATTAGGAGGATATTGAAAAAAAGAAAAAATCCGATCCATATGTATGAGTAGAACCAACCTGGAGTATGAAATAATGGATTATCGGGAAATTCAAAAGCGGATCCCTCGTGAGATGGGCCGCAACCGTGTGAAATCTCGATCAAACCCCGTAGAAAACCCCGGAGTGAAATCACGTATGATACTCTAAAGGGTAGGGGACGACATCACCATCCCGGATGAGCTCGAGTAGCCCTCCCGGGTCGACCGAACAATCTCCGGTGGATCATCATCCTGCGGCCCAACGGCATCGGCAGAGTGGGCGGTGGCATCATTGTTAACCTTCTCTCCTCATTCTCGAATAGCATTGCCCTAGCTATATTCCCCATATGAATGACGAGATGGATTGAAGTTATCTATGATATGCAAAATCGACCCCATCACCCTAGTAATGATATGAAAATCAAAAAAAGTTATAAAATGACAATAAGTTATGTTACTAAAAAATAATGAATGAATTAAATTGAAAGTGTTTAATCTACACCCATTGCGGCCCCGAATAGAAATCCACCTCCGATGTCTACGATACCACTCCATATATCCCGAATGATAATGAAGTACTTCGTGCGGATCACCATCGATCGTATAATCGATACGACGGTCCCACATATCAATCCACCGTCCGTGCTTACCTACCCAATCCTTCCCAACCGGCCTTAATTCAATATCGTGCAAGTATGATCACGGGGACGAAGAGTGACCAAACCGACGAAGTACTCGGCCTGATAATCCCACTCAACTATCCAATAACGAGTGGGACACGAGCCCTCCAACTGCCTTGTCCCCGTCGGCGAATATGGTAGAGCCTCTAGAATGTCATCGAGATATGGCTCCCAAATAATCGTATCATAATAAAACATATCAAATACCTTCAAGAATTAAATTATAAGCTAACATTATATTAAACTCGTTGGTTGCTATCATTACTTACGTCTTCCGATCCCATTCTATCGAGTTGGTAACGTAAATGGGGCAACGTATGTTAGGGACCTCCGTTGTTAGTAGACCTAAACTCCACGCATAAAAAAAAAGATTTTCATATATTATACGCACTTAAAAGAATCAATGACTTACGAACTAAAAAAACAATAGATCACATACATCGAGGGTGCATCTTCTAAAGGATCACGGCAGGGATGGAGATACATCCAGGCGCTCATATGCCCAAATCTGATTACATGCGACGCGATTTGATGCTTGATCGGACGCCCGCATAACTCCCTATACAACCACGCAAGGCCGAACCCCAACCGCACAAGGGTTGTCGAGGTTTGCCAGAAGGGAAGAAATAGCAAACTAACCCGTGCTCCCGATTTATCCGCAAAATACTTCCTCCAATCAGGAATGAATGCTCTAACACGCATATAGTGACATCATCGATCCCGAGGATGACAAAAATGTTCTCACCTAAATTTATTTGCGTGCCACGCAAATGGTGGGTGAGCACAAAAATCATCGCAAAGAGTGCTCCAATTGAAATTAGTGGGCCAACGCCCATCGATAAAGCCGAGTTGCTATATCCCGGACGTGATCGTGCATTCACCTTCCGCATATGGAATGCGTGGGTCTCAGTCCATCGCCGACCAGGCAATAAATCAAGTGCCAATCTAGTTAAAAAATCCCATCATATAAATTCGTAAAATCCAGCTTGAAGATACGGAAGTATACGCGGATCAAGCTCATCTGCGCATCGATCGTTGGCATCTAAGGAGTGCATGTTGATCCTTAAATATTATATGAACTGTTAGTAGAATTTTGATATTGTCGATTGAATGATATATAAACCGCTAAATTTCTCAATTACCCGAACATTCCATACAAACCCCAAGTGCCGAGCGAGACCCAAATCCGTAAATACTTTTTTTAAATAAATAAATTCGTAAGTATTTTTTAAAAAAAATTAAATTAGAAAAAAACCCTCTTCAATGTCCTCGACCTGTGGATTCTACAGATGTTCGCCGCTCTCTCTCTCTCAGCCATCGGCATCGATGGGCCGGGCTTCGATTTGTGTGGAGTGACGCCCTGGCCGGTTGCTTTTTAACTTTAATGTTCATTTCGGTGATATAACTTCGTTCATCTTCTCGATCGCTTAGTTATATATAGTTCTTTTTCATGTAGTTCAATCTTGCCCACCTAAATTATTCACGTTAAAGTGTTTGACAATACATCTACTATACACGCTGAAGGAGCTGAAATATTGTATCGGCGGAAAGGTCGCTTTCAACATTGTCGTGCTCAAATTTGTTTGCTATCTTCCGAAAATTTGAGCAGTCTCTTTGAACTTTAGGAGGGGATGTATACAAATGCTCTAATTCCTCGTGTTTCTCTTCTTATCTCCTGCGAATGACTATGGAGGAAATTATCTTCAATGCGAGCTTGAGTTTTTCTTCTAACATATGGTTGAGATTTCAAGTCCAACTTGGACCGAATCCAATGTGAACCTTCCGAAGAATATCTTCTTGTCCAAAAGCAAATAATGTCGTTTGTCCTTTCATCAATGAAGAAACGAGCGGCTGCTGAGAAAAACCAGTGTGAAAAGAGACGTGAACAAATTGGGTTTTGGCAGCAGCAAAGGCCGACAAATTTTCTACTTTTTTTGAAATAGCCACTGAGAAACCCTAGCGCAAGACAAAACATTTCGAAGAGGAGATGACGCCCACGAAGAGTTCCGAGATTAAAAGCTTTTTTTTTTTGGTCCAACGGAGATTAAAAGGTTAATATAATAAAAAATTTCAAATTGATACACTTATAACAAATTTACTTTAAATTATTTTTTTTTTAGCACGAAAAACTTTAAATCGGTACACATGTGATAAATTTACTCCAAATTATTTTTTTTTACCACCAAAAACCCTAAATCACATTTTTGTGACAAAATTACTCAAAACTAATTTTTTTTACCAAGAAAAACCTTAAACTAGGTATACTATGACAAATTTGCCTTATGTCAAATTAAATTAATATTATGAAAAATCTCAAATTTATAAACATGCGACAAGCATATGGTAAAAATCCCAAACCCAGACACCCGTTAAGTGACATATGCTCATCCAACTTAGCAATTTGATGGTTATATTTAACGAAAACTAACGGAGAGTAAATTTATCACAATTGTACCAATTTGGGGTAAATTTGTCACAAGTATATCAATTTATGATTTTTTATGGTCAAAAAAATAATTTTGGGTAAATTTATTACAAGGATATCATTTTTGGGATTTTTCGTGGTACTAACCCAAGATTAAATAGCCACTAGAAAACCCTAGCGCAAGACAAAATGTTTCGAAGAGGAGCTGACGTCCATGAAGAGTTCGAAGATTTAACACTATCTTGATAATTTAACTTGGTAAGGAAATGATACTGTTAGAATGTCCACAGACCACAGATATAGAAAACACGATCGATAAGGAATATTTAACACTAGATGTATCAAGGATGATGCGTGGAATTTAACAAACGGGGACTCACACAAGGACTAAACGGGGACAGAATCCGATTCTAGTATCATATTAGAATGTCCAATCCAAAAATTAAAGCTTCAATTATTTCCATATATGCAGTACCTTCATCCGAGGAGATTGCCAAGAGAAAGGAAGACCAAGTTCGAGCCCTACACCACAACGCCTGCCTTAGGATTCCATTAACCAATCAATACCATCTTATTGTGGGAGCAGGCAATAGAAAATCGAAACCTTTAGTACGGAACGGAGATTAAGTCCAAACCGTCAACATATCGAGTTGAACTCACATTTAACAAAAAACTTAAGCTACTAAGTTGTAAACCAACTATGATATTTTTACCACTACCTACCATCACCACACAGGACTTTCCATTCATCATAAATCAAAAGCCACTGCCAAGTTTGCTTAGATCTTTGACGAGGAAAGTTGTGGCAGTGGAGCGCATTCGTAGACCAGAAAAAAGCTTGACTCAAAAGTTCACAAAATAAATGGTGACATATGGTTGAGAAAGATATCTATTCATTAACGTTATATTTTCACTTATGGTGATGATTTCGTTGGTGGTGCAAAAAGAATGTTACTTTGGTCGTGATAACCGTCAGAATATCTAATTCAAAAACTTAAATCTATACGTGGAGGTGTGTCTAAAGAACATATAAACCCCGTTGACAAGCAATGTGCGATACTTTTGACACCCCTCGCATGGAGCCAGATTAGGAAGGAACGGCACATGAAATTTGATGAGTGGAGTGCCATACGAGCGAAATAAACCGAGCTTAAACATGGGTCCGATATTTTGTCGGAATATCCGACCCGAAAATCTCGAAACTTGTAGGTCCCATTGACATAGGAGTCCGTACATATATTGATAGCACGATAATTAATCGCGTCGGCAAGCGAGAGCGAGATGCTTTAACGAAACAAATCGTTGTCGAGCTTCAGACTTGTGGAGCTCGGGCAGTTTGAAGTTGTTTTCATGGAGCAACGAGTGCATGAACGGGTCGTCCACGCACAAAGAGGGTATATTCGCCATTGTGAGGGTATATCTAGTAGTGTAGTTAATAGTCATAGCTGTTCGGTGTAATCAACAGTCCAAGTGATGTCCACAATTAGTAGGTCTTTATGTTGGAAAGCGATGGTGTATGGGAAGGACCGTGGTCCGCCCATGTATGCAACCACACCCCACGTCAATTATCGAAAAAGATCATTAAACGACGCCTTTACGTTATACATACGCCTCCCCTCTCATCGATTTTAATCATCAAATGAGGAACAAGAAAGAAAACAGACGACGATATCTCTCACTTCTCCTCTCCGAACGTCAAACGGGCGACGGATTCTCTCGTTGCATTGTAGACACTTAACTGTGAAAAACGAGGTACGTCCGTTCACGTGATGTATTTCTCCGATCGGTGATTCAAGATGATCTAGGGCTTGTTGATTTAGAGTAATTCCACTGCGTATGTAATCGGGATCCGTTCCCTTCATTGGTATCGTAGCGCCGATTCTTGTTTCCCGATTGATTATCAAGTTTTTGGTCACGAATCAATGCGAAAAATCAGTTTTTCGCATCTACTTGTTCATGAATTTTTCATGAATTTTTATCCATCGAAAATGATTTTTTATTACATCAATGGAACGGGCTCGGCGATACGAGAATTTGAAGTGGTCGCCCGTCGCGAGACGACGCCGGACGACGCCGCACGCACGGCACGCGCGCACCGCGGGATCGGGTTCCCGGGGCAGAGACGAAACGTCGCCTTTTCGTGAAATTTAGTTCAACGAAAATTGTTTTTGAATATACCATAGGGTTCGTATCGTCGATACGAGCGTTTTGAGGGGTGGATAGCCGCCTACGGTTGCCGGAAGAAGCGGCACGCTCCGACACGCGCTGAGGAGGGGCGCTGAGAGTGGGGTCCACGCGCCTCACGTGCGAGGACATGCAGCGTGCCCAAACGCGCCCAGACCCGATTTTTAGTTATCCCTGAACCGGTTTAGCCGTATCCGAAACTCGGTTTAGGCATTCCAAATCCGGTTCAGGACTGTCCGACCCGTTCATCCGTTGACCGTTGACTGTCAACGTTGACCGTTGACCTGTCCGACCAACTTTTCAAAAAATTTCTTTTTGGTCCCTGCATTTTTGCGAAAGTTCAATTTGGTCCTCAATGTTTGCAAAAAAATTCTTTTTGACCCCAAAAGTTTTGAGAAATTACAATTTAGTCCCTGGACTTTTCATAATTGTAATTTATTCCTCACACTTTTGGAAATTACATGTTGGTCCCTAAAGTCAACTCGGACAGTTGACCACACGTTGACCAAATAGGAAGAAATTTTGACCGGCTCGTACGGGAGCGTTTGAGCTCCGTTTGGGGCCTGTGAGGTACCGTTGCGTTCATCTCGAAATTATCTTCGATTTGATATATTATTTGGACATATTTACTGAATATAAATTTATTAAAATGCGTATGAACCCTCATTATGCACGTATTTTGGGGCGTTTTTCGACAATTTTTTACCCATACTTTTTTTAATATAGAGGATGGCTTACATGTATATAATGATTGTTGATAGCATGTATAAATTTTAGAATGCTTGCTATCTATATCTTGTATCATGATATTAAATTATGATTTGATGCGTAGATTATTTGTGAATTAGTTCAAATCATGCTATGCCTTATTATGATTACAAGATATATGGATCATAGTATGAATTGTGATCTTTATTCGAGTGGGGAGTTCTACAAAGTTTTAGTAACTTTAGTGAACTCAATTTTTTACATAAATAATTATGTTAATGATAATTTCAAGCGAGGATTCTTAGACGATGATTGGGAACATAGTGAACTTTCGAATCCGAGACCTTATGTGAAATTATTTATTAATATAATTAGTTAGTGTAAAATATATGCATAAATGTTAGGCATTAATAGTTCGTGAATACATGTCTATAGAACTTTGTGTTCGAGATACAATGGCTTTAGCTTATTAGAAATCATAGTCGAGCTTGAATAAGGAGAGAAATTGAATGGCAAAAATTATGAAAGCTGGAATAGGATCCAAGATGTGCTAAAAGAGCAAGAAGCACTATGAGCTCTTAACCTAGTTATGGAAAAACACTGAAGATGGAAATACTGCACAATATAGAAGGGAAAAGAGGCATTTGCTACATTGAACTAGATGAACTCTATTGCTCTCATTATGTTGCAGAGTAGCATAGAAAATGGTTTTATGCATGAGTTCGAGCATTTTTTTATATAAAAAAAAATGATGACAAAGTCATGTGGAAAGTATTTAAAGTCGATTTTGGTAAGACATAGATCACCAAATCGGGACGGTTCATTATAAGGTTTGACACTTATATGATGCCTCATTGGTAGAATATAAATAGCTTTTGTGGCTTGTGTCAAACATGATAAGTGAACTATAAGATACATGCCATATTTTGAAGACTTATGAGTAGCAAGTGCAAGCAAGTAATATGTTCTTTACCTCATAGCTATGTACATATGAATATCCACTTGATCCACAATAAAAGTTAAAATACTTTTGAGAATGTTATGCGACGCTTTGAACTAAAGGTTAATCGCCTTCTAGCGGCGAAACCCGAAATCGACATTTGTTACCCTAATTCGAGTTCAAATGAGCTTTGTGCTCCAAGCGTAAGGGTCAAGGTGGGTTTAAGAAGTGGAAAGGGCAAAAAAACAGATTCTTACGGAAAGAAATCGAAGTTTAACCTACATTAGAAAGGAAAACGTCCTCTCAAGAAAAATGTTTCAAAAGTGAAGTGTTTTCACCGTGGCAATAAGGGTCACTTTGCTCATAATTGTGGTGAGTTAAAGAAGTCGAAAACCCTTTGTACACTTAAGAGTGTATACATATGTCTCAATTCGGTTTTAGAATCGAATCTCATCCTTTGTGGATTGTAAACTTAGAGACCAGAGATCATGTAGTGATGGGAAGAAATGCCTTAGTGGAATTTCAATGAGTTCCACATGGAGCAAAGTGAATAATTATGGGAAACAATTCCTGGGTGAAAGTTAAAGGGATTGGCCCCGTCAATTGAATATGCGCGGTGGTCGCATCTTGCTCCTACATGATGTATCACATGCGTGAAAAACTTAACGGAATTTAGTTTCCATGTTAGTTTTTGGTTAAACTTGATTTCAATCTGAACTTTCATAACGATGGTAATAACTTGTCGTTGAGCATAAGTTATTATGATTCCGGATGGTTTTACTATGCTTGATTGTTAAGTACAATAATGCCAATGTAAGTTATTCCCTATTTTCATCTTTTTGTGATGATATGAATATGTGGCATGTTAAGTCGTGTCATTTTGGCTAATAGCAAATATTTACATAAGCCAAATAAGGCTTATTGGGCAATATTGAATATGTCGATTTGCCTATTTGTGAGCATGTCTAGTGGGAAAAACAAAGAGGAAACCATTTGGAAAAAGGAACAAGAGCTGAGTTTCATTTGCGGTTGATCCATTCGGACATATGTGATTTAATGAATATGAAAGCAAGGCATAGGGCTGTTTATTTCATCACATTTATAAATGATTACGCTCGATTCGGACATGTCATTTTTTTTATTATTTCTCATAAATTTGAGGCATGAGTTGCTTTGAGAAATTTTTTTTTTTGAGCTTTCAAAAAAAAAAAAAAAAAAATCCGATCGAGGTTGAGAAATTCTATCCGATCGATTCGGATGTTTATGTGATGAAAATGGAATAAAAAGACAATAGTCTATTCTAGCGATTCCTCAATAGAATGGAGTTGCAAATAGAGGAAACATGTCATAATGAAAATGGTTAGGTCTATGATGGTACAAGCTAATTCACCTATCACCTTTTGGGGTGAGGTTTTGTTGATTACTGTCTAGATACTTAACCGTATGCCTTCTAAATCGGTTACATCTACTCTATATGAGTTGTGGATAGGTCGATAATAAGATTTGAATTTTCTTAGATCTTGAGAATCTGCTACCTATACTCTCAAGTTCTCCTACATGTATGAAAAATTGGACCCTAGAGGTAAAAAGAGTATCTTCATGAGATACTAAGAGCACTCAAAAGGGTATGTGTTATAGGTGAGCAAGAAAGTAAAAGTGTAACTCGAATATGAATCACGAGATGTTACATTCTTAGTGAATGAATTTTCCGAATAAGGGTGAGATAAGTGAAAAACTATTCTCTCGTTTAAAATCTTGGATAGCGATAATGATTTTACTAGAGCATCTCATCCAAGTGGGAGCAATGTGAGAAGTGGGAATTTGTTTCGAACTAGTCTCAATTGCAATCACTTGATGTGTAAAGATGTTATCATTATCTAATCCGAGTGGGAGCATAATGGAGAATGATGTACTAAGTGTACAATTTCCAATTTGGCGAACAAGTCACAAAAGCTTTCTCCGTCGACGTTTAGACATTGAAGGTAAAGCTTTTATGGTCGCTCCGCAAGAAGAGAATGAGCCAAGAAATGTAAATGAGACTCCGACTTGCCCTGATAAGGAAAAGTGAATGTAAGCAATTGAAAAAGAGATGGAGTCAAAAGGATCAAATTAAGTTTAGAAACCGATTGATCTTCCCGCATGGACGTAAAGCCATTGGGAGCAAATGTGTTCTCAAAATAAAGCCTAAAGTTGATGGCTCAATTGAGAGATATAAGGCTCGACTTGTGGTAAAATGATATAATTAATTCACCTCATTCCGATAGTGATTAGTATGAATCTTGGATTACATCAAATGGATGTAAAGACTGCTATTCTCAATGGAGAATTAGTAAAAGAAATCTATGTGAAACAACCTATTGGGTTTGTTACGTAAGGCCAAGAACAAAACGTGTATCGACTTTTGAGATCGATATATGGCCTCAAGCGCTTTTCGAGATAATGATATATATATTTTTCGTAATGCCATAGTGGTATACGATTTTGTAATGATTGATAAGGATCATTGTGTATATATCAAAATATCCAAAGATTAATATGTGATCATATCATTATATGTTGATGATATACTAATTGTTAGGAGCAATATGGAGTTTGTTAATACAATCAAGAATTGGTTATGTTCCGATTTTGAGATAAAAGATATGGGTAAATCTGCATACATTCTTGAAATTAAGGTTTCAAGGTATTGTTCAAAGAGATTGTGATCTTTTTCACAAGAGACTAGTATAGGTAAAGTCCTTGAATGATTTCGTATGCAAGACTCGTACACCCAAGGATACTCCTATTGCAAGATGTGAAGGTTTGAGCCGTAAAATGTGTTCTAAGACTCCACAAGTAAATGAAGAAATGGAAAATGTTCCAAATGCTAGTGTTGTTGGAAGCTTAATGTACGCTATGATGTGTACAAGACCTGTATTTGTTAAATAGTTGGAATGGTAAGTGTGCCAATCCAATTCAGGTCAAGCACATAGAATTGCCGTCAATAGAATCTTGACATATTTGAAAGGTACTGTTGATTTTTGTTGAGTTATCAAGGTAGAGATCTGCACCTTGAAGGCTATACCGATGTTGAATGAGTAAGAGGTTTAGATAAGAGGAAATCTACCTATGGGATTGTGTTCTTACTTAGAAATGGCGCCATATCATGGAGTAGTAAGAAGTAAACATATATAGTCTTATCCACGATGGAAATTGATCTCGTGGTGTTATCCGTAGCAAGACAACAAAATGTTTGGCTTAAGATATGCTTGAATCGGTGAGGTGTTGCTAAGGATGCTGCAGGTTCAATTATTTGTTAATTGTGATAGCTAAGCAACAATAGCTTGCACTAAGGATTCAATGCAAGACCAAACATAAAGTCACGAAATATAATTTTGCGAAAGACATGATTGTATGAAAAGATGTGAACATACGGTACATATATACGCATAGAATGATAGCGAATCCTATGATGAAGTGAATTCTTGGAGATGTTTCCCTAAGTCATGTGTTGACAAAGGAATTAGTTCCATACATTGAAATCTCTAGAAGTGCGTAGAAGTTAAAGTACTTGGATTTTTTATATTTCCCAAAGTTCACAGTTAATGATACTTATTATCATTATTGATGCCTATGAGCTTGTATGACAATTATGCATATTGATGCTTAGTGCATTATGTTTGAGAAGGTATGTCGGACGGATGAGAGATTAGCCTACTCACATGGGTAATCGCCTTTATTTACTGCGTGATGAATAGAGATGAGACGATTTCAAGCTTATTATCTAGGTGATAATAGAGAGCTCAAGCTGGAAATTTTGATGTCGCCTTAACGAAGTGTTAAGATGAGGTCATAATGTTTATTATGTCCGAAAGTGAAATAGCCCACGTATTTCATTTTATCTGTCTTTAATGCCGGATGAGAGTTCCGAAGATTCTTTTTAAAGAGAGTAGATTTGTGAACTCAAGCTAGACATTGAGTATATCCGAGCTATCATCCATACGGTATTAAGTGAAAAGACATACGCTCCATGGGAAAGGAGAGAATACCGTAATACGTACTTCATATTACGTATGTATGATACGACCAATAAGAGTTGGCAAGAGTTTTGATCTCAACTCTATGGCCGTGTGAGACTTTTGAGGATAAGAGTTCCTCAATTTAGTCCCCTCATGACTTTTACTTATTCTCAAGATTTCTTTTCGGTGTTCGCTATCTTAGGGTGTTGCTTATGGTCGGGAGATTGATTCGATCTAATGGGACATTTCTAGAAAAGCGAGCTGAATTGAGATTGAGAGATTTAAGGGAAGAGGAAGATCAATTTATTTTGATGTCACATTCAATCTTTGTATTCACACGTCGACCAATTATGATTATTTGAGTTTAGTCATGATTGTGAATACAATGTGTTGTATTTGAGTACTCAAAGAGATCGAGAGAGATATGATGTAAATGTGACCGATTGATCTAGGGTACCGCATACCTTTGGATCTACTCGAATTAATATGCCTATTTTGAGCGCTATATACTCCTAACGGATATATGGCCAACGAGCTCTCGCAGATATCTTGGTCGCACGGATTACTTGTCAATATGAACTTTGCAAAAGAGAGAAGAGAGTTATGTTTAACCCTTCGTGAGTGAGTGGGAGTAGTTGACCCTCCGTGGGCACGTGGGATTTGTTTGCCCTTCATGGGCGAGTGGGAGATGTTGGAAAGCGATGGTGTATGGGAAGGACCGTGGTCCGCCCATGTATGCAACCACACCCCACGTCAATTATTGAAAAAGCATCATTGAAACGACGCCTTTACGTTATACATATGCCCTCCCTCTCTGTCGCTTTTTAATCATCAAATGAGGAACAAGAAAGAAAACAGAGACGATATCTCTCACTTCTCCTCTCCGGAACGTCAAACGGGCGACGGATTCTCTCGTTGCATTGTAGACACTTAATCTGTGAAAAACGAGGTACGTCCGTTACGTGATGTATTTCTCCGATCGGTGATTCAAGATGATCTAGGGCTTGTTGATTTAGAGTAATTCCACTGCGTATGTAATCGGGATCCGTTCCCTTCAATATATAGATAGAAATCCCAAATTTTTTTTTTCACAAATAAAGTTTATAATATTTTCTTGATTAGTGCAAATAAGTAAACCTTTGCATGTATCTACACAATATATAAAGCCAACTTTCAATTTCGTTGTCCGCTTTTTAATACCACGAAGATATTGCTTGTGTCAACAAATATAGAGAATATAAAAGTTAATACCACGAAAAATATCAAACGGGTACATTTCGTGATAAATTTACTTCGAATTATTTTTTGACCACAAAAACCCCCCAAACTAGTACGCATGTGATAAACTTGCCCCAAACAAATTTTTTACCACAAAAAATCCTAAACTTGTGACAAATTTACCCTTATTAGTTTTTGTTAAATTTTATTGTCGAATTGCTTGATTTGAATGATACGTGACAGTGACGGGTGTACCAGGTTTGAGATTTTTACCATTTGTTTGTCACTAGGTGTATCAATTTGAGATTTTTTGTGGTATTAACCCAATGTAACTTAAACTAACAAAGCGTAAATTTATCACGGGTATATCATTTTGGGATTTTTTATGATCAAAAAATTAATTTGGGGTAGATTTGTTACATATGTATCGGTTTGAGGGTTTTTGTTGTCAAAAAAATAATTTGAGGTAAATTTATCACTAGTGTATCATTTTAAAACTTTTAGTGGTAAAAAAAATAATTTTGGGTAAATTTATCACCGATGTAGCAATTTGAAATTTTTTGTGATAAAAAAAGATATTTTAGGATAAATGTACTAATTTAAGATTTTTCGTGATGTTAATCCAAAATATAAGGAGAACATTAACTTGACTAAAAATCATATATCTTCTTATAGTTACCCAACAGATCTGTTAAACTTTATGAGCACATATCCTCACCGTCAATATTCATGGATATTCTCTACTGAAAATCAATCCAAGTCCTTCTCGAATCGGCCCATGTTTAAAGAAAGAAAATATAAATCCTCTAAGCTTTAAACACTACAAAGAATTGGATTTTTCCTTTTTTCGGATATGGGAGATTTCATTGAATTCATTATCCTGTCAAATTAAGCATTTGTTGATCGACTTTTACCATATAGATATCGCTTAAGTAGCTCGGAGAATGAACATTCGTGCGAAAACTTCGAGATCGAATCCATGTTTTAAATGTAGTATAAATATTGATGTGGGAGCATCAAACTCTGTTGAAGATATTCAAACTCACAAACCCGACTCACACGGGGGTCGATCAAATCAATCCCATTCGATATTTAAGTAAGCGAAAGTGGAATAAATTTGAATTTCCAAGATAGATTTTCTGAAAGTTGAAGAATAAGATCTAATTTGGCTAGGCCAAGGCCGGAGGAGGGTCTTATCCTAATCTTTTAAATCTGAGTAGGTTTAGATTTCCTAATTGTGGCGGATCATGTAATTCGAATACTTTTTCAAGTTCAGTGAGGCTTTCTCATTTGACTAGGTTTAATAGCCCACGTTGGTGTTTTAAATTGAGTGGGTTTCCCCAATTTGATCTTCATCCTGTCGAGGGGGCCCCACCTAATGCCTCATGTCCTGTAAAACAAACCCATACGGCCAAGTACAGCGGGCCCCACTCATGCCCCCACGTTACTTGTCGTTTAGCAACCTGTCAACCGGCGATATCCGGTGGCACCCCGCCCTTTAAATACCACCCCGTCCCCTGCTCTCCTGCATCATCCCTCCCGAGCCCGGAAAAGCTCTCCGCTTTCCCTCCATCACAGCTCTCGCGAACCTTCGCTCTCCCAATCTCGACCTCGACGTCTCTCCTCTCTCTCTCTCTCTCTCTCTCTCTCTCTCTCTCTCCCCGAATTTGCATGGCAGTGAGATTGCTGGCGAATGAGATTTCCGACCTGTGCCTCGGGAAGCCCGCGCTGAGGTGCCTCTCCGCCGCCGCCACCGTCGGCGACGCTCTCTCCGCCCTCAGGAAGTCCGGCGACGCCGCCGTCAGCCTGTGGAGCTGCGACGACCCCCCGCCGAGCGAGGCCGCGACCGATCGCGAGAAAGGCGGATGCGTGTGCGTGGGGAAGGTGTGCATGGTGGACATCGTCTGCTTCCTGTGCAGAGAAGAGAACCTCGCCGATCCGGCCGCCGCGCTTCGGTCTAAGGTCGAAGCGATCGTTCCGAAGGTCGCTGGTCTTGTCAGGCATTTGGAGCCCCACGCCAGGTTCGTATATTCGCGGATTCCTGGTTTCGGTGCTTATATCTGTTGAGATCCGATTAGATTACGGAGTTTCGGCGAGAAATTCAAGGAATCCTGATATGAATGCACGATTTGATGCTTCTTTCTGGCTTGCAATGTCAAAATTGAACCTTTTGTGGCTACTTTGATGAGAATTAGTTTGGTTTGATAATTAAGTAATTTAATTACGCGGATACCTGAATGAAATTGTATGCCGATTTTCCCTTAAAACTGTGGCTCTTCATGATCCTAATTCCAGTCATGTCTTCGTTCTTCTGTTTTGAGTCTTGTCCGAATCCTAGGGAGGAGTTTATGGAATGTTCATATGATTTTTGCATTTGGTTCTTCGTCGGAACGTTCAATGTTGTAATTCTACCATTGTTTCTGACTGTTATGATGAGAATTTGGTTTAATTTCATGATACCACCAACTTCAATGTGAAAGGAAGGGTCTTTGCGACAGTATCCGTGTGTCGATTTTGCCTTGATTTTGTTCTTGCCTCTGCATGTTGAACGCATTTGACGACTCTTGTCTCCTGTTTCCAGCTTGTTGGATGCGATTGAGCTGATCCTTGAAGGCGCGCAGAACCTGGTGGTGCCGCTGCGGTCTCGCAGAGGAGCGATCCCGAGGAAGAACCTCGTCCACAACCACCGTGAATACTGTTGGCTGACGCAGGAAGACATCATTCGATACCTCCTCAACTTCATCAATCTCTTTGCCCCCACACCGGCCCTTCCGATAAATTCTCTCGGCATCATCGGCACCGATTCGATCCTTGCCGTGCACTATTATGACCCTGCTGCATCGGCCTTGCGTCTGATCCCCGAATCCAACCTCAAGCAAACTGCAGTGGCCATCGTTGGCGACGAAGGCCAGCTGATCGGCGAGATCTCGCCATTGACTCTCAGCTCCTGCGACTTGACTGTATCTGCTGCTGTTTTGACACTCTCTGCCGGAGATCTCATGGCGTACATCGATTGCGGTGGTCCGCCGGAAGGCTTAGTTCGTCTGGTCAAGGAAAGATTGCAAGAGAAGAACTTGGTCACGTTTTTGGAATCACTGGAAGAGGAATTAGCGTTTGCTTTGCCGTCTGCATCTTCCTCGTCGTCAGATGAAGAGTTTGGGTGCGTGAGGAACGGAAGAGTCGGAGGCTACTCCGCAAGGATGGTGAGGAGGTCAGAGGCCATCATGTGTTATCCGAGGTCTTCGCTCGTCGCAGTGATGATTCAGGCGCTCGCACACAGAGTTAGTTACGTCTGGGTCGTGGAGGAAGATGGAAGCCTCGCTGGGATCGTCACCTTCGAGAGCATGTTGAGGGTCTTCCACGACCGGCTAAAGTCCATGAGCTGAAACAGAGCAAGGTGAAATCCAACATTGATGAACTGAATCTCTGATTAAACAGGCTCATGAACATGGCAGAGATTGAATGCTGGAAATGTCACAAGTTTTGAGGATGTGAAAGTCAAATCTTAAATCTATTTTCTGTTTTTCCAATGATGGGAGCCAACCATTGATTTGCTGAAGTTAGGGATGAAATTCAACTATAGAGATTGATAACGTGAGAGCAATCTCAAAGCTTTGCATCATTTTCCGTAGGATGGTTTGCTCAGTGCTTTGTTTGAGTTAGGTACGCTGACTATATTCTTCCACGCGCTACCGTCTGACGGCAGCATATATGCCGGTGGCCCGAACCTGGCTGAGCTGAGCCGTCAGCCTTCGCTTGTCGATGACAGGAAGGCATCGTCCGTTAAAGGGTTCTTGCACGCTCGGAACCGAATAGTCTTGTTAAACAGTGTGTTGGTTGGGTTTGGATTGGATCAAAATGATATGAACGCATTTAATCCGTTTATAATTCGCTTATTGCAATCCATCCAATCCATATTCATAATACACTTTCATATCCGATTCAATTTAGGAAAATTCATACCTAAATTGAGTTGAAAATGTGAAATAAGTGAGGGCGAGATCGAATGAAAGCGATGGAGAATGAAGAGAGTTATATAGTGGTAGATTGTTAAATCTATTTATGACTCATTTATAATACATTTGTGATCTATTTAGCATTTATATTATATTTAAATTTATTTATACATCATTTATTGAATATAACTAATTAATTTAACAACTCACTACCAAAAAAAAAAATCCATCATAATCTTTTAAGAAACATGTTTATAATCCATTTTGACAAATTTAAAATGAGAAAATTACAAAAAAAAAAAGTCATAAATCTATTGCATTCTTGCCAATGTAGACCTAAACATTTTTAGTTCACCGATTTAATCGGAAATTTTTTCTCTCACAAAAAAAACCGTAAATCTTTTCACTTCTTACCAATTCAATCATATTGGTTGAAAATTACTAACATGGATATCGGCCACCTTACGTGGCCACCTTAATAATATTTTAATATATTCTATAAATTTTGTTATTAACTTTTTTTTCTTCTTATTTCTTCTTTAGAGGCTGGCGATCAGCTACTAGGCAAGGCCAACGCGGTCACGACCAAGCTAGCGAGGCTAATGCGGCCTTGGTCAAGGCCGGCCTCGCCTAGATCTAGGTGAGGGCATCGCGATCCTCGATAAGGGCCCGGAGACACCAAAAGAAGAAAAGAATTTTTTTTTAAAAATGTATATATTAAAATATTATTAAAAATTGTTCAGGTTAGAATCGGCCGTGACACGTAAGACGGTCGGCCCTCCACGCCACTCATTTTCGGCCAATAGAATTGAATTGGCAAGAAGTAAAAATGTTTAGGACTAAACCAATAAAAAATTTAAGACCGAATTAGTAAAAGTACAATAAGTTTACAATTTTTTCGATTTAGAACCAATGGAAGATCTGGAGCCTCATATAAGACAATTAAATGCATCTTGCGATCCTACTCGCATCCTACTTCAGTCTTGGACCGAATAAAGTTCTTAAACCTGTTTCATCCGAACTCTAAAACATTAAATTCGAGGATTCTTAGGACGATGAAAGGAGAAAAAAATATTTTATCTCAATTTAGGAGGCCGATGGTAGAGAAGGTAGGTTCAACGTCATCTTCAAATGGCTATCACTGGGTAGGATCGTATAATAACATCCCGCCCGCGCCTAAAGTAACTCGTCGAATCTACCTCATGTTCTAATTTGTATCCAAGGCCATCCTACTTTAGGTCTTTTAATTGAAACGCATCTATCAACGAGGTCCGGACTTTCACCGTGAAACACCTTTTTTTTTTTCGGGTGAATTTTGTTTGGGTCCGTAAAACGACGACGGACAAATTAAAAATAGAAAGAAATAAATAAAAAAAAAAAAAAAGAAAAAGAAAAAGAGGAATATGAAAAATAAGGGAGGCATCATTCTTTTTTGGTAAAATTTTCGAGGCTCATATGTTTTATGCACGTGATGTATTAATTAATTACTTTAATCCGGATAAGGTCGTGAATATTTCCTTGTTCGTAATTTTCAATATTAATTTATTTCCTGTCGGAAACTCAGAGATATTATTGGATAATATTTGTCAAAATCAGCTCTATCTGTCCGTACACTGCCCCACACGCGCTCCCACTCCACGACAGTCACCGCCATAAATTCCTCCGACGTGTCCTCTTCCTCTCGCCGCCCTCCTCCTGCTTTTTCCAGATATCTGCGCGATCGTCGACGGCGGAGCGGAAGGTACCTCGGGCTAGGGTTTCTGGTGGTGGGCTCCGACGAGGGTCTTTCTCATCTTCCTTGCTGTGGGGTTTGATGGTGTTTGTCCGGTGAGGACTGGGAGGTTTGGTTTGTCGGGTGGGGTGGGGGGAAGAGTAGGAAGGAGATGTACATGGGGTCGATGCGCAAGTCCTTCAAGGACTCTGTCAAGGTGCTGGAAGCTGATATCCAGCACGCCAATACACTGTGAGTGAGCTTCGCATTTGGCGTTCGATCATCCGCTTCTTCAGTCTTGATTTCTGATTTTTGATCGCAATTTTGTTTGTTGAGCTAGCAAATGGGTAGGTCAGTTCAGTTCTCTGTTGCATCTGGGCTCTGATTTCGTTTGCTGATAATTGCTGGTCCTGTTTGAATTTGTTCCTTGCCTTTTGCTTCTGACGTTTGTTGCGTCTCATTGTCGTTTTCTGAAGGACGAAGTTAGCATAATTTTTCAGTTATTGGACAGTGCACTGTCAATAGCTGATTTAGTTTTTTCTGAAGGAAGTCACTTGGGTATTGCTAATGTAGGGTGCCTGTCTTTGCAATGCGGAGTTCATGTTTCCGCTTACCTGGTCTTACCAGACTGTTAATCCGCAGTGGTTGGGGGAAAGAAAAACTAGTTAGAAAGTGGAAATGAGCTTCCTTCAGCTCATGTTTATCTGTTCTTAAGGCTTTCAGATTTGTGATTGATTCCCATTTTTTGTTCTCTATGGAATTCTTACACAATTGCCTTCTTGAGCTGATAACTTCACCAGTTTGGAATGTGTGCCCGCTCTGCATGCATGTCTGGAATGTCTTTTTGGGGAGATCTTTACTCTGCAAATGCCGCGCAGGGCTTCAGATTTTCCGAGGGATTGTGATGGTGCGTGTCTCCAAATGAGATTGTCATATAGTGCAGCTGCACATCTGTTCCTTTTTCTTGTGCAATGGACAGACTGCCACCTTGCTGGTGCCCTTGGGTTCTTAAGAATTCTTATTTATAAGGTATGAAGAGTTTTTTCCTTTTCGATTCATTGGCAGCATGTCCAAAACTTTTATATATATGAATATCTGACCCCAAGATTTTCTCTGTGGTAGGTTCATGTCGATGGCACGACAACCATGTCTATTCATGAAAGAAAAGCAAGTATCAGAGAGTTCTATGGTAAATTTTAGTGTTTCCAAGTGATCGATCTAGCTTTATGGTGATATAGTTGCTCCACATTGCACCTGTCCCCTGATTCAGTGTTGCCATTGTTTACCAGCTGTAATTTATCCATCTTTGATGCAACTTCAGAGAGGCATTACAGATGCTGAAGAGAAAATGCAGAAGGCAGTATGCATGGAGAGATACTGCAAGAGAGAGGAAGAGGAACATACACAGCACTCAGATGTAGATACTGAAAGGGAAGATGAATGTGGAATATGCATGGAGTTGAATAGCAAAATCGTACTGCCTAATTGCAACCATGCTATGTGCTTGAAATGCTACCGTGATTGGTAATCCTTTAGACCTGCCAATTGCAGGACGCACGGCCTTTTTGGTTACATTTTTCAACTGAGGCAAATATTAGCAGGGTTATTGATCTTGAGCTGTCCTCCTCCCCTCCCCCCACTTTTTCCCTCCTCCTCCTTTCCATTTCTCTACACTCTCTTCAACTTCGCGATGTTTAAATAGTTAAATGCCTATGTCTTTTTCCTTATTTGTGTGGGGGGTTATGGGGGGAGAGGTTTGGATAAGTGAATTTGTACTTCTAAGCATCTTGCCTCCTCCTCTCTTGAAACAATAGTATAATTGAAGCACTAACTCTTTCTCTTCTCTTTTGATATGGGGGGATCCTTAAGAGAGTTCACAATCCACATCAGCTGTCAGGGATGGCTCTTTGAAATGTTGAAATTGTTCTGTGGTTTACCATCTCGTGAATTTTTTGACAAGGAAAAGTAGTCTGACAGATAAGTTATGTTTCATTACTAGCAATTTCTCTCAGGAATGACTCTCATAGTAGATTCTAGAAGCGACCATGGCTATAACTTCTGATAGAAGAGCAGTATTCCTAGATGAATAATTCCATATAGGAGAAAAAACAATGATTGACCAGTTTCCATAATAGAGGATCTTTAGTTGGGTGAGGAATTAGAAAGGAGGGAAAAGGAGAGGAGGAGGGGGGAGGGGGATGGTATGTAAAAAACACTTTTCTAAAACCCTCAATATTGGAGGGGTCTTTGTCTGGAGTTTGTGTTGCGTGGACTAAAAAAAGCAGCTCTTGAAGAGGGATTTCTTCGACCAAAAAATAAAATAAAAAATAGGGGGATTTCAAGATTGGAGCTGTGGACATGATGCTTTGACAATACCCTTGTCTGCTCTGAAAACTCCAATGGTTATACTTGGGTGCCTTTTTTGTCTTCCTAAGATATTGTAACTCTTGCTTTCTCGAGAGTCTTTTAATCCCCATGATTCTTCATAGATACTATGACATTTGTATTTTCCTTTTGCCAAACCCAGGAAAAAGGTGGTTTTATAAGTATTATTGCAGCTTTAAGGAATTTTAATCTATTGCTGCTGCCTCAATAGTGGCAAGGATGGCCTGTTTCCATTATTGTGAAATGTATAGAAGCAATTTGTAATTGCTAAGAGGCGGACAAAGTGTACAAATCCAACTGGGTATGAATATTAATGATCCTAGTACGCAGTCCCAATGGTCAAATATTTTCCCACTTCATGAAATGCAATTCTTGTAATGTCTTTTGGCTTTCTGCAAAGGGCGTATTTGTCCTATTATGAAACAGGTTGTGCTCCGATATAATATAAGGTTTTGTCTAGAAGGTTTTTCTGACATGGTACTGGAACTTGTCTCCATAATTGTTGAAGGTTTGGTCTCCCATAATCAGCTGTTCTAAGTAAATTTTTCGCCAGAGGTTTTTGACATGGTATCGTATTGTTATTTCATGAGGTTTGAAGTGTTAATGCACATAGGCTTCTATATCTGTGTCACCCATGCTGGTTATGACTAATGACTTTCAGAAACTGCCCCTAAGACTTTCTCACCGTGGGAGGGGATTTGGTATTCTTTTAATATAGAATAGTTTGTGTTGCCAGTCTCGCAGAAGCCAATCTCACAGAATTATCTGTCTTGACCATTCTTCATCTAGCTTGATAATGGTCTCTTTTGGGAGGACAGCGATATTTTGATCAAGTAGTTGAATGTTCTGTTCTCTGTTGTCTGAAGAATGCTTTGGCAAGCTGCTGTATAGATACTGACTTTGGATATGCCTTCTGTTGCATGAAATTCGAAATATGAAGGTTATTTCATGCTTATTTAGCAATGTTTCTTATGCAAACTGATCAACTAGAGGTTATTGCTTTATGCTGAAGTCTTTCTAGCTGAGGTCTTACCTGATTAAATAAATGGCTATGCATCTTTGAAGCAAGAACCTGTCATAAAGAAATAACTAGCCGCATCTATATATTAAGAGCTATTTTCTATCCTTGCAGGAGCAAGAGTTTTCCATCCTTAAAACCTCTTTGAATTTTGCAGGAGAATGAGATCACAGTCGTGCCCTTTCTGTCGTGACAGTTTGAAGAGAGTGGACTCTGGTGACCTCTGGGTACTTACTGACACCAGGGACATAGTGGACATGCAGACAGTAACCAGGGAGAATCTTAGGAGGCTCTTCATGTACATAGATAAGTTGCCAGTGATAATTCCTGACACCCTTTTTGACACCTATGATTCTCACCTCAGGTGAATGGCACAACTTGAGCTAGCTCTTTGCACAGTTTTCTTTTGATTTCTCCCCTTAATAACCAATTCATGGTTGGTTTTCTTTTATCTTTCTAATGAAGCCAGCCTAAGTTGTTGTGGCCTGGGTGGTCTTAAGTTCATTGCAATTCTATGTATAAACTCCTTGCAAGATGAACTTAGCACTTGTGTATACATGTTTGTATAGATTGAACTTCCTTGAAATGTACCTACCTCTCAATTTTAATACTGTGCCGTACTTAACACTTGTAGTTGCGTTCTTTTGAAAAGAAAAATGGAGATGCGTGCGATGATGCCCACGGGGCTCATCATTAATCACTTGCACTGAACATCTATTATGGTCCTATGTACATTCATCATGAGAACATAATGGAATTAAATGACCCGGCATATGGTCTCATCTTCCCTGGTTCTACAGTGGAAGGTATCGTTCTTCGGATTACTCGAAGAAGGCTATAAGATGGCAAAGAATTCGCAAAAATCTCGAGTTCAGTCCACAAGCTCTTAGGCATTCTCTTCGTATGTGGGGGGACCAACAGTAGTGAATATAAGGGGTGTAATTTGCAATGTTTTCAAAACATCAAACAAACGTGACACG
Source organism: Rhodamnia rubescens (assembly GCA_021437795.1). NCBI lineage: Eukaryota > Viridiplantae > Streptophyta > Magnoliopsida > Myrtales > Myrtaceae > Rhodamnia > Rhodamnia rubescens. The sequence continues at coordinate 1,298,045 of JAILYA010000037.1, read as the reverse complement.
ATAAAGCATACATGTGACTTTTAACCCACAAAAATGTCTCGTGGTTCTAGCAGAAAAGACAGCAAAGCATACATATGACTTATAACACATTGCATATGAATAGAGAGAGCTTAAATTTGCGTCCATCTTTCATCTCTTTAAAGCTTTTAGAGCTATTTAATGGAGGCAAAAGCCTGTGGCGGGACGGCATACGGAGGTGGCAGAGATAGATGACCTAGTAGTGGAAGCTTTGTTGGAGAGTACTCGTCATCGATGTCGTAGTCAGGTCCCCGGCGTGACCGGGCTGATCGAAGCACGATGGTGAACAGGATCGATGATCCCTGAAGCATCAGACAAAGCAAATGAATAGACGGTGAAAGCTTTTGGGAAGAATGACTCACGTACACACATCCTCCACTCTAGCCAATCAAATCAAATCTGTGCCTTTCTAATTGACAACAGATATATAGCTTGAATAATTGTTCGAAATGGGCCGAAATTTCAACACATTTATTCGAAATAAATTGAGAAATGGATACAGACTGACGGAGCACGATTTACCTGTGCTAGGAGTATTAGCAATCCTATCCACTTAAAGACATCGAAGTTTGACTTCACAAAATCCTCGAAGTCGGAAAATCTTCCCGTTGGATCTTCAGGTAAGTCCTTTTAGAGCATCAATCACAGTGTAAACCCACAAATATTTTGAGTGTTATGGTCAAAGTAGATAGATAAAAGCAAAGACACAGACTTCATGTATCGCTGATTTCTGGAATTTGCCTAATCATGCAGGTATTAGTCATCCTAACCTCGAACATTACCTTTTCCCAGTCTGAATTCAGGAGTATATCCGCAGCCACCGTGACCTCAATCAGGATGAGCAAACTCATGATCAACATGTACTTGATTCCGATTAAGGGTCAACAAATTGATATGATAGAATCTAATCAAACACAAAATGACCTTAAAAATTCATATCTGACTGGAAATTTTAACTGATATTTCATCTTCCAGAGGCATTCCTACATCCAAACCAACCAAGAACGTTGTCAAAACTCTTTCTTTAATCCATTCTCATAAGCAGTTCTTCAGGAATGTTTCCAAAGTGGACTAACTTCATCTACACCCTGCATTATGGGGAAGCTCTTTTATCCTTGCATTGTATCTAAGCCAATTGAGAAAGAGAGAAGTAGAAAGAAAAAGGATACACAGGAAAGGCAACAGCCATTTGCACTGTCAGCTGCAACACGACCAATCCAAGCTATGAGGCACAAGATAACTCCCATCCCCAGAAAAGCATAAATGAACCTGCATTTGTGTCTCAACTTTGCTGAGAAATGGTAGGATCTCCCTTTGAAAAAGATAGCATTGAACATGTTGGAGAAAGGAAAAACTGTTATAATGCACCCGCTTTCATGCACTGAGTGTACCTACTGTATTCCATTTAGCTGAACTACACTTGAAACCCATATCGTCTGCGAGCCGATGTTTGCTGAATGCACATGCATATTATAAATTCGATGACACCGATTTTCGCTTAGTTCGAAAAGTTTGGACTTTTATCTTCAGAAAGAGAGTCTGTACGTGTAAGTAGCATTGGTTTGGAGGAGAGCAAGCTTACCAAGGAGCAGCAGAGTAAAAAGAGGAGCCTTCATCCATGTCTCTCTGCCAAACTCTGACCATCCAAAACCCATACAGGATCATGGCCACCCCAACCATCCCCACCACATAGTTCACCCATTTTATCAGTGATTGCAGGCAACTCCTCACAATTCTTGCCATCTTAGACCCCTCAATTGCCTTCTTTACTTTTCCTTCAAAAGATACTAAAAAAGTTTACAAATGGGTTATGCAAAATAAGATTTTGTACTGATTCTCTCACGCCTAAAGGTGGAAAGACAGGCTCGATTTGACACATGGGAATGGGGGAAGCAAGCGAACTTGCTTCGTGTGTGATTGCTCAAATCATAGTTCAGTTTGGAACATGACAAAAAATGAGGAAGCTTCATAGAGACAGACACTGAGCTCCTGTTCTGCGTTATCATCCGTCCTTACCAGGGAAAATTATCCAGAAAATCTTAAATTTATTGTATTTTTGTTAATTCAGTTCTAAATCTTTTAAATTTGCTAATTCAGTCCTAAATATTTTTCACTTTTTTGCCGGTTGAGTCCTATTACTATAAAATCATTGACGTAGATAATTTTTAATAATTTATTGATATTTTTTCATTAATTTCTTTTTTTCCTTGCTTTTTCTTTTCTTTTTATCTGTTTTTTCTTGTCTCGCCGGTCGCTCCGAAAAGGCAAGAAAAAACAAATGAAAAAGGGAAAAAATTAATAAAAGAAATCGCTAAAATATTAAAATATTATAAAAAATTTATCCACTCAATGTTGGCCGTGGCATGACCGACGTCCACCGGAGTAATTTCGTATCAACAGAACTCAATTAGCAAAAAGTGAAAGAACCAAAGTTATGATTTCTTCACTCGCAAATGAGCAATCGTGTCGGCGAGAAACTTCCAGGACATTACCCATTTGTTGTACTGTTGTGCTCATTGCGGTGTGGCAATAGCACTTTGGTTGGAGTGTCGGATGCTGCATAACGTGTTCTAATGTTAATCCAGCTTTAGTGGACAGGAACCCAGTTGCTGTGGTGTAGTGGTTATCACGTTAGTCTTACACGCTAAAGGTCCCCAGTTCGATCCTGGGCAGCAACATTTTTTTGCCTTTTCCGGGTCTGATCATGGTTGGCGAGACAGTGAAAACATACTTGGCATCTGCAAACGGCGGACAATCTCCTTTTCTGGTCGTATTGGCGAACTTGAGAATGTCAATTTTTTTTTTTTTGGGCAAGTTCAGATTAAGGAGATTTTTCTCAACAATCGAGTTGTCGAGTTCAGATTAAGTACATTTTTCTAAACAATGCCCAAAGATGATTTTTTTTTTTGGGGGTCAAGTTCAGATTAAGGAGATTTTTCTCAGCAATCAAGTTGTCGAGTTCAGATTAAGTACATTCTTCTCAACAATGCCCAAAGATAATCCGACGAAACATGAGTTTCGATGCTCCAGTTGCCGAACATTCTCCTTTGCAATGCTTCATAGTGACTATTCATCTGATGAGATTGTGAAGTCTGTAGTCAATACTTTGCTACTTTAGTAAAAGGTCTCCGGCACATTCCTTTTGATGCATAGCACGTCAGGATCAACAATGCGGTACTGGATTGCCGATTCGGGTTCAAGTTACATATTGCATCTAACTCAGACGAATTTCACAAGTCTCTCCTCAAAGTCAGAAGAAAGAAGTACAAAAAAGCCTAAAATCCAGAACGGCAGTGAGCGATGCGTTATATTGGGTTCAGTCAGCCAAAATTGGTCGCTGGAGTTAGCTGATCAGGAAAGCAGTAAACCATGTGAGCTCCACTGTAACCTTCTGTGGATATCTGTCGTTACTAAAGTCAAAAGTTCAGCTCTTAGATGCTTTGCCTCTCAGGCGGAGGAGCAAGGAATGTCATCGGAGGGGGCGCTAGGTTTTGGCGATGGTCCAGTTGCCTTCTGAACAGGAGGAGGAGGAGGCTTCAGTGGTCTGTTTGGACGAACTTGCTCGGCTTTCTCCGGATGAATGTCAAACTGCAATACGTATTTGGAAATCGTTGTGTAAAGAAAATATATGCAGAGCAGTAACAGGAAGTTAGGAACACCAAACGGGAGAGAGCTTCATCAGCTTGTGCATTATGTTTAATCCGCCGTACTGGCCCCAGATCAAGGGGAGCATAAAAAGGCATAGAAATACAGAGGGTCACTCAATCTCTAAGACAACAGTTGCAACACTCTGTTTTCAAGCTTATGCAAGACATACAGCATTATCTCTACATCCAAAACCAAATGCCAATCATGTGAATAAGTGTCTCACTGACATTTCAATAGATCCACATCTTCATAGGTGTTCATATATGTAGATAAAGAACAATGAGTAAATGATTGATATGGAGCTAAAGAGATAATTTCATTAAATATGTAACTTTTTTCCTGACGACATACATGAACTCGACAAAAGGATTGACATGATAACTACCCAGAGCGGAGCTGCAGTAGAGAAGATAAAAACTTAAAGGAACCATGTCGGCACTTACTTCTAAATCTGCAACCATACAAGAATGCTGGAAGATAACCTCCATAGTAGAATTAAAATACATGCAGGTACTTTTAAGATAGCCCATTGTCATATAAGCCTCAGCATGTGTGTATACGCCGTGCAGTAATTGATGCAGCTCAATACCCAACAAATTACACAGCTTGAAAAGGCATCAAATGGCTTCTGTATAAGTGCATCAATAATATTCGTTGACACAATATTATCATGATGGTTCAGCTTCCTAAATTACCCTAGATCCAATGAAACGAAGAATTTGTCTAATGCACACATTAACTGACCTTGTAGCCGCAGCCAGATACACAAGCATGAAAACATTCCTGTACAAGAAAAAGAAGTAGAGGAAAGTCACGTGGATAATACTTCGTACACGTGTATCAACCATATCTACAATCCCTATTCACGATGAAATACCAAGCACTGCCAATTTTGGGGAGATAATCTCCTGCCAGTGTCACTCCACAAACAGCCCATATAATTAGTAGCTTCTAAGTCAAATTCAAGAGGCAGTTTCTTTCAGTAAATTTAGAGTTTTTATTTATTCTTCAATTAACTGTTGTCCGAATTCAATGTCTCCAGAAGGAATAATATAAGTACTTCGTAGTTCTTTTTATGAGCAATCCTGCATGCCCAGAGATGGAGGCTGGGGTCACGGGCAATGACTGCTCCCCAAAGTGCCTCCCTATTCATAAAACGGCCATGAATGCCAGTTATAGTTAGTCTCCTTTGATGGCAACTCAAAGTCTTATTTAAAGGAAGTACTATTGTGCGTTTGTTCCCCTTTCAATTTGGTACATTATCAAAGTCACTACTGAGATTCTATTTTTTTTTTTTTTTTTGCAATTGTATCGGTCGGTCTCTTTGTGGTTTTGACACATCAAGTAGTGGCTCTTTGACCTAGATTCTTTTATTAATTGATAGGTTAAAGAGCCACTACTTGATGTGTCAAAATGACAAAGAGACCGACCAATATGATTAAACTACTAATGAGACATCTTTCGGCCAAAAAAAACTACTAATGAGATACTTAATTTACACTCAATAAATTACCAAAAGTAAAGACCACATAATACTTAGGTGCATAACCCTGTGATACCAATTTGACAATATACAAGTCACAATGAAAGAATGACTAGCGTCAGTAACGTAACAAACCTGGCGAGTAAGGATATTTAACATAGAGATTCGATTATCCGTCTTTGGTCGTTTTGCACCGTACGTGACTATCTTGGTGTTGTTTTAATTTTCGTTTATAATTCTCTCTCTTTAGTCTTGTAGATTTCTGACTTAATATCATTCTCTTCTTAACAAAATCCTTCACTATTTAACTAGACCTTGAAAAGTAGACAAAGTTTTTGGGAGGTCATATTGGTATCAAATTTCTATAAGTGCAGTTTATTATGTTGGAACTTGTTATATATGACTAGGTAGTTTGATGAGCATTCCAAATCATCTTGTGTTTCAGATCAATATGATACTGATTTTCATACAGAATTTATAAGGAATTTCCACACAATCGCCATGAAGTAGGTAAGATATGTGCTTGAGATTTAGTTATTGTAACCACATTTTCACACAACTCACCCATCTAACAATAATAGCTTAATTTGTTTGTAATTGACAAAGGACCATCAAAAGAAACGATTTGTAAACCTTTCAGGCGAATATGAATCAAGTATCTTTCCCAAATTGGGTACACATAATGTTCCATCACTGTGTATACTTATTCACTATCCCCCAGAAAGCTTTTAGTGTGATGTAGAAAGGCCTTATGGTGCAATACAGAATGATCTTTTGGTAGAGTTCGCAACAGTAATATGGCAAGCTGAATGTCGGTTACAATGCCACAGGATAACACTCTAGTTAAAATGTTGCAACTAATCAAAATTTTTATGGTGAGATATCATTCATTTATCTCCAGATAAGAATGCATACGCCACAAACACCAGGTTAACCTTTAACATGGTTTAATAACAGAAGGTTGATTAAAAAGCCAGAACATTTGGCACGAGCCACTGCCAACTAGGTAACACAGCCCATACAACAAAAAAGAGAGAGAGAGAGAGATTAAAAAAAAAAGGAGCAGACAAAAGTAATGTTTACAATATTCATGGAAGTTTACAAGGAGATAAAAACCTCTGAGTAAGTTGCAGCACCAGGAGAGCGATCAATGTAAGCACTCCACTGGCGGTCCTTTAGCACAGGGTCCTTATAACACATCTCGTTGCAGTTTTCCACACCTAAAAATCCAATGACCCAGTCAATAAAAGTAGCACATCGACAAAGGATGAATCTGCTTGGTGCACATCTAGTCAGTTGGCGTTTCCCAAGGCTTCAGCTAAAGTCATGTGTTAGAGAGAGCAGTAGGAACGGAAGACTCAAAGCTAGGTTTCAACCAGGCAAGGAATCTGTACATTGACCCTAGATTTAGGTCAGATATTTTTGAGACTTCAGCCTCCAAAGACAGGAGGAGCATTAGACAATAGTATCTTCTCCGGCCCACAAGCTTCATGATCTTAAGGCAGACATTGAGTATTTTACAAAGCCAGGAAGAGGAAAGATGCTTCACCTCAATGACATCATTCCACTACTAGTTCTTTTGTTGTCAAATCAGCAAAAATGTATGTGCTAAGTGTATCAGGGAAGGGTCCAAGCAAAATCAAAGCCAAGCATCAGTTCTTGATTAAACTCCATCCCCTCCCCAAACCCCACCTCCTAAAAAGAGAAAAGAAAAGATAGGCTACTTCATGGCAAGAGATGCTCCATTTGATTAGCACTTCCCCAAAATTCATTGCTTAATTTCTTTCTCCTGGTGCACACTGAGGCAAAGGAGAGCCTGAACCTAAGTAAGGCATAGTTCTCAAATCTTGACTACCCTCGTAAGCTATGCATGTTTTTGTAATATTTTGAAGGTAATGTCTGGAAATAAAGGTAAAAGATAGCGAAACATAAAAGGGAACTCACATTCTTCCCATGTCTCTCCGTCAGCATCACAAGCCTTCTTGCAAAATACTCTCCCTGCATAATCCTTTTGTTGTCATTAATATACTCCAATTAGTAGGATAGAGCAGAGATGAGATTTAACATGTAAAAGTCAATCACCAGAAAAGGAAGGGAAAAAGCGAAAACCAATTCAAGCAAATGTTTTTGCATTCCAGACAGGCAATCAATTGAAACCAACCAGCAAAATCTGAGAGGTAAGATCTAAATAGTTCCTGCATATCAAGAATCCGTAGATTTCAATCCAAGAAGTTTCGATTAAGTAACCATGAAGCAAAATGAAGTGGAAAAGAACCAAAAGAAAAACTCGCAGGGTACCACATAATCCAGAAATCTAATAACAAACGGGATATTATTCTGCTAATTGCTGAAAGAGCAAATCCAACACTACAAGGCAAATACGGCAGATAATTTAATAGGTATCTCAAGTGTCAATCTAAAATATGAAAACCATTATCTCTAACATAAAATTCTATAAAAATATGGCAACATGTCATGTGGAGCAACAGCATAACAACTACATATCAACATCAACATCAACATCACCTTTAACCCAAACTAGTTGGGGTGGCGGTCGATGAACCCAAAAAGTAAGACCGAAAGAGCTATAAAATAAAACAAAATACAATAACAATGCTATAATAATATAAAGAAAACAAAATAGGATTGAAACGGCGATCGGGAACATAGGAATTTTGCCCTCCACAATGTTAATCGCTTTCCTCCACTCGTCCTAAATCTATGTCCCACGCCAACAAATCATGTCTTACCTTTAACCCAAATCATGTCCCACGCCAACAGCATAACAACTACATATATAACACAAAATTGAATGTCATCATCTAGACATAGTAAGTGAATTATAGTCGAGAAGCGTCTATAAACAAAGACAACTATTATGAGAACACAGAAACAGAGAGAGACACCCTCAGATGGACATTTCTGATAGGTGAGGACGGAGTGGGGTATGTTGGGGTGGGCAATGATAGGACAATATACACAACCACCAGTATATAAATAACCAAATTAACATTCTTTGCGATCCCCATCCTCACTACATGGTGAGGAATGCTAAGTAAAAAGGTTGGAAGTCCAGTTTGGTAAAATTGACCATAATCAGTGAAGCACGTCCACGAGCAATGCAATAGCAACTTCATCTCCTTTTACACAACACCATGAAATTCTGTCCATTGGGTATTATCAAAAAGAATTCCCCACAGAGACAATCATAAACCAACTCAGGACAGAACAAAGGGCCAGGACAAGAATGAACCCGGGAATCCAGGAGATAAGCCAAACCATTACTGCTGGGGTGGGGCTCCATCCAATCGGGATTGACGCAAACACTACACTTCTTCACAATCTCTTTCAATTCCCTCTCATGCTTATTTCATAATGCAACTTCCAATCACAGATCACTAAGCTATCTATGAACACAGAACTGAAACGTTATCTCGCCACTCGACCAAACCCCCGCATTTCTTGTCCTCTATCGATATCGACAGCACAAATTCCCATCCATTTCACACACACACACACAACACACACACACACACACCCCCCCCCCCCCCCCCCCCCCCCACACACACACACACACACACACACACACACACACACACACACACACACACACAATTCGATCACATTCACACACACACACACACACACACACACACACACACACACACACACACACACACACACACACACACACACACACCACACACACACACACACACAATTCGGATAGTCCCACACAAAGAGCTCCTGAAACAAAGCGGTTTTTAGGCTTAAACTTGCATTATCGAGCTACGATACCCCGTCAAAAACGCAAAACCGCCATGGGAATAACGAAGAGGAAGCTTAAAAGACGAGTGTCGAAAATCGAGCGAGAGAGAGAATCGGAAGATACATGGAATCTGAGTGAGGGCCGAGTACTTGCTCGTGCATTGGCTTCCGCACGGAGACGCCCATTGCTGCGGTTTCATCTCTCTCTCTTTCTCTCTCTCCTTCTCTCTCTCTCCGTCTTTTGAAGTTTCCAGGAAAACGAAACAGTTCTAGAAGAATCCCCTCGCCGAACCGTTCTTCAAGTTTCGAAAGACAAGAAGAAAACCAGGTCCGCAGTCGTTGCCGCCATGGCCACTCCCCACGAGCCCTTTCAGAACCGCTGAAAGGGAAGAGAGAGACTTAGGCACCTTTGATAACGTTTTCTGTTTCAAAAAATAATTCGAAACAATTTTTTTAATTTTATTCTCAGAATAACTTTTAAAAAATCGAACGTGATTGATAATCGTATAAAATTTCTATTCTCAAAACAAAAACGCGATTGGTAATTGTACAAAATTTCTATTTTGAAAAGTAATTTCTCTTCTCAATTTGTTCATTTAAATCAAATAATTACATAATCACATTTGATGACTCCACAATTGCGATCATTTTAGATCGTGATATCTTTTTGGCTAAAATATGGATGATTCAGATTTGTTCCTCAGAAAAATAGTACACTAAAATTATTGTTTTCCCATATTTGTCGTGAAACTATGCATATGTCAAAGATGAAAGAGGTGACTTTGATGCTCAAAATGAATAAAATCCATCTCTAAAGACATAAGTGGCTCGGTTTTACCCTTGAATACCATGCAGATAGTCACTAATGCAACATGGTACTCTAACAATAAATCGAGGCAAGGCTTAGGAAAAATCGAAAGGTAGAATCACAAAAAAAAAAAAAAAGATTTGCCAGTTGAATGGAACCCATTTTCTATTTTTGTAGTTTTTTTGGAATTTTCGGGAACTTTTGGAATGAATTGTCCATAAGAGGCAATATCGTCGTTTGGGAGAAATCGAAAAGAAAAATTGTCAAAAATAGAATTGGCCAGTTGAAATGACCCATCTCTTAATGTTTGAGATTTTTTTGGAGTTTTTCTAATTTTTTTTGGCTTTTTTAGATTTTTTTTATGAATTTTTCATTTTTTGTATTTTTAATCATTTTCTGATTTTTTAAAATTTTATTAATATATGAAATTTTAATTAAAAAATTATTTTGACCGGGTCGGGTTGACCCTACCCACGCCTCGTGGGTGCCCAACAAAAGTGAAAGAAGACTATCGTTGCTTTTTTTATTTTCAAAAGTGTTCTTTTTTTTTACAAAAAACTTTTTTTTTTCTTATTTTTAGTCCAAAAGTGCTTCTCGAGAGCGGAATCAAAATCAAAATTAATTGCGTTACCAAACATATTTATGATTCTTTTTTGTTTTGAAGAACGAGAAATAGAGGAACAAAAACGTTATCAAACAGGCCCTCATTATCATTAAAGGTGACGGCGGTGCTAAATGAACCGAGAACCGGACCGGTTTCTTCTCGGACAAGCCTTGAACCAGGCCCGATCTAAAACGCCCTACCCAAAAGCCCTACCTCATTTGGCTTGGACGAAACTAAAACCGATCCTGTTCCGGATCGTTCGAGCCTAGACCCGAAAGTATTATCTTGTTTTCTAATCTGCCAATTATGTTTGTTAACTTAAAACTTCAATTGCATTGTGATTAGCCTAATGCAATTTTCTAATGTCAAATGAATTGTGAGCGCATCAATTGCAAAATGGCATGACGTGCGAATAGGGTGAAAGAAAGTTACGGGAAAAATAGCACAAATAATCCATGAACTTTAGTCCAATATATAATATCGTTCTCGAAATTTTAATTTGTGCAATGTAGTTCCTAAACCAAATGTTCAACAGAACACAAACGAAAAGATTAATTGACTATTTACTAATATTTCATGAATCATATTGAACAAATTAATTATCCATGGACGACATTGAACGTCGAGCTAAAATTCATGGGCCATATTACATAAATTAAAAGTTCAAAAATAATATTTTTGGGCCAAAATTTAGGAACTATTGTTTTTATTACCCCAAATGTTACAGGGCTAGCAAGTTTAATTTGAAAAAGCTCATTCAAAGCTCGATGCCACAATGCCAAATGCCACGGACTTACGATGCCATTCTCTACTTCAAAGGGTAGAAATTTCGACATGTTTCGAGCAATACTCAGCTTATATCGCTAATTTGTTGTTTAATCATGTTCTTGAACTTGCTTATGGCTTTCTCAGAGTGTCTAAACAGTAAATTTTTCGCTTATATTTTCAAATTCTAAAAATATTATGAGTCCAGAATGAGATCTTGCATGGCAATTTTGTCACACTTTCCTCTAATTAGGCGCCAATACAGCAATACTCATTTTAGAATATAAGTGACTCAAATACGCGAGCATTTAGGGCGCACATGACAACACTTTTACTTGAAATCAACTTTTGATCGAAATTAATTTCTATACTTCTACTAAGAAGCGAAATTAATTTTCGATTAGAGAAATTCTTTTGGTTGAAAATTTCTACTTTTGAAATCATCTATGAAAATTATTTTTGACGGCTGAAAAATTTCTAAAACTTCATTTTAAAACTTTTTAAATTTATTTAGAAATAAATTTTATTATTAAAAATATTATTTACTTTTTAAAAATAAAAAATATTGTTTATTTTTTACTCCGTGCGACCGAGAGACGACAACTTGGCGGTGGTGGTTAGCGGCGGCGGGCGAGGCGATGGTTGGCGATTGGCGCGAGTGGTTCTGAGTGGTGGTTGGCGGCGGCGGGTGATGCGATAGTCGGCGATTGGTGGTGATCAACGATGGGTGGCGATTGGCCGTGAGGGGCGGCGGTGGTCGACGATGGGCGGTCAACGATGGTCGATCGTGGTGATGGTGGTCACAAAGCGGTGGTCGATTGTGGTTAGCGGCGAGGGCGGCTAATGGGTGGCGGCGACAGTGGGCGGCAATCGGCGGAGGTTTGCGAAGTGGGCGGTGATGGTCGGCGGCTACGATGATCGTAGGTGGCGATGGGCGGCAATCAATGGTGGGTGGCGGCGAGGCGGCAAGGTCAAAAAAGCGGATGATGGTGTAATGAAAAGAGGATGAGGCGAGAAATCTTCTTGAGTTGAGAAGTGACTTTTTTAAATTTCTCAAATTAAGAGAAAAATAATTTCATAAGTGAAAATGCACTTCAAAAGTAGAAATTTTTTTTTAGAAGTAAATATTTTTACGAAATGAATTTCCGCTTCATAAGTTAAATTACCAAACGAATTTACGTTCCATAAGTGCTTGGAGCAAAATCCACTTCCAAAAATGTTATCATGTGCATAACAATTTTACTTCTCAATTTCTCTGTCTAAAAGTCAATCCGGTAGAGAAATCCGTTTGGAAAAAATATTTGAAGCATAAATTTGTTTGGTAAAAAAATTGACTTCCGGTAGGATTTTTCATTTATGATAGGATTTTTTACTAATTTTGAAAAGTAAAAAATTTTCACTTATGATCTAACTTCTTAGCTCCCGAATCACTTCTTGGACCACACTCGCCTCCGCCGACCATCGCTTGCCCATCGTCGTCGCGGTCACCGCCGTTGCCCACCGACCACAATTGCTATCCCTAACCATTGCTTGCCCATTGCCGCCGCCACCGAAGATTTTATTAATAATGTTTCAAAAGTAGAAATTTTCAACCATTACTAAACGAATTTCTCTTATCGAAGTCAATCAATTTCTGCTTTTGAGGAAAAGTAGAGAAATTAACTTCGACCAAAAGTTGATTTTTGACAGAGAAGTGTTACCATGCGCGCCCTTAACTCTTGCAATGGTGATGCACCATGTCTCTCCCTCTCTCTTACAAAAAAATGGCATTAACTCCTTTTGAACAGGAAGAAATTTACCTCAAAAGTTACGTAAATCAGATTGGTAAGAACTCCTAATAAAAAAAGAAAATCCTTATCCAGCGGGCGCCCAAACATTATAAGATTGTTAGACGACCAAAGATGTAGGTTTTACATTAACGGGAAAATGAACAACATGTGATCGATATTCATTCGGGTAATAGTCTCAAGAAGTCATTGTTGAAACTTTTTAGACATTAGAAGAATGTTTGATCGACATTAAACAAGAAATCAAAACCTGTTTTGAGGCTCTTTTTTTCTCCCGACATTGGCTATCAATCTCGTAGCAAGAAGTCATTGTTGAAACTTTTTAGACATTACAAGAATGTTTGATTGACAGAAAACAAGAAATCAAAACCCATTTTGAGGCTTTTTTTTTTTCCGACATTGGCTATCGCTCTCATAGTCGAATTTGCTCGCGGGTTGCGATCTTAATAAATTCCACGACAATTTAAATCAAGAAATAGCTATGAATTCCAAGGATGAGGATCTGGTGTTGAACTTTGATTTGCATTTGCCTTTCAAAGTTGATTTACAGCAAGAAAAATAATTGAAAGGAGTGTGCCTCTCGAAGGGTCCCTAATCTAATGTATAAATAACCTTTAGCGAATCACTGAGACTAGCAAGATACATAGTGCATATTTTAATCAAAATAGTCAAAGAAAAAAAATTTTATTTCGAGACAAATGAATGATGTTGAAATCCTTCCCCTATAAAATAATTGCTTCTAACGAAAAGTATTTTAATCATCCATGTAAATACGTCGAACATAAATAGCCATCGATAATGAAAATACTTACTATCAACTCATTATAATATTGTTCCAAGCGAGATAAGATCTAAAATCTACTATGAGCATCATTCCTAAAAGAAATTGCTAGTAATGAAACATTATCTGTCAGACTACTTTTCCTCATCATGAAATTCATGAGATGGTAACCCACAGAACAATCTCAACATTTCAAAATGCCATCCTGACAGCAGATGTCAGTTGTGAACTCTCTCTTTCAGGATTTTATCCCTCCCAAATCAAAAGAAAAAGAGAGAAAAGAAGGAGCTACCATTTCAATTATACTCTTGTTTCAAGAGAGGAGGAAGCAAAGACGCTTAGAAGAACAAATTCACTTCTCCAAACCCCCCTCCCCACAACCCACCACACAAGGAAAAAGGCATTGGCATTTAACTATTCAAACATTGGGGAATTTGCTGAGGAATGTGAAGACCTAATATTGAGTGCTGTGTATGTTCCTCTTCCTCTGTCTTGCAGTATCTCTCCAGGCATACTGCCTACTGCATTTTCTCTTCAGCATCTGCAATGCCTCTCTGAAATTGCATCAAAGATGGATAAATTACAGCTGGTAAACAATGGCAACATTGATTCAGGGGACAGGTGCAATGTGGGGTAACTATATCACCATACAGCTCGATTGATCACCTTGGAAACGCTAAATTTTACCATAGAACTCTCTGATACTTGATTTTCTCTTGTGAATAGACAAGGTTGTCGTGCCATCGACATGAACCTACCAGAGAGCAAAATCTTGGGGTTAGGTATTCATGTGCCTGAAACTTTTAATCTGACATGCAGCCAATGAATCAAAAAGAAAAAAACTTTTCATGCCTAGTAAATAAGAATTCTAAACCCAAGGGCACAAGCAAGGCGGCAATCTGTGCATTGCACACGAAAGAGGAAAAGGTGTGCATCTGAACTATATGACAATCTCATTTGCAGATCCTCAACAACAATCCATTTGAGACGGGCGCCATCATATTCCCTTGGAGACAGTGTAACTGAGACTTGCTCATTGAAAAGAATCATGAACCTTGGACCCAGAAGATTCTAAGCAGAGTGAAAAGTTGGAGTGCACAAGAGGCTCTCATTTGCTAAGGAGGTGTAGCTTTTAGTATATCGGAGATGTGTGGCTAGTCATTGGAAAAGGGAGGGCAGTCACTTCTGTAGTCTGAAAACTGCCTGGTGTGCTACCAGGAATAAAAAGTTGCATGATTTAGCTTTTATTGTATCTAGTAGGGCAGTTTTCTCTACAGTCCAGTGTGACGTCTTGCATAGACTTAAAAGTATATTGATTTGTACCAGCGTAAGGGAACCTGCTCAGCTTCAAATTTGCAAGAACTGCGCTTGATGTAATCTTGGCTGCGGGGTTTGTGGCAGCACGGTTGGTGTGTTTTTGATATAGCAGATTTGATCAGCATTTTCCTAAAGTCGTTAAAATAAAATTCTTGCTTACATAGCAAAAAGTAAATTAGGGATGAGTGCAACAGAAATACATGAAGCATGCGTAATAAACAGTGAAGCAAGCAGTGACAGCATCCATTTTCCAGGTTGCAAGTGCAAAGCAAATGTCAGGGTCCAATCATCAATATAATCCATATCACCCAAAACTTCAAAATGGTGCTATATAATGAGCTAAATAAATGCAAGTAAAGAATGGACTTACGCCTCCCGATTCATTTGCAAGAAAATTGAGGTGCTTGCCACTCTGAGGACATGAAATAGTAAACAAATGCCACGAAAACTCTTTTTCCAGCTAAAATTCTTGAAAACAGGATTATGCAGCCACGGTGGCAACGGCGCCTTTTGACTTTGAACAAAAGAGAGCCAAAACATCTGCATGGTTACGTATGTGTCTTGGGCACTTAGGAAGAAGCTCTTGTGCTTCATTATGCCTCCTAACCTTGAAGAAGGCTTCGAACAATTGAAGAAACACAGATGTAGACGGGAACTTTTTCGAGGTCATTGCCTTTAGAAAAGCAAGAGCATCATCTGTGGTTCCTTTGTTTGATACCTGCTGAATAAAGGGATCGAGGAAAGGTGGGTATCCATGTTCCTTCATCAAACTCAGAAGTCTCAATGCATCTTCAAATCCTCCTTGAGCCAGCAATTTCTTCATCAGAAGTTTGTACGTCGCATGCCAAGGCTTCAACTCATTGTTAGATGCACAATCTTTCAAAATTCGGCAAGCATCAAATTCTCTGTTCTTATCGCAATACGCATTAACTAGTGAATCAAGAGCGCAGCTAGCAGAAGAACCCGCTTCTTTCTCAACCATCTCATGGAAATAATCAGAAGCCTTTTCAAGATCTCCCGAAACACAATGCCCTTCTATTAGCGATGTAATGGTCCTGAAATCAGAAGTAAGCCCAGACGATTCTAGTGTATCCATGAATTTACTCGCCTCATCCTTTTTACCAGTACTACTAAGCCGGAATGCAATTTTGCTCCGGAGATTGCAGCCAGGTGAGAACCCGCACTCCTGCATTACTTTCAAAACCTTGTAGGACTCCCCTAATCTTCCGACACTGGCTAAAGACTTCAAAGCTGCATAAAGCATGGAGTCTGTCAGCACATTCCCTTTCTCAGTATAAACCTTCACAACTCTAGAAAAAAGACCCATATCAAAGTCCTTGCTAACAGCTATTTTTCTCAATAGGAATGTACTTTCCTGCGCTGAAGGCCTATTGGCACCACCCATTGCAAACTCATATAAATAGACTGCGTCCCTTATCATCTTCCTCTTACAAAACCGACCCAATACCTTGACGTAAGTCTCTAATTCCATTTCATACCCAGCAAACTTCATTTCATCAACCAGCTTCCAAAATCTGTCGATACAATCTTCTCTCCCTAAGACAATTGCCATGCCATTATATGTCTGCTTCTTGTGCTTAAATAAACCACTTTCTTCGACCCACCGGAAAAATATCAATGCTTTCATGGGCTCGGTAGCAAGATGTTGCAGTACCATCTTAACCACATCACTCGAAAACTCGACATCTGACTCCAGCAGTTTCTTCTCGACATCTTCACTCCAAACCAAATTCTGCACTATCCTACAAATCCTGGAGGAATTCTTCTCAACAGAGTTATAAACTGATCCAGAAGCGAAAACACCTCTCAGCTTCTCCGCATCACTCTCTCTCCCCTCTTTCTCAAACGTGTCCAACACTTGATCTCTACAGCGTCCGGACACACCATGACCCAGTTTCTTCATAGTCTCTAACAAACCCCATAATTCAGAGACAAAGCCATTCACGCCCAAGATACCCAGCATCAAATTATACGATTTCGAGCTCAATCTCTCCCTATGCCTCTCCAAAACCCAATCGAAA
Source organism: Rhodamnia rubescens (assembly GCA_021437795.1). Taxonomy (NCBI): domain Eukaryota; kingdom Viridiplantae; phylum Streptophyta; class Magnoliopsida; order Myrtales; family Myrtaceae; genus Rhodamnia; species Rhodamnia rubescens. Next base: position 1,281,024 of record JAILYA010000037.1, on the reverse strand, counting down.
AATTTAACCGCAGCACGAGGCCTAGCAGAGAGACTCTCCAAGACCTTCACAACCAAGTCACGGCTCACGGCGACATTGTTCAACTCCAGCTCCTTCGCCGCATCCTCCGAGTCTTCGAATCTAGCGAAAGCATCGGCGACAACCGCGTGATCCGAGTCCCTCACTTCAACAGCCGGCTCAGTCGAGAAGGGCCTGGCTATGAAAGAGCTATTGGGTATCGCCAAGCTCGAGACTTGGTCACCCAACGGAAGTCCTGGAGGCGAGTTATGAAGAGGGTTCGTGCGGAAAAGCGAAGTCAAGTGACGAAGCGATTGCACATTTGGGTTGGAGAGCGAGGAAGGGTGTGGACAGTGCCTTGGGATGTTCGATCTTGAACGGAGGTAGGTTCGGAAGAGAAGCAAACCCCGTGAATCTCTCATCTCCGTGTGATCTTTGGGATGATTGCTGCGAGGGTTTCTCTTATTTCGTCGATGAAATGGAGGAGGAGGAGCGGTCGGCGATGACTACGGCCGTTGGTTTTCCTTAGAGCCCTGGGACTTCCATCAGCAAGAATCAAGATAACACCAGTCAAACATAAATCTTGTGATAACTATATTTAGATAAAATCGGATGGAATGAAAGCATACCTTTCTTTTTTTGGTCGAAATAAGCATTTCATGTACTAATTAAAATAGTTCTTACAATAAGCGTAAAAAAGAGGGGCCTCAAAATAGAGCAAATCTCAAAGAGTTTCGGGGGATTAACAAATCAATTACTAGGGATAGAATCCAAGGGATGCGCTATCGCAACCCAGTCGGCGATAAAATTTGCTAAACGGGTATAATGAGCCAAAATAATCTTTCTGAATTGGGTCATAAGGGCTCGAATATTCACCAAGCAAGCCTCAGTCTCTCATGAAAAAGTCTATTCTTCACATATAGCATAACTTGCTCGGGAGCTTTGTGATACAAAAATTAACGGGGCTAGGCAACACCACTCCTAGCCTATTATTAGCAGGGAATTTTAGTGATACAAAAATTAATCCTTTATTGTAACATCCTTAATTACATTATTTCTCTCTCTTTTTCACAAGAATTGTTCACTCGTTTAATAATAGATTAAGACGGTCTTCATTTTTTAGTCTAGTCTGCGTAATTAAGTGTGTTAGTTACGACAGGACTCAATTGCAGAGTTGATGCTAGTTCGAGTACTTAACTGCATAAACTATTTTAAGGATCAAACTGCGCAAAATAAATTGTGAGACCTACATCCGTCACATCACTCAATAAATTAATTTTAAAAGTAAATCTCAATATATGTCTATCATTATTCTACAACTCTGTGAGTGTTAGAAAGAGAAGTGGTAGGAGAGAGAGGATCACCTGTGTAAACTTACCGTGATGATTTTTTTTTATTAAAGCTCCATTTGTTTTTTAGAAAATGAATGATTTGAAAAGCATTTTCTTAAAAATAATCACATGTCTTGTTTAAAATAATTAGTCAATGACAATACTTTCATTATGAATAACAATTTTTGTCTAAAATTTTTATGTACGATAAGGATATTTTTTGTTCATTCATTTTTGTAAGCAATGCAAATTACTTTTTTAAGAAAATATTTTTCAAATGATTTATTTTTCTCAAAATAAATGCACCTTAAATAAATTATGAAGGGACAATGCATTTTGTCCATTGGATGAGCGACAATAATCATATGTAGGGTTAGCATTCCTACCATTTTCCTTAAATTCTTTCATGGAAAATTTTAAATAAGGGCTCGAAGTGAGCTCATTTTCTAAAATAAAGGTATGAAATATATATTGTTTTGAATAAGTGTATAAAAAGTGGCGTAAGAGTTTCAAATAAGGGCCTCGAGTAACCATGTAATCTAAAATAAAGGCCCAATCTTAAGGGCTTTTTTGTTATTTGTTTTTTTTTTCCTTTTTCTATTTTTTAAAATAAAAAAGTTAACAAGTTAAAAAAAAAAATCCATCATCTTCTTCTCTTTCCCATAGCCAATACTACCATGAATAACCACCATCAACACTGTGGTCGTCGCCCACCATCGGTGGAGCGTCGGCGATAGCCGGCGAGGTTGCTCGAGCCTTGGCGAGGGCTAACGACCTCGCCATAATCGGGAGAGGGCCACGACCCTCTCTCGATCTAGGTGAGGGTCGTCGGCCCTCGCCTAGCATCGTCGACGTCTCACCGATAGTGAGACGATGACCACAAGCGAGGAGAGCGGCCCTCTCGTCGACTAAAAGTTAGATTTGTTAGTGGCGGTGGCGTTAGCCAAGAGGAGGAGGGGGTGAGGAGGGAGAAACCATTGACACGTGATTTCGATGGCATTTGGGTTTGGGATCGACGGAGAGAAGGAATAGAGAGGGTAGGGCCTCAAGGTGGTTGCTACGGAGCAAGACGGGAAGGAGATCAGGTAAGAGTGGTGGTGACATTGGGGCTGGTGGCCTCAATGGTTGCTGTGGGAAAGTTGAAGATGGTGAAGATGATGATTTTTTTTTTACTTTAAAAAAAAAAAAAAAAGAGAAAAAAAATGACGAAAATGCTATTGAGGCTAGGTCCTCTTTTGAAATTAGATCATAATTTCAAGTTCTTATTTGAAATAAGTTTTACTTTAAACTCTTATTTTAGAAAATGAAAGTATTCCGGATCTTTGTTTGAAATAAGATCCATTTCAAATTCTTATTTAAGAAATTGAAGGCACTTTATATCTTTATTTAAAAGATTTTCAATTCTTTCTTCATCACTAAAAGTAGAGCTAGACCGGGCCGACCTCAGTCCGGCCCGGTTTACAAATGCCACGTGACGAGCCGCACCTCGTCCCAATGGATAAAGTGCCACCCGACGACTTTCATTCGAACTCTCCAATGGAAGTCACCACCACCCGCTTCCTCTTCCCGCCATGCTCCTCCCCAAGACGACACGCCGCCGTTCCTCTCACCACCACCGCTTGCTCCTCCGATTCGCGCTCTCTCCGCCTCCCTCTCGCTCAAACTCTCCAATCCGAGACGCTGAAGACCCTGGAATGGAGCTCCGTCTGCAAGCAGCTCTCCTCCTTCACCTCGACCTCCATGGGACTCGGCGCCGCGCGGGACGCCAAAATCCCTATCGGGAAAACCCCGGCGGAAAGCCGGAAGCTGCTGGACCAGACCACGGCGGCGGTCCTCGCGGCTGAGTATCGCCGGTGGGACTTGTCCGGGATTGAGGATGTGTCGGCGATCGTGGAGTCGGCGAGAAAGGGGGAGTTGCTCACGATCGGGAAGATCTGCACGGTGCGGAGGATGCTGAGCGCCTCGAGGAAGGTGGGGGAGGAGCTTGAGGCGGCCGCGGCGGCTGGTGGCCGAGATTCTTTTGGGAGGTGAGTAAGTTTCTTCTTGTGCTCGGTGTAGTGGAGTCGAGCCACTCAAGAGTGTCAACCGAGATGTTTAAGCTTCGTAGCACTTGGCTCGAGCAGCTTGTTAGTCCTATCGGTGATAAGCTTCTTATAGATTGCATAACTGTTTCTGTCATACAAAGATAAAATATTATCAAAATGCCATTTTATAGTCTTACTGTGCTTTGGGAACACAATCTGGAGCCTAGCTCGAGCTTAATTCTGGATAAATCTGAGTCTGGTTGAGCTTGAGCTTGTTGAGTACTTTACTTGGTCAATATCGAGCTTGGAAAATTAGGCTTATGATAAATATCAAGCCTCAGCCTTGCGCTCTCGAGTCTAGTTGAGTTCAAGTGTTATCCTGGGTTGACTGGACTTGGCTTGATTACAGCCTGGATTTTATAGATAATTACACTCCTTGTCAGTGAGATTATGCATTTGTGATGTGGTTATATGTATGAGATGCTTAAATTGTGGATAAAAGGATCTGATTGCAAAATGCCATTTCTTGTGCTGTGTAAGTTTGGGAATGATTAGTCGGGCGATGCGAGGACTTTGTTACATTAAACATCTATCAGTTTCTATTGATGCTTAAGAAGTGCTGTTAAGGGAAATGCCAATTACAAGTTGACTCTGGAATGCCATAACTTGTGTTACTAGAATCTACTCTCATAGTGGTGGGACCAGTGTTAGATTCTTAAGATTGAGAATAGCTTGCGTCTTTCCACTCTGTTTTTTTTTTTTTCATTTTGTGTTTTGGTTTTGTGTTAGAGAGATGCCTACAGTGGACATTGCTTAGGACTGACCCTCTCCCTCTCTCTCTCTCGTATTTATAGAAACATACATCATCAACATCAACATCACCTTTAACCCAAACTAGTTGGGGTCGACGGTCGATGAACCCAAAAAAGTAAGACCGAAAAGAGCTATAAAATAAAACAAAAATACAATAACAATGCTATAATAATATAAAGAAAACAAAGGACTAGGATTCGAAACGGCGATCGGGAACATAGGAATTTTTGCCCCTCCACAATGTTAATCGCTTTCCTCCACTCTGTCCTAAGACAAACAATGACGCCAATTTATGTCCCACGCCAACAAATCATGTCTTACTACTTTTCCCCAAGTAAGTTTCGGCCGACCTCTCCCTTTCCTCATGTCATGCTCCCTATAACACACTTCTTCTTACCGGAGCATTTAGGGGTCTTCGAAGAATATGTCCAAACCATCTCAAACGATGTTCTCTCATCTTTTCGGCCACCGATACTACTCCAACTTTTCGTCGAATATCCTCATTTCTTATCTTATCCATTCTTGTATGGCCACATATCCACCTTAGCATTCTCATTTCTCGCTACTTCCATCTTATGCTCATGTTGCCTCTGTCTTTGCCAACACTCGGTTCCGTAGATCAATGCGGTCTTACGGTACATTTCTATAGAATTTTCCTTTTAGCCTAAGAGGAATTTTGCGATCACACAAAAATCCCGATGCACTGCGCCATTTCATCCAACCTCGCTCCGATTCTATGGCTTACATCTTCATCAATCTCTCCCCCTTTTGCAATATTGATCCTAAATATCCGAAAGTATCTTTCTTGGGTACCTCCCGTCCGAGCAAACCGACGGGTTCATCTCCCTCCTCTTGCCTTGTCGAACTCACACTTCATGTATTCGGTCTTACTTCGACTTAACGTAAACCCTTTGGACTCCAACGTACTTCTCCATAATTCTAATTTAGCGTTAACTCCCGCCCTTGTCTCATCGATGAGCATAATATCATCTGCAAATAGCATACACCACGGCACCTCATCTTGGATATCTCTTGTTAGCTCGTCCATAACCATGGCAAAAAGATAAGGACTCAAAGCCGAGCCTTGGTGTAAGCCCATTGTGATTGGGAAATAGCTTGATGTTCCATTACAAGCCTTCACACATGTAGTAACTCCATCATACATATCCTTGATCGCTCTCTACATACTTTGACGGTACTTTTTTCTTCTCAAGCACCCACCATAAGACTGTCTTGGAACCCTATCATACGCCTTCTCAAGATCAATAAACACCATATGTAGATCTTTCTTCTTTTCTTGATACCTCTCCATCACCGTTGTCAGTATCAAGAAAATAGCCTCCATGGTAGACCTTCCCGGCATAAATCCAAATTGATTTACGAGATATCTTAGTCTCTAGTCTCAAACGATGCTCAATAACTCTCTCCCACAACTTCATAGTATGGCTCATAAGCTTAATGCCTCTATAGTTGGAACAATTCTGGATATCTCCCTTATTCTTATAGATAGGCACAAGCATACTTTTCCTCCATCCATCGGGCATCTTATTAGTATGGAGGATCTTGTTAAAAAGGTTAGTCAACCAACGTATTGCCACAACTCCTAAGCATCTCCACACTTCAATAGGGACACCATCGGGTCCCAAGGCCTTACCGATCTTCATCTTCTTTAATGCCTCCTTAACCTCGTGCGCTCTAATTTTACGCACAAACCTTCTATTTGAATCATCGAAACATCCTCCAAATCCATCTCCATGATATCACTCTCTCCATTAAAAAGCTTGCGAAAATAGCTCATCCACCTTTCCTTGACGTCGGCATCTCTTACTATAAGTTTTTGATTTTCATCCTTGATGCATCTAACATGTGTCAAGTCTTTACTTTTCTTGTCTCTTATCTTTGCAAGCCTATAGATACCTTTTTCTCCCTCTTTGCTCCCCAATTTTTTGTACATGTCGGAAAAAACCTTGCCTCTAGCCTCCCGCACAGCTTTCTTGGCATTTTTCCTTGCTAATCTAAACTTTGCCAAATTCTCTTCATTAGGACAAATATGCAAACGATGAAAACACTCCTTCTTCTGTTTAATCGCCGCCTGCACCTCATCATTCCACCACCAAGTTTCCTTTGCTTGATGTCCGTTCCCTTTACTTTCCCCTAGTACCCCTCTTGCCACTTTTTGGAAACATATTGTCTCATAAAAAATCTTGTCATGATATAGGAGGAAAACTGCAAGAACAGCTACTCTGGACAACATGAATTTGACCTTGTAGTGCCCATAGCGCACTTATCAATGCTGATTATTCTTTGGAAGTGTAAATGGTTCTGCTTGAATTAAGTAGCTTTCTCAAAACATAAATGCACATTATGACTGCAAGAACAACTACTACGGATAGCGCGAATTTGACTTTGAGCAGCTTTCTCGAAATCTTTATTTAGTTCCCTTAGCGCACTCATTAATGCCATTTAATATGTTTCTACTTGAATTGAGCAGCTTTCTTGAAATCTTTTCATTTTGTATTTTCAAAAGGAGTTCATTTGCATAATTACCATTGGTGCACTTAGCTGACTTATTAACAAGACCATTTTTATAAGGGAAGTAGCACACTGTGTTGGACATAATCTGATTCTCTATGGCAAGTTGGCCTTTAAAGAAATTATTGATTATTTTTGTCAAAACTATGATTATCTCTAATGCCATAAACTAACAAGGACAATAACCAGGTGATATGATATGCCACACATGGGTGGTGGTTTGTTGAAATTTGTTGGTGTGTGTGTGGTGGGGGGTGGGAGTAGAGCATGTGTCCCTTTGTCCTTGTTCCCTCTGTCACTGCTATTCTTGCTGTGATCTGTTAGAAGTTACATACAACGTGTTTGGAACTTCTTGTCCTCAGCAAATTTTTCTTGATTCCTTTTGTTTCTAAATGCTGTAGAGTGTGGATAGCAAGCATTTCACACATCGGACCCTATGGGCAAAGTCAGAGTGTCGTTTGCTCATTGCCTTCTTTTTTTGGATTTATTGTTCCCTAATCTGCTATGTAGACCAGTTGGATCAATACTTTCTTTTCTTTCAAGATGTCATATATGATTTTTTTTATTTTAATTGATTGATGGAACATTTACATGGATAGGGGAGCTATAGGTGTTAAGCATTTCTAAAATAAATTGGGCAGAACACTGGCCCTGTTGTTTCATTTGGCAGAGAGAAACAGAAAATGCTTGTAGGCTTCTTATGATTAAGTAGTGATTTAGTGTACTGCATGAAAACACCAAGATCTATTATTTCTTGCGTTGTTGTGAGATTTTAATGGTGTCAGTCATTCACTTGTACCTCTTTTCAATGTTTTAAAGTAATAAGTCGTACATAATAGTAGACTAGGCACTTCGTCACTTGGTGGGTGGTTCTTCTTATTGTGACTTGTATAAGAAACTTTTTTTTAGTGAATGCAAAGAGGTCATGATGTTTTGCTTGAGCATGGGGAGAAGCATAGACATATCATAATCTTCTTTGCTCATATTTCTTTGATTGCTGGAAGCTTGATGGTCTCTTGAATGTATTTACTAATTTAGGTTGTTCATCGATTTGCATTTTTCTAAAAAAAAACGAACCTCCAAATTATTACATTGGAGTTGTTGTGGTGAAAGGAGAATTGCGTCTCCTTCACCCATTTAGAAAGGAGGGAGAATCTCTTGACTTTGTCTTTCCATGAGATTCAAATGGCTTGACTCTATCGTTGTTGTGGGATTCAACAGGTACTCTCCGCTTCTTGAAATTCTTTATGACTGTGATTTCTGCATGGGCCTAGAACGAAAGATAGAATATTGTATAGAGTGCAATCTTTCAATAATTCTTGATAGAGCTAGTGAAGATCTAGAGATCATCAGATCTGAAAGAAAGAGCAACATGGAAGAATTGGATTCATTGTTGAAAGAAGTGTCAGCTCATGTTTTTCGTGCTGGGGGCATTGACAGGCCTCTAATTACCAAACGCCGTTCCAGGATGTGTGTTGGTATTAGGGCCTCGCATAGATATGTACTTTCAGGAGGACTCGTTCTTAGTGTTAGCAGTTCTGGTGCCACATACTTTATGGAACCTAAAGAGGCCATTGAGTTGAACAACATGGAAGTGAGGCTGTCAAATGCTGAAAGGGATGAAGAGAGAGCAATTTTGAGCCTGCTTACTTCTGAAATAGCAGATGCAGGGATACAGATAAAGCATATATTGGACAGGGTTATTGAAATAGATCTGGCATTTGCTAGAGCTTCTTATGCCCGGTGGTTGAATGGAGTCTGTCCAACTTTAAGTTCAGATCATTCTGATGGTTCATGTGCTGAAGCTGATCACGTTCGACTAGTTGATATTGAAAGTATTCGACATCCATTGCTTCTTGAGTCATCACTTGGGCATCCCGGTGATGTTGCTGCATCCAATTCCCCCCACTTTGCTAATCTAAATAACAGTATGAGGGGGCTAACCTCTAGTGATAACTCAGGAACCAGTTCTGATTTTCCTGTGCCTGTAGACATCAAAATCAAGCGAGGGACCAAAGTAGTAGTGATCTCTGGGCCTAATACAGGAGGAAAAACTGCTTCCATGAAAACTTTGGGCCTAGCCTCTCTGATGTCTAAAGCTGGCATGTATTTGCCCGCTAAGGATTCCCCAAGAGTTCCATGGTTCGATCTTATTCTCGCAGATATTGGAGACCATCAGGTAGTCTTTCTGTTGTTTATGGCTGATGAACATTTTGGATGGTTTCAGTTTTGTTAATTTTTTGTTCTTACTCCAGTTTTTCATTGAAGTCCTTGGAACAAAATCTTTCGACCTTTAGCGGGCACATATCTCGGATATGCAAGATTTTAGATGTTGCCTCAGCAGAATCACTCGTCCTCATTGATGAGATTGGTAGTGGAACTGACCCCTCCGAAGGTGTGGCACTTTCTACCAGCATCTTGCAGTATCTCAAGAATCGTATTCATTTAGCTGTTGTTACTACTCATTATGCGGATTTAACCCTTCTGAAAGAGAAGGACAGGCGGTTTGAGAACGCAGCTATGGAATTCTCCTTGAAAACCTTGCAACCTACTTATCGGATTCTCTGGGGGAGTACTGGTAATTCAAATGCGTTAAATATTGCAAAATCAATTGGATTTGATGGGGAGATAATTGAAAGAGCAAAAGCATGGGTAGAGAGGTTAAGACCAGAAAGGCAGCAGGAGCGGAAAGGTTTTCTGTATCAATCTTTGCTGGAGGAAAGAGACCATTTGAAAGCTCAAGCTCAGAAGGCTGCATCTCTTCATGTTGAGGTCATGAATCTTTATCAGGAGGTAGTATTTTGAACGCGCTACCATAATGCAATGTTGTTCGAACTTATTATGTTTGGCCTATAGTTTGAAGTTAGTGAATTATGTCAGCTTGCTGTTGCTAACATTGATCCAATTCAATGGTTCACTTTTTTGTCATGGTGTTTGTCTCCAATTTCTTTCTTGTATTATAATATACAGCTGCAGCAGTTGCAACATTGGCTGGGATCAAGCTTGAATCTCATAATTGCTTAATACTATCGTGTTTTTCTTGGCTATAGATTTCCTAACAGATTTATTGCAAGTCAAATAATGGATTGCTCAGATCAGGTTTATCTGATTTTTTTCCGTACTTTTCCTAGTTCCGGTCACTGCACATCTTTTGTGAATTTGATTAAGTTTGAGACGTGCCCTGCAACATGTGAGTGTGTTTTCTTGATTGCCGGTGGTTAATTGCATTCAACGGTCAAAATCTCTTTATATACTTCTTTGACTTAGCATATTATATTCATGACTATAACCTATTAATTATTAGCTCTAGGTAGGGTATTGTCTTCTATTGTCTTAATGGTGAGTGTTTGAATCAGATCAAGTGCATTGCATTCACTCTTTGAAATTATATTTAGTGGAAGTCTGCATTTGTTAGGAAGTGGGGACGCTTTATAAGTTGAAATATCTGATGGCCCCTTCAAAGCCACAAGTGAAAGATTGATTATTAAAAGTGTACCTGTAAGTCGACTGTTTATAAATTGTGGAGAAACTTGAAAATTGTGTCACTCAAAGCCAGTTCAGAAGGGAAGTTGGCATCTCAATGTCTGTGTTTTTATGGAAAAATTGGTTTCTCTATGAATATAGTGTGCTTTGTATTGTCTTGTTTTATTTGAGTTGTCATTCACTGATACAAAATCCTTCTACCTGTGCACAAATTTGCTCTGTCCTTTCCTTTTCTCATTTGCTTTGTATGGTTAAATGAAGATCCTCCATGAGGCAGAAGACATCGATAACCGTCAGAAAGTTATTATGGCAAAGGAAACGCATCATGCCCAAGAAGAACGTAAGGCAGCGGAAATGGAAATCCAAACCGTGGTAAAAGAGTTTGAAAATAACCTTGAAGATGCCAGACCTGATCAGCTTAATTCACTTGTCAGGAAATGTGAATCCTCGATTGCATCTATCTTAGAAGCTCATCAACCAGGCAAACTAGATTTTCCTGATAGATCGGGTGATGCTTCGTATGTGCCACAGAATGGGGAGCAGGTCCATGTTAAGGGACTGGGTAATAAGTTAGCTACTGTTGTTGAAGAAACTGGGGATGATGACACTGTCCTTGTCCAATTTGGTAAAGTAAGAGTCCGGGTAAACAAAAATGACGTTAGAGCTGTTGCCAATAGTAGAAGGAGTCGAGCTTCCAGTTCCATCCCACAGTTAAGGAGGAAGGTGTGTGACCACTATCTGAAAATTATCATCTTGCCTTTTTATGCTTATCAAATATGTTTATCATTGTTTTTTATATAGTGAATGCATTAGAAGCAGTGGGCAAGTAAGACGCTCATATTAGGGAACCGCAAGAAAGTGAAAATCCATTTCTTGAGCTAGGCACTTGACTGGATTCACCGGTGCTGACTCTGCAATGAAGTCCAAACTTTCGAACTTGCTGTCCGTTATGCTGGAAGTCGTTATAAGTTTTAACTGACCTGTATTTATTATAAGTCTGGTCAAAACTTCTGTCTTCAGTTTTCAGAATTGCAGGCTTTGGCCATTCCAATCATTCAACATACATTGTAGCCTTAGTTTTTTTCCCTCTTCTTAGTTTGCCTCACTAAGATGACTTGCCATGCCACCAATTCCTCGTCAGTTGTAAAATACTCTTTCTTAAATGGAACTTGTTGACGGATTTTCTATGATTCTTTACTGGGAGTTTATGTGGTGCATTTCAATTGTTCTCTCCTATCGACGGCGCGAATGCATATTGCTGTTAGGTTGCCCAACATGTGTATCGTACATTAGATCTTATTTGTGTATTTGATGGATGCACATGTTTTAGTTCTTCCCTTGTTTGATTGTCAGAAATTTATAAATATGATTTGTAATGTTCTTGCATGTGCGTCCTTTCTTCCTCAAGCAAATTTTTTGTTGCGAATGAACAAGATATAAGCTGGCCCTCCAAGTATTTGGTGCGTATTTGGTGTCTTCTCAGTGCACATAGTAAGATGCTAACTTGATGGTTTTGTTTACGTCTTGGTCACAGAATAACAACGAAGAGCTCCAGAATCAAGCCAAGGGAAAAACAGATGAGGGCTCTTTGTATGGACCATTATTGCAGACATCAAAGAACACTGTGGATCTTCGAGGCATGCGAGTCGAGGAAGCTGCTATTGAACTTGACATGGCCATTTCTTCTAGAGGCTCGTACTCTGTCATCTTCATCATTCATGGTGTGGGTACTGGAGCTGTTAAGGAACGTGTCCTTGAGATATTGAAGAATCATCCCCGAGTTGCCAAGTATGAACAGGAAAGTTCACTGAATTATGGATGTACAGTTGCATATATTAGCTGAAGATTTTTTGGTTGGTTTACCTCTGTCATACTTTGGTTTTTTGGTAATTTGGGTCGCTATTTCATCCTTGAGCAGTTTTTCTGGCCTTCCGTGAACAATTTTGTTGCAGTTAACTGCCTGAATATGAGCGATTTGTTAGCAGCATGACTGAGAGGTCATATGCATTTACAGTGCATGTATACATATTATGTTTCTACGTCGATAATTGGGATCAGATTATCTGTGTATCTGAGATCAAGGCAAATTGCAAAGTTGTCCCAACCATATGGCCCTTCCTTTTATGGCAGTCAACATGTCAAACAAGAATGACCTTTGTCCCCAGTCAACATGTCAAACAACATATGGCCCTTCCTTTTTAATTTGGGTCGCTATTTCATCCTTGAGCAGTTTTCTGGCCTTCCGTGAACAATTTTGTTGCAGTTAACTGCCTGAATATGAGCGATTTGTTAGCAGCATGACTGAGAGGTCATATGCATATGTACATGTGCATGTATACATATTATGTTTCTACGTCGATAATTGGGATCAGATTATCTGTGTATCTGAGATCAAGGGCAAATTGCAAAGTTGTCCCAACCATATGGCCCTTCCTTTTTATGGCAGTCAACATGTCAAACAAGAATGACCTTTTGTCCCCAGAGATTGTCGAGGAGACTCGAGATTTTTTAATTTTTTTAATTTTTGCATTTGCTAGCATCCTGTGCATTTGAAGATTTTGAGGGCTACACAGTTCTAGGGGCTTTGAATTTCTTCGCTCTTCTGAATACTTGAAGGCTGCAGATTTTTCAATTTGTGCTTAAGGTTGATGAATACATCATCAGCATTATTCAAGTGCATTCATGTGATCCCGGCACGTTCAAGTTATGAATATGCGAATCTGCAGATTGCACGACAGGATGGTCGGGAGGTAATGTACAGTGAGAGCTAGCAAGTATTCTCAGCTTTCGTAGGAACCGAGTGAAACTTGAGGGGTCACAACAAGGTGAAAATGTCCGGCTCAAGCAAGACCAGTTAATGAAGAATGGAACCACCGTGCAAATGCGTGTGAAAGCTGGGCGGTGTACGGTGAAACTCATCGAATTTGGCCTCTTTAAGTACAATTACATGCATCATCTTTTAGGGTTTTGATAAAATCCCGTTGTTCAAAGCAGAGTTCCCAGAGATACGTTTCCCCAGTGTCTTTATTGCGTCATAACGCCGTGTACCTTACAATGAGACCTTATTGCATTTGTCAATCACTCACTGACCAGGCATCGTCGGTTCTTCCCAAGTTTCACCAGGAATATCCGACATTTCGGTGGCGTACGAGGCTGGAGGAAAAGCAACAGGCTCGTCAAAAGCAGCCGTATGGCCAAGAGGGTCAGCTCTGTTTGACGAGTATGCTGGGTTTCTGTCCACAGGAGGTGGCGGCGGGTACTCAATCAACATATTAAATCCTGCGCAATCCCCGTCGCCGCGGAAGCCATAGTCTTCTTTCCTCCCTTGGCAGGACAATGGAGAGCAATACATGAACTGACCCTGCCACTGGCTTAATGGCGGGCCGTACGGGTTGAATGGGTCATTAGGAAACCTTGGAATGGGTGCAGGTTCCTTGTCCACCCCAGCATTGTCGTGCGCATCAGGGGGCCGATCACCAGAGTCTTTGACGTCCGGATCCATATCCCATCCATTATCCATGCTCAGATCGCGATGGCCAGGCCTGGCCTTGCCAGGCATGTCCTGACCAAAGCTGCCCATGTCGTAGCTGGCCGTGGTGCCACCCCCACTTGATGACCCCAAGGTTCCCGCAATTCCTCCATGTAAGTTAAAATCCGTTGGCTCGCCGCCGGCCTCTTGCCCCTTGGCACCACTCATAAGCAGCGATCTTTGAGCAGCGCTCATTCCTAAGCTCAGTACGAGCGAGATTGCACCAATGCAAGCCCATTTGGTCGATGCCATTTTGAATGTGCACTTTTCAGTATCTTGAAAGGATTTGGATCGCTTGACAAAGTATTTATACAGGAGATTTTAGAAAAGGCTCATTAAGGGACCGAGTCGGTTGGCGTGAAACGCGATTTAGATGATTGCGCAGACGACGGAGTTCGATTTCCTCGACTCATGCGTTTTCGGTCTCGGGTATCATGATGCTTGTGTGAGTATGGCTTGCGTAGCGTGTATTGCAGCCGCATGTGACTAATGTTAGATTATGGCGTCTGGTGATTGTGCTTCCTAGTGCATTAGGATTCATTACATGTTTCTCAAATGTTTTATCTTCATGATGTAGTACTTGGCACTCAAGATTGTTGCTAGATTAGCATTGCTAGCATGTCGACATGATTGGCCGATCTAAATGCTTAGTTTGCGGAGATGGGACTACTGATTGACTTACCGGATAAAGTGTTAGACTGTGAGTTATTCATTTTTAGATTTTGTTTGTTTCGTAAAAAATAAATAATGAAAAATATTTTCCTAAATATCTATGACGATGCTAATGTTTTTCATACATTTAGTTTTTGTAAGCGATACAAACGATCATTTTTCGAAAAATATTTATCAAATCATTCATTTTTCACGAAACAAAAGCACATTTAATAGAAGGTTTAGCCCCTTATTTCTTTAATTGCAAGAGTGGGCACTAAAAGCAAAGTTAATAAATCGTCCTTTGTATGCAAAGAAGATATGACTAGGCATGATGTACTGCTTCGTTAGTATTTGGGGATCGAAGCAAGATGAATCAACCCGACGTCTTCTCAAACTCGTATTGTTAACTTTTGGGATAAGTGCATTAGAAAGTTCTAAAATTTGTGATGAAAATCCGATTGACCCCTAAAACTTTCGAAAAGTGCAATTAAATCCTAAAACTTATCGCAAAAGTACAATTGAGTCCTAAAATTTTCAAAAAGTGCAATTAAGTTATAAAACTTGTTAAATTGGAGAAATTAAGTTCTTTCATAGATTTCATTTTTTGATAGTTTTAGGACTCAATTGCATTTTCGTAATAAATTTTAAGATTTGATTGCACATTTTAAAATTTTTAGACCTCGATTTGCACTTTCGTGACAAGTTTTAGAACTTGATTTTAATTTTTGAAAGTTTATGGCTCAATTATAATTTCATGACAAATTTATCCCTTAAGTTTTTATTGCTCTCCAATCCGGTCCCAATCCTGCCATGGGTTGTGCTATAATACCCCAAGCCCACTTCACCGAGGTAATTAGATTTCTGTTGAGTCCCGCAACCCACCATAGTATTTTGTAATAAACCATAATCTTATGGTAGATATTGTACAGATCCTCAAGTTTGCAAAGCCCAATTATTTACTCGAAAGTCATACATCATAAATCTTCAATAAAAAATTTGTGGAAAAATTTTGAAAAATAGCTTGAAATGCCCTCATTTTCTTAAATAAAAACCTGAAATGAACATTATTTCAAATAAAGGCGCGAAATGCTTTCAAATTATTTTAAAAAAGAGTCTAGTTGAATGACATTTTTGTTCTTTACTTTTTTGAATTTTTTCCTTTTTTCTTTTTTGTTCTCCCTTTCCTCCCTAGGCCATCGCTAGCTAGCCACCCTCGATTGACTTGATGTCGGGCTATCCTCGATCAAGCCGGCATCAAGCAAGAGCAGCCCTCGCGACGCCCGGGCGGTGAGGGAAGCCTTCGCCCGGCTGCGCAGAGGCCGGGCGTTAAGCTTTACCCTTGCTCGGGTCGATGTCCGGCTAGAGCGGCCCTCATCGGATCCAATGAGGGTATCCTTCGCATCGCATGGGCGAGCAAGGGAAGTCCTCGCTTGGGTTGGCGAGGCCAAGCCCGAGGGTAGCCCTTGCCCAGGTCTATGCGGTGAGGAGGACCTCGCCCGGCCGGCTCGGGCGAGGGTAGCCCGGGCCGGCTTGGGCGAGGGTAGCCCAATGCCGCCGATGGCTAGGGTAGGGGTAGGGAGAAAAAAGAAAAAAAGAGAAAATGGAACAAGAAAAAAATTTTAAAAAAATAAATGACCAAAATGTCCTTCCATCGAGCCCTTTTTTGAAACAATTTAAGACTTCATGCCCTTATTTGAAACAAATCACTTCAAGCCCTTATTTGAAAAAAATGAGGACATTTTAGACCCTTATTTAGAATTTCCCAAAATTTGTACAGTCTCGAAATATAAAACTCAAAGAATTTTGATAAAAGTGAGAGATCCATCAATAATTACAAGATAAATATAAGTGGTTGTTGTCTCCGGCAAAGGCAACATAAAAGCTTGTTACAAATCCTAATAGAGTTAATTGATATTTATATTTACACATCCACATAAGTAATATAAATAAAACAAATATTTTTTGAGTTAATACCACGAAAAACCTCAAACGGATATCGCCGTGACAAATTTATCAAAAACTATTTTTTATCACAAAAAACTTCGAACTAATACACATGTGATAAAATTACCCCAAAACTATTTTTTTACCATGAAAAATCCCAACTTTGTACATTTGTAATAAATTTACCCAAAATCATTTTTTGACCATAAAAAATCTCAAACTGGTACATCCATAACAAATTTACTCTTTGTTAATTTTATTAAATTTTATCGTCAAATTGATGTGTTTAGATGACACATGGCGGTTGATGAATGTACCGGTTTAGAGTTTTTACCCTCTATTTGTCAAATGCGTATCAATTTAAGATTTTTCATGATATTACCCAAATTTAACGGAAACTAAAGGGGGATAAATTTGTAACAAATGTACTAATTTGGTATTTTTGATGGTTAGAAAAATAGTTTGAATAAATTTTCACATGTGTACTAGTTTATGGTTTTTTGTGGTAAAAAATAGTTTGACATAAATTTATCATAGATATAGTAGTTTGGGCTTTTAGGTGATCGGAAAAATAGTTTGAGAGCAAATTTATCACATGTATATCAATTTGAAAATTTTTGTGGTAAAAAAATAGTTTGAAGAAAATTTATTATAGGTATATAAGTTTGAGATTTTTTGTGATAAAAAAATAATTTGAGATAATTTTGTCATATATATACTCATTTGAAGTTTTTCGCGATACTAAAAAAAAAAAAAAATATATATATATATATATATATATATATATATATATTAATTTGATTTCAGGGGAAAAAAGGTTTCCAATTTGAAACAAAAAAGTGCATTTTTCTATTGCAAGCTGCCCTCTTTTTTCTCCCGAAAGAAATACCGACCGACGAACGTTGCGTGGGGGAACGAGGCATTTCGCAGAGAGAGAGAGAGATGGCGCTCTGACGTAGGGGTGCTGAGTCATGCTCCATGACTCAGCACCCCCGCGTCAGAGCATGACTCAGCACCTCCGCGTCAGAGCGCCATCTCTCTCTCTCTCTCTGTCTGCTGCGAAAAGTGCAGCGAACCCTGTTATGGCAGAAACCTCGCGGCAATGGCCTCTGCCTTCGGAGACATTGCGCTTGTAGCCAAAATGTAGAGACGCGTTCGCAGAGAGAGCGCTTGATGACGCTTCTACAGAGCGTCAGCCCATCGCTGGTAAGCATCTGCACGAAACAGAGTCGACTGGACTGATTGGATTAGTGGAAAAGTCGGACTTCGGGTTGCTTGTTCTACGCTAGAGAGAGGCGCGGGACGTATTTCGTACCTTAGCGGGATCGCGTCGGATGGCGGGATAGAGATTGTTTTGTGTCTTTAGTTTGTCCTCCTCCCGCCTTCGAGTAATGATGAAAAGCCTGAATCTTGTGGGGCCGGTACGAGTCGGGAGTTAGAATTTGGAACATAAGGGGGAGTCAAAGGTAGGACCTTTCTTGTTCTGCTGCCATGTGAAAGTGAGTGGTAGCCGATTACTCCGGAAGCCTCGCAAATGGCGAGTCGTGACATGGATAGAAAGAGCATGTGAGGGCGTTGGTTAAATTTTGCTTCTGTTGAGAGAGAGAGAGAGAGCCGGCGAGAAGTGAAGTATGGAGTGGAGGTCGTCCGGGGCAATAAGTTGATTGCACTTGTACATTAGCTGCATTAGATTCTGATATCTTCAGCCTTTAGTATGCATCACTGAGTGACTGTTTCAGTTGTCTAGGAATTTCCTGATTCCTTTTTTCTCATAGATTTCTTTGTGTTTTACATGGTAAGTTTGCTTGCTTTGTACAATTTTTCCCAATATTTTTCTATAAATGTATGAAGGCACAATATCTTCTCTAGAGTGATGCAAAGATATTGGCCATTTGTGCTAATTGCTGTCTGTTTGCGCTACAATGAGTGCATTATGAAATAGCTCTTTTTCTTAGCTAGTGAAATAGTTTTGATGCCCTGAACTGAAACTGTGGATAAGCTCATTTATCAAAACTGAAAATATTGCCAGTTGATGGATGGTTTTAATGGCATGAAAAATAGGTTTTCACGTGTGTTGCGATCTGTTTTTGGAACTCCTCTTATAGCAAGGTTATGTGGAAATCACCAGATCCAAGAATGCGTTATGTGGTGCTCATCCGTCACACAGTGAACTTAAATTAAGTGCCTTCGACTTCTCTCAAATGTTTTATCTTGTTTTTGTGCCATTTTACTCTCCTTAGTCTAGCCATTTCCACAATTTATTGCTAATTGATATGGGTGGTTCTCCTATAGCAGAGATTTAGGCCTGCTGATCTTATGAATGGAGTTGTATATTAATTGGCAGAATGAGTTGTCTTGATTCTATTAATTCTGGCATTGCCATATGGACTGCTATTGCATACACAGGGTTCGCCAGACAGCATTAAGTTAATCATGCACTGCGTTTCTCATCATTATTTGGAGTGGCTCAGCTTGCCATTTTTTTTTCTGGTTGTATTTGTCCTGATGCCTAAATATGGAAAATACACAGGCATATCATCCTTTGTAATCGAAGTACATTGCTTTCACTTCCTGCACTGATGCTTAATAGAACCATTGTATATTGCATAATGATGTGCATTTGTTTGTGAGTTGTGATGTGCACAAGAGACATCAAATCTTAAGAACGCAAACCTCTTAAGTAAAATCTTCTTTTAGAAATGTATAATCGTACATTTGACCGACCACCCCCTCAGTGGAAACAAATCCAAAAAGAAACAAAAAATTTAATGACCGGTTTTTTTTGGATAATCGGCATATTCACCTTTTATTGCTTAACACATTAGGTTCCAGTCGTAATAATCAGTTAATTTCTCTTTAGGAAGGTTTAATGAAGTGGTGGGACTCTTTCCGTCTACCGAGAAAAAATCCAACCAAAAATGATGAGGAAAAAGAAAAAATGACAGGAAAACTGGGTTTCATCTGTGCATATTCATCCATTTTTGCTTACCACATTATGTCCTAACGATATGGAAACTCTTTTATTATTGCCCTTTGTTTTGTCTTTTTGTATGTAAGTGTCAAGTCCGGCTGTATTTAAGAACACTTTTGAGGAAACAGTGATTTTTTTTTTCGTGGTGCCTTCGGTGTTTTTTTTCTCTCTTAAAGAAACAGATTTCCTAGGTCACATTAGGGTTAAGATGAGAGGAAACCACTCTAGATATGCAGATACCATTGACCACTTATCTGGTAGTGATGTGAATGAGGGGTCAGTTTCATCATCATCAATTGATAACATCCCTCCTAAGCCATTTCATGCAAGTGCTAATTCCAGATCTTCAAAGCTGAAATGCTGTCCTGCTTCGATGGGTAGTGTTTCAAGTTTTCAGGGAAAAGAGGATGTCAAAGCCAAACTCTGTTCGTTTGAGACTGCCAAACCTTTGAAACTCAATGCAAAGTTGCTGTCCATCTCTGATAGTTATCCAGATATTCAGTCAAATCCCATCATGGAGATGCAAAAGGAGACGGAGGATTTCCTGTTCAAAATGCTTGAAGATGGATTTCAGCTAGATAGAGATGTGATTGGAGAAGTACTTGGTAAACATTTTTAGCACTGCTATCCTGTTGATTTTTTGCACATCGCAAAATACTTTTAAGTTTAATTTACAGGATGAGGGTATAAGTATTATCTAAGCCTGAGAAAATTCTTGCATATAGTATTGCATTATTCTCTGTTTGGAGATGGTCATGTTTTCCTTAATCATAGAGATCTGAAAGTTACATTGAGACAATCTAATGTATTGGCTCATTTCTCAATTGCTTGCAAGACAGATGACTCATATGAGCAGTTTCTTGAAAATGGTGGAACTTCCTTAGTACTTTTTTTGGCACACCTAAAGGAGGACATTGGTTTGAAAATGATATAATAGTTTAAATTATGAGGAGAGTATGATAATGATTTTCAGTGCATCCTATGGTTCTTCAAAGATCCTTTTGACTTTGTCATCCAGATAAATAGAATTTTTTGATCTGCAAAAGGTTCTAGGTATAGAAAATGAGGATGCTTGAGAATCCAATATGTGTAATTCAAAGTCGCAAGCAAAATTTTGATACATATCAAAATTAAACAGAACTTTTCTAATCAAGTGTGAGCAGAAATTAGTAAGAACTTTTTCATATCTATCAATCTGCTTGAAGGTTAGCATCATTAACGAAGTAATCTCCATGGAAAGCAATGAGTTTTACAGAAAAATAATAATAAGCCTCTTAAACAAAGGGAGTTAATTTGACTACTGGGCAGTAGGAGACCAAGAAATAGGGATGAGAAAAGCCCTTAGTCATATTTATATCCATTGATGGTAATGGACGGATAATTAAATCTAAAGATGATCATGGATGAAATTTCCAAGTTGATGTTTAGTTTTTTTCATCCTTCATTTACCTAGATATTAGAGATAGATTAACTAGCCATATAAGTTTCTTGACGAATTAGTGAAGAAGAATTAAAAAAGAAGAAGATGCAAGTAAAGCGATGCTAGCAGCTTTCAATTACCTTATAAATGGTTGGGCACCAAAGGAGAGTGTGATGTGTATAAATTCGCTAGAACAAGAGAGTCTAGAGATCTGAACCATATTTCACAATAGAGAGGGTATCCAATTGTGCTAACTTCAGAGTAGGAAAATGGTGAATTTACCATGTGTTGAAGCGAGAATTAAATACTCTGGACAGCCAACATTGTTTGTGCTGGATGGAATATCGTGGCAATTTGCTAGTTGTGGAGATTTGTAGAAAGGTTTGAGCATGGTCTACATGGAGATAGCACATGAAAGGGTTCAAAGAAAAATAATTTGTTGTATTTAGAGAAGGAGGAGTAATTACCCAGACGAAAGCTATAGAGAATATGTATGACGGAGTTATGACTCCAATAAGGACACATGGAATACGTATGATGGAGTTATGACTCCAATAAGGACACATGGAGAAGAAACGGAAGACTCACGTATAGCCCTAGAGTTAAACTAAGTCATCATCCTTTTTTTATCTAGCAACGATCTTGTTAACCATGGATATTCATGATAAAATATCTTGTTGCATTATTCTTTAGGATGGTATAGAGCATTAGACAAAACTCAAGTAGAAGTAAATTTGAGCTCAAACTTTAAAGGAAAATGTTGGAACTTGGAATTGAAGGGTTTTCATGTTTGTTGGTCAAAGACAATGCATTTGGAGTGTAAGCTCAGTAGAAGTGAGGTTCGAGGAACAAAACGGTAAGAATCAGAGACTGAGAAGTTCCAAAAAAATGAATGTTTCCAATATATTGGGTCAATTTTCCAAAATGATGAACAAATTGATGGAGATATTATCTAGAGAAGAGAATAGGGATGAATGAAGTGAGGTGCATATATTGCTTTTGTGAGCACTGAATAGGGCCGATGATGTTTTATGGCATGGAATATGGGCTGGTCAACACCAAATGCACAAAATGCATCTGGCTAAGACATGAACCTTCGTTGGATGTGCGCGTGCTCAAGAAAAGATGTGATTGGAATTGTATTTTTAGAGAAGAAGAGATTGAGGCCCTAGTCTAAGAGGAGAGAAGTTCATATGAGGTGGTTTGAATGAGTACAATGATGGCCTTTGGATCCTCCTATGAACATGTGCAATTGTAGGATGAGTTTAATAGTTGAGAGGGGTTAGAGAAGTACCTAAAAGCCATGAAAAGAGATGAAAGGATATGATTGTACTACTTAGATCTTACGTAAGACTTTAAAAGACAGTTTTCATTCTCCTCTGGTAGTATATGCTATTTGAGACCCTACCTTGTGGCTAATACGGAGGTTTGAGCAGGAGAATATTTGTAACAGCATCAGTGCAAGAATCCCATCAACTCAACCATTCCTACTCTGATATTGTAAGGCAGAATGCACCAATGATGATTTTGGAGAGTACATTTACAATGTTATTAGTGAGGCCACCGTTTATGTGCTTGATACTATCCTGCATCCTTTGTATTCGAGCAACAATACACTCTGGTTCTAGGATTGACTTTTCGAAGGAAGGAAATGTGTGCTAGGTATAGAACCAAAATAACGCATTACGAACGTTATGCTGGGTGAGAGGAGTTCCACCATTTGCTTATTAGTTTGTATGTCCAATGACACTCGAATGCTAAAAATTTATCTTGTGTCACCTAAAGCGTCACATAAGTTCAATTTGCATATCATCTTGTGGAGATAGATTATATATTAGCTTGTTATTCTGTTGAACAAAATCACTCAATCATGCTGTGACTCACATCAGAAATATCTACAGATTGTCATGCTTGTCATCCTTCTATATATTGGTCATCATGCAATAAATTCCGAGGTCATAATCTTCCTAAAGCCTAACATTCATATGCCTCCATGGTTATCATATATGTCATTTTTAGAAAAGGAAAATCCTAGGAAGAGGATTTGCTATACTTCTACCTGATGATAATAATTATTTCAGTATGCAGGACGTAGATGACGAGAAGAAAAAAGAGTATGAAAAATTACTTTCTTATAAAGAAAGAAAGGAATACTTAAATTATCTGTCTGCAGGTTTTTTTTTTTTCCTAGATTCTACTAAACAGGAACTAAATTTTGGAAAATCTGATTGAACATGTGTACCAATCCCATCCCCAGCCTAATGAAAGATACCTTCACGCATATGCAGAACATGCATAAAATACAATGAGATGGTTGGTGAGGGAGAGGATAATGTGTGAAGCTGGAATGCAGATAGTATATGCCCTTAACAAATGAGATTAATGCAGCATCATATATGCACTTACAATGCCATGAGATGAATGCAGCATGATGGATTCACATATAATACAATGAAATGGCTGACAAACAATACTGCAAATTGATGCAGGGATATGTGGATACGATGTGAAAAAGGTATGTATGATTTATTGCCCATGATCATATTCAATATTATTTCCACTGGAGTTCATCTTGTTCTAGAAAAGCTGATCATGTCAAGGCCATATTGTACAATTCATGAGTGACTTTTCAAGCTAGATACAAGCCAAGTATAATTGTCTTTCTCCATTGTGATTCTAGCTATTTAACTTGAGTGGAATGCTTGGTGAATAAGTTGAAATTGAACGATTATTATGATGCCTTTGTTTGTTTGCTACAAATTAATAATGTGGCCAGGGATAGGAAATGATAATTTTTAGAATATTCAATTCAAAAACTTAAGCCATTAGGTAAAGGGAGACTACATAAACGTAAGGCTCATAAATACTTTTAACACCCTCTCTCATGGTAAACCAGATTGAGGACAATGCCTGGTTTTGATACCATGTTGCAAAGTGTAAAATAAAAGTTTAAACTATTAGGTGGAGGGAGACTACATGAATACGAGGCGTATAAAAATCCTGTAAACATGCAATCTGGGATACTTTAACAATAATGGAATGTCAAACTCGTTCTTGTAATATAATTCGAGGAAGAGAATATTAGGACGCACTTCGAAATGTGTCGATTAAATAACAAAGAAAGAGCATTCCTTTCCCTTTTGTAAATTCCAACCTATCAACAAATAGGTCAGTAAGTGCCTCTTCTGTTGGTTGTAACGAATTGGATAAATGCTGTACCAGAAAAGTTCAACTTCACTTTGTAGCATAAGGACAGAAAATTTTCCCTTAAGTTCTGAAAAAAACATAGAAAGACCCTTTACAATTTATCTTACTTGGAAATTGCTTAGATAATCTCTCTTGACAGAATGTCATATTAGTAACTTACGTGAAGAGACTTGTCACATGAGAGATGTCTTCAACAATGATTATTTAAAGAAATGGGTGTGAGACTGATAGCTGATACGAGCCTTCGCAGGGTAAAATCCCTGGTAGGCTAAACTTGGCTGTTGAATAAATTCAGTTCAAGTGCAGTCAAATTCTTAATTGTAAATGTTTAACTTCTGCATAGCATGATCAACTACAAATGGTAAGCAAAGTTTATGATATCTCTAACTCCTGATAATCTTGCATTTCTTTTTTCTCAGAGCTTTGAGAAACTAATTGAATTTTCAGCCATAGCTTCAAAGGAAAGGAACAACTTGGATGGAGAGTCCTCGAAGAAGGTCGGTCAAATTGTAAAGTTTCTCTTGCATGGTTGTTCAATTGTACCTAGTGCTTCTTAAAATTTTCTGGGACTGCTCAGTGCTAATTGAATTTTATAAACTTAATTTGTCATCTTAGACCAGAACTCTCCAGCTGATAAAGGTGCAGTACAAGCACAGAATTCGTAATCTTTTCATATATTACATCTATTCTTAATAATTTATATATTCCGAAAACCAAGCACATCAAGTGTCTCATGACGACTTGAAACAGAAAGATGCCATGTTTGTTAACTCAGTTAATTGATGATTAAATTTCTAATGTCTCTTATCTTAAGTAAGATAGAACTGATACAGTTACTCATGTTTGTCTCCGAATTTCAAGCATTATGCATGTAAACACTAAAATTCTACTCTTTTATAGACAAGGAGAATGACATGTCTCCTCTTGCAACAGAGATTTGGTAAGGGTGAATTTTACTACCTGCAAATCCTTGAAGTTCTCCGAAAATGGTTTGAAGAAATAACTAGTTAAAATAGATGGATTTGGGGCCTGCCAAATGGGGTTGAACAAAGCAGAGCTCCTTAATTGTGATGGATTTATTGGTGTTATCTGGGGCCATGAGAGGGATAACTGAAACATTCAAACAAATATTGAGAAACACAGTGGTTCTTTACACATAACACTTCATTAATCCATGCAAAGGCTCTGGGTAGATTGGTCAAATAGTGCAATGCAAGGCCCTCTGTCATTCTTGTTCTTCATTTGGTTTGTCACAAGTTTTCATTAAGGATCAATGTCAACGATAATAAGAGCAGGTTGATATAGCTTGTTGTATGTGGTTGGATTCAAGGTATTACCAACGAATTTTGACTCCGCAGCTCAAATTGCTGTCTCACCTGATAGGATAACTTATCCTGGTCAAAATGTTGACAAGAGTCCATATTTGGTTCTTCGGGAGACAGTTATGATGTGTACTATTCTTTTTTTCTTTGTACTTAATTTTGTAATTATGGGATGTTAACTTCTGTTTGATTCTGTCACTTCTTTTTATTTCCCCTTGTTCATCTCTGGGTTCTTTTGAAAGCATGGTGATATATGCTCTCCTTTTAATTTTTTTGCTCATCTCTGGCTTCTGTTACAGCATAGAGATATATTCCCTCCATCTGAAACGCTTTGGCAACAAAAAATGTTCCGAGACACTAAATATGCAGGAGGGTATGCTTATTGCCTTCTACTTATTCTTGTAAACAGTTTTCGTTCACCCAGATCTTTCCATTCAATTCCAAATGTGCTTATTTTCTGGTTGTGGTCTCAAAAACTGAGTTATTACAACCAATAGTCATTTCCACTGGGAAAAGAATCAGCTTGTGACCACGAAAAGAATCACTTGTGACCACGATATTTTCCTTATAGTTACATGCATTGGTTTATTTTGTTGCAGAGAAAGAGGTAGATCATCCCAGCCTAAGTCTGCCGAACTGACTAGACAAGAAATAGAGAAGCAGAATCAACAAAAGGAAATTTTGGCCACACTATTTTGTACTTCCAAGATAAATGATGATGAACCTTCCCTCACAACTGGTAGGAGGAGGTCATTTCTTGGTAATGCTAGGAGGAGATCTAGGGCATTTGGCAATGTGGTGATTTGGCCACCAGAAGATTTAAGTCCTGAAGACAAGGTTCTAGGGACAGATCCAGACCGTGAAAATAATGACCATGGTAACTTACTTTTTAAGACTTTGTTTCTTGTATGATGGGAAGACGCTATGAAGTTATGATCTAGAGGAGTTTGCACTCATTCTTCAAGAGTTTCTTAGATAGACCTCAACAAGAAATTGCTCTTGAGCTTTTGTTCTCAACTGGGGACATTTTATCCTAGCGGTCCTTAAAAGTTGTGAATTCAGGTTACTCTCGATTGCAAACAATATCAGAACCCTTTCGCTTTCCTATCCCATGAGTTCCTTGTGCGTCTTAAGATAAATAATGTCTGATATTCTTTACCTGCTAGTTGCTCGAGGCCTAAAACTATCAATATGTAGTGGTCCTTGAATGCAGAAGCTGGAGATCAACTTATATTGGCCAATAGTGGATTGCATGTTAAAATACTTTTGTTAGATTCCAATTATAATCCTTCTTCTGAATATCTGCTCATAATATCTAAACTTTGCCCATGGAAGCTGCATAGGCCAGCTTCACAATGTTATACTCTTTCTTATGGAAGGATCCGTGTTCTGTACTTGATCTCCTGTTAAGGTGGTACTTTCTGACTCCAATGCTTAGATATGCGCCCTGCAGATACAGTTTTCTCATTGAAGAAACTTGTGTGAGGTTGGAGTTATAGCATGAATAACATAGTTATTTTGAAGTGTACTTACTATGTGATGGATTTATGAGCTTAGAAAAGTTTCACCCAGGAATATTCAATGTTCAAGTTCAAAATGAAAGAATGCGCGGAGCTGGTTATGCTATGCTGTCTATTGATGTGTGCATTAATTTTTTCTCTCCTCTTTTTGCCGTTTTCTTTACCTGTCCTTATTTGAGAAAGTAAGTAGCTGTTAATATAGACGCGAAAGATGCATATGAAGTTCTCCGGAAGGCTGTATTGGAGCATCGTAGAATTATGAGAGAATACTACAGAGCAGTGAGTGACTTTTCCTAATCTTTTTGTTTCTGAATTGTGTGTTGAATTTCATTCTGTTTAAAGTGTGCTGAAAATTATGTGCAATCTATAAATCAGGCTGTTGAAGCTTATGCTAATGGAGATCGGGCTTTGGCTGAAAGACTTTTGGAACAGGTAAAGCTTTTAAACGTCTGTGAATATACATATACATATCTTTTGGTCTGAACGTCTGGGAATAAAATAGTCATGTCTTGATAAGTTTAGAAGGCCAATGACAGTCTTCTTCAAGAATCTCAGTAGGGCAAGTTTGATTTCATCATTCCATTGATCTATCAGGGATTCAAGCCCGACGAAAGTTGTGACTCGAACATACAAAGAATAGGCCACTCAATTACTATCAATTCATAAATAAGTTACAAGAGTTGATGGACGCTAAGTGGATTCTTATCGGTTTTTAGAATGAAGATGAGGCCAAAGTGGAAGAAGTTGAACAAGTCAGTGCCAACCTGAAATATCTTACTCTTCCAACTCCCCAAAGGGGGTCATTAACCAGTTCAGTGGACATCTGAGTTCCATTGATTGATGGAAAAATAATTCAACATCCTTGTCCTTTTAGACAGCAACTTTAGATAGGAGCTCTTTTGATTGGCCTTGCACTGTGGACACTGCCTTCTAAATCATGCTACTAGTTTGATGGGATTGGTATGCACTCGTACTTGTTATCGTAAGTGGTTTTTCATGGGAGGATAATGTTCTCAAAGATCTAACAATCAGTAGCGTCCATATGTTGAACTTGCTATATTTTCAGTTGTGACCTTCAAGTACTTACGGAGGATCTTGCTGGAAGTAAATAAGTGATCCTTCTTTGAGATATTGCAGCTGATTGGTTTGTGTGGATGGGTTCACCACCAGTACTCCGTGAGTTTAAAAGGAATAATTTCTGGGAAATTGATATAATAATTCTTTGTTATGCCAGGGACACTTCCACAAGGGCAAAGCTCGTGAAGCAGATGAAGAATCCAATGAAAAGATTTACGAGACAAGGTATTACCTTTTGCAAGAGGATCTTGCGCTCAACAGTGCTTATAACAGAGTTAATGCAAATGGAAAAAAAAAATTGTTCATGGAAAACATATTCCATGCTAAGCATGTCTTTTCCCTTTTCTGGTTTTGGGGAAGGAGTAAAAGAACGCACTCATCATTATTGTTCTCTTTGGGAACTGTGGCAGGAATGCGGATGCGGATGATGAATTTTTGCTTGACCTGCGTCAACAAGATCCCCGGGAGGCAGTTAGCCTCATGAAGAGTCATCTGCTGTCGCTTCCTGGCATCTACTGTCGGTTACTTTCCCGATCATATTACTTTTGATGTAATTATAATACATGGTGGTGTGATAATAACACGTGATTTATCTTCTGTCAGCTTGCCTCAAAGTTGCAGTTGAATCATATAGTGGTGTAGATACTTTTAAAGGAGCTTGTAGACGAAGGGTAAGTTTCACTTTCTTAAACGGAGTTCAACGGAGCTCCAAAAGAGCCCGCATGATCCTTGTTTCTTTCATTTTTAAGAGACTGTTAATCATGTTGTTGATTTACGTGCTTTTATTCATACAGATCTTAAAGCTTCTAGAAAACGAATCCATCGAATGGTCTCAAGAAGGCACCACGGGAAACATTTCGATCGCGCTGGACAAAATCCAACGAGAACGCTTGAGTTTTTACAAGAAGAAACCCAGGAGTAAATTTCCTTTCTGAGAATTCTAGTCTTTCTTTGCTCACCTATTACTGGTCTGGAGTGCCGTTTGGACATGCTGGACATTATATTTTCGTTTGAGGTTGTTGTCTAAGTACTGGTGAAAGTGATCCATTCACATTTGGACTTTGGTGTCTTTTCTGAGAAGTCACCTATATTAAGTGAGGACTTCATGGAGGTTTAATAATCATGGCTTGGATATCTGTCAATCTTTTTCTACTGTACAATGTGTTTCCACACTTTTCTTGAACCGCTAATGCGGTTGCTGTGTTCGGTACTATGAAAGGAATACCATGAAAGTTACAAGGAAAGGATTCATGGAGGATCTGAGACAGGTATCCCATTTCATGTCGGCCCTCATCTTTGGTCATTTAAAGAGACTATTTGATGCATTTAGAGTTGGCAAATTCAGAATGAGCTGAAATTTAGTCGGCATGGAAATGCGCCACTGATCAAAACTCACCGCTACGCCGTGATCGACTTCGTTTTTTCGTGTTTTGGAGTCATTTAAATGGGTTTTAGGCATTTTTCGTAATTGTAGTGGCGTTTTCATAATTTTGTGTTTTCCATTGTAATTAGGGTTAATACCGTATAAAAGGGTGTTAGGACTCCTAGGGTCCGTCGATTTTGATATTATTCTATCGATTTTGATATTATTTTATCGATTTTAATAATTGCAATTGAGAGAATGAATTGCTCATCTTTTCAATTTAAATTTGCTCTTTAGTCAATTTCTACTACGTTTCGGCATTATTTGGTATCGGAGCACGAGTTGCCTTAAAATCAATGGCTGAATAGATTCACGATGGTCGTGGACGGCGGGGTTGTGTTGGTCGAGAATGTGGAGTCATTCCCGAAGCAAACGAATAACGCGTCAAAGAGACTGCGAGACATTGAAATTGAAGAGCAAGGAAGGCGAATCTAGGATTTGGAAACGACAACTTGTGCGAGGTGAGGTTGGGCGTTCAATCCGAAGGAGTGGAATCGAGGATTCATTCGATGATGAAGAGGAGGACATCAATCCTTTCGAGGTTTTAAACCGGGGACGGAAACGGGGAGTACGACATGGAAATCAGCCCATTTTTCATAATTTTGGGATGAAGATCGAGATTCTTGAGTTTCAAGATAAGGCTCATTCCGATGAGTTTATTGATTGGTTGCATACGATCGAGAGGATTTTTGATATTAAAGATTTGGTGAAGAGCGAGAAAATTAAATTAGTGGTTATAAGGCTACGGAAACATGCTTCGATATGGTGAGAGCAAGTGAAGAAGCAGCTTGCTAGATAGGGGAAAACAAAGGTGGTTCACTAAGATAAGATGAAGAAATTGATGCAAAGAAAATTTCCGCCTACTCATTATAGGCATGAGGCGTTTATTGAATATCATAGTGTTAAATAGCGAGATTTAACAATCGAACAAGATATCGAGAAGTTTGATCGCTTGCGGATGTGTTGTGATGTGGTTGAAGAAGACGAGCAAACAATTGCTCGATATTTAGTAGGGTCATGGACTGAAATTTCGATGTTGTCCAATTACAACAATGTTGGACCTATGGGGATGTGTGCAAATTGGCCTTAAAGGTGGAATGGCAAGTGTAAAAAAAGGGTAGCGATTCCAAATTTCAGAGTCGATGGTCAAGTAAAGAATTTCGAGGAAAAGCATGGAGTTCTTGACCAATTCGGCACCGCGAGCAGTGAAGGGTGCGAGTTCTAAACCCGCATCCAAGGAGGGATAGAGCAATGTTGGAACTAGTAGAGGAGGAGCGACGACCAAGCGCTATTATAAATGTCGAGGAATCGGGCATTTCGTTGCGGATTGTCCGAACGCACGGTTTGTGACACTTGCTAATAATCCAGTTTTGATGAAAATCGGCTTTGATGAATCGATGGAGAATAAGAGGATGCGGATCAACATTAGGAAGAGATTATCTATGTTGATTTTGATGAGTCCCTAATCGTTAGAATAGTTTTAAATGTTGTTATGGTGGAAGATGAATCGTGACTTAGACATAATATTTTTCATGCTAAGTGCGCTAGTGGAGCAAAAGTATGCAGCATGATAATAGATGGAAGGAGGCTGCGAAAATGTGGTGTTCACTACTATGATGGAGAAGTTGGGGCTAAAAACAGAAGATCATCCTCAACCATACAAGCCGTCGTAGCTTAAGAAAGGGAACGAGGTGAAGGTGAGCAAGAGGTGTCTTGTGCGGTTTTCGATTGGGAAAAAGTATGCTGATAAGATATGGTGTGATGTGGTCCCAATGGATGCTTGTCATATTCTATTGGGTGGACTGTGGCAATTCGACGTAAAGACACATCATGATGGTTTCAAAATACCTACACTTCAAGAAGGATGACTGGATTATTACCCTAGGTCCTTCGATTTAAGAAAGGAGATGGATAATTTGTTGTCCAAGTCGAGTTCCAGGGAAGAGGCGATGAACACGCTAGAGCTTTTTGCCGTTGTGGTGATGGAAGAGAATTCGACAGGTTTGAAATTCCCATACAAGTTCTGCTCTTGTTTGAAGAGTTTGCTGATGACGTTTCGGAAGAGATGCCATCTGGGTTGCCGCCCATGAGAGACATTTAGTATTGTATTGATCTCATTCCAAGAGCTATTATTCCCAATAAGGCAACTTACGTAATGAGTCTTAAGGAACATGAGGAGCTGCAGAGACAAGTGCAGGAGCATTAGATAAAGGCGCAATGCGAGAGAGCATGAGTCCCTATATCGTGTCGACCTTGTTGGTTCCTAAGAAAAATGGGTTGTGGAGAATGTGCATAGATAGCATAGTTGTTAATAAAATCACAATCAAGTATCGTTTTCCTATCTCACGATTTGATGATTTGATTGATTAGTTACATGGGACGACTATCTTTTTGAAAATAGATTTGAGGAGTGATTATCATCAGATTAGGGTGTGGCCTGGAGATGAGTGGAAGATGGCGAATTAAGACTAGAGATGGCTTGTATGAATGGATGGTGATGTCCTTCGGGTTATCTAACGCATTGAGCATTTTCATGCGGGCGATGAATAGGGTTTTTCGTCCTTTTATTGGCCAATTTGTTGTCGTTTGTTTCGATGATATTTTGGTTTATAGTGTATCGATTGAGCAACACTTGCAGCATTTGAGAAAAATATTTGAGGTCTTGAGGGAGCAGAAATTGTATGTCAATACCAAGAAGTGTCACTTTTTAACCGATCAAGTGACTTTTTTGGGTTATATTGTATCAATGAAAGGCATTTAGATGGATCTAGTTAAGATTGAAGCCATTATGAGTTGGGAGATGCCAAAGAATATTCATGAGGTACGCAGTTTTCATGGGCTAGCATTCTTTTATCGGAGGTTTATTCGGGAGTTTAGCACCATTATTGCGCCTCTTCGATTGTTTGAAAGGTGGCAGATTTTCGTGGACCAAAGAGACATATGTTGCGTTTTAGTTGTTGAAGAAAAAGGTGACCGAAGCCCCAATTTTAGAGCTTTTAGATTTTAGTGAGATTTTTTAGGTGTATTGTGATACGTTAGGCGTTGGTGTTAGGGGCGTTTTGAGCCGAAAAAATAAACATGTAGCGTTCTTCAGTAAGAAGTTGAACGAAGCGAAGAGAAGGTATTCAATTTATGACAAACAATTTTACGTCATAGTGAGGAGCTTGGAGTATTGGAGGCACTATCTTATTTCGAAGGAATTTATTCCGTATTCGATTTATGAGGCCTTGAAGTACATTAATGGGTAGCTTAAACCGAATGCTAGGCGGGCAAAGTGGGTGGAGTTTCTTCGGACTTTCGGTTTTTCCATTAAACATAAGATTGGAATGTTGAATAAGGTATCAAATGCATTGAGCGAAAACATTCTCGTTGTCTACGATGCAGTGAGAGTTTTGGGATTTGATTCTTTTAAAGATTTTGTATGTTGATGATCCTTATTTTGGAGATATTTAGGGGAAGTGCAAAACAGGACACTTTCGGCGGTTCCGATTGTGGAGGGCTTTCTTTTCAAAGGCAATAGGCATGTATCCCTCGGTGTTCTTTGAGGAAATTCATTATTATTAAGATCATGCAAGAGGTTTAGTTGAGCACTTTTATTAGCCCCAAATGGAGCATGATGTGACTCGATTTGTAGAGAGGTGCAATGTATGTCATATGGCAAAAACAAGAAGTACCAATGCTTGGTTTATATATGCCTCTACGTGTCCCAATTGCACCATAGGAGGATGTCGGCCTTGATTTCGTCTTGGGATTGCCAAGAATACAGCAGAATAAAGATTTCATAAATGTGGTTGTTGACAGATTTTCGAAGATGGCGCACTTTATTCCCTGTAACAAGACCTTTGATGCATTACAGGTTGCTCGTTTGTTTTTATAGGAGATTGTTAAGTTACATGGAATTCCTAAATCCATAGCCTCATATCATGATGTGAAGTTTGTGAGTCATTTTTTATGCACTCTTTAGAGGTACATGGAAATCGGATTGCGGTTTAGTTCCTCTCACCATCCCTAGATTGAGGGACAAATCAAAGTTGTCAATTGAAGCATGGGGAACTTGTTGCGAAGTTTGATTGGAGAAAGTTCGCGGCAATGGGACTTGGCGTTATCTTAGGCGGAATTTTCCTACAACAGGTCACGGAATCGAATTATAGGCAAGAGTCCTTTCGAGATAGTCTATGGTCGTAATCTAATTACTCCTCTAGATCTCACGTCATTGCTAATTCACAAGTAGTTCAACTTCGGACGCAGATGAGCATGCCAAGCAAATCAAAGCGTTGTATTCACGGGGTTCATAACTAAATCAACAAGTAGAACATGAAGTATAAGTTGCATGTTGGATAGATGCAAGAAAAGAGTTGTCTTCAAAGAGGGTGGTCTAGTATGGATTCACCTTAGGAAAAAGCATTTTTCAATTAGCGGGTTTGGCTAGTTGCAACCTTGAGCTGATGGACCATTCATAAATCTTGAGCGGATTAATGATAATGCTTATAAAATTGAGTTGTCGGGTGAGTATAATGTATCCGGGACTTTTAATGTAGTAGATTTGTCACCTTATAATGTAGAAGAGGAAGAACTTGAGGAGAGTGATATCAATGAAGATGAAGTAGATTCGAGGGCGAATTTTTTTCTAGCAGAGGAGGATGATGCACTTAGAGTTGGCGAATTCAAAATGAGCTAAAATTTGGTCGAATGCATGAAAACGGGCATCGATCAAAACCCATCCCTACGCCGTGATCGACATCGTTTTTGGCATTTCAAAGTCGTTTAGATGGGTTTTAGGCATTTTTGTAATTGCAGTGGCGTTTCCATAATTTTGTGTTTTCTATTGTAATTAAGGTTAATACCGTATAAAAGGGTGTTAAGACTCCTAGGGTTCGTCGGATTTTGATATTATTCTATCGATTTTGATAATCACAATTGAAAGAACGAATTATTTCTCTTTTCAATTCAAATTTGCTGTTTAGTCAATTTCTATTGTGTTTCGGCATTACTATTCTCGGTCCTCAAAAGACTTTATGTTCCACGGGATTCACAAAAGAGTGTCAAGTGAAGAACGTGCTCAGTAAAATCGGTATATCCTTTCAAATCAGTATTTGATAAAAAGATTTATTCTCCTCGAAAAAAAAAGGTAGAACAAATGAAAATTTCCTTTTCGGTTCATTCTTGGAGTTGCAAACCCAGAGGTTCCCTCGGACCATCTTGAGATGCTTAGACATCTCCGAGTGTTGTCGCTTGGTCACATTTCGAAAGTGCTTAATTCCCTCTTCGAGCTCTTGCTACTTCAATATATTTTCACCTGCGACTCCGTTAGTAAAGGTTCTGACACCTCCGCGTCCACCTATCTCTCTCCCCCTATCTAGGGTTTATTTTATATTTTATTTTATTTTTCTTGAGCAATTATTTATCTTTTAATGAAAATGTCCTTGATCGGCTCGAAATGAAGCATGTGATCGGCACATGCATTGCGGTCGGCCCGCTTTTTTTCTGCGGGAGATTAGCCAAAGGAAAATGATTAATTCACATTTAATCAAGCATAGGGGCTCATTTGAAATAAAGTGAAATACGAGGTCCTTTTACTGTTAAATTGCAATTTTTTTTAAAACGAACGCACATCCCCTCCCCAGTGACAGAATATATGAAGCAGCTCCTCCTCGATGTTCGAACTCTGCGTCTGCCACGCTTGAATCGAAAGCTACATAAAGGAGGAAACTTTCTAGGGTTTCTGCTGCTCACGGAGTACAGTCTCGCCTCCCTCGCGCCCCTCTCTTGGCGCTTCGACTCGGGAATCTTCACTCGACATCAATGGGAGGTTCTGTGAAGGAAGTCCGATCGAAGCAAGAGCTCGACGCCGTCGTGAAGGGCGGAGCTCCGTCGGTCCTCCATTTCTGGGCCTCCTGGTGCGATGCGTCCAAGCACATGGACCAAGTCTTCTCTCACCTCTCCACCGATTTTCCCCTCGCCAATTTCCTCCGGGTTCGTACTGGTTATCCCTTCGCCGAATGGTTGCCGTTTCTTTGTCGGTTCTCGGTTACTGTATGGAAGGATGCGTAAAGATTTCCTATGCCTTGATACGACGTATTTCGCATAGCTAATTACTCGCCAGGACTTGTGAAGATGGATGAAATATGGCTTTTTTCCGTCTGTGCACGTGTATCCACGATACGTGTTGAATGTGATGGACTTACTTGAGTATTTTGTTTGTTGTTGTTTGTACACTGCATACATGTTCTTAGGATTGATTCGCAGGATTCTGTTGAAACAGCCTGAAAAATTCATGCCATATTTGACTAGTGAGATCAGGAGTGTTGGTAGGTTGTTGAACCTTGAGTAGGTTCCGTGAATTCAGGATAGCGTTTTCGTGTTTGTTGATTAGTCTGATTTGCACTTCTCACGGCAGTTTTGTTAATCATCCAAAGATTGCAATGGTGGATCATGCTGTTGGTTGAGGCTGAAAGGAACGTGAGAAAAAGCTTGGGCTCACCGGTTGTAGATAACCGGTGTTTTCTTTGCTAAACCGTTGCTGCTTTAGATAGATTTTCAGATGCAAATGAGGCTCTATGCTCTTGCTTTGTGTAATTTTAAAATGTCTCTTGCCTTGGGGATAGTTTCATTGGAGTTCATTTCTAAATTTTTTTGTAGGTTGAGGCTGAAGAGCAACCTGAGATATCTGAGGCTTATGCAGTGTCTGCTGTGCCCTACTTTGTGTTTCTCAAGGTGAGTCTTCATGAGTATCTTCGTTCTGTCTTTTGTTTGATGGCATGACTTTGTATCTGATACTGTTTGAATAGTTATATTTCTGAATAGAAGATTTTGTACATTTTAAAGATCCTGTTGTTCATTTATATTCCTCCAAGAGGGTTGCAATTGCTTCTGGTGTACATACAGTAAAATTAGTGGTGGTACTTTTCATTCTCATATCACGAATCCGTGAGTATGCTCGGACAGAAAAGTACCTAAGAAAGATGCTTTAGATATTTGGGATCAATATTGCATATTGCAAAAGGCGGGAGAGATTGATGAGGATGTAAACCATAGAATCGGAGCGGGGTGGATGAAATGGCGCAGTGTTTCGGGGTTCTTGTGTGATCACAAAATCTCTCTTAGGTTAAAAGGAAAATTTTATAGAACAGCCGTAAGACCTGCAATGCTATATGGAGTGAATGTTGGCCAAGACATAGGCAAAACAAGCATAAAATGGGAGTAGCGGAAATAAGGATGTTAAGGTGGATATGTGGTCATACAAGGATGGATAAGATAAGAAATGAAGATATTCGAAGAAAAGTTGGAGTAATACCGGTGGCGAGATAAGATGAGAGAACATAGATTGAGATGGTTTGGACATATTCTTCGAAGACCCCTAGATACTCCGGTAAGAACAAAGTCCATTACCGAGAGCATGACATGAAGGGAGGAAGAGGTTGGCCTAAACTTACCTGGGGGAAAGTAGTAGAACAAAATTTAATGGAGTGGGAAATAGATTGGCATACGGTTTGTCTTAAAACGGAGTGGAGGGGAGCAACAAGAATTGTGAAGGGGCAGAATTCTTATGTTCCGGATCGTCCTTTCTAGTCTTTTTTTCCTAAATATTTTTATTTTTAGATAATTATTTCTTTTCCTTAATGGATCTTGCTTTTATTTTATTTATTTTTGGGTTTATCAACCGCCGACCTCAACTAGTTTGGGATAAAGGTGTTGTTGATGTTGATGTTGACTTTTCATTCTCATACCTTCATATTCATAAGTCATTCTTTTGCATATTCTTGTGTCTATGTAGTTGATGAATCTAGCCCATGCTTGGGATTGCTATAAAAACTATCCCGTACTCCTAATAATGTATGAATCAATGACCACATGCTTGTAGACTACTTTCTCTATGTTTTCAAAAATATTCTCGGGAATGAGGCTGATATTTCTCTTTTGGAGGGCAGAAACGAGGCTGATGTTGATGACACCAAAATGATTTTCTTTGTTCATTTTGATTTTGGTTTTCTTTGATAGTTCGAAGAAATGAACGAAAAGGCACAAAGTACAGACCAAAATCTTCAATATACACTGTTGGAGATATATAAATTCCATTTTCAAGTTAAAACCTCTCAAATGCGCTTTCTCATACTGAGAGCTATTGAAGACTCACTTCCTTTTTTGTTCTCAACAAATTG
Source organism: Rhodamnia rubescens (assembly GCA_021437795.1). NCBI lineage: Eukaryota > Viridiplantae > Streptophyta > Magnoliopsida > Myrtales > Myrtaceae > Rhodamnia > Rhodamnia rubescens. Next base: position 1,243,618 of record JAILYA010000037.1, on the reverse strand, counting down.
CTTCTAGATTAATAGGTTCCTGTAACATGCCTTCTTGATTCTGTTGGCACGAGGTAGGTCTTCCACTTCTCTTTTTTATTTGTTTCATGTAAAATTTTTAAGACTTGACAACAAGGTTATTGGGGGAATAACTATAGTCTTTCACTTCTCATTTACTTCTCGTACTGTATTTAGTCTTGTATTTGAATCCCTTAGAACTTCGCTAATTGACTAAAGAATCTTTCTATTTCTGAGGATTGTGCTATGCAAGATTCTTCTTTAAGATTCTGAAACAATCAGTAAAACCCCCGCACCATGTAAGAATCAATTTGAACCGTGATTATTTCATCTATTTACATTTATGAACAGTACCGTAGCTGAGGGAATTTGTCTTGGTACCAGCTTTCCCAGCCCATCAAACAAAAAAGTCATTTCTTTCTCATGATTAGCTAGAAATGGTTTAACTTAGAAGCATTTATAGGACGGTTTAGAATAATACATTCGATATATGTGTCACTACTGTCTGCATAATAATGCCAACCTCATTTAGTGCTGGCCTCTCTTATTTGGATGAGACTTGGTTGATATCGTTGTCATTGTAATATCTATTTTCCATTTTCCACGTTATTGAACAAGCTTGGAGCTTTTCTTGGAAAATGGGTTATAGTGTTATAGTGTAAAGAAGATGTTGCAATTGGGTTCTCTCAGCAGTTTCAGGGGAAAAAATATACATGTCAAGTATATCAAAGGGGAAGTTAGACATAGGTGCAGAACCCATTTTTTATGTGGAAGTAACTTAACCCATTTTTTATGACAAAAATATACATGTCAAGTATATCATGGCTTCAGTTTTATCTTGTGAAAGTTGTGACAGATTTTGGATACCATCTTAGTTAATGAGATGATATGACACATCCAGAACACGCTCTAGCAGCCTCCTATTCATGAACTTTATCTCAGTAACCTTGAATAATGCTTGTTGACTGTGCATTCTGTATCTAATTGAGTTCTTCTAAATTTTTATCAGGATGGTAAAGTTGTTGACACGTTGGAAGGTGCAAATCCATCTAGTCTGGCTAACAAAGTAGCTAAAGTTGCAGGATCGATCAACCCTGGTGCACCTGCAGCTCCTGCCAGTCTTGGGATGGCTGCAGGACCTGCAGTTCTTGAGACAGTGCAGGAGTTTGCAAGAGGAAATGGTTCTTCCCAAGTGCAGCAACAAGGGGAACCTGTTAAAATTGACGCACTTAAAGCTCGACTGCAGCAGCTAATTGATTCTCATCCAGTAATGCTATTCATGAAAGGAAGCCCTGAAGCCCCTAAGTGTGGATTCAGCCAAAAAGTTATCGATTTTTTGAAGAAAGAAGGGGTCAAATTTGGAACATTTGACATCTTATCTGACACTGAGGTTCGTGAGGGATTGAAGAAGTTTTCAAATTGGCCAACTTTTCCCCAGCTTTACTGCAAGGGAGAACTGCTTGGGGGATGTGACATAGTAACTGCCATGCATGATAGTGGTGAACTGAAAGAAGTTTTCAGGGATCATGGGATCAGTATTGCTGCATCTGATGAGACAACAAATGAAGAGACGGGAAGTGGTAAGGCTGGCATCACAGAATCCACTGGCTTGAGTTCAGCTCTTACATCTCGGCTTGAAAGCCTCACAAATTCAAGTCAAGTCATGCTATTTATGAAGGGAAAACCTGATGAACCCAAGTGTGGTTTCAGTAGAAAGGTAGTTGAGATACTTAGACAAGAGAAAGTGGAGTTCGAGAGCTTTGACATTCTCTCTGATGATGAGGTCCGCCAAGGGCTCAAAGTTTATTCGAACTGGTCCAGCTATCCCCAGCTTTATATCAAGGGCGAACTCATTGGAGGATCGGACATTGTATTGGACATGCAGAAAAGTGGGCAACTTGAGAAGGTTTTACTCGAGAAAGGAATTGTTCGGAAAGAAAATCTTGAAGACCGTCTTAGGAAGTTGGTTAGCTTGTCACCTGTTATGCTTTTCATGAAGGGCACCCCTGATGCTCCTCGGTGTGGATTTAGCTCCAAGGTCGTGCATGCCCTTAATGAGGAGGGGTTGCCTTCGGCTCCTTCGATATTTTAACTGATGAAGAAGCAAGGCAAGGTCTTAAAACCTTGTCCAACTGGCCTACCTTTCCCCAACTTTACTACAAAGGCGAGCTAATAGGAGGTTGTGATATTGTAATGGATCTTAAAAGTAGTGGAGAGCTAAAGGCCACCCTATCTGAGTAGAGTTGCTCCAAAATCATGCCACAATCCAAGACGCAGCTGGACAGCAACATCAGTTTCTTTTTGCGCGTTCGTCGATGCTTTGCTTGTTCCGGAGGTTTTTATTTTTTGTTTTAACATTAATTGTTATATCGACTCCTTCAGATTGACCGTGAACAGTCCTTAAATGCGATAAAGTAGTAAAGCGTTGATTGTCAATAGCAATCTTTAAGATGGGGAAAAGTTCTTTTTGTAGTGTAAAGATGGTGAAACTCGCGTAGCTCTCGTCGTGTTTGAAGAGTTGCTGCTGCTTTGTGTGGTTGCCTTCTGTTTGTGAAGCTCAGGATGGTTTCTACAACAATCTCTATGGTGAATATGCTGTTCAGTCATCTTGACATATTGTTTGGCTGACTGTACATTGTTTGTCACTCTGGACATCACTTCTCTTCATTTGGGGAGAAAATTCACTCATAACTGGATAGAAACTATCTATAGCCTTTCTTATTCTACAATGAAGAAAGCGCAATGTTCCTCTATTTGATAGAGGTCTTTGGGAGGAAGAGAATTTTACAGACATACAGGTAGATGCTTTTACGGCATTGTGGTGGATTATGTAAACTTTATGCAGAGAAGGAAATGTCCAATTTTGTTTCGGTCAATCCAATGTGAAATAGTGTTGTGATTTCAAGCAAATTCATCAAGGAGCTTCATACATGTTGAATAAGGTCCCAGGACAACTCGTGACATCTGCTTATCCATAGCATACAAAACAACTGAATTTCCTTCAGAGTTGTCTCGTGTCCTGTCCACAAAGCACAGGATTATCCTCCTCCACACCCCAGGAAAAAGGCAACGACCAGGGGACAGACGTATACCATGTTTATCAATTCATCTCTTGTATTTACAATGCACTCAAAGCCAGATTAACATTCAACATAATTGATATTATTCAAACAGGTCGTGGTATTTGCTCCGACATTGTTTTTAGTAGGCTCAACATAAGTCTCCTTTCAAGATCAATTTTGTCATAGAATATTTCATCGGTAGTTTCCTTATATCAGTCAAAGATGTGTTTACTACATCGAGTATATTTCTCAACAATCCCCTTGCTCAAAATTTGGCGCACCACCACGAGCTAGGAACCAAATGAAAGAGGAATCCGAAACAGTCTAGTGAAGCAAGAGAAATAAGAGAAACAGGAACAAATTCAGTATAACGCATTGAGCATAAAACATTTCAGCCCGAGAAATTGAACAGGGTCAACTGAAGAAAAAGCAATACTTTCTGAATCTATAACAAACTCCAAATGATGATTGAATTCAATTCTGACAATACTTCATAGCTTCAGATATTTCTCTTGGTGTGCACATTTATCCATGTGACTCTCTTTTTATAAGTGTGTATCAAATAAGAGAAAGAGGACCGCTTTTGGAAGTAAAGCTTCTCTGCTTAATGTCAAGTCATTCGTTCATTCTTGGTTCAGATCGAATGAACAATTCATTCATTCATTGTTTCTCGCCGACGTTCGAGTTATGCTGCAATTTTATTTTGGCAAAGAAATGTCACATTTCTCGTGCAAAGGAAGCCCCTTCGCCAAAAGGAGGGTGAACTAATACCAATTTCAGACATAGAACAGCTTTGCCAATTCTATGCAAAGACAGCAAGATTTGGAGGGGACATGAAAAACTAGAAGAATCTCAAGGCACCGCCAAAGAAAAATCCCAAAACCCGGCTAACATGGCACCTCAATGCATCAGATGATCCACTTACTAAAGCATTAACCTGATTTTCTTTGATTTGCGAAAGAGCAATTTCATTTACACTTCTCTGTTGACTTGCTTGAGGTGAACAATGGCACTGCAACCGAACTTCCACTAGCCAAGGTCTCACCAGAAAACCAGTGGAAAAAGTCTCTCCCTGTTCAACCAGTCCAAACAGCAGTGCATCTTGTTCCGCTAACATCTTTCATGTTAATTAGCTTGTTTCTTCTTCTTCTAGGTCAGCAGCTTTCGTTCTGTCTAGAATGCACCTATATCTTACTCTCTCTCGAACCAGCCCTTCGCAGAGCATCATGGATTTCTCTGCTAACAGGAACTATGGATAAGAAGCCTGCAAAAACTTCCACATCTGCCACACTACCATTGTCGCCGAGCCAATTTAGAATTGCTGTAATCAACTTAGGATCAGGCTTCCACTTTTTCTTCGTCAGGGGAAGAGAGAAGGCCACCTTCATGCTCTTCAGTGCTTTGTCCACATCACCTTTGTACCAATATCCTGCAGCCACTCCCGCCCAACTGTCTGGAGTAGTTTCTTTTCCTTTGTCCATCAAATTCTCGAGGAGCATTTTGGCTTTCTCGGGCAACCCTTTATCAGAATAAGCCGCTATGACAGCATCTGGTATTCGAAAATCATAACAGTTACCAGATGATTCCCACTCCTTCAGCACTTTCTCAGCTTCTTCAAGCTCACCAAGCTTCACCAGAGATTTTAGTATGTTAATATAATCCTTGTTTATGCACCTCTTGCAAGCAATTTTCTCCAGTTCCCACAACCTCAAAATTTCTGTCCTGTTTCCAAGAGTAGTATGGAGTGATATCAATTGGTTATATCCAATCCCATCTTTACCAGTTAATCTCTCTTCGGATCTCTTTAGGGCATCAAGCGCCTTCTTGGTCAGCCCTGCTTTTATATAAAAATTTGCAGCAATGGCATACGTATTCCAGTCCACGGCTATGTGAGGTTGGGTTTCCATCTCTCTAAGGAGTTCTTCCATTCCCTCTATGTCAGATCTCTCACCATAGGAATTCATACAGATCCTATAGCTAAAATTATCAGGCAAAACTTTGTTCTCTTTCATCTCGGCTAAAACATCAGGTACCTTATCATGCTGTCCAATTTTTGTGAACAAGCACATCATGTTGTTATAAGTGAGAGCCGTCAAGTCAAAACCCTTCTCCCTCATTTTCTGGATATGAGTCAGGGACTTCTCCACTTGGTGCTGCCTTACATAACAACTAAGAAGAGCTCCATACGTCTTGTAAGTTTTTTCATGGTCCATCAAGTTCTCAAAGTAGTTTTCAGCTGAAAGTAATCCGTGGACCCTCCCTATTAAATCTAACTGCACTGCATGCTCCACAGGTGAAAAAACAAAAAGACCGTTCTTTTGCGTCCATTCAGAGACCTGCAAAACATGACTGTGGAATTTATGTGTGTACAAAACAGAATCACTTGCCTTAGAATCGAGCGCTATGTCTAGAATACCTCCACACACACCCCACCCCCTGTCAAATAAGAAACGCAGATTCTGAAGGAAAAGAAAACGAAGGGACTACATAGGTCATGGCCTATAGCAGTCATCAGTTTACCTACGACCAAGGAATCTGCACCTAATCGGACTTTCCTTTTTGAGGGTAGTAAATTCACTTCTTAGGTGGTACTGTCTATGAGGTAAAAAAAAAAAGAGCAGGACTTCATTCTGTTTCCCAATGGCTAGGCTACCGACACCGTGCATACAATTAATCCTTCTCTTTGTCCTTCTTCTTGTTACAATAGTGTCACCTCATTTTACCATTGCAATCACAAACCTATTCTCACATCTCTATCCTAGTCACCCACATTTCATATAAGCTCGAAGGTTAATTGGCCAGAAGAACATAAGAAACCAAATAGAACACGAGCAACATAATGACGTGCTATAATCTGTCTAATCGGGAGCATAAATTCATAGACTACTTGTATAGAATTAGAGACCCCTACTCAGCCCTTGAAGTGAACTAAGTGCCCGTAATTGGCCAAATTACAATCTTTCAAATAACCTATCCAATATACACACAATTTCTACATCACAGACGAAATATCCTATCTCATAATCTGACGCAAGTCATCCCAAAAAAAAAAAAATCGACTTTGAACAAACAAAGCAATCTGTGACCCAAACCGCATACCAAAATCACGCCTATTAAAAACATCACCGAATCACACACTACTCAAGTCTCGACCTATCTGTCACGCGAAACACCCACATTGATCAGGACACCAACAACCCAATCAACAGCTCGACCGAAGGGCAAAATAAGAAAAAAAAGGGGGGAGAATGACGAACCTCGAGCGCGTGAGAGAATCTTTTGCGGCGGCGAAAGTCGCGGATTATGCGCTGGAGCTCCGCGAACCGGACCTTGTTGCCTCCCTGGACCCAGCCGTCGAGCACCGGAGCGACGCTCCGGCCAGGGTTTCCGAGAGGACTGACCTCGGAGTAGAGGTTGGGCTTGCGAGTCCTGCTCTTGTAGTAACCTCTGCACTGCGAGCTGGTCACGGCTTGGGAACGTCGCTTCCAGATTTGAGTGCGGATCAGAGCCGACCAAGCGTTCATCGATGGAGAGCGAGCGAGAGAGAGAGAGAGAGAGAGAGGGTGGGGTTTAAGCAGGGTTTTAAGCTCGCTCCCTAATTATTCTGTCCATTTAATTATTAAGCGTCTTTTATTTTTTGAAAAAATGAATGATTTATATAATATATTTTTAAAAATATTCGCTTACATCACTCAAAATAAATAAATTAATTAAAAATATTTTTTTATTGACAATAATTTATGTCTCAATATTTTTATGAATATTAAAAAATATTTTTGTTCATTCGTTTATGTAAGCAATACAAGAAAGTATTTTTAGGAAAATATTTTTTAAATCATTTATTTTTTGGCCAAATAAACAGGGTCTAAATATTATTTTAGAATACTTTTACATATTTTTCTTTATTAAAAGAATCTCCAATAAGAGGTTAATAAAGTTTTTTTTTTTTTTTGGTCAAATAAGGTTAGTAAAGTTAAGAAAATTGGAGACGATGCCTAATTGATGAAGTTAAGAAATTTTGTAGAGACTAATCTTGGTTAAGAAGAATGAGCCAGTCCATTTTGAGAGACTAATGACTGCAACACAAATCAAACGCCGGGGGGTCATCTAGCAATTTGTCAAAATTGAAAGGCTACTTTTACAACGATTTGTAAAGCTCAGGGTGATAATCTGTGACTTCTTAATATGAAATGCTTTCAAAAATCTAGGTTTAGATTTACATGCCGAATTGGCATGTGCATTTCGCAAAGTTAGATTACTATTTCGCAATTTGAACATAAAAGTAAAAATTTTGTTCTACTTTTCCGAAACTCCAAATCGGCAATAGCAAAAAAAAAGAAAGGAAAATGATATTAAAAGTCTCATAATTTTTGATGCGGCACTCACTTTAATGTTGACGCACAATTCTTTTACTTTCTCTCTCTTACATGGCTATTTTTTTTATTATTTTATTTATCAAAATTTACTTAAATTAGATTAAATAAATTAAAAAGGATAATCTTTAAAAAAAAAAAAAAGTACCAAAGGGAAAAAGGAGGAGCAAGCCCATCATCGAAAATGGCCGGTGCAAACAAAAAATCCTGACATGGCAATTCTTTTACTTTCTCTCTCCTACATGGCAGTTTTTATCATTTTTTTCTCAAAATTTACTTAAATTAGATTAAATAAATTAAGAAGGTTAATTTAAAAAAAAAACAATCACCAAAAAAGGACGAGCAAGCCCTTGTCACCGCCTATCATCGAAAAGGGTCGGTGAAGTTCGTCCGGTCCTCATTGAAGCCTGACGATGACCTACTGGCCCAGATCTAGGTGAGGATGCAACCCTCGCCTAGGGCCGGGAGACCTCGTTTATGGTGTGTGAGGTCTTGTCGATGACCCTCGCTCGATTTGGGGCAACGGTAGTGCCATCCCCCAAATCTTGGGGATGGAGTTAAGAAAATGACTTAATTAAATCAATTTGACAGGTTTTAGGATTTGATTGTTTTTTTTTTTTTGAAGTTGTAAAACTCAATTGCATTTTCTTAACAAATTTTAAGATATAGAGTGCACTTATCCCTAAATAAAATGTTAATTCCTACATGACCCAAAAAAAAAAAAAAGCAAGTCCAATGTGGACGATGAGATGGCTCCTCATGACAAAAAGACATTGCACGCAATTCTCTCTCTCTCTCTCTCTCCTAGTGCCGGATAGGGGTGTTCAACTAGATCGGGTTTACCCGAAAATCGAACTGGATCACTTGAAAAATAGGTTTGAAAATCGGTTCGTGTTCAAATCGATTTTGGAACCCGTTTTTAGCTACTTTTAAAAAAAAAATCCTCGTCTCACTCGTCTCACCTCCTTTATTTTTTGTGGGTTGTAATTTCCATTGCTCGTATTACGATTGTTGCTTTTGGCGGATAGTGAGTTTTATTATTCAATCTTTTATTTTGAATCATTTCATTGCTACTCATATTATTTTGCTTTGGAAAAATAAAATTAGAAAAAAAACAAAAAAAAAGGGTTCTAGGATAGACCCTGGAACCGCATTGAAAAAATAAGATAGATTTTAAAGTAGGTTCTAGAACAAAAAGGGTAGATTCCAGATTTCAAAAACTAATAACCGGTTATAATATGGGAGATTTCAAGTTCTAGGTCTAGAACCTATCTACCGGAACTATGCTCATCCCTAGTGCTAGAGGAAGGAATCTCTCAACAGGAAAAAGATAAGTGATTTATTGTGTTCGGTGAGATACAATGATGTCTACAGTCCACCGAGAAACAAATCAGTTATTGTTTGTTCAATTTGGTGCGATTTTGGAGACCAATTTTTTGAATTTGTCATGCTTTGTGTGTTGTGGTCTCATAAATTAATTATATTTTGGTCTCGGTTGGGGATGTGTTTATTTTAGAAGGAGTCCAGAACATAGGTATTGATTTTGGTGGATAACAAAGTGAGGCAAGGGATAAATTGGAGTCGTAGAGAGAGCTCAACAGACCGGGACATGTCATAGATATTCTGGTGAAGAAACAGATGGTAAAGAATAGACTGGAGTCGGCTGGAAAGTTGTTCTGTCTAATGAATCAGACGATAAATCCTTTGTAGCGACCCTTATCCATCAGAGCTTCGGTGTTCTAGGGTGCCGTTCGACGCTAATCAAGAGCTCTGATTTAATGTTATATTATAGATAGTAAAGGGCGCATGTGGAAGCTGGGCAAACTAAAAACGGCAATGGGCCACCCAAAAAGACCCAAAAAGAGAAATAAGTGCATGCATAAATGAGAAAATGGCAGGCACGTCTTATGGTCTTCATAGGATTCACTAATAACACGCATATACCACGCATATCAAAAGCATCTGATTTTATATGAATATAGATATCGGTTAGTTACATTATCTTCTTTAGAATAAATCAAACAATTACAATATGAAAATTTAGAGGAAAACTACTCCAAGTACTGACCGTCATCGTCATCGGCGGCTCTATCCATTGTCACTTTTGGCTGTGGCCAAAAGAACCTAGCTAGTTGAAAAAGGGTAACCAATGAGAGTGAGTGAATGCTCAACAAGTAAAGTATCTAGCATACCAACTACACTAACTATTTATCACCCAATCAAGTAGGACTCGGCACCTACATCAAATAAACAATCACATGCATGAATGAGAGCCGACATTAACCTCACACATCGTACAATATGACTTTCGGGAGCATAAGCATGCGTTCGACTCGTCGTTAAATTTTCGTTTCCGCTTTAGAACCGAACCATGGGACACATGACATGGTTATGTGAGGGACACATGCCTCACTTTATATCGAAGGGACATTGATCCGGATTCTGGATTTTATCTCTCCATCCACGGGATGCCGGCCATGAGAATCATGAGGGACACAAGCCTCATTTTTTCACAAGGGATACAGGCCTCGATTTTCGTCAACGAGAGACACAGGCCTCAATTTTCCCTACTCTAGGTTTCATTCTAACGAGACACAGGTCGCGACTTCCTAATTTCCACTCGGGCTCCCACGAGGTATGGTCCTGGACATAGGCGGACATAATATCATCCTCGTCGGGACACGGGCCGATGGGAGCTCGGTTCTTTAGTTCGATTCGAGTACAACTCGACCACTTATTCATCAAGCTCAAGCACACCAAACCGACTCGGAATTCATCAAGCAATACCATCCATCACGCACATGCTTCGATACTTAACATGAAATGCAATTGACAACACAATTTGGCAACCCCACACCACAAGACCCCACGAATCCAGCAGGCAAAACCCGGACAACCACATGCACCCCATGGCCACCTGGCTAAACGCCCCAAATGCAAGACCCCACATCTAACACACCGCTCAAACCACACCAACAAACGCCCCACATACAAAACATTCAAGCAAACAAATCTAGACACAACTGGTGTCGTCACGCCCAAGCAGACGAAGAATAGCTAGGCTAGTAGGAAGGGTAGATAATCCACTAGCTTGAGGTCCTTGGCTTGAGAATACGGAGCTCGAGTCATCGTCCAAGCACCCAAAGTCGTGGCCCTTTTTTCCTTGCTTACACACAGCCGAACCAGCCCCATAGGCCATCCAACTTCGATTCACCTCAAATCAATGACAAATAAAACGATCAGGCCTTAAATTCCGTTTACCCACAACTCAAGGACACTAGATCGGGCAATGGATCGTTCTTACAAGGCTGTTTTCCTTTCCATGCAATCCAATCTTCACTCCAAGATATCCATTTTCAATTCGGACAATCTGAGCTAAAACCAATAGCGATTGGGCAAAAAAAGGATGAGGTTAGGTGGGCACTTGCCTTAGAGTCATCCACGAAGAAAACGGAAGCTCGATTGGCGAAGAACGAAGCTCGGGCCGCCTCAAGCCACCCTTGCGCTTGCGGCCGAGGGGAAAAGAGAGAGGGCGGGCGAGTGGGTCTACTGGCCAGAGGGGTTGCTGTCGGGGCCGCCATCGGACGAGTGAAGGATTGAGGAGAGAGAGAGAGAGAGAAAATCTTACTAGGGTAAGAGGTGGTAGAAAAGAAGGCCGGTCGGTGGTCTTCGACGTCCAATCTCGGAACGACTTTCGTATGAACCATCACCATACTTCAATTCCATTGTCCGCCACACCAACTAACTAAACCTCGAATTAGTAATCTCTAATAATTCACGCCAATTACCATATTTTCATCCAGATTAACTAGTCCGCTTATTAATCCCACTTGCGGAAATTTCCGGCCGTCACATCTTTGGGGCAGGCAAACTGCTTAAGCATCCGATCCAAAAAAAAAAATGCTAAGTGATGATGAGAAGGAGGAACTTCCACAGGCAAAACTAAAATGCATCGCTAATGAGATAGAATATGAGGAAAGTGATGATAATGATGGGAGTAACAGTTCAGAGGATGAGAATAAAGATGATGGAGGGAAAAGTAGGTATTCTTCTTACGATCAAAATTTCGCAAGTCATACATACATTGTGTTTATCTTTGAAATTCAAGTATGCTATTGTGAAGTGTTCAGTTGCTTAAGAGCCAAGCACAACGTGACAAGAACACTAATGAGTAGTACAAGTGGATGCTTTTTTGAAGGATTGTGCAAGTGAGATTTATTGGCTTCTTTCAGAAGAGATGGATCACTAACCTGAACTGTTGTGAAGGTAGAAAACAAAGACACTTGATCCTAGTTCCTTAACAATCTTTAGAAATACAAGCCCTTGGTTGCACAAGTTGCAAGTTCGAACGATCGAAGTGTTTTTGTTGCCCAACCCGATATTATTTTTCACATGGAGTGACCCTTGGCAAGGGGGAAGAGCCCACCAAATGTTCAGTTTCGCGAGCTTTCAAGAAGATCGTCCTTTACATGGTTCGAGAAGTAACAGGATAACTTCTTGAAAAGATTCGAAGATTCTGACACCCTTGATTGGGTTTTAATCTCTCGATGCAGAGGACAAAAAAACAACAGAATCCCACATCCTTGAATCTGTTCCATCTGCAAGTACTATTCTTCACCATATCCTTCGAAATTGCTCCGGTGGGACATTATCTGCTCATGGTGGTGGTGGTGGCGGCGGGGGGTGGTTGTTGCCCATGTACTGGCCAAGGCAGTCCAGCAACTTTATCTCCAGGGCTTTGAACTGGGCTATCTGTGTCTCCAACTCCATCTTCTCCCTCCTCAAGCCCTTGTTCTCCTCCATCAATTGGACGCGACCTCCTCCCTCCGACAAGCTTGCGCTGATCTGTGCGTTATTGCTGTTGCTGTTACTGCTGTTGTTGCTGCTGTTCTGGTGGTGGTCTTTGGAAGGTCTCAGGAATGAAGGGAACACGCTCGGCTCGCACTTCTTGCGGGTGATCTCCGTGAGCTTGTGCCTGCACCCCTTTTGGAACTTGTCATGCTTGAACTCCCATCTCTTGGATGATGTCTTCTTGAATCCCTGTTTTTTTTTTTTTCAATAATAAATCCAACCTACTCAAATTACAAACCTAGGTATGCTTAAAAACACCATGCAATATGCGGTCATATCTAAATTATTATGATATTCTAGTTCACCTCGTTTGTTCCGGATATTTACTTACCTTACTCGCTTCCCAAAAAATGTTGCTTAATGGACATTAAAGGAGCGAAGAGAAACTCCGAATAAAGTACTTATAAATTTCTATCTATCCGAACTTCTCGTTGTGAGTTATCATCACATATATTGTTTGTATATCGTATGTACTGATTGTGCGTCGCTAACTCACTATGTTGATATGACATTTCTTTAATATCGTTTCGCGTTTGGACTCACAAATACCTTGTTTGAAATTTAGCAAGCCGCCACACGAGCATAGAAAATTGCTCAGGGTGTGTAACATGGGAGCCGAAATCAAATAAATCTGCGTTGACCAATGTCCAAACTCAGGCACATATTTCAATTTTAGCAAGCTCCGTCCAAGCTCCATCACCCTCATGCGCGGAATCAACACATGGCTTACTTCATGCTTCTTTATTGTAGGAAAAAAGGGGAAAAAAAAAGCCTACCCTTTTCTTACGATTCCACAAAGAGTTATTTGTAGCTCCTGGAGCAATAAAAACTTGAAGTATAACAAAGCAAAGGTTGAGAAGATTTACATGGAATCTCCAAGATCTAAGCTCAGAAGCTGTGTATCCTTCAATGAAACACCCTAAAAGAACGAGAAATGCTGTTTTTTCCAAGGTCATATGATCCCATCCGCTACTGCAAACTCTAATCGATAGTGAAGATTATAAGGCAGATTGCGATGCATCTCAAGAACCGAGCATGCGATCGACACGAGAAGCGGCACGCGGGTTCGGATGTATGTATCTGATCCACACAGAGAGAGAGAGAGAGAGAGAGAGAGAGAGAGAGAGACTAACGTAGGTATTGAGTTGGCGAATGAAGCTGGAGAAGTTGTTGTGCTTGAAGTACTTGGGCAACATGTGCTCCGAGAACTCCGCAGGACACCACACCACAAACCCACTCCCTTCTCTGTTCCAAGATATCATCATCTTCTTCTTCTTCTTCATCGCGTCGTCGTCGCCATCATCGTCTTCGTTGTCATCTCCGCGATCATCTCCTCCGGTTTCCTCGAGAAGATCGAAAGTCTTGAGCAAGAACGGGGCGGGGCTTCTCGTCCTCTTGCTCTGGAGGTTGCTGTTTTGCTCTGAAACTTCCTCACGAGCCGCCATTGTTGTCACTTCCGTCTTCTTCTTCTTCTTCTTCTTCTTCTTCTGTTTTGCCACTTTTTCTTGCACAAGGCCCTCGCTTTGTTACTCTCCAGTCTTTCTGTTTTATACTATTCAACTCGACCAGCCTCGCTAGGAAACTGCCAGTCTCCTGGAAGGTGGTGTGATGTTTCTCTCTCTTTCTTTTTGGTAACTTTAGTGGTGTTTTCTAAGGCGGTTGTCTTTAAAAAAGTGTTAGTGCACTATTCTAGGAGTACTCAAGATTAACTTGAACTCGTTTGCAAATTAAATTTTGTTAACCAATGTCTTATGACTCTTATCTACTGAAGTTATTTCAAAAACATTATGCACACGAATCCGAAGCGATTCTTGTTCGAGATTATTTATTTATAGTAAATTGATCGCATCTCGAGAAATTATCGGACTCATATTAAATTTGATACGAACAATACATCGAAACACATTTGTATGAACCATGACGTACTTAACCGTGATAACCATTTACCACATCGTCCGTATGTTTATATAGGATTTTGTTTGAGATCAAAGGGTGAATTATAGGTGATGATGTAAACAAAATTACAACCATCCTTTCCGGTAGTATTGCTGCCGTAGATTCTTTGGTACTTACTGTTAATGTGATTGGCTTAGTTTACCACAAAATGGATCCAATAATGTCCTCCGCCTCTCTTCTTTTGTGAACAACTTGAAGATTCCCCATTCTTGAAGGTTGTCGATTCACATGTCTTTCTACCCATCGATGTGCGTTTGGTCGATATGATTAAGGCTAGGAATGTGATTAAAAAGATCTAAGCTTGGCAGGGACAGTGATTAATTAATTTTGATCTAAATTTTCAGGAAGCATATTTCTACTAATTAATCACCAAATCAATTATCAAATGGGCCATGGAGGATCAAAGAAGACAACGGAAGGATCTGGGGAGCTCTGAGCTCTCTCTCTCTCTTTTCCACGGTCAAAAAAGTCTTCCTGCTGTGCGAATGAGGTGTGATCCGCTGCCATCCGTTCTACGGTAATATCTTAAAGATCTTGATCATAGCCGTTGTTACAGGAGACTAGACACGGAAAGTTTTCTTTGACTTTGTGATTCGATTGGTTGTCCGGCGGGGGAGCACGGTGGGGCAGGATGCAGGAGATGAAATCGACGTCGGAGAGTTAGTAGCAAGCCTGATTTGACTGGTAAAGAGAAAGAGAGTAAATGCACGTGCGGCACCTGCTTGACCCTTTTAAATTTATTTTGGAATAATGACATAAATAATCCATGAACTTTGATTTAATGTATAACGTAATCTCTAAATTTTTAATTTAACCATTGAACTTTAACCCAATATATAACGTGATCCATGAACTTTCAATTTGGCCAATATGATTCCCGAACTTTTAAACATATTTAACTTAGTTCCCGAATTATAGGAAGATGTTCGAGATAATCATTTTATTAATTCAAGTTTGGTGATGACTTTAAACATTTTTTTATAGTTCAAAGACTAAGTTGAACATGTTCCAAAAGTTGAGGAATCATATTGGTCAAATTGAAAGTTCATAGATCACGTTGCATATTTGGTTAAAGTTTAGAAATCATATTAGTCAAATTAAAAGTCTCAGAGATCACATTGTACATTGGATCAAAATTCATGGATAATTTGTATCGATATGGTTCCTGAACTTTTGGAGTATGCTCAACTTAGTCTTTGAATTTCAAGGACTAAGTTGAACATATTCCTAAACTTAATCCTTGAACTTTAGTCATTTGTGCCAATATAATTCCTAAACTTTTGAAACATGTTTAACTTAGTCCTTGAATCATAAATTTTAGTGACTATATTGAACAAGTTAAAATTTCAAGAACCACATTATATATTAGGTTAAAGTTCATAAATTATATTACACATTGAGCCAAAATTTGAGGACCATTTGTGCTATTTTCCCATCTTTTTTTCTCCATTGTTTTTTTGGGTAATTTCAACACTAATATTCATGTTATTTCTATTATCAAGTTTAATTACCAAAAAAAAATATCAGTTGCTCTACATTATGGGAAAAAAAAAAGTAGGACAATTTCCTTTTTATTTCCCCAATGAAAAAAAAATCTCCAAAAAATATTCAGCCGTGGAGCAAAATAAACGATTATAACAAATTACGTTTGATTTAAGTAATTCATATAATATTTTCATTACACAAAAGCAAGACCAAGACGTGCAATGTTGGGTGAACCCGGTTTAAATGTGGCAATTAGATCTTCCAAGCCATAAGAACATGATCACAATATTAAAGGGCTTTTCAAATATGTTTCGGGGGCACTAATTCCACCATCAAATTATTATTATTATTATTTTACCAAAAAAAATTATTTTTTTGGTACATGCATGAAGTCATGAATATACTTACGAAAATCGGTGAGGAAATAATATAAATTAAAATAAAAAATCCCAAATCCATTGATATCTCTGTAATTATATTTATATATATATTTATATTTTGACCTTTTGTTTGCAAAGTTGTTGCTGTGGTGTAGTGGTTATCACGTCAGTCTTACACACTGAAGGTCCCCAGTTCGATCCTGGGCAGCAACATCTCCTTTTATTCCTTTTAAATCATTTTCCTTTTTTTTTTTTTGTTGATCTTTTCTTGGTTCTATTTATATTTAATACTAATTGACAGAAATTCATTTTTTGCTCGGCGCTCGATTTCTCGACCAAAATAATAGCATAAATTTTCAGGCAATCGAAAATAATATATGGTTTGATTTTTCGTCAATTATTGATGTCTTTCGTGAGAACGCCCTTTTCCTTTCGGCCAAATATTATAAAAAATGTGCTCTTAATTGGCGTCAACACCATTCTTGAAAGTTCTATCTCAGTCAAAGATTATCGCCATTATTTTTGCCCTCCAGATCATTGACCAGGTGAATTTAATCTTTTGGGCATCCACCAAATCAAAGACCTTGGGTTAAAATGAAAAATTACAAGGCATGCAACATGAAATTTATATCACACGGCATGGCCATATTATGTTTCCGCTTGGTCATTCATTCTTGTCATAAAACAATTTGCGACATCCAACGAACATTGCGTCAAAATAAGAAAAATAACGATTTAATCGCATCGTGTAATATCTTGTCTGAATGTTAATGTTGCGTGATATCTTTCTCGATTGGAAAAATTCTTGTTTCACTAAAATCTCCGACTTCACTGTCTTCGGAAAAGTACGAGTTCACGTGCTAGAAAGATCAGTTCGTCTTGAATGATTTATACAGCAGATGTCACTAAGATGTCGACTTTTCCTGTTTGATGTAGACGCATTAACAAATGGGTTGAGAACTTCATAAGGATACTACGTTGCGAAAATTCTATTATATACCACCCAAGAATTGAGATTTAATTAACGATAAGTACCTTAAATAAGTGTCTCGAAAGCTAAGTGCCTTAATTAGAGAGATTTTAAAATGCTTTAAGTAAATAATAAGGTCGAAGCCATGGAAGTTCCTCCAAAGCTGCCTTTACATTGGAATCACAATGTCCGGAGGATTCTCGGGTGCATTCCAACTTGACGGCTCGAGTAGTCAAGACATTAGACCACCAGTGCCGAAGGGTAATAAAAGAAGACAAAAAATCATACACAGAGAACCGACAACCAAGAAAATAATAATCACCGAAAAACCACGTTGGACCAACAAATTTCTCTGATTTTTGTCATATTAGATTTGATTTTTCTTACGAAAAAAACAAATAAAAATTCAAGTCTTCTCATTTTTTCAAATAAGAACATAATCAAAAAAATATTTTGGTTATTTTTTTCCTTTTTTTCTCCTTTTCGCGGTAGCGGGCTGGCCACCGGCGAGAGCTACCCTCGACTCACTTGGGCGAGGCAAACAAGGGTTGCCCTAGCCTCTCCTAGGCGAGGATCGCCCTCAACTCACCCAAGCGAGACCCTTGCTGGTGGCCGGCCATCTCCCGAGATCGGCCGCTAGAGAGAAGGGATGGAAAAAGAGGGAAAAAAGGAAAAAAAAAAAAAAAGAAATGGGATAACATAAAAGTAACAAAAAATTAAAAATAAATGACGAAAATGCCCTTGGTCATGCTATTTTTGAAACAATATGGGCACTTTAGGCCTTTTTTTAAAACAAGATTTAATTCATGCTCTAATTTGAAAATTATTAGCTTTGAATTAAGTACTGAATTTTCCAAAAAAAACAAATACAAACTAAGACAGATTCCGTCGTAGGACTATCTTCATAAACCTTGCCCTAATAACATCAATGCTTTTGTCGCGTTGAGCACAGGAAAATGGGCCGAGGTCCGATGAAGGTGAGAGAAACCAGCCTTGGCCCAACAAGCCCAGGGCCTTTACCAAATTGAAAGCCCATGCCAACAATACGTGGTCCTTACCTACTTTTACCATAGACCTCAGCACGATTCACGAGCCTCCCTCTAGTCGGCCGGTCAGGCTCGCCGGTTACTTAATCGGAAGCCGCGATTGATCGGGTCTCGACATACCTTTGTTTCTCGGATCGGACTAAAGTCCAAACCGGGGTGGCACGCATGGACGCGCTTCGCAAAATGTACGCCCTCTAATTTCATGCGCTTCGGTCATCTTTGAATTTTTTTGGCTAGATGGTAAGGTTTTGATTGGGTTCGTAAGGCCAATTTGGAGCCCACACTTTCGCTAGGGCTTTGACGGAACCGTCCGTTGATCGTATGTGATTGTCCTGCGGTGTTGAGTTTTCCAACACTAGATGCGAAGCCATCGGTCGGCCTGGACTCGGCGTCGACGCCTCGACCGGTGGCAACGGCAAGATGAAGCTTAGAGGTCGGGCTGTTGACGTGGCACTAAGCAACCACCGGATATTTTCTTAGGTCGTTTTCGATCATCTGGCGGAATTTCCACTTGAAAAAGAAAATACATCCTCATCTCTCCATTTCCTAACTTTGAACATACATCAAGTTAGTGAACTGTCCTTTACCAAACTCGTTGCGTGTTAGGTCAAACTGATTATGAATTGAGAGCATTTGTGCTCTAACAATATGTTGGTTTGGTTATATTTTGGGTATGGTAGGAAATTTGTTATGTAATAACTCTCGAAATTTCACTCATCAAACCAAGTCATCAAAAAAAAAAAAAAGGTCATCCACGTTTTGGAAGTTCCAAGAGAGACTACTTCCTCTTTGGTTGACCCTGGAAGGAGACCCTGCAGTTTGAATTGAACCCTAGAAGATCTCAAGATGCTCGAGACATTAAGCCGCAATCACGTTATGGACAAAGCTAAATTCCTGATGATATACAGGATCGGCGGTTGAGGAAGGAACCTGTATACATGGATTAGGCGCAGAACACAAGCTCGGCTCACTGTAGTCCTAAGGCTGCGTTTGGTCGTCCGAATTTCTAATCGGAATAGGACTTGGATAAGATATGATAAGAAATTCGGGAATCGATCGTATCCTATCTAACGTTTTGTGAACCGCGGATGTGAAATCAAATATTTTTATACCGTATTCTATCCATCGTTTGATAGAAACTGGATATCAATATAATGATTATGGACTTGTACCATTCGGAGGCTCTTCTTCAGGGACGACAGTGGCCGGGGCCGTCGTGTCGAGCTTGAGGGGTTGGACGCCGGGAGCTGCCGCGGCGGGGACGAGAGGGGGCGGACGAGTCGCCGAGGAAGGTCATGTACTTGAATTGCTGGAGTCCGAGCTGGAATGTCCGAAAATTCTTCAGGAAAGTGATCGGATCTGTCTACGGAGACGCAACAATGAAAAGAGAAAGCCCAGAAGCATACCGCATGCTTGACATTATGAGCAAAGTAGCTTAGTAACTATCTACAATAAATTATGGGTTTAAACTAGGCATGCCGCCTGCGACCCCTCCCGCTCACCGGGATTCCCGTGCGGTCCTGTCGATGGGAGTACGAATCTTACCCAAACAGGATTCCATTCTCAAACAACCTCAAGATGCGAGTCAACCAAGCTCGATCTGGGTATTGATTTCCTTCTCGATCGAATCATGCTCGGAATGCACGTTTAACACTCATAAAACTGGTCGTGTACCGACCTTCAACTCATGCATGAAGTTGATACGAACCACGCCGGAGTTCCTCCATGGGTCTAGCCATCAAGTTTGAACGAGGCAAGTGGAATGCAATGTCTCCAGACTATTACATGTGAAATTCCCTTTTTTTTTTTTTTGGGGTCGAACTTACATGTGAAATTCGCGAACTACAAACCAAACCCACTGCCTAGTCAGATAAAGAAATCCTAAACATGTTCTCTACATATTAAAAAAAAATAAAAAATTCAGACAGATGAAGAAGAATGTGCCAAGAAATTGCACGATGGACCGACATGGCTCACTAGCCATCCACATGCTACGTATGGAAGGTGAGAATAGCAGGTCAAAAAGCAAGTCTTCAAGGTTCGTCCGTTTGCTCGACTGCAAAAGGTGAAAGGGTCGTTCACGTGACAAGCGAAAGATGCATTTGTCACGGGGTCACGAGAGCTTGGCCTGTTTTCACTAGAAGATTGATTAGCGATTTTGATTTTTGTTCTCTCTCTCGTTGTTATTGTGCTAGAAAGAGATCGGTTTAATAGCCGAACAAGTAAAACGGTCTATTCTCAGTACACGTCATGTTATCGGAAACTAAAAGTCGTCTCGTTAAACACGTTTGCCGCCTGAGGAGCGCACGGAAAGACTCTTGTTAATTCTGTGCTTGCCTACCCAGCAGTAACTAGTTGAAGCTGATATGGAGTCTACCTTCCCAAGTCAGAGGCTCCTAAACTCCCTCCAAGTACTTTTGTCCTTTGGGAGACAGAAAAGAGATAATATTGGAGATCCCTTCACCATATGAGGAAGTTCCTTTCCATGTCTCCCCTTAAACCTTTCAATAACTTGCTCAAGTCCGATTTCGATTTTGATTTCGACCCTTCATTATTGACCAAAAAAACCCAATGTTTAATAAATTCTAGTAGGAGCTCGTGCTTTAGATTAGGCTCGTGTTGATCAGATTGCCGTCTATCAAAATCACATTGTCGATTCGACTGACCTTAAGTCTATGTAGGCTAATAGATACCTAAAGAACTTAATTTTCGACATGTTTGTCTTTCCTTGCCAAGCTCTCGCATGATCCTCTGTCTTGCTCTGCTTTCGGAGTTCATCAACCCGACTTTGGATGATCTACTGTTAATCTCGCGTCGTCGTCGGAGGGTGAAAACTGAAGCATATACAAAGCCATTATTCAGCAAAATTAGTCCTGATTACATTTCAGAAGGGCTACTCTTCGTAGCCAAAAAAAAAAAAAAAAAAAAGGAAAAGCGTCTATCTGTTCTGCGAAAAACGAATGATCGGGAAAACATTTTTTTTGATCGAAATAATTAATCAATAAAAATTATTTTCATTATCGATAATAATTCATATCTAAATATTTTTGTGAACGATGAAGATATTTTTTTCGTCCATTCGCTTTAAAAGCGATACGACTTATAGTTTTTTGGTAAATGTCTCTCAAATCAATCGTTTTTCGCGACATAAATAGAGCCGACATCGAGATCTGAAAACTCTGATTCCACCCTGGGCTTTTTTCGAGATATTAATGTTTTGGAAAATCCGTATTGAATGCTCATTCCACGGAGCAGATAAAAGGCATGCATCGAAGTCTCCTTTGTTAGCGTCCTTTGGAAGGGTATTAATGGCGCTACCCACCAACTTACTCCCCACGCTCACGTAAGTCATACTCCATCCATGTTCGAACGAGTCTCTGCCGTTTGAATCTGATTGGAGTTCCCATTGCATTCAATTCCTCAGCATGGGCGCTCGATCCACTCAAGTATGATTTACCCCTTACGGAAGGTGACGATGACGCAGTTATGAACTCAAGCTCAGCATTCATTGATTGAGAATTCGTTGGCATCTTAGCCTGTCGATAGCAATTAGGTAACCACAGGCGAAGGGGGCGATCTGATCTGAAATCAAGAAGGATCGATTTTCAATCAGACCCACCAATAATTCAAATGGCCCGTCAATTTCTCGGGGCTAAGGATACCCAACCCTAGACTCCTAAAGTGGGGCCGTCGCAGTCCATCCGATTGAGGACTTGGCCGCCTCCTCGGACACCGACAAAGCTGTTCATTACACAAGTTTCCTTCTTTATGACCCCACTTGGCCTTATCCCAAAGGGAACGGAGAAGGAACATGGTGGTGGTCGTGGTCCTGGGCCCTTTCGTGCTCATTTTCTATTGCTTTAGGTAGGGCCGTTCGGTAACAACTTGAGTGCCAGAAACAGAACAATGATCGGCGAGGGGGACTAAAAGCGAAGCACAAGATAGATGCGCTCAAGGAGGGACTAAGTATGATGTTCGTCCATAGCAATCCGTCTCTAAATATGTAGACAAAAGAGTCTTCTCCAGGGGCAAGCCGAGCCATTTAGATTCATTCTTTAACGCTATACAAGTGTACAAAATGGGTGAGGGGTTGGAAAAACACCTGCTTCGACCAAGCTCATTCACCAAAGCTCAGAATACAATAAGACAGAGCAGGAAGCAACAGAAGAGGAAGAAAGTTACTCTGCTCAGCGACTTATTCGCCTGCATTTCCTGCCTCCTCAGCCTCGGGCTACTTCCTCCCATGTACCTATATGAATTCGGGTAACCATATAGGCTGTCCGAATTGCCGAAGACTCTAGCATAAAACATCTCCCCGAACATTCCCACCATCGAGTGGTGGAGGCCTACGGATCCCACGCTGAGGAATGGCGATGGCGAATCTTCTTCAAACGAATTGGCACTGTAATACGGGTTTTGGTAAGGATTACGGTAGGGGAGCTGCTGACCGGTGCTAGGTGTAGGAGGGGCGAGAGCTTGGATGCCGCAAGCTGCTGGTCTCGGGGGTACAATTGTTCCTAGTTGGAGTGCCTTGTCTTGTAGATCGGACTCTTTAGAGCTTTGGCCGCGGCCATACAGAGGGACCATTGCTGTGTGGGATATTTCAGCCTTGCAGACGGGACACTGCGGGTGCTCATCAGAAGCAAGCGAGGCGCTTTGTACATGGAGCCATTTGTAGATGCAGGGCCAACAGTAGAGGTGACCACAGAGAGTAACCACGGGCTCAATCGCAAAGTCTAAACAGATGTTGCAGTCGAAACAGCCATTGCAATTTCCAGAATCTACCGCCGGTCCAGAGATGGGCCTCCACTCCTGGGCAAAGTATTGCTCAAATGCCATGGATCTATCTTGAGAATTGCAATTAGAACTGTGACAAGAAAAAGAAGAGATGCTAATGAATTCTCAAGTTCATTGAGATCCAAGAAACTCTGCCAGCATAAATAGATAAATGAGAAAAGCTTCTGAAACTCCTCCTACGAGCAAAATCATACCAAACGCACCAAACAAGGACCCACCAAATGGAGAAGATCATAAGAAGGAACCAAACAATTATGGACCTTATAAACCAAATGCATGACTAGTGAGAATCGGAAGGGCCCACGGCTTCGGATCCAGAATTGCAACCAAACAAACAACGTACTACGTAATTATATCATGAACAGCAGTTGTACAAAAGGATAAGACAGATGTGGTCCCAGCATTAGATACTTTCGTCCTCTTCTATATTTTGGGAGGATCCTATGATTTCACTATTCTCCCATCTTTAAAAAAAAAAAAAGGTAGTATCCTTTTCATGTGCGTTACGTAAAAGAAAAGATTCTTTTGACTTTCGGATGATTTTGTTTCGAGCCTTGTCTTCCAACAGCAGGGAAGAGTCCAAAATAATCTTTTCCTGACCGAATTTACAAGACAGATCATATTGCAATAGCACTGTGATGTAGATTCTTTTCCAACAACAATCATGCATAAAGCAAAAGCAAGCACCAGCCAGACTAAAGTATCTCAAAGATCTACTACCAGATCCTAATCTACTGGAGCATGACAAAACAGAAAACAGTAAACAAAGACCTGAAAGTAAGTATCATTGAGGTTTTTTCTGTCTCTTTTATCTAAATCTGACATGCTCTCCACTTTCAAATCATCCAAATGGCGATCAATCAATTATGCAAGAGAGAGGAGATGGTGAAAACAAACAACGAATTCATCCGCAAAAAGCCCACTTCAAATTCTAGGTTCAAAGAACTAATGAACTAATAAGTTTATCTCACTATCCCCTTTGTAGAGAAAATGAAGGGCAGAAAGAAGAACGAATCTTGCAATTGCATCCGCTTGGTAGTAACAATAGGAGCGGCAAGTCCGAAACATAAAACAACCCCTCTCCTTCAACAAGAAGAGGACCATATATCCGAAGCGCAAATTGGTTCCTAATCTTTTTAGCAATAGAACTTTGACTTATGTATAAGGGGAACTGTATAGCTTAAATTACTAGATGCTGATCAATCATATATGTCTTCTGAAAGTAGAAATGTTATGCCCCACAATAAGAAGAATAGCTACCTGCCAAAACAAACAGATCAATCCATCATTCTTCCTGACCGGTCCGAACTATGGACGTAGAAGAAAGATGCAAAAGGAAGACATTAAAATTGAATCAGCTCGAATGATTAATGGCGTTTAAAGGAAATTTAGAAGAAGTTCTCTCTTTCCTAAGCCTCTATCTCAAGAGTCACCGATGCATTGCTTGGTTTACACAAACATGCTAGCTCTGAGTTAGATTTTATTCGCATGGAGAAACCACAGCCCAGCTCTATACAGAAGCATCGCCATGATCAAGACATTGACCAACACCCAGAAACCCCCAATTCCACTAGCGAACTTGAAAGAAGCCCATTCCAAGTTTCAACTCGAGAAGAAGCAAAAGCATGCCTCTTTGACTTTCTAAAATTCTGCGCCATTAGCCGGTATACAATGCAGCGCAGACTGTAGAACAACCTCATCACCATATCAAAAAGAAAAACCAACTTAACGAATTCACCAAGCACGTCACAATCAGCTCCCAAATTGATTCAAACACAGCAACCACGATACAATCCCCCGAAATTTCCTAAAGCACAACACCATAATGTCGAATTCGAAGCCAGCGATACCAACCCTAAGCCACCCTAAAATTACCGACGGATACGACTTCTGGAACA
Organism: Rhodamnia rubescens; assembly: GCA_021437795.1. Taxonomy (NCBI): domain Eukaryota; kingdom Viridiplantae; phylum Streptophyta; class Magnoliopsida; order Myrtales; family Myrtaceae; genus Rhodamnia; species Rhodamnia rubescens. The sequence goes on along the minus strand of JAILYA010000037.1, from coordinate 1,218,803 downwards.
GAGAATTCCTCGTATTTCTTCAATCGCATGCGGGGAAAGAGAGAGAATGACAAGAAAAAGTCTATAAGCACTGGATCTGAGGCTCTGAATCCTCAAAATACGACGCGAGACGCAAGGAAAAACCAATTAACGACCGGTTACTGGTATTCGGACGCGACGGAAGCGCGAAATCGACGGTGAAAACCCAGAATACATGGCCGGAGGAGGAGGAGGAGGAGGGGGGAAAGGCCTACCAGAAAGCGACGATGAACGCGACCAATGTGAAATCGCTTCGTGATTCTTCCTTCGCCTCCGAGGTTTTGTGCGAAGCTTCAACGGCGATCGTGCACAAGGGGGAAGAGAGAGAGACGTGGGGAGTGGATGAGCTTGATTATCGTGGAGGAATTTTATAGAAGTCTCGACGGTTTTTGTTTTTTTCCTCGTTTCCTTTTTTAAATATTATGGTAGTAGTATTCACGTTGTTTTGTAAAATAATTACACCGCGGGGGAGGGGGGCTAGTCTTGCATGTACGCGTCTCCACCATCTGATAATGTGATCTCGCCCGGAGGTCTCGAGATCCAACGGTCGATATGAAATGATCGATACACCTAACGCCGCTAAGAGAAAGCCTAAGTTCAACCCTGTTAAAATATTTAATTGGACCCACCTTTACTTAATGGCTTAAGCCATTGAGTTATGGATGAATTTGGATATATTAACCGCTCAACACCACAATAATTCTTTGATGTGAAACTTTTTCTAACACAAGCCACTTATGCATCTCAACAAGAGCCCACTCGCGACGTGGCACTATCGTCACGCAACAATTACGCTATGAAAAATATGTTGTATATGTAAACATACTTACAAAATTCATACACTGAAAAATTTTATGTAAAGAAAAAAAATTCTATGAAAATAATTTTCAAGGGAGATGGTTAGTTTTCATTTATTTGGCATGTTTCGAAAAAGTGATTTGCTTTTTGCTAGAAGGGAAAATCGTTTCCTTCTATCTTTCGGTCCATGGAAAATGTTTCCCGTGGATCGATTGGTTTTTCGTCATTCAAACATCGAAAAGTCGATTTGGACCCTTTTAAAAATAATTTTTCTCCAAACAAACGGATCTTCGGTTTATTATTGCGCGTTTAATATGATTCACGTACTCGAATATGCGTACGCAATCTATCACATCGTTTATTATCTCAATTTTCCGTATCGGTCTCAATGTTCCCGGCATGTTAAGTGCACGAGATTAAGTCAAATGATTATAAATCGCACATTTAATTTACCTTCAAGAGCGGGAAGGCTATATGAATTAGGGTTTCGACTTCTTCCCCCGCGAAATAAAGAGCATTGAATATGTGCTTTCAATCCATTTTCGTTCTTATCGCTTAGATTGTGTTTCTATTGTTCAACGATGAATAAATAAGACTTTTCAAAAATATTGACAAGAAGAAACATCTAGAATTTCCTTCTTCACTTTTCAAGGTTTGGGAATAATATTTAATTCGCAGAAATCCGAAAAGATGTGGACAAATATGCCATATCGTAATCTCGACGGGAGAAACATAAGCGGATTGTCTAAAATTTTAAATAAATAAAGTTGGATTTGAATGGTATTTGAGAGGAAAAGCATTTGATTTGTACTCTCGCAAGTTCCTTTCGATCGTAACGTAACTATTCTGACCAATTGCAACCGGAAATCGCCGACATGACTATGCGCTAATAAGACAACCGACAATGATTGAACCGTAACATCATCTATTTCCGACGAAAATAGGATTACATTGAAATTTTCCGCAGCTAATTTTGCAAAATTGAAAAGTGTACGGTGAATTGGTATCGTACAACGGGTTTATGGGCGATTGGGTAATTTTCCTCCTAATGAGCAACTTACTAGTGAACAACCACCGAAGGCGGGCTTATCGAGCCTACGCGCCATAATGATATCGTCCACTCCAATCATAACACACACACATGCATAGTATAAAAACGCATCGTGTCAATTTGACGTTACTAGAAATTGATATACGGCTAAAACAACTCGGACACAAGTGATGTCGGACCTCCCCATCGGCAAGATGATGCTGGTCGCAGCTCTCTCTAGCCTCTACTTATTGTTTTTCGGATAGTTTTAAACCATGACATGCTAATTTGTGGTTAAACCTACAAGCACAACAACCTAAATACGAATAATGTCGGATTAAAGACATATCTAAAAAATAAGAGAGCTCTTCGAGAGAAAGAAGTTACGGAGTGTAGTAGGGCCCCCTTGCGCACTTTGCGCGCTCCCACTTTGGATATAAGGATATATCTCTAGTTGGTTTAGAACTTATGGACCGACCGATGATATTCTGACACGTTATAGTCGTTTGTCAAACATCCGAGCACATGCATGTTTCATTCGCTCGGGATGGACACTACTTGCAATTTGTTGCGCACTACACCATTGAGAGTACTTGTACGAATTCCACCCAAGTACTAGTTTGTTATCATTTAATTCCGATTAACCGCAAATGCTCTTCGATTGGTTAGGACTTTGTGTTGTTCCCATAGGTTTCAACTTCCGACGGACCATGCTCTTCTAGAAGGCGGCGGTTACGCCGGAACCATGCGGAGTTTGTCTAGGATACGCTCTTCTAGAAGTGAGCAACATAAATTATTTGGCTTCATAAGAAAATCAAGCTAATCTTAAATTGTCGAATGAATCACGCTGATTATTTAAACACATGCTTTCGATGGGGATACATGCATTTATCCGTGAAAGGCAATCGAGTTGAAAGAAATTAAAATATAGTATACTATAAAATATAATGAAACATCGACACGCGACACATGAGTGGATACTGGGTTCGGTTAAAAAGGGACAGGTGCGCAAGCTACCAAAACAAATGCCGAACTAGTTAAAGGGAGAAAGCGAAAGCGAAGTGTTTGAGGATAAGAATCGTTTCTTCTTGTTTTACTTAAAGCTTCTGTTTAATCTCTTGATTGGAGGCGTTAATTGGGTCATCAAGGGATTTTCGGTTCAAAGAACCGGAAGATTACATGTTCAAACCTTACGAATTACGTGCAAATTGCTCTAAATTGTGGGGCCTACCTACACAGGCTGCAAAACCCCTAAACATAACTTATCCATGGAGTTTAAACGGTATTTCATGAACCTTTCGTTAGTGGCCGACCTCTCTCTCTACCTATCGATTTAATATTTTGAGTTAGATTTTTTAACGTAGTAGATCAAAGCCAGTCTTTATTCCTTTTGTAGTATGTATGTCCACGCCCGTCAGATCTCTCCACGCGTCGCTTCTTGATCCGGCTGCGAGAGAGGAGATGTCGAAATATCATCACACACCATATTACAACGCGTCGTATATGCTATTTACATACGCGTGGTCGTCATCCATCAATTAATTTAAATTATTGAGTCGGGATTTCTCCACGCGGGCGGGCTATAGCCATTTGTAATGTATATTCACTTAAATATATGTTACGTTCTCGTCAAACGCATGCGATACCTTCTTCCACGGGATTCTTGCACATGCTTCTACATTGTCATCAAATGGGGATTCCTGTCGCCTGTGGCGGGTTCTAGAAGGTCTTCACACGTGTCAGTACGTGACGGGGCATTTAATTTGGAGAAAGTGACGTGAGCGGTCACCGTAGAAACTCCCAAAATGGGCTCCGTTGACTGTCAGTTCTCGGCCTCTTCCTCGAAACAAGTCTATAATAGACTGACAAAAATATATGAACGACCAAAAAAGTCAATTCTTTCGCTTTTTATAAATTAGGGAAGATGTATTTTTTTAAAAAATATTTATTAAATTATTAATTTTTTCGCAAAAACAGCAACTTTATTTGGAATGTCGTTTAGGACAAGTTGATGGTTTTTTTTTTCCTTCTTTTCGTTTCTTCTCTTATTTCGAACTCGTAATGACATTTGACAACACGTAAGCAAACCGTCTAGCATTTCTAGAAGGAAAATCAATAAAAGCGCCCATGAATTTTGATAAAAAGGACCACAAATTGACCGTCAAGATGAACGGCACAGACATCCATCGTGCGGCCCTCACCACGGTTGATTTATGAGATAAATTGCATAGGACTGTGAAATTGTCCTCGTGGAGCTGTTGGTAGAGGTGATCCGTTCCCATTGACCCGGTTCTACTCTGAAATCGGAAATCGGATCGATAAGTCCGAATCTAACCGGACTGGTCGGTCCCGGCCCGATCCGATTCTCGAGTTTGAGTGGTTCGATTTGGAGTTACGGCGATTTCCTTTTCTTTACTCTTTAAAACAAAAGGAACAAATTAAAAAAAAATAAGAAACATATTGGTCCGGTCCGAGCGGTTGGCTTCCGCACATGAAATCAATAATCATATCGATTGTTCCCGTTTCCAAAAACTTGAAATCGGGAACCGTGTAAAAGCCGGCCAGGTTCGGTTTGGTCTAGTCTAGTTCTCGGTTCGGTTTGATTCCCTTGCACACCTCAAGCAGTTGGTCCTTGCACAGCCACCCGCCACTCGGCATTCGTGTGGCGGCGGCACCTCTAGCCACCACCGAGGGAGTGTCGCTTGGCCTTTTCACAGTGGTCGCGAGGGCCTAACGACCTTCGCTAGGTGGTAATGAGTAGATGCGCCATCATCGGACGATGGCTTTTGGTCTCCCCCTACTCAAGGGATGGCCACAACACTCAGCTCGTGGTCATGCCCTTGCCGACTAAGGAGGGGCTGCGTCGCTATCTCCACCGCAGATAGTGACATACGTCGACAATATTCAATTGCAAAGTTGTAAGCATTAAGAGAATGATTCTGAAATACATTGTCATTAACCTATTACCTCATAAAAAAAAATGCCTTTTCACCCAGCACATTCATGCATCAAAATAGAATTAATAGGGCAACTAATAATTCATAACGAACACCTCGGATATATAATTATATAGTAACAGCACTTAACGTCATGTAGTTGAATTTCTTCTAAATTTCTAAATTTGGACCCTTTTGGCAAGCTATATGGCGAGAAAGTCGTCAGCAGTAAGTAAAAGTTGGAACATTCAATTTTTCATAGTATTAGTCGTGCACATTACGAGAGGGAAAAATATCAAAAAATGTCCTAAACCTATTGCATGCCTTTGAATTGAATGATCAATTCAGTACCAAATTTGATATATTATTTGCGTGAGTTTAGGTCAAATGATTATAAATAGTACACTTTTAAAGTGGGAAGGCTATTGGAATTAGGGTTTTGACTTCTCCCCCGCCGAATGAAAGCAATGAATATGTGCTTTCACTTCTTTTTCACTCTTATCGTTCCGGATTTATTCCCATTATTCAATGATGGATAAACAAGACTTTTCAAAAATATTGACAAGAGGAACCATCTAGAATTTCCTTCTTTCGCTTTTCAAGGTTTGAAAATAATATTTGATTCATAGAGATCCGAAGAACATACATCACATAATCCTTTAAATGCGGACAAACATGCGATATCGTATTCTCGACGAGAGGAACGGAAGCGGATTGTCTAAGACTTTAAACAAATAAGAAGTAGGATATATTTAAGAGGAAGGCGTTTGGTTTATACTCTCGCAAGCCCCTTTTGATTTGGGGGCAAGTTGTTTCTTGTGTGGGTCAAAATTTTTAAATGTAATTGCCTTATTTTTGTACTTATAAGCAATAGGGTAAAGATAAAGAAAAGGGCTTTATGCATTTATCATGAAAATCTACAAGTCCTGCTCATTAGAAATCTTTGAAGTGCTCTTGAAGCGCCTCATGATAAGGAACCCGAAGATTCACGGAGAATAAAGGACAATTACATAGTGCTTATCAAAGCGCCTAAAGCTCTCTTTTTTAACTTTGAACTATAGCAAAACAAGCCAAATGAGCAACTTGTTAGTGAATGGCAAAATAAGGGAAAATTGTACAATTTGTCCTACACTTATTGATCGTGACGAAGAGACCCGTCGAATGGGTAGATATGGTCGGATCATAAATAGTCCGACCCAGATAGACCCACTTAATCGGTTTATGACCCATTTATGCAATGTAAATCTAGTGAGCCATCTGAGACTTTAGCTCCTGCATTGTCGGCCTATGTTTACATAAAGATCTTATTAACCAGCTTGCTCGTAATGTACTCTTGGTTAACAAGCACCTGTACGAAGGATTATGCTCTTCTAGAAGGCGGCGCTTACACTGGAACCATGCAAAGTTTTATCTAGGATATGCTCTTCTAGAAGTGAGCAACATAAATTATTTGATTTCATAGGAAAATCAAGTTAACCTCAAATTGTCGAATGAATCGCGCTGATTATTTAAAAACATGCGTGCCATAGGGAAATAGAGAAAAAATGGGCGCGACCAAACGAATTGCCAAAATAGTTAAAAGGAGAAAGTGAAGCAAGCTTTGAAGATGAAAATCATTACTTCTTGTTTCACTTAGGCTTCTGTTTGAATGTCTTGATTGGCGCCGTTGGCTGGGGCATTAAGGGATTTCTAGTTCGGCGCAACTAGAGATTACATGTTCAAACCCCACAAATTACGTGCAAACTGCTCATAATTGAGGGGCCTCCTACGCAGACTGCAAAGCCCTAAACTTAACTTATCCACGGAGTTCGGGCGGTGTTCCATAAACCTTCAATTAGTGGCCGACCTCTCCCTCCATCTATTAGCTCAATCGTTTGGCTCGAATTTTTTAACATTGTATTCATCGCCAGGTCTTTCTTTCGCTTTCGTGTACATCCCTCGTCCCGTCTATCAAATTCCACGTATCGCTCTTGTGATCCAGAACTGGCGTGAAAGGAGGCATCGAAATACCGTCTCACATCGCTTAATAATGAGTCTTATATGCTGTTTATGTAGACGTGATCGTCGTCATCCATCCATTGATCTACGCTATTGACTTGGAATTTTATAACGCGGGCTGTAGCAATTTTTGGTGTGATTATTCATATATAAACGCATGCGACACCTTCTTCCACGGGATCTAGACTGTCACCAAATGGAATTTTTGTCGCCTCCGGCAGGTTCTAGAAGGTATTGACACGTGCCAGGACGTGACGGGGCATTTAATTTGGAGAAAGTGACGTTAGTGGTCACCGTAGAAACTCCAAAATCGCCTCCTGCTCTCTTCCCGTGCAACCAAAATTGAAAAGAATTTATTGTTTTCTAAAAATAATCACATGTATTTTTTGAAACAATTAAGTCATTAACTAATAAAAAAGTTTATCTGAAATATTTTTCGCGGACAATAAAAAGAAATTTGTTCATAAGAAAAATGAAAGGAGGAAAAAAATAAAAAAAATACAAAAACATATTGGTCAGTCCATGCGATTCGATTATGCACCTGGAACCGAAAATCGCTCAAAGCCAATCAGTCGGTCTAGTCCAATTCCCCGAGTGGCTCGGCTCCTGTTCACATCCCAAGTAGTTGGCCTATCACTCAACATTCGTGTGGTTGTGGCACCTCTCGCCACCGGCGAGTGAGGGTCACCATTTCATGGCTTCGCTAGGTGGTGTTGAGTAGACGTGCCATCATTGTACTAGGGGCTTTTGTCTTGCCTACTCAAGGGAGGGCCACAACACTCGCTCGGCGCAGCGTCGCTACCGCCACCGCTAGCAACATACATCGCCAACATTCAATTATAGAGTTGTAAACACGAAGACCATGATTCCAAAACAAACCGTCATTTGACCTATCATCTCATCGAAAAAAAAAAAAAAAAAGCCTTGTCACCGAGGGTTACCTTCTGTGCATTCACGCGTTGAAAATACAATTCATAGAGCAATTAATAATTCATATCGAACACCTTAGATATTGGAACTTCATTTAGATTCGTGTCATCAATTCTTCCCCGAAATTCAAATGTGGACCCTCTTTGCTGGCCGTATGGCGAGAAAGTCGTCAGCAGGAAGTGAAAATCACGCGATGTACAGGCGCTCCAATTTTTTGGTGCAAGGATGTTGGTCAATTGATCTAGAATTTCAACCATGTTGACCAAAGCATCGAACTGAAATGACCTCCTCCCAAGACCTAAGTGGCACGAAGTCAAAACTTGAACCCTTCTGTTCTTGGAACCTTCAATGGGTTTGCATCATTTATAATGTGATAGGTCGTCGTTCCAAAGCAGCACCGAGACTTTTCCGCAAAAAATGTTATGAAAAGGAAGGAGAGAATTTTGTCATCGAGTATCGTCTGGCCATTGTCAAACGCGTTCGATTTTTCATAATATTAGTCGTGGACGTCACGGGGACGGTCGGTGCATTAAAAATCTGAATTTCTTATTTGGTTACTTATCGAGGGTCTCGAATATTCCTTTTTAACAAAATCTAGTGGGTTCGCTCCTTCAAGAATCGGAGAAACTTTTGGTAAGGGGAGACCTTTTTCGCGTTAAAATCATCACTGATTAAATGGTTAATTTTTCGCTCTTGGTAAATTTCTTAACTCCGTGCCCCCCACGTTAGAGATTTTTACGAAATCATGTTCCCGGTCCCCCCTGCGGCCGTTTAAAAGCCAGCGTCCGCTGTCGATCGGACAAACTCCGAGGGCCCGGAAGTTTCGTGCCCTTTATTCTTTTCGTAAACATTTTTCCAAACTCTAGAAGGGGAATCGTGAATTAGGTTCCTGACTTCCAAGTCACTCAAAGTAAAGACTTGAGCACGAGGAGGGACCACCGTGACCCCGAGTCATGACTTCAATGCATGCCCCCTTCATGTCGCGATTGGACATATTCTTTGGACGGATGGACCGACCCGTCAGTCTCTTTTTTACTAAGAGAATTACCAAAAAATCATAAACCTATCGCAATCCTGCCGAAATACTTAAAAATCTCTATCATAGGAGCTTAAGTATTCACTACGACTCCTCCGCGTCTCCGCAACTTCCATGAGCTTTCATGGAGTTTGGACCTCTTACCTTTGTCGCTATGATCCTACGTCTGAAGCTCCATTTTCATGCATGTTGGGTCTCCCTCATTGGTGTTCTAATAGAACTCGCCGTACAATTAACGGGAATCTTAATTTATCGATGAACGTGAATCGTTCAAGCTTTCGATTAGATCCATCGGTTGCTCTTGCTAATCATGAGGGTGCGGTGTCAAAATCTCATTAAGCATCGGCTTCTAGTTTTAAGGTAAGCTTGTGTACATGAATAAATTCCGGACCTACGAACTATCCCATTAATTTCACGGATTGAGGCACAAACCGTAAGCGGGATGATTGACTCAACCTAAGTTAGGCGTGTCGATGGTTCACTTCGGTTCGATTTTTCGAGAATCTCGCCCTCAACTGAATGTTTCAATTTAGTTTGGTTTTCGGTTTTTTTCTTCTTCTTCTTCTTCTTCTTTTTCGATTTTTGATTTTTTATTGTGGTTCAAAGTCCGTGGAGCCGCCGACACTCGACCTAGGGCCGGGCGAGGGAGTCATGGCCCTCGCCTCGCTAGATCTAGCATCGTCGAGGGCCGCTTGTCCCATAAGAACACGACCTATAGATACGGCATCGTCGTCGAGGGCTCACGGCGCTAGATTTGGTGAGGCAAGGGCATGGCGACCCTCGCCTAGGGGGCCGACCCTTTGCACCAAAAAAAAAAAAGAAAACGAAAAGACTAGAAAGAAAAAGAAAAAAAAAAGAATGATTATTTTGGAAATTTTCAATGCGGTTAGGTTATCCAAACCGAAATAACCAAACCGAAACAAAGAATGGTTATTTTTCAATTACTCGAATCGAAAATCGAATTGAATCGGAATGTATGATATTTTCGGTTCGATTCGATTTTTCATATCGGTTTTGACAACCCTAACTCAAGCATAGAAGTTTTCACATTCGATGGACTGGAGAATCGAACCTGTGTCGTAATCGGGCTTCCACGAAAAGTCGAAACCATACCTCTATAAAAAAAAAACTAGGTCAACCCATAAGGTTGATGACGACACACCTTTTAAGCCAAGGATTAAAGAGAAATTTAAGGATCGAGTTGGTCCAATTAACGAAGATGGTCTGCTTTGTGGGTGGGCCCGTTAATTGGCCCATCGTCTAGTTGACCCGTATAACTCTAAACATGGACTTTTTTATTCTCTTGCCTTTTTTTCATTTAAATCAAGGTTAATATAACAAAAAATCACAAATTAGTATAAATGTGACAAGTTTACATCAAATTATTTTTTGATCATAAAAAACCCCAAACTGGTATGCTTGTGATAAATTTACCTCAAATTATTTTTTTGACCATATAAAATCATAAATTGATACACATGTGATAAATTTACTCCAAACCGATATATTTGTAACAAATTTACCCTCCGTTAGTTTCGTTAAATTAAGTTAATACCACAAAATATTCCAAATTAATACACCATTAAAAAAAACTCCAAATGGGTACATCCGTCAATTCTTGCCATGTGTCATCTAACTCAACATTTGACAAAGAAAATTTAAAGGAAACTAACAGAGGATAAATTTATCATTTGTCATAAGTGTACTAGTTTTGGATATTTGGTGATCAAAAAAATAGTTTGGGGTAAATTTCTCATATATATACTAATTTTGGGTTTTTCGTGGTATTAACCCTAAAATCAACTAGTGTTGAGAGCCAACTTTTGGAAATTATTTTCATGTGGCTCGACCCTAGAGATTATACTAGATCGACAATGAACTAGAAGTTTCATGGTTATCGACTAAGTATTGTTCTAAAAATGTACTATCTAACAAAGAGCTTGAGATTACTTTAAGTTAAAATGAAGAGACAATGACATAAATGGTTTCTCAACTTTTATTCAAGATGTAATATGATCTATGAATTTTTAATTTATTCGATATGATCTTTGAAACTTACCTTAATGTGCAATGTGATCCATAAACTTTTAAATTGTTCAATGTGGTTCTTGAACTTTCAATGTATGTTCAATTTAGTCCCCTATTGTATGAAAATATTGTTGCCCTTTTAATCAATTTAAGTTTAGGGATAACATTGAATATTTTCATATAGTCATATGTACTAGATTGAAAAGGTACCAAAAGTTCAAAGAACATATTAAACAATTTATAAGTTCATGGATAATATTACACATAGAGGTAAAGTTCATGGATCATATTGAATAAATTTAAAGTTTAAGAACCACATTGTGCATTGGACCAAAGTTTAGGGATTATTTGTATCATTTCCCTAATATGAACCATCATAATTAGGGAAGATAAAATGCCGATATCTCACTAGTTACAAGACCTGAACACAGCTTGATTCGTTGTGGTGAGGAAAACCATGATATTTATTCTGTTGAAAGAGGTCGATCGTGGTGACGGTTTTCGGCTTCTTCATCGCCAGATTTCAGCGAAAAATCAGAGTAAACAAGAGCTTTACAGCAAAAGTGCATTCATTATGATGTTAACAATGTAATGAAAACGCAAATAGTGACATGGTTCTACCGGGAGGGCTCGAGTTCGAATCTTACAGGTCCCTATTTACCTCTATAATTACATGTTTTCATGTTTAGTACTAAGTAAAAAGATGAGACTAAAAGTGAAGGGGACAAATTTTGTGCGATCACTACCAACTATTGCAAAAACTTAAATTATTAGATGAAAGAGTTATTTAATAATTAAGTATTTTATCATTTTATTTGGTTATCTTGTGCTGATAAAATTGCTAGACCCGACGTGTCCTTGAAAAATGAGAAACTAGTAATTTATTCGTCCAAAATATGAACATATTTAGTATTCGGGACAACATTGAACATTTTCAATAAAATAAATGGATTAAACAAAACATGTATCAAAATACCGGGGACCCCATCCAACAAATTAAAAGTTTCGGGAACCACATTACGCATTGGAGTAAAGTTCGAGGGCACGTTGAATAAATTAAAAGTCAAAGGATTACATCGCACGTTGAGTTAAAGTTCGATGGCCATTTGCGTCGTTTTCCCCCTCTAGAGACCAAGATCCTGGGATTCTTTCCCTCGCAATAGTTAAATCCGATAGTGATGTATGTAGCCGTGCTTGGTATACTTAAAAATTTTCCTGCTTGGCACTCACCTGATTATAGAATTCCGACTTCCAAACTGCTCACCGTCTTCCTCCCTTATATTATAGGGCATCTAGCAGAAATCTGCCGAGTGAAGAGACCAACACTGGCCGAGCGATCACACGGGGCGCGCAGCGAGAGGCCGCCGTCATGGATCCTAATCTTGGTTAGTTCACCAGACACAGGCGGGAAAAGAAATTTGCAGCTGGAGAGAGCCGGAGACGAACGAACGAGGCATCCAATTCCTAAGGTAGTTGACCTAGTAGAGCCTGCACGTCTCGAAACGAATTGTTCGCTTACCTGGTTGGTTTCCTAACACGTATCACCTTCTCTCTCTCTCTCTCTCCAATGTAAAGTAATCCGATATTCGGACGTTTAAGTATACGCCTCGCCGTTGCATGGTCGCATCCCGCTCTGATCGCCACCCACTGAAAGCCAGAGAACACTCCATGGCCAAGGCCAAGATCTCGCTAGTGCTCAGGCTGCTGGCCGTGGGCTCGACGGCTGCGGCCATTGCGATCATGGTCACCAGCCACGCGACTGCCAAGGTTCTCAACCTGAGCTTCGATGCCAGATATGACTACACGCCGGCGTTTGTGTAAGCTCTCTGATGCGTGAAGCTTTCATTTTCGCTCTTTATTTGGTGGGGGCTCCTGCGATCCGAAATTTCCGGTCTTCGTGGCGCAGGTACTTTGTGGTCGCGGAGGCCGTCGCCGGTGGCTACAGCTTGGTCTCTCTGTTTCTGTCTTCCAAGAGCATGTTCTGGCGTGCTGTGATGATGATGGATGTGGTAAGTGAGTCTCGGAACTCTCTCTTCGGTTCTTGGTTTGTGTTTGTTTCAATGAAGACTTCTCGATCCTTTTAGGCAGGAGTAGAATGTTTCTAACTTCTTGGCCCCTTTGCATTTTTCTTGTCTACACGGGCTCGGATGTAAGTTGGCCGATGCAAAGTAGTTCAAGGTTTGATTACTAGGATCGATTGTGATATGTTTGATTGATAAGGGTCTCAGAAATTATGCGTGTCTACCTACAATTTGAGCAAATGAACATATATAAACATGTTTGTTAATCTCGGGACGCCATGGACGTGATAGATAGGATCAATCATAATTCAATAACCACGTGATATCTTTAGTCCTCTTGGATAGTGTCTATCAAGAGCGACTAGTGCTTATGATTTTGTAGATTGGCCTCTTGGCATCGATCTAGACAACACGTTTTCCTAGCAAAATCATGATGGGTATTTCACTTCATTTTGCACTGTAACAAGCGGATAGAGAAATGCTCGCATGAGTTCAGCTAATGAGCGCCCCCCAAACCATCGGAAACCATTGACCTAGTAGATCACGACCCGGCATCCGAATTACTTAGCTTGGGACGAGCCAGGTTTATATTGGACTTGCGGTATCCGGCGATGATCACATCAACTTGTGACGCATTGAATCTATGCTTTGCTCGATCGCGAACAACCAATTCCTTCATTTCGCTCTTGCTCTAAATAAATTTCATGACATTTTCTTTGCTAAATGTCTGCATATGATTTCTTTCTCTTCTCTCTCTCTCTCTCTAGGTCATTGCAATGCTCTTGAGCTCCAGCATTTCCGCCGCGGTGGTGATAGGCCAGGTGGGCAAGAAAGGGAATAGCCACGCCGGTTGGTTACCGATTTGTGGCCAAGTCCCCAAGTTCTCGCGACCAGGTGACCGGCGCTCTCATCGCCGGCTTCGTCGCGGCGGCGATTTACCCGGTCCTCCTCTTATGCTCCCTCCACTCCCTCTTCGCCCCTCAAACCCTAGGCTCTCCTAATATCAACTACTAGCAAGTGAATTTTTGGCATTACCATAATATGTATACTTCTCTTCCAATGCTACCTCGTGGGGGCATGTAAATATACAAGTGAGGATCAGTTATATTGTATGCATTAATGGCGTAATCTCTTACGACAATTTACACTTACACATGCCTAGTCGTTGATGGAACCGATGGATGCATAAATTAGGAAATTTATACGAGATATAGTGAAATTGAGTAGAGGTTATTACATTATCTATAATGGCCCGCAATGTATTCCGAGACTTGTGTTAAACGAATTTTGTTCGATGACATATAGGATGAGAAAAGAGGAGAAAATCCGCCGGCCATAGAGAGCTCGATCTAACTCAAAACTTTTATATAGGTAGATCAAATCGATTAAAAGCCACTTAAATGCCTCATGCTTATTGTACTACAAACAATATTGATTCCTTGTAGCTACAAATTCCTATTTTTCGCTGTATTTAAAACTTCTTATGAGATGGGCCGAAATCAAGAAATCTAATCATACTAATGAATTTAGTGAAATTGATGGGAATTTTCTAGGGCTTATTGTTTGGTGGGTCGGGCCACTCCGACCATTGTCCAAACCATCATTGATTATGTCGAACCATCCTCGATCATGCTTTGGTCCTGAGTACGTAGGTGGCTGCTATTTGCGGCCAAATGACACGAAGGTGTTAGACAAATGAAATTATTGCATGGGGGTCGACGTGATTGGCTGATCTAAAACAATGTCAAGACGAATCATATTTGAGCAAACCCCCTCTAATGGAATATGCTGACACGGAAAAATGACCAATTTTGTTGTTGTTATTGACAAACGAACAAACCGAGTCGATAAAAATAGTTTGGTCGGAACAATCGGCGACTCGAAGAGGGAGCCGATAACTCTCTAATAAAGTCATCGGCATCCACCAGTTATTTCACTGGGATGAAGTCGTCAACAACATCGTCTGACTAAACTAAACTGATCAGAACACACTAAATGCTTTCTACAAAACTTCGATTTGTAGTGTATTCAAAACCTTAACTACAGCAAACAAGAGTAAGGCTAATGTTTTTTTCTATAACGAAGAAGCCCGTTTCAATTAAGTAAAACTCAAATTCGTGAAACGCCCTCACTTATCTTGTGAATCGGGCGAGTTAAAATTGGGTGGGTGTACATGCGGGCTCCTAATCCACATGCAGAAGTCCGCTCCATAACCATTAAGTCAATCCCGCGTTACTTTATTTCAAATGACGTGTGTCCATTTTCCGTCCCTAAATGAACGAGAAAGATGAACTTATGGTTTCTATAACCATTGATTACGAACTAAAAGGGGTATGAATTTTCGAAAAAATAATTGGTCAAGGAAAGAAGTTATATCGATTTTTCTTCGGTTAATAGATTTTACGGACGGATCTAACCGAAACCAAATTAAAGAGGGTGTAAAAAATAAAAAAGAAAGTCCACTCGAAACCCGACTTGAAAATAATTTTGATAATTTGAAAGAACGGAATACAGTTCGGTTCGATTTGATTTTCGGCTCGATGGAGCGATTCTGGGCTTTCTGCTTCCCCTGAAATTATGATTGACATCAGAGCAATGCGTGCACTAGAAAGATTGGCCAATCTAGATATGATTTAATGCTATTAAATTGTTTTTTTTTAAAGCCCATAAAGCCGCCAGAACAAAGAGTGGCCCCCACCAAGGCCCCCATGCGAAACGAGCGCATCACACCCGTCCATTTCCCTTTCCAGTTTGCAGACAGATCCGATTCCTGCTTTTTGAAAAGATTCCCGTGGTGGGGACCACATTGTTAATTTGAATATTATTATTCTATCACCCCAAAAAAAAAAAAAAAAGAAGAAAAAAACTTGCGCAACATCCAGCTCAGCTGCTCGGTGCTCGGCCCCGTTACCAGTGACACGTGGCGCTCGCCCATTGACCCAAGTTGTAATCATGTCAAGGTTAGTACTAAAACGGTAAAACCCGCATGCTGTGGTGGGTGACGCACCAATATCTAAAATCAACGTCGATCCTCAATTCAGTTCTTTCATTTTATGACGAAATTCACATAATTTTACTTTTTGTAGATTGGGATATGAAGTGAAACATGAATTATTTTAAGTTCTCGAGATAATTTTTTTTAAAATTTAAAAGTTTTAGAGCGATCGACAAAGTTTAGATCAACAGGAGTTTCAAGATTTGACTTTTTTTTTTTGTGCAATTTTCTCTCATTTATTTATAAGTTTCTCATCGTAACTTTAAAGATTCGATATTACTTCTACTATTTGTTTGTAATTGTTTTACTTTTTGTCTTATCTTTTCTTCAATTGCAACTTTTACTAGAAATTATCACAAGTACGAATGCATTTTACATGTCAATATTTGTATGCTTTTGGAAGGTTTTACATATAGCACATTCAATAAATTCAATTATGGCAATTTTTTTTATAAGATATTAAGGTAAGTTATGAAAAAAATTAGATGCAATAATTAAAATTGTAACTAATATTGCGAGAGGCTCACAAATTACGAATTTCTAGTGTGATCTTGATGCGTGTGAGCCAAGCTCAAAAGAATCATGACTAAGTGGATCTCACGTGAGACTCATGAGATTCAACGATGCGCGTTTATGACATTAGTCGAGATTTCGCAATAATAATGTTATACATTGACTTGAATACCCTTTAAAGTTTCATCCACACTTTATACTATGGAAAATATCGCGAACGTACATCATGGGTAACCTGCTAACCATCTACAAACTTCTATTTTTACAACAAAAAAAAATGGCACATATCTCCAAACAAAATCATGATCGAGAGACCAACTACTCGCAAATGATTTTACCATCTTGTTCAATTTGGCAGTTTGATTTTTAGTTGATTCTGAGTATTTTTTATGGGCGTGAGAATTTACGATTTGAGACAATCACTTTCGGAAAAGATAATAATTTCATGAACGAGGGCACATGCATAATTGATGTGATGCATGTGATATTTTCCAAAACAGACGTGGGCAAGTGGTCATGGGACGAAATGTGATCAAACTTTTTTATATTTTCATTAGAATTTATCAGCTATTTTTCTCTTTTGTCATCGCACGATGAACTTTTTTTTTTTTTTCAGATTTCGAGAAAAGGAGAAATAAAGTTGCACTTCCGACAAGAAAGAAAGAAAGAAAGAAAGAAAGAAAGAAAGAAAGAAAAGATAGAAAAGAGCTTACGCTACTGTCCATGACCGCCGTACGGTTCACGGTTGGCAGCAAGCCGCGACGTCGTCGTATTGGACTAGTGATTAGAGAAGAAATATCTTTTTTTTTTTTTTTTTGGCAGCTAATTAATTGTTGTGTCTTTTCGCTTATTCCCAGGGGATACCGTGGGACAGCGACAGGTGAGGCCCCACGTGAGCGCCACTTTTCGCATATTCTATTGGTCCGTGGACTTCACTCTCCCTCACTCGCGCGTCCGCGACACGACCCCCGCACGAAAAGGTAGCAACAAAGGGCAGACGTTTTCTTTTCAAGTCGAGAGTTCCTCGTTCTCAAGCATCAGTTACGTGCGTTATCCGAACACGTGACGTGGCAGGGTTTTCCCACGGGCGGAAGAAAAGAGTGAAAAGATTTCCCACCAAGAAAAAAATAAAAAAATAAAAACCATAAAAAACCTAAATTATGTCTAATGCGGTACAAATGTCCCTAATTTTTTTTATCATAAAAACCCTAAATTTGCCTGGCGCGAATATCCTCAATCTTTTCTTTTTGGTCATAAAAACCTTAAATTTACCCGCCAAATATCCTCGATTTTTTTTTTTTTGTCACGAAAAATTGTAAATTTATACATTCGTGACTTATAGCCCGCATTACAATTCGTGCAATATACATTTGTCACACTATTATAAGTTCGAGATTTTTCATGACAAAAAATTAAGGCATTTATGTCACAATGAACATAGTTTTAGGGTTTTTTTTTTTGCGTGTGTGGTATTATAAAAAAAGTAGGTGAAATGTTAGCAACTCCCTTTGGATGAATTCTAGTGATAACATTTCGCCCGCAAATCCGAAAGTGCAAGGACGACAAGTCCATCACTATAGCCCCATCGAGATGTTTTTATACGAGGCATGTTGCAGTTTAAGCGACGTGGGGGCGAGCACGTTCGTCGGTATGCGGTGATGTGCATCGAACTCGTGAAAAGACCGGGCGATCCATTTACCCAGCTACTCGGACGATGAAGTTGCAAGGTTTTTCTGTCGAAATGTAATCTAGCAATGAAGGAGCTCGAAGAATTTACTGTCATGGCATTGTTACGCCGCGATCTTATTGTTCTTGAAGCGTACAAATAATGATATGTTTTACGATAGTTCATTCCGATGAATAAAATAGTGAATGCTGCAGTAAAAGCATAAGCACAAGAAGAAAATATTTTGACTAAATAGTTTAGAAAATATATTCTCTCTCTCTCTCTCTAAAACTTGAAACTCTCTCACTTCTCAGCTTCTTCTCAGTCACCAACGTGACAACGGACACATTTCATCACTGAACAGACGCCTAGCCAGACAAACCATGAACTTGCGCCAGCGGCCCCAGGCCATGCGTGGGCGCGTGCCCGTCGACGCGCCGCCGCCGCCGCCGCCGCCCATCCAGGGCGAGGTCTACAACATCATCCCCATCCACACGCTCCTCACCGACCACCCCTCCCTCCGCTACCCGGAGGTGCGAGCCGCCGCCGCCGCGCTCCGCTTCGTCGACGACCTCCGCAGGCCGCCCTTCTCCAACTGGTCCCCCAGCGCCGGCGTCGACCTCCTCGACTGGCTCAGCGCCTTCTTCGGCTTCCAGGCCGACAACGTCCGCAACCAGCGCGAGCACCTCGTCCTCCACCTCGCCAACGCCCAAATGCGCCTCAACCCCCCGCCGCCGAACCCCGACGCCCTCGACCCCGACGTCCTCCGCTCCTTCCGCCGCAAGCTCCTCCGCAACTACACCCTCTGGTGCTCCTACCTCGGCAAGGGCCACAGCCTCCGGCTCTCCTCCCGCACCGACGTCCCCAGCCTCCGCCGCGAATTGCTGTACGTGTCTCTCTATCTGCTCATCTGGGGCGAGTCCGCGAACTTGCGGTTCATGCCCGAGTGCATTTGCTATGTGTTTCACCATATGGCTATGGACTTGAACCACATTCTCGAGGATTACATTGATAGGGACACGGGCAGGCCGTTCTTGCCCTGGTTATGCGGCCAAAATGCGTTCTTGAAGTCCATCGTGATGCCCATTTACCGGACCATTAAGATCGAGGTTGAGGGCAGTAGGAACGGGAGGGCCCCGCATTCCGCTTGGCGGAATTACGATGATTTGAATGAGTACTTTTGGAGCAGGAGATGTTTCAAGACGCTGAAATGGCCGATCGATTTGGGTTGCAATTACTTTGCAACTGCAGACAAGAGCCAGAGTGTGGGGAAGACGGGTTTTGTGGAGCAGAGGTCGTTTTGGAATGTCTTCCGAAGCTTCGATAGGCTCTGGGTTTTGTTGATTCTCTTGCTACAATCGATGATAATCATCGCTTGGGAGGGGACGGAGTACCCTTGGCAGGCATTGGAGAGGAGGCATGTGCAGGTGAAGCTATTGACGGTGTTTATTACCTGGAGTGGACTTAGGTTGCTGCAATCTGTGCTCGACGCGGGGACGCAGTATAGTTTGGTTTCGAGAGATACGTTCTTTCTTGGGTTGAGGATGGTGTTGAAGAGTCTTGTTGCTGTGACTTGGATAGTCGTCTTTTCGGTGTTCTATGCAAGAATTTGGAGTCAGAAGAATACTGATGACGATTGGTCCCAAGAGGCCGATCGGAGGATTGTTGTATTTCTCAAGACTGCATTGGTGTTTATAATTCCAGAGTTGCTGGCCTTGGCGCTTTTCATTCTTCCTTGGATCCGGAATGGAATTGAAGAGTTGGATTGGAGCATATTGTATCTGTTTACATGGTGGTTCCACACTCGAATTTTCGTGGGTCGCGGCGTGAGAGAAGGGCTCGTGAATAACATAAAGTACGCCCTCTTTTGGGTTGTGGTGTTGGTTAGCAAAATTTCGTTCAGTTATTTCTTGCAAATCAAGCCTTTAGTTGCTCCAACCAAGGCTCTTTTACAGCTTCACAATATACAGTACAGGTGGCACGAGTTCTTCGGTAGAGCTAATAGGATGGCCGTAATACTTTTGTGGACTCCTGTTATCTTGATATACCTTATGGACCTGCAAATTTGGTACTCTATCTTCTCTTCTGTTGCTGGTGCGACAATTGGGCTGTTTTCACATTTGGGCGAAATACGGAATATCGAGCAGCTGCGGCTTAGGTTTCAGTTTTTCGCTAGTGCAATGCAGTTTAATCTAATGCCAGGGGAGCAGATGCTAAGTCCTCAAGCGACGATGGTCAAGAAGCTGCGTGATGCGATCCACCGGCTGAAACTGCGTTATGGTCTTGGTCAGCCCTACAACAAGATAGAATCCAGTCAAGTGGAAGCGACAAGGTTTGCAATGATCTGGAATGAAATCATGATAACTCTCAGGGAAGAAGATCTCATTAGCGACAGAGAATTCGAGCTTTTGGAACTGGCGCCCAACTGTTGGGACATTAGGGTAATCCGCTGGCCCTGTGCCCTCCTGTGCAATGAGCTGCTTCTTGCCCTGAGTCAGGCAAGTGAGTTGGCGGATAGTTCTGACCGGTATCTTTGGTTGAAGATCTGCGTCAATGAGTATAGGCGATGTGCTGTTATTGAAGCATATGATAGCATCAAGCACTTGATTATCACGATCATCAAAGACAATACCGAAGAGAAATCTATCGTCGTGAAGTTGTTCGATTGTATCGATGAACACATTCTGAGGGGGAAGCTCACAGAAGTTTATAAAATGACAATTCTTACAGATATTCATGCAAAGTTGAGCTTACTTCTTCAGCTTCTGCTGAGCGACACCAAAGATATGAGCAAGATAGTGAATGCACTGCAGGCTCTCTATGAACTTTCTGTCCGAGAATTCCCAAAGGTGAAGAAGTCGATTCCAGCTTTGATGCAGGAGGGCCTAGCACCTCTTGGCCAAGCCCCTGATGCAGGATTCCTCTTTGAAAATGCTGTCAAGCTTCCTGGTGATGAGGATCCTGTTTTCTACAGACAGCTGCGCCGGGTACAAACAATTCTTACATCCAGAGACTCGATGCACAATGTCCCAGTGAATCTCGAGGCTAGGCGTCGCATTGCTTTCTTTAGCAATTCGCTCTTCATGAACATGCCTCTTGCCCCTTACGTGGAAAAAATGATGGCTTTCACTGTATTGACTCCCTATTTCGACGAAGATGTCTTGTACGCGGAAGGTGGCCTTCGAAAAGAGAACGAGGATGGAATTTCAACTCTGTTTTATCTGCAGAAGGTCTATGAGGCCGAGTGGGCGAACTTCTTGGAAAGGATGCGCAGGGAAGGCTTGGAGAATGATGAAGATATTTTGAAATCAAGAGAGCTGCGTCTCTGGGCGTCTTACCGGGGCCAGACATTGTCTCGCACCGTGAGAGGAATGATGTACTACTATAGGGCTCTTAAGATGCTTTCGTTTCTAGACTCCGCTTCAGAGATGGACATAAGAATGGGAACGCAAAACATCGCTTCTCATCATTCGCTTAGGTCCTCCAATGGCAGCTTGAATGGTCCTCCTTCCATCCACATGTCGGCTTCACGGATGCTTGATAGAGCACCCAGTGGCGTGAGTCTTCTGTTCAAGGGAAGCGAGAATGCGTGCGCCCTGATGAAGTTCACGTATGTGATCACCTGTCAGGTCTATGGCATTCAGAAGGCAAGTAAAGATCAGCGTGCCAATGATATTTTGTCTCTTATGAAGGAAAATGAGGCTCTTCGAGTTGCATACATTGACGAGGTTCACTTGGGGAGGGACGAAGTAGAATTTTACTCCGTTCTGGTGAAGTATGACCAGCAACTGCAGGAGGAGGTCGAGATCTACCGGATCCAGTTGCCAGGCCCTGTGAAGCTCGGCGAAGGAAAGCCAGAGAATCAGAACCACGCAATAATCTTCACTCGGGGGATGCGCTCCAAACCATCGACATGAACCAAGACAATTACTTTGAGGAGGCACTCAAAATGCGTAATCTGTTGGAAGAGTTCAAGAAATTTTACGGGATCAGGAGGCCAACGATTTTAGGAGTACGTGAAAATGTTTTCACTGGCTCTGTGTCCTCTCTTGCCTGGTTTATGTCCGCCCAGGAAACGAGTTTCGTGACTTTGGGGCAGCGTGTTCTGGCGAACCCTTTGAAGGTACGTATGCATTATGGTCACCCAGATGTTTTTGATAGGTTTTGGTTCTTAACCCGTGGAGGGATAAGCAAGGCTTCCAAGGTGATCAACATCAGTGAGGATATATTTGCCGGCTTCAACTGTACACTGAGAAGAGGGAATGTAACACACCATGAATATATTCAAGTGGGTAAGGGAAGGGACGTCGGGTTGAATCAGATATCTATGTTTGAGGCCAAGGTCGCCAGTGGCAATGGTGAGCAGGTTCTGAGCAGAGACATATATAGGCTGGGTCACCGCTTAGACTTTTTCCGGATGCTGTCTGTCTTCTACACAACTATAGGGTTCTACTTCAACTCCTTGATAGTGGTTCTTACCGTCTACACATTTTTGTGGGGCCGCCTTTATCTTGCTCTTAGTGGCATTGAAGGGAGAGCTGTGAATGATAGTGCCAGCAATGAAGCTCTCACGGCTATTCTCAACCAGCAGTTTGTCGTC
This sequence comes from Rhodamnia rubescens, assembly GCA_021437795.1. Lineage (NCBI taxonomy): Eukaryota > Viridiplantae > Streptophyta > Magnoliopsida > Myrtales > Myrtaceae > Rhodamnia > Rhodamnia rubescens. The sequence continues at coordinate 1,196,234 of JAILYA010000037.1, read as the reverse complement.
CAGCTTGGCCTCTTCACTGCTCTCCCAATGATTGTAGAGAACTCTCTCGAGCATGGATTCCTCGGAGCAGTTTGGGACTTCCTTACGATGCAGTTACAGCTTGCGTCATTCTTCTACACATTCTCTTTGGGGACTCAAACACACTATTTTGGCCAGACCATTCTTCATGGGGGTGCGAAATACAGAGCCACCGGCCGTGGCTTCGTGGTCGAGCACAAAAGATTCGCCGAGAACTATCGACTGTATGCACGGAGTCACTTTGTGAAGGGCATCGAGCTCGGGGTTATTCTGGTAGTGTATGCCTCACAAAGTCCCATGGCAAAGGACACATTCGTTTACATAGCCATGACCATCTCCAGCTGGTTCCTGGTTGTCTCATGGATAATGTCGCCATTTATATTTAACCCTTCAGGCTTTGATTGGCTGAAGACAGTGTATGACTACGATGATTTCATGAAGTGGATATGGAATGGTGGAGGGATGTTTACTAAGGCAGACCAGAGCTGGGAGACCTGGTGGTACGAGGAACAAGACCATTTGAGGACGACAGGACTTTGGGGCAAGCTTTTGGAGATCATTCTAGACCTTCGTTTCTTCTTTTTTCAGTATGGTGTTGTATATCAGTTGGGTATAGTCCGGGGTAGCACTAGCATTGCTGTATACTTGCTATCGTGGATATACATGGTTGTGGCCGTCGCTATCCATGTGATCATGGCATATGCTCGAGATAAATATGCTGCTAAGGAACACATTCGCTATCGTTTCATACAGTTTCTTGTCATTGTGGTCGTGCTTCTTGTGATCATCCTATTGCTAGAGTTCACTCATTTCGAATTCCTCGACCTTGTGAAGAGCCTACTTGCATTTGTCCCCACAGGATGGGGCCTAATATCCATTGCCCTCGTGCTTAGACCATTTTTGCAGTCCACTGTGGTGTGGGACACCATAGTTTCATTGGCCCGGCTGTACGATATGCTGTTTGGAATTATCGTGATGGCTCCTGTGGCTTTGCTCTCATGGTTGCCAGGATTCCAGGAAATGCAGATAAGAATCTTGTTTAATGAAGCATTTAGCCGGGGCCTCCAAATATCCCGTATTCTCACAGGCAAGAAGTCCAGCTGATGTCCAAGTTGAGGTAATTCCATACTTTTAAGTAGTATTTGAACTTTTACATTTCTAGTTTTGTCTAACGACATGTCGTCAAAGTATGAGTTCTTGCCCTTTTTTTTTTTAAATTTGTTTCTTTTGTCTGAGGTTAGTAATTGTTCTCGATTTGTTTAAGAGGCTAAACTAAGCCATTAAAATTAGGTGAATAAGCAGTTTTGATATAGTTGAACTTGTGTTCCTCTTTCTAGTTGTCCCCACACCTTTTCCCGCCATTGTGTATTTTTCCTTGTTGGGGGTAGAATAAACAACTTTGCATGAGTCTTCCTTTGAATTATTACGCATTGGCAAGTTGATGATTCTTGTTCCTTGATTTGCCCAAGCAGCTATCATGGTGCCTGAGCCTATCCCAAATAGAAATTATGCAATGAAGCGTAGTTTAGATTAGCATGTGCGTCAGGCTGTAGGATATTTTGATCCAGAGCTAGATCTGCCCTATTCATTTTGTTTATGATAGTTGTTTAATTGAGCGAGTTCGTGGTAGCAGAGGAAGGACTTAAGAGGGAGGGACATGAAGCAAGAAGAAAAAAGTGAATTTGACAGGAGATTGAGAACGAGCTCACAAATTGACATTTTTTCAACCAATTCTGCCATGAATAGGTGGTGGTAGTATAGTAGCTAAGGGATGAGTGATAGAATCAAGTTTGGAACAAGTGAAATCGAGCCCTATAAAGGGGAGTAGCATCTAACTAGATTCTGAGTTTACTTCTGCTGTGATTTTCGAATATATATGACTGATCCCACGTTGAACTCAGCTTGGCAGGCTGCACAAATGGCCTTATCGTCTGAAGATGTCGTGCTTGAATGTTGTAGTAGTGTTTGTTTCAACCTGCTCTCCTCTCTTCCTGTATTCCTTCTTTGGTGATGTCTTGGACTTTTAGCAGGGCGCCATTTTGAACGCACCATGCGAATCCAAACTCTTGCAATTGACTGCGGAATACAATTTTGTCGGTGCTTGTTTTCTCATTGTCTTTTTATTGGCATTTCACATGATTGGCCAGGTTGAATTTATTTCACGTCCTATGGAGAGTAAGGGAGCTGGTTGTATAATCAACCTAGGCAACGATATGCGCTTGTTTTTAAAATGCAGAGTCCATCTGATCTTGGATGTTAACGTCGCTATTGCTGGGGAAGTTCTGAAGCTTCCGTCAAAGTTTCCTTCAGCGGCATAATCTTGCAGCGAATGTGGATTTGCACGGGGGGCGATATTCCTCCGGCTCCGAGTTTTGTCTGTAATTGGTGTAGTTTTAGCAGTTGATAGATTAGTAGTGTTCAGCTCACGACCACATGTATTCCTCGAGCATGTATTTGTAAATATTGTCTGCGACTCCGCTGTAGATTTCAAGTTTATATTTTGAAGAAAAGGCAGTAGAGAGGCTTTTTCGGCATTTATATGGTTCACTGACTTTTAGGCCATCTATCCTCTTAAAAGGGTACCGAGCGCATAAACGAGGATTTGTCTTTTTTTTTTCAACTACTAGATAAGAAAGCAGTGAAATTCAGTCTGTAAATCGTTCATGAGCACTCTATAGTCTTCTCAAATGACACAAATTAGATGTTTTGTCATACAGTAACCTGTAACGAAACCACTGGCCCGCCCGCGATGACAAGCACGGACGAAACCAAACCCTGGCAGGGAGCATTTTGCAGCGAGTAGTTCAGACATGTAGCACCCATATGATTTTACTACAAGTAGCATAACACGAGGCAACAGGCAGGACATGACAGTCCTTATGCCATTGTTGTTCTCAAAGCTTTTACACCAAGCCATTACATAACAATACATCAGAACACAGCAAGCATCCACAACACCTTGCATCACCTGAGGTGTTTTATTCTTGATTCAAGCGCACACACAGCACAACACCTATGTACAGAATGCCTATCAGGCCACCACAGCACCAACTCCACACGTTATGTATGAGTGTTTAAAACCCGAGGGATGATTTTCTGCTCTGTGTTTCCTCATGATGAAGTCATAGAGATTCAGTTTTCATGCACTGAGAAACTGGCTGCAGTCGATCCCCTTTTCTGTGAATGCATCGATGAGCTTAGTGAATAGCTTGGCGAGCATGATCTTAAACCCGGTGGAGCTTCCCTTTTGAGTTTCTTGTGCTTTTTCTTCAGCTCTGGAAGCAAATCCCACCGGAGTGCCTTTCATATACTCCTTGCAAGCAGAGAGAATATCGTCACTGCGGCTGCTGAAGTGCTCTTCCACAAGTGCCTCGAAATGCTGCATTGTACCATAATTCAATCAGCCTGTGTCTAAAAAATTTGACACTATTCTATCAGATATTGGCAACATTTTGAGACACATAACCATTAGTTAGCCATTCTAATAGCCAATTTACATGAGAGGGCATCATGGTGAATTGGATCAGACACTCTGAAATTACTTAACCTTGGGTGGCTTGCGCAGAAGATACAGCATGGACTTGCATGTCATGAGGAATGCATTTTCGTTGTAACTAATGGAGTTACGTTCCCCCTCCGTTTTCCCAAGTTGCTTGTCATACCCGGCTTCGTTGAAGTATGGCTTCTCATTAAGCACAAGGGCCTGGAGAGACACAAGAACCTGAAGAACAGTGGAACTTCCGGGGTTCCAAACTTCAGAGCCCGAGCCCGTCCAAGTATTCAAAAGGCTGAGACAGACTTTTCCGGATTCGTACAGGTTAGGGTTCACACGAAGCCCTCCAGAGTGGTAGTGTACCATCTGCACCGCATTTATTTGTTAATTTTTCTTTGGGGGACAAGAATTTGTTGCTCGAAATTCGGCACATACATACATAAGAATAACAAAACCGATTCATCATTACCGGTGGCTCGTTTGGAAATTCTGGAGGGAGGAAAATGTCAAAGAAGAAAAGGCCGTCGTGATAGGGAGTTCCTGGAGGACCAACAATAGCTGCTCGTAGGAGATCAATCCTTTCTTCATAGACGCGGACATAGATTGTGTCTGTTGAGGTACAGCAAGGGTTCATGAGAATAGAGGACTGGCATTACAGGAGAGCAAATAGCACGTTCCATTTCATCAGCAGCTTTGATATTGCCTCGGCAAGATTATGTTACTAGGTTGCTTGGACAGTCCAATTCTATCATACTTGAACAATCCACTAGTATGCCAGTTAAATGGAAGATTCCGGCCGAACCGAGCAGTCACATTTCAAAGAAGAGCGAACAGACAGAAATCATATCAAATAGAAGTGTAGATCCTTTAGGCAGTATATGCTAACCAGGAAGATTTTTCTCCAAGATGCTCCACTCTTGCTGAACCTTCTTCAACCAACCTTTCTTAACCTACATAAAGGGGAAAAAATCATTATTCATCCTGTCTTCTTGCTTTGCAATAACTAACTGCTTTGTTTCTTTCAAAAACTTTTTTTTTTTGGTCGGACATTCTTTCTAACCTGAGACGTAGCCACTCCTTTGTCAGCACCAACGAGAAAGTGGTGATCGGAGCAATCCGTGACCATGTCGAACTGCTTGAATTGTTCCACATCCTTGCTCCTGGATAAACTTAAAAGGCCCCTCACATCTTGATCATCTTTTACTTCAACTTTTGAACTTGTCCATTCGGATGCTGGCAGTTCACTCTCCGCACAAGATGGAATCTCTGAACCTGTATAACAGCAAGTCTCGACTACCGCATTTTCAAAAGAAGCTTGACATCCATTTTCGTCTTCAGAAATTGGAGCAAATTGCACAGAGCCTGACTCTGACACCGAGCTGAAGGACCTGAATAGGGTTGCTGCAACACTGGTTAAAAACCGCTTAGCATTCTGTGGGAGTGAAAAGGAGGTGCTTCCAGAAGAGGGCTTCCGACATTCTTCATCAGTTGTACAAGGAAACAGCAAATCCTGTGCAACAGACATATATAGTATGTGCTCAGAGAGTTGCAGCTAAAGCAAGCGATTTCTCAACGCGTCAGCAATCTACAAAGATCCTAATTGCAAGTAGCAATTCTGTCTCACTTTAACATGCCGATCACATCCTCATCAACACACCACCATCAGGCTACTTTGGAAGGGAGAGACCATGTGATTTTAGGCTAGGTTATACAAATTATGAATCCTAGCATTTGAATCTATCTTATCATAATGCATCTGAAAAATTATCACCACTGAGAATGTAGACATGCATGCATTTGTTTTTGGAGGGAGAGACTTTACCTTCCCTTTCTGGATTGGTAGTGTCTCATTTTCAACCACCTGCTGATTAATTTGCTCAATGTTTCCATCAAATGGCAATGGAGATGGAGTTGAGCCTTCATGTTTATCACATCGAATGATCTCATAGGGTGCAACCTGAAATAACAGCAGAGGATATTCACGACCCCGTCCCGTTTGCTTTGCACAAGAATGTACGAGAAAGATTGGTGAATAAAGGTAATAATAGGTTAAGGATGAGAACCCAACACAAAACTTCATTTCTTCTCAAAGATGAGAATCAAACAATCAAACACCCGACCAACTAGAAACCATCAAATACCGGCATTGCTTTATGTTCTTTTAGGACCAAAAACCTCACTGTATCGTGTATACCACTAAACATATAGTCTCCTAGAAGATAACACAGGTTGTGGACTATTTAGTAATGTTCCAAACCACAAAAGCAAACCCTCAGATGACCAGACTTTATACCTCTGTTGTAAGACCATTTGCCCATTTCACCTTGACAGCACCATCTTTGAAGCCTGCAACGTTGCCAATACAGGACAAGTAAAAATTGTTGGGGTTGCCCTTGTGATCTCTCCCAAACTTTTCGCTTTCGAGGACGGCCTCCTCAGCCTTTGTAGCTTCTGTCTCCACAAGATGCTTTGTAGCTTTGACAACAGACTGATTTTGAACCACTCTAAACACAATATCACCGAGGCAGTAGGAATAATCTGGGTGCTCAAGTAGCTCATAAGCACTCATGGTTTCCTCAAGATGTTCTCCATCAATATCATCAGATGTCTCCATCGAAGTGTTTTTCCACATTATCCTTACGGTCTTTTCCTTAGCATTCATGCCTCGGACAACACCCCATTTCCGACTAATCGAAGCATGTGGATCATCAGGGCTGCATTTTTCTAAAACAAACTGCTCAGGCCAAAACTCATGAGAGTCAATAATATTTATGGGAAGCAAAGACTCTGAATCTACTCCGAGTGAACAACCACCGTCCTGCCAAACAACATCGACCTTTGTTTTCGTCCTTGCAATAGCAAACACTGATGCAGAACTTAAACTTAAACTGGTGCCCTGTCTCTGAAAGCCTTTGTACAATTTTCCAGAACCGCCAAGACGATTCTTGTAGTCTGTGCCTGGAAGCATACACCAATCACCAAGCTGCCAATTTGCATGCGGAAAAGAGCTCAACAGGGCAAGGTCTTTCGCCTCTTGCAATTTTGAGGGTTGAGGAAAATGGAAATCACCATCCATGAGAACGGACCCGATCCAATCCACATTCACAAAACCGGCTTTTACATCGCACACTGTTCCTTCTTCTTGGTTCGCCTTCCAACTTCCACATAGCCATCTTGCAGTTTGAGAAGCAGTTGGAGCCATAACCTTCACCCTCTGTCCAGGATAATATGGATATTGCGAGTCATCGACAATGTTTGGAGAAATAGGAATGAGTTTTTCTTGATCAACTCCAATGAAATTACACTTTGTCCCATCATCAAACAGTACGGTGACAGAATCAATTACTTTATCCACTCTTCCAAGCCAGGGCCCATAAACAACATGATCACCCACCGAAATCGAGCGAATTTTGATTAGTTTCTTGGAGTTTATGTCTCTGATGATCTTCCCGTGAACGCTCTCCAAGTCAACGAACATATCTACGTTTATGACTTTGCCCAGTTGGCCAGATGGGTCTTGTACAGAGCACACTATGTCACCATGAAAAAATCCTCTTTCGAAAGAAAGGAAGTCATCGATTTTGCCGATGCTCTCCTCCAGGTTAGACAAGAGGTTCACAGCCTGACCTTGGAACAGTAAGTCCATCTCCTCACTGCTTTCACTAAAACTATCCCAGTCAGACTCGCTGAAGAGAGAATCCATTTCTCCAAATACCTACAGAAGCATATAACTTGTCATCATCACTGACATTAAACATCGAATTCCAGCTAAAGTTAACAATGACAAAATCATTTTAAAAAGCTCAAGAACATTATTCAAAGAAGCAAGATCTTTCAACACAGTGGTCTAAACACGAACAAGGATTGTGTGCTTTAAGTTCCTCAGCTCATTTTTTCTTAGAAAAGCCAAGATATCGATAATAATCACATGTATTGAGTACAGCAAACTATAAAGTCAGGGAATGATCTTTTATTTAAAGTCCTAACTATAGCAAATATTATCATAGACAGAAGAATGCATGCCATCAGTGAGATGATAACGAAGGATGAATACTGAAAAATACCTCCAAACTTGCACTAGCTTGAGAAATTTGAGAACAACTTGTGCTCAATCTTCACATACAAGTGACTTACTTGATGCTTTTCTGCGATGCAATATGTATGCTCCAGTGTCAAGTTGATCGATCTTTTCAGTAACACACTTGTAATATTATATAGTTATACCTTTTCGGTCCAGATAACAAGTCAATATCTAGTAGAGAATGTGACTGTTAAATCTGGAGAACCGATGCCAAAGGAGATTTGCCCCTGGTTTACAGGGATAAACGGAGCCAACTAAGGACTCCGAAATGCCAAAGGAGATTTGCCCAAAAAAATGGACTTAGAGCCACAGTTTGCAGCAGCAGAAACTTTCGAGATACTTTTCCAGTCACAGAAGTCTAACAAGCGATGCCTTCTCGTTCAGAATACTTGCACAGGTCTGAGTGAAGCACCCAAAGATTGCAAGGATGGAGTTGCAGAAAAAGCGTGCATGCGCAACACTTCCTCAGATAGTTCATCAAATTAAGTCTCCTCAAAGCACTTCTGCGATGCTGAAGTTTTGCTGAGTAGATGAAAGTTTGAAGTGTCCACGAAAGCCTGAATCATTTCAGTCAGAAACCTGAATAGGTTGCCAAAGGAGATTTGCCCCACTAAAACTAGAGATCAGGAAAGCTGTTGCCAGTCTAAATTTATATCACCGTGATTCCAAGCCTCCAAGAAGAAATCAACAGTCAGGCCTTAGCTCTCCATGAACCCTGTAACACAAAAAAAACCCAAGTAAATTCTGATTCAGATATTCTGATAGAGCAAAAGAAACATAAACTGATAAAAGCAAAGAAAGAATACACATCAACTCATTCCATCGCAATTCCCTACCGCCCAAAGGTCAACTACTGTCTACTAGAGAATCAATTTCACTAATTACAGAAAAATTTGCATGAAGGACCTTTAAGTTGAGCTAAAACTGACACAGAAAAGTGGATCCATGAGCATGATGGATGATGGCAAAGCAAGTGTGATGTTATACATATCTAGTTAAGAACCGGCTCAACCAAGATATAATTATCAGCACCTGAAAAAGGCAAAGACAACCTAATCGCTGGTTTGGTCATCCTAATTTAGTATCGATCGTATCCATCCAATCGGTATACTTCCAGGAATAAACTGAATAATGCTAAGTATGTCGAGAATTCTTGATTACATAGAAAAACTTTTGGATCAAATTCAAGATGCTAAACATTACATTTATTAACTAGAGAAAAGCATCATATAGCCACACAAACGATACAACTCAGCGAGAAGTACAAAAGTAAAAAAGTACTCAATTCACAGAGCAAACGAATCTAAATTTTCATCCTAAATGACAATGACAAGGGAACAAGCTCTAGGGGTGAGCCTTTAGAACCCAAAGAACAAAACAGAGGTTGAAATACCACAGCGCGTAACGACATCAAGCCAGAAGGAGTTCGACACACTCTCGGATTCCTCGTATTTAAAGCAGAGAACCTTACCAAACAACCGATCCCGTCCTTCTCAGGACATCAACTAAGTCCATAATCAAATGATCCCCGCCTTATGAACAGTGATACAGATCAAGAAATTCATTGCCCGAAAGGCATAAACCAACCTCAATTGCCTTAATCTTTTCCAACAATTTCAGAGTAAATAAGCATACACAAGCATGAACAAAAACCTCTCCTCGAACTGCTGTAAAAACTTCAACTAGCCAAAAATCTCTCACAAGTTAAAAACCGACGGCAAACAGCAAACACAACCTCATAAATACCACGAAAGAAAACCACCAATTCACCGTAACCAACTTTAACTCAACATCAACAACACGAACTAGAAACGAAGAGAAACACTACTGCAGGCCAAGCAAGGAGAAAGAGTTTAGCATATTCCCATCATTCCATACCCGCCAAGGAATCATTGTCGGCGCTAGGGTACGGACACGTGGAACTTGCATGAGAGCTTCATGAGCTCTGGCTTTAAGGGGGAAGCTCTCCACCCAGAACCTGAACTGACCCAGCAGAACTTCTCCCTTTCTTCAAACTTTCTTGGCCCGGAAAACTCTTTCAAGAAAACCAAAGTTTCTCCTGGAAAATTCAGAGAGGCCGAGGTCCTCTCTGAATCCCATCCATCACACCATAGATGCCCGTGGAGAACATTGCACGAGAGAGAGCTAGACAGAGAGAGAAGAGAGGGGGGAAGAATCTTGGGTTGAGTCTTGGATTCTAGGGGAGGTAGAGAGAGAGAGGGACAGAGACGAGTGCTTTCACATCCAAATGGGAGATATAATGACAAAAACAAAAAGAGACAGAATATACCGAACAGTATCGGCAGAACATACTACTGTACTTCCTTCTGCTTCCCTGCCTATACAACTGACACCTGCTGGAACTGGAAATTACGATATTGCCCCCCCCCTCTCTCTCTTTGGAATTTCCCAATTTTTTTTTGGCCAGATTCCACTTTCATCAAATTAGAAGTCAAATTGTGCCCTAGCATTTCCTACCTTGAATGATTCATACTAAATCTCAGTGATCTATCGTCAACCTTTATAAGTGCAAGGAATTGGAAGATGTATGTTCTTAACTTAATTGACAAGTGATCAATAGAATCCAACATTCGGGGTTGAGAGTAATTAGTAACCATCGATCGTTACCATTAATTTGGCCGATAAATCCTTTTTCTTCTTCTGTAAACTAGCAAAATGAGCACATGCATATGCATGTTAAGAAAAAAAAAAAAAACAAATAAATGTGAAGTCGAGAAAGGAAAAAAAAATGCAATGCGAACGAGTTTTAAGGAAAGAACCTTCAATGGTTAAAATTTGAAAAATACGGCATGTACAAAATTAATTGATTTTGACTGTTCAGATCACAATTTAGCCTATTTCGTCGTACCGGCATTAGTGTAGCACATCTTAACATAACGTTGGCCATTTATGCAACTTTTGAATAAGAATATTACGAGGTCAAAATCTCTCGCTAAGTTTGCTTTCTATACAGCAGAGATGAAGGCAATTCCCTGTTCTTATGATCGAGTTCATCGATTTAGAGCCCACAAAATACAATCGAAAGAGTCAGAAGTTGAGGAGAAAACACCAAGAAAGATCCGACCGTTTGTGGGTTCTTTTGCATTGACTAATCTAACAATGAAATTCGTAGGGAAGTTTTGATTTTTGGACAAGACTGTCGGTCTTATGCGGTTGCCACCAACTGGCTATACTATGTGAACTCGAAGGTCCAATCATGAGTTGCAATATATGACAACCCAACGTGGACCAATAGAAGAGTGCACTAATGAGGAACGGTTGAACCAAACAGGACTTGTTTTCTAATGGCTATCTTTCTCCCTCTTCACAACTTCGTTTTGGGCCCAGTCTGCTCGCTGACATTATTCAATTTGAGCACGTCTGTCTCGTTTTTGTGTAATATTATTTGTAAATAGACCGAACTTTTGCTAGTGAAGGAACAATTTGGGTAGGACCAAGAATATACTTGGGAAAATCTTACCGAAAGTCTTGACCAAGGTTTCCCAGCTAGATAAATCCTTTGAATCCAGGTCTTGTTGGCCAAAGAAGGGACTATAAATTTCCCCCCCCCCCGCCCAAAAAAAAAAAAAAAAAAGGGAAAAAGCCACTAAAAACCTTAAATTGTGTTCACCCTGAGACATTTATACCAAATTTGTATCCATGTGACACATTGATCTTAAATTTTTCTTGTGATCCCAAAAACCCTAAACTTGTATCCGTGCGACATATTTACTTCAAAATTTATGATAGATATGTCACATGCCTTGGGGTTTTTGGTGTTGCAAAAAATAATTTGAGATAAATGTGTCACACAGTGACAAGTTTGGGATTTTTTGTGTAACAAACAAAATTCGGGGTAAATGTGACACAATAGATATAATTGAGGCGTTTCGATGGGTTTTTTTTCCAAACAAACAAGGGTATGTTCCAGTAAAAATGAGTCATGTAGACATGTGTTTCTTAATGGGCATATACTAAATTAGTTTAGGAGTTACTTCCTCAACTCTACTTGTTGGAAAAGGAAAGGAAAATGGCATCTTCGCATCAAATGGTTTTGTCACTGTTCTTGATTGATGCCATTTTCAGACAAACATGTGCCTTTTACACCATGTTTTGTGCCCAGGAAAGTTACAATACATCTTCCATTGGAATACGAGGTTGTCATCCAACCCACAACAACATTAGAAGGCACTATATGTGGTAAGTGCCTTGTGATGTGGAGGTGAATGTTACGTCTATTCATAGAGAAGAAACTTTAATAATTGAAGTGAGAACAGAATTTCGCCAAGGTCGTCTTGGCTTGATTGGCCTTGCCAAATCTGGCGAGGGGGCCTCGTCGGCGCTTGCCCTTGCTAGGCACAACCCGGAAAGGCCAACCCTTGCTGGCAACCGCCAAACGGAAAATGAAAGAAAGAAAGAAATAATAAAAAGCAAAAAATAAACAGAAAGTACAAAATATTTAAAAATATTCATATCAGCATTGATCGTGCCACATAGAACGATCGGCATCTACGCCAGCTATTTCTAGCCAAATTGATCGGGTGGACTAAATTGGTATCAATGTAAAAAGATTTATGACTAAATTATTCAATCGAAAGATTTTGGACCGAACTGGTACCAATGTAATAGGTTTAGGAGTGTTTTAGTACTTTTCCTGGAGCCAAAATGGTTGTTGTTGCAAAAAATGCCAAGAGATGCACAAATTAAATAGCGAAATAGTTAAGGATGAAAGTAAAATAAGAACGCACAAGACACGATTTACATGCAAAAATCCAAAATGGGAAAAATCACGGGGAAAGAGAGGAGTTTCACTATCTTCAATAATGTGTACAAGCGTACAATCAAAGATCCAAAAATATGACAAGAAGAAGTGAAAAAATTATTGGTTTTGGGGAAGAAGTAAAAAGCTCAAGCGAAGTAGAAGCAAGCGTTACAATATGCTATGCAATATATCTTTTTTATAACCCCATCTAAAAAATCCTAAAACAAAGTGAGTGGTTCAAAATAACCTTATCACTAATTTGAAAGTCAAAATACAACAAATCTCCACCTTGACGTCAAATATCCAGAAGTGTGTTTTACCAAATGCCACAAGACCTCTCTCTCTCACCACCAAGAGTGACCACACAAGACTACTCGCCAAACGTCGAAATCGACAACGCACACCCCTAAGGCTACGTAAGCGTACTCGATGTAGAAAACAAGGGATGAAACGCTACCAACTCCGCCTAAGTAACTCAAATAGTGAGAACACCAACTAAGTCCAAATAATGCTTGAATTTAGTCAAAGAAATTGGTTTGGTCAACATATCTCGCCAAATTATCTGCTTGTAGGTACTTTATTCATTGTAACTCGTACCCTTAGCAACCTCATCAAGCACAAGTGATAACGAATGTCGATGTGTTTCGTTCTCTCATGATACATCGCGTTCTTGGTCAACTAAATTGCACTTTGGTTATCGCATAAGATAACGGAGGTTCCCTCCCGCTTTACCGCAAGTTCCGTAACCAAACGCTTCAACCAAAGAGCTTCATTTGCTGCTTTTGTTGCTGCTATGTATTCTGCTTTGGTGGTAGATAAAGCAATCGTGCCCTACAAAGTTACTCTCCAACTAACCGCGGAGTCACCAAGCTTAAAAAAAATAACCTATCAAAGATCTCCTTTTATCGAGATCACCCGCATAGTCGAATCAACGAAGCTAACAACCGAATGCCATGTATCACAATCTTTATCAAAGACCAAACCAACATCCGAGGTGCCCCGGATATACCGAAGAATCCACTTCACCGCTTGCCGAGTGAGTTTTACCTAGATATGTCATATACCGCTCACAATACTAACTGCTTGGAAAATATTTGGGCGAGTGCAAACCATAGCGTACATAAGACTACCCACGGAACTAGAATATGGAACTCGAAACATCTCATCTTCCTCTTCTTTGGTTTTAGGTGACAAAGAAAACAGAAAGTCTAAAGTGGGACGCTAAAGAAGTACTTACCGATTTAGCATTCTTTATGCCGAAATGTTCAAACACTTTTTCAATACACCCCTTCCGCAAAAGGTATAACTTCCCAACTTGCCTATCTCTCGCGAATCTTCATACCTAGAATTTTCTTGGCTGCTCCAAGATCCTTCATCTTAAATTTCCTACTAAGTTACTTCTTTAACAATTGTATATCCGACATGTCCTTTGCTGCAATGAGCATGTCATCCACATATAATAGCAAATAAAAAAAAGAACCATCATGCAATCTCTTATAATACACACAATTGTCATGTGCACTTTGCAAGTAGTCATGACTTAACTTAAAGTTGTCAAATCTCTTGTACCATTGTCGTGGAGATTGCTTGAGACCATACAAAAAGCGTTTCAATTTTCAAACGTGATCTTCTTTGCGAATTTCCATACCTAGAATTTTCTTAGCTGCTCCAAGATCCTTCATCTCAAATTTCCTACTAAGTTGCTTCTTTAACAACTGTATCTCTCGACGTGTCCTTTACTCGCAATGAGCACGTTATCCACATATAATAGCAAATAAACAAAATAACCATCATGCAATCTCTTATAATACACATAATTGTCATGTGCACTTCGTAAGTAGCCATGATTTAACATAAAGCTATCAAACCTCTTGTACCATTGTCATGGAAATTGCTTGAGACCATACATAGATCGTTTCAATTTGCAAACGTGATCTTCTTTACCCTCAATGACGGATCCCTCGGGTTGAGACATATAGATTGTCTCCTCAAGCTCGCCATGCAGAAAAGCGATCTTGACATCAAGTTGCTCAAGTTCTAGATCATAAAGGGCCACTAATGTGAGCAACACACGAATGGAACTATGTTTCACAACTGGAGAGAACACTTCATTGAAGTCGATCCCTTCCTTCTAATTAAAGCCCTTCGCTACCAAACGTGCTTTGAATTTTTCATCTTCAACCTCTAGAATTCCCTCCTTTCTTTTAAAGATCCATTTGCATCCAACGGCTCTTTAGCCCTTAGACAATTTTACAAGATCCCAAGTTTGATTCTTATGAAGAGACTCCATCTCTTCATTCATCGCAACAAGCCACTTCTCGGATTTAGAACAAATATTAGTTTCACGAAATGTAGAAGGTTCTTTAATACCAAGCTCTTCAGCAATTGTAATAGCATATGCTACTAAATCGGTGAAACCATACCTTTGAGGAGGCTTAATTTGCCTCTTAGTTCTCCTTGCAGCCAAAGTTTGAGGTTGTTCAACTTCTTCTACTTCTTCTTTAATCGAATTTGAGTCTTGTTGCTTACCGTCACTTTCTCGATCGAATAGGAATAACTTTAAGTTTTCCTTGGATGCTCTGCACTAAACTCCACCTCTTTCACTATATTCTCTTCTTGAATATCTATAGACTCAACAAATTTTCTTTGATCAAGCATAGAATTTTCATCAAAAGTAACATCCCTAATGATTATAAACTTTGATGACCGAGGGTCGAACACCACAATCTATATCCCTTAATTCCATCTCGCATAACCAACAAAAATACCTTTTTTGACTCTAGGTTCAAGCTTACCATCCTTTACATGATAATAAGTGGGACATCTAAATATTTTCAAAACAAAATAATTAGAAGGTTTACCGAGACCATACCTCGTTTGGAGTCTTACATTCAATTGCGGTAGAAGGAGAATGATTCACCAAATAACATATTGCGTTCATGGCTTCAATCCGAAAAATTTTATCAAGTTAAGCATTAGAAAGCATACATCTAGCGCTTTCTAAAAGTGTTCGGTTCATGCGCTCCGCTATCCCATTTTATTGAGGTGTATACACGATTGTTCGATATCGAACAATCCTTGAATCTTCACAGGTACTTATTAAAATCACCTCCGTAAAACTCAAGACTATTGTACGTTACGAGACGCTTTATCTTCTTGCTAGTTTAATTTTCAATCAACATCTTTCACTTCTTGAACGTATCAAAAACGTCACTTTTACGCTTCAAGAAATAAACCCAGACTTTTCGAGAAAAATCATCAATAAATGTCAAAAGATAAACCGCACCACCTTTAGATGTAACATGTGCATGTCCCCACAAATTGCGAGTGAATGTAGTCAATTGTGCCCTTCGTCGAGTGCACCCCAGTAGTGAAACTAACTTTGCGCTATTTCCCGTAAACACAATGCTCACAAAAGTCAAGTGAGACTGTATGCTCCCCACATAGTAAATCACGCTTACTTAATATTATCATTCCTCTTTCGCTCATGTGGCCCAACCGCATATGCCACAACCTTGATTTATCAAAATCGAAGAGGATGATATATTTAAAGAACCAACAACGGTGCTTCCCTACGTAACCGAAGACCATTCTTCTTATTACCTCTCATCACAATCAAAGAGCTCTTTGAAATTTTCAAAACTCCACCTCCACTAGTATACATGCAATCGGTGGAATCCAAACCGCTTAAAGAAATAAAGTTATTCTTCAAATCTAGGATGTGCCTAACATATGTCAAAGTTTTTACTACATTGTCATGATATTTGATCCACACCGTACCAATACCCACAATCCCGTAAACGCATTATTACCCATCAAAACTAAACCGCCGGTTACTTTCTCATATGTGTGGAACGAATTTCTATTTGAGCATATATGGTATGGACAAGCCGAATCCAAAATCCATTCATCGTCTACACGACAATCCGAAGACAAAACAAGAAGAACATTATTTATGATTAACCGGACTAATCGAATCGAACTCTCCAATGACTTTTTTCCCTTAACTTTGAGCAAAGGACACTCGTTTTTATAGTGTCGGAACTTGTGACAATAGTAACACTCAACCTTTTTCTTATCCTGGCCTAACCTAGATTTCAAACGCCCTTTATTGTTACTGCGTCTATCCCGATGATTCGACCTTCCCTTAACAATTAAATCATTTGCTTTGTCTCGCACTACTACTCGCATTCAATTTTGTACACATTTCTGCGGAATTCAGTGAAACCTTCACATCTTTAAGAGTTATGGATTCTCTTTCATACAACATAGAATTCACAAAATTCTCATACGAGGTCGATAGCGAGCATAACACAATTAAGGCTTGATCCTCATTATCTAACTTCAAATCTAAATTTTTCATATCCATAACAATTTTATTAAATTCATCTAGATGTTCTTGGATAGGAGTACCTTCTTGCATCTTTAGCGTGTAAAGATGCTTTGCTTCAAGAATAATCTAGTCGTAAGAGATTTCTTCATATAGAGACTCTTTAACTTTTGCCTTAATCCCGAAGCCGTTTCTTCATCAGCAACTTCACGAAGCACCTTGACAGACAAAGACAATTGGATGGTGCTATGTGCCTTCTCTTCCATCTCCTCGATCTCCGCCGCAATCATGTCATCGCGATAATTCCCATCCAAGGCTCTAACCGAACCTTCTCGAAGCAACAAAGCCTTCATCTTGATCCTTCATAACCCGAAATTGTTTTGGCCATCAAAGGGTGCCACTTCGAACTTAATAGATGCCATCTCGAACAAAAGATCGAAATTCCTTTGCTCGATACCGGTTTGTTGCGAAAAACGCCAAGAGATGCACAAATTCAAGAGCCAAATAGCTAAGAATGAAAGTAAAATAAGAACGCACGAGACATTATTTACGTGAAAAATTCAAAACCGGAAAAACCACGAGTAGAGAGAGGGGTTTCACTATCTTCAATAATGTGTACAAGCGTACAATCAAAGATCCAAAGATCCGACAAGAAATAGTGAAAAAAAATAAAGGGTTTCGGGGTAGAAATAAAAGGCTCCGAGGTAGAAGTAGAAGCAAGCGTTATAATATGCTATGCAATATATCTTTTTATAGCCCTATCTAAAAAATCATAAAACAAAGTGAATGGTCCAAAATAACCTTATCACTAATTTGAAAGTCAAAATATAATACTTGCTAAGAAGAAAATTGCAACTCAAACAAAGGCAGTACATCACTTGCAATGTCGTATACATTCCTCTTTACATACATGCCATTATTGAAGCGCACAATTAGTGCATTTTGATTATTTGGCAACAACCCAACATTAATCGTTCGTTGTGCAATAGAAAGAATGCTTAAAAAATGAGCTAATTCAAAGAGTACCTGGACAGAAATCTAGTTGGAAAGCTGAGAGATGAAAATGACTGAATCCTAACTAATAACCTTTTGGACGGCCGTAGCTTTTCCGCCCGTGGGATCCAAGAGATCCTGCATAGATCTAATCGAAATCCAACTTTTTTCTTTTGTTGCCCTTTTTGCCGTGGCCTGCATAGTGCTGGCTCTTGCTCTTGGCTACGCATCTTGCCCTAAAGTCGCTTCATATTCGAACTCCACATCAAGATCCCTATGCTAATCACCAAGGGACCATGCTCTTGGACAAATTTAATCTCATATGCTATGCAAATACTAGATCGCTGTGGTCAAGGGTCGAGTCCGTGCAAGTATGTGCATCAGTAAGCGCGGAAGTTGCGGTTTCGATTGTGTTATGTAGTAAGTTCAGCTCTTTGAGCACGCCATTATTGTACTTCCTTTCGATCTGCCAATACTTTTCTCGAACTTTTTTTCTGATTTTTCATGGAACTATCGAACTCGAAGACTCGAACTCAGTATCTTAACAAGATACCGGCAATTCTTGTGCAATTGCTAATGTCATCGAATATCCATTGTTTTAGAATTCATTTAGGTGTTTGGTGATGGACAAGAGCACCACGAAGGTATATTCTCGAAATGCTGATGGGATTCGCTTAGATGGAATTGAGTCGATGCATGTTGTCCCCCCTTCACATCACCAATCACCAACCTTAAAAAGAGTCTGGATGCAAACTTTTTGGAAGTCAGTCCTTTCGCGTACAAAATAGCTCTTACAGTATTCTAAAAATAATATATGAAAAATTATCAAAAAAATCATAAATCTATTATAACTGTGTTGATTCAGTCTTAAGTTTTTTTTTTTTTTGCCAATTCAGTTATAAACCTTTTCGCGCTTTACCAATTAAGTCCGTTTGGCCAATTTTGTCCGAAAATCGCCGATGTGGATGCCGACCGTCCTACATGGCACGGCCTTCACTCATGCAAACTCTTTTGGACGTCAATTCTTTCGTGTTCAGAATAGTTATTACAGTATTCTGGGAATAATCTAAGTCCTAGGTAATAAGGTTTGGTCAGGAACCTTATTCTTCTCCACTGCCCATAAGCACAAATAGGAACAACGTAAAGTAGAGCTAGTCTCCATACGGTGTAGTATGTTTTGGATTGTTCCGTTCTGCTTCCTTATTACTTAATTTCTTGCATAGATTTACACCGGTTCCTCAAGAAATTTACGAGGGTTCTAACGTATGAGACCGTATCTTCTAATCTAAATATGATAAGCGGAGTAAACTATGAGGAGCGCAAAAGCCTCGAGTCGAGCTCCGATTCGGCTGAAACTTTGACGTGGTCTGAGTTAACCAGACATAATTTCCTAAAGTTAGCTTAATCAAAGCTGGCTCCTAGGTGGATTGTCCACTGCTTTCGCAGCTAAAAAAGCTCATAATGCTCGCCCTTTTGAACTTTAGAAATGAGCAGTGGATCACTATGCCTCTCCTATTAGCGTCAACTTTCAAAGATGGTGGACTTCGTGTTGAACCGAGTCTCATGTCCTGATGGCGACTCTCGACCCAATCGAAACCCCAGAAGAAGATGAGTTATGCACGGGTTGTCGTAGTATAAATCAGACGGTGTGTCGAGTCGGATCCAAATTGCCTTTCCTCTCTAGCAAGCACAGTTCTCCTCATATTCTCTCTAGCCCTGTGCGTAACGCACACAAAGACAGCTTACTAAGCTATACCAGCGCACGCTTTTTCAGTCGTGTCGTTATCTGTGTCGAACATCCACTTAATTTTGTTTCATAATTGAAATCATTATTCAAAAAGTCCTAAATTCATTATACTTTTACCAATTCAGTACTAGACTTTTTAATTTTATCAATTGACTCCTAAGTCTTTTTACCTTTTGCTAATTGAGTCTATTTGATCAATTTTAACCAAAAATCGCTGACGTGGACATCAACCATTCTACGTGATAAATTGAAGCAGACAATTTTTAATAAATCGCCGATGGTGACCCTCGCCGGCTAGAAAAAAGCACATAAAATAGGAAAATAAAACTAATAATAACAACTTTTTTGAAAAATTAGTAAAATGCTATTAAAAATCATCCACGTCGGCGTCGGCCGTGCCACGTGGGCATCAAGCATTCATTTCGAGATTTCCAGCTAAAATTAGCCGGACGGACTCAATTGACAAAACATGAAAAGGTTTATGATTGAATTGGCATAATTAAAATAGGTTTAGGACTGAATTGATAAAAATAAAATAAGTCTAGGATTGTTTGAACAATTTTCTCATGCGAGTACACTTTTTTTTTGGTCATGTCGTTATCTGTTGGAACATCCGCTTAATTTTGTTTCTTAATGGAAACCATTGTGGCTTAAAGTTAACCTCCGACATAATCTCTCTCTCTATCTACTCGCGCGCAGGTTCGTGCCGGAGCTTAGTCCGATCCAACTGAGTCAACAAAGCTTTGCCACAGTCGAGATAGAGCACAAAAGTTAGGACTTGTCTGCACCACCGTGTGTGTATGGATGGCTTGCGAGCTCTCTCTCTTGTTGTTCATTTGTCCTCGGAAAAATTAGCTCAAATACAAAGGAGAAAAAGAGTTTGACAAAGTATATTACGGACAATAATTCACACGAACCGCGTAACCCTCTTTTTTTTCTACATATCCGACATATTACACCGCCGATAAGGGTAGTTTTATTTGGAGTAAGTAACTAACCGCTCATCTCGACGGCAAGAGATATGAGATGTGTAGCAAAAAAAAGGGCGCACGGTGTTGTGTACACAATATTACTCATGGCTTAAAATATGTTTGAACCTGCGACCATCGACCACTTGCTCATTGGCCTTACTCGACAATAAAATCTCCCGGAGCCGATAATTTTTCGGGGCGCCTACTCCCTACGTAAATAATAAGATTCCTGGCGATATTAATATTTATTTCTATTGCATTAAATTGAGTGACGTTTAATTAAGGTTTATATTTTTCCAGCCCAAAAAAAAAAAAAGGTTTATATTTCCATTCATCCAATGTTATATTAACATGTTTTGCTAGTGATACAAATATGGACACTTTTCTTTTGGAAATTAATATAAATGATGTCCATTTTTAACTTACTAATTAAGAAGTGTGGTTGGAGAAGTTTTCTTCGATTTGGAGGAAAAATATGATTCATCTGAAATTAAAAATATGTCTATCTTCAAGCAATAGAAAATGTTGGGTTGCGTAGGCCACGATATTCAATTTGGAATGGTTGGAGATATTTGTGATTTAAAAGGTGGCTCACATCTCACGATATTTACTGTTATGTTTATTTTCATTTCGAAAAAAAAATATACATCGTATAATTCTTGAGTAACTATAGCAAACCCTAGAAGTGCAATTTTACTTTTTTTTTTTCATTTAAGAAAAGCGCCTCTGTACACTATAGGTTAGAGAGAGAGAGAGAGAGAGAGAGAGAGAGAGAGAGAGAGAGAGAGGGAGGATAGGTTCAATCTACGTCTATGTTTGTTTCGTGAAAAATGAAAGATTTGAAAAATATTTTCTAAAAAATAATCGCTTGTATCACTTGAAATAATTAGCTAATAAAAGATATTTCCATTATCAACAACTATCTGTGTCTAAACATTTTCTTGGATGAAGAAACATTTTTTGTGTATTCATTTTCATAAAAGATACAAGCGATCAAATTTAAGAAAATATTTTTGAAATCATTCATTTTCTTAGAAAGAGACGGAGCCTTCGGATTTTTCCCATCATACTATGTGATACTTACGTGTTGACACATCTCCCGTGTGACCTATTGAGCGAGTAACCCGGCTCGATATCGGTGTTAGGTGATTTTGGGCTTCTTTCACTCCAAAAGTTAACCCAAAATATGAGACTTTCCCCCAAACTTGTAAATCGATCGCCAGCCCTTTTCACAATCGATGTGGGATAACCCCAACACAAGTCCAAGCATTGACGACTTAATTTCAATTTGGATGCCTCTTCGCCATTTTGGTCAATTATGATGTATTTTCTTCTTGGTTGGATACAAATTATTGAGCAAATCATGGCAAAAAAAATTATATATAAAAAAATAATTGAACTAGGTTGTGGCTGAAAATTTTTAAATCAGTTGTCCCTCTTTGTTTTTTTTTCGAATTTCACGGATGTGAATAATAAGAAGATAAATAAAAAAATCTCTCAGCCGATGAATGTGGACAGGGAATATTTCCACTTTCAATTATGGCCCGATGGGAATAAATGATGTAAGGATCACACTCTTGACACTAATTTTGCTTTTTCATAACTTTGTCTAGAAGATATAAGAAGGTATTTCATGTCCTTCATATATTTTATGTGATTATTACATCATGTGACATGGCACGTACTATAACGAGTCGACATAGAAAGGAGCAATTCTCAAACTTTTTTTTATATCACATAAGATGACAAGCATATCACACGAACAAAATAATTGATCTCACGACATTTTCGTCGATCTCACTGGAATGTGCCATTCAATTTTGTTGCTTATGCCTTCCCTCAAGTCAATGTGAGATCACATCTCGGGATTGGATTTTTTTTTTGTCATTGCTTGTCCATCTTATTTTGTAATTTCCCAGAAATATAGTTCGTTTTGAGTCCTTATTTTTAGCGGGAGGGAGAGGGAGAGAATTTTGTCCCTATTTTTCTCCAAGCACATGTTAATGTCCTCTAAACTACAAGAGAGGGGAGTTATCATTTTCATTTTTTTTTTATTTTTGTTCTTCTTTTTTCCCTTGTCCTCTTTCTTATTGGGCTGACAAAATAATATCAATCTGAAATCCGGTATCAATTCAAGACTGTTGCTAATTTAAAGCTCGACAATAAACATCTTGTCCATAGGTAGGAAAAATTATATAAAAAAAAGTCCTAAATGTATTGTAATTGTGCCAATTTAATGCTAAATATTCTTTTTGCCAATTCAGTCATAAATCTTTTGCATTTGTGCCAATTCAGTCCAATCAATCAATTTTAACCGGAAATCGCGACGTATATGTCGGTCATGCTACGTAGGACGACCGACGCTAACGTGAATAAATTTTAATAATATTTTTTTCTTTCTTTACTATATTGTTTCTTTCTCTAGACCTAGGGAAAAACAGAAAAAGCAAAGAAAATAAAAAATTATTAAATTTTGTCCACATCAGCGACGATCGTCTTATATAGGACGGTTTGCATCCAAGTCGGCGATTTTCGATTGAAATTGGCCATATGAATTCAATTAACAAAATGTGAAAATGTTTATAACTGAATTGACCAAAAAAAAAAAAATTCAGGGCTAAAATATATTTAGGACTTTTTTGGTAAGAAAATATCAAGACACTATTTTAAACAACCAATCGATCAAAGGTTTGGCGCGCCTTAAAAAAAGTCATGTACGTTTGAAAACATGTACGTTTCCTGGGGCCAGAAAATATCCAGATGCTTTCGGCAATTAAAAATATATAAATTTGTCCATGGCTGGTTCACTGTGCAACGGTCGAAGTCTTGATTTTCGTCCGACCAACACCCCATTATAACAAATGTTTTCAACACAAAGTTCGACACGTGGCAAAGAGGGTGTGTCCGTGGCCATCCAAATAAAGTTCGAATGATCACATCACACCCACCTTTTCAAATCCTTAACCTTTTGTACCTTTCTCACAACTCCGCTTAACAAAGACAATGTTGGATAATTAACAACTAATTGTCGACCTTAACCCGAGATTAGCCGTCTCTACAAATCAACTCGGGTTTTTTTGCTTACCACTAATTTTATGACGAGTGCATGACACCTTTGTTAACAGCTAAGAAGGATTATCAATATTAGTTGCCGCACCTAATCCTTTGATTTATATTGAAGAAAAACATATGATATTTGACATACTGCAATGGTAAAGTTGTAATTTTCATACTTAGAACCTACACAATTTTTCCAATTAAGCCCTTGAATTTAATTTTATTATTTGTCTGATTAATCCCTTGAGCTTGTAAATTTTTTTTAATCAAATCCCTCCTGCGCTAACTCTAGTTTATTTGAGCCACATAGCCGGTGGACCATGCTAGTTTGACATCTAAAAATTTTTGCACCGTGGATAAGCCATCATGGAAAATAAAATGGTGCAAATCTAGAGGCGAAGTTTTTTCACCAGGAATTGTCTATAGAGGCAAAAAAATTTTTCCAAGTCGTATTCCGGCTTGGCTCGACAATCAATTAAGCTCGAAACCGACTAAAATCGGTGTTCAAGGGGCTTGTTTAGAAAGTTTATGCAAGCTCGTGAACTTGATAAGATGAATTAAAATTTCACGGGCCAAATTCGAAAAAAAAAAAAAAAAAGCCGAAAGTTTAGGGATGTAATCGAAGTAGAGTTTCACCTATTATTTTTCATAGTTACATTACATCCACAGCACAGTGATTATCTATCCCATTGCTCATGCTACTAGGATCGATTGGACCTTAAATTGACACTAAGGTTCAAAATAGGGTTGCACACTTCTATAATTCGGTTAGAACTGAATATTTAAACCACAGGAATAGGACATGAGAATTGTATAATCCACTAAGTTTAAAAATTCGAATGCAAATGTAAAATAATTGGTAGAGAATTTTCTATTCAAATGCGGTCTAGTGGTAGTGCGGCTATTGCTGTGTTAGCTTTCACAATGTGAAAACATTATAATAAAAGGGAATCATAAAGAAAAGAATGTGCATGCACACGTATGCATAAAAGAGAGAGATCTTAAATTTTTCAAATGCCCTCGATTTTGAGGTAGAAAATAAGTTTCAGAGTTGTCTTAACAGATTAATTTTTTGGGCTGGACATGATATTAGAGTTTCTATGCAATTTCTTTATGAACCTTTCAAGTACCCATCTTGCATGTGAATTCTTCTTTATATATTTCCAAATGTGTCTTAGGACTGAAAACAAAATAAGAATTACCGTGGGGCATTTCCCGTCCAATTAAAATTAACGGAGTTGACGGGGGACTCAAATGCGTCGAAGTTGTAAGGGTTAGAACTTAAATGGACGGAATGAAAATTTTAGAACTCAAATATCCTACCGCTATAAATTTTAGGACTTACCCCATAATCATCCAAAAAGCAATCTTATTTAGTAGTCTTTTCATCTGACCTGCACGTGAGGAGAGGCATTATGAGACCTAATGTGTTGCCATGAAGAATATTCCACTTCAATGTTAACTTTGACTTTAAAAAATAAGACAAAGATTTAAAGCAAGGTTTAGCATGTCAACATATTAGTTAGATATTCACTAATCAACATAATAATCAAACATCCTAAAAGGGAGTGCACCCATAATCAAAAGAAAATAATATTAACGACAATGGAGAGGAAGAGGCAAGAGGCACTCTCTTTAGCATTTGATAGTTTATATTTGCCCATGAAAAGAGAGCTAGGCAATAAATAGAATTTACTTTCGAAATTGCACTAGGAGCACTTTGAAAGTGCTTCATTACAAATCAACCGTCGAAAAAGAAGAAGAAGTAAGAATCCTTGTAGTCATTGAACTGCAATATTCTTCATGTACATATGCCAATTAGTTAAGCATAGAAATATTTTAGTTAATGGTGTGCAATGGTCCTTTAATTGGCGGGCTTGAGGAATAGTTGAAGCCATACCCATTTGAGGTTATCGAAAAGTAGTTCAAGTTATTGTAGTGTATACAACGACTCATCACATGACAAAAAAAAGTCACACTAACATTTACTAATAACGACGGAAATCGATCCGTATGCACATTAGAGATTTACATAATTCTGTTGAATTGAATCAAACACTTAATTATCCCTCCAAATCTTAAAAGTCTTGTATCTTTTAGCATGCGAAACAAGTAAACGATAAGTTTTTCTTGAAGCGTGTATACATATCTAGTTTCCGAATCAAGCATGGCTGTATGCAAATTATTGACTATCATAAAGCGGGAGATACCCTTGATTTTGTCGGATTAAACCATATTTTTCTATCCAAAAAAAATCCATTGTCTACAAGTACCTACTAGCTAGTCGCACTTACATTAAACTCACATAACGGCTTAACTCAATGGATTATATATTAATCTTTTTAACTAGGGATTATTAAGAGCCAAGAATTCCGCACCTCTCTAACCTCACACGTATAACCTAACAACGTTACTTATGATCAGATTAAAAAGTACATGCGAGGTGCTCGCCTCGAGAAATCGACAAGCACATCACAAATCTACAATTTAAGGACAATATGCGCACAATCGTCAATTCAGAGCCAGAGTGAGCAAACTCTCTAAGATCATATTGCCTGCATTCCAATAAATAATGAAGAGATAGCCCCATGAAGTGACAAACTACTGTGATGGGGGATTCCATTAGCACAATCATATTCAAATGGAAAGTGGGAGGGACACGAAGTGCTTTAGCAAATGCAAAGAGTCATTTTCCAAAATAGTTATTGTTTAATCCAAGAGGGCATAGGTGGCCCTAAAAAGGTTGAGTCCACTGAGTTGCACTTTGTTCATGGAAATGGATATTCTTCAAGCTTAACCTTTGGCCCCTCCATTATCTTTTTTGAAGGAGAAGAGAGCAACCATAGTTTATGAAAAATTAGAGAAAAAATTATTGGAGGGGATGGGCAATGATTTGACCCTTTCTGTTGCTCTCCCCTATCAACAACTCTCAGCTGTCACTCTGGACATAATTCTATCCACTATGAAAATTTTCCCTTTGCTATTATTGCCTTCTTTTTTTGGGTTTATGAAATCACAAAGAGAGATTTGCAGGAATATCAAGAAATGATGAAGGTTCCAACAGTAGCAACATTATTACTCAGCCATTCTTATAAACATATTGAACCCAAGAAATGATGAAGGTTCCAACTGTAGCAACATTATTACACAGCCATTCTTATAAACTTATTGAACCCAACTTGAACAATGGCACAAGAAAGCTTAACATTTTTTTTATGTGCTGTTTTTAGGATTCATGCCCGACATTCGAAATCAACTACGACGAGTTTGAGCGTATTTTCCAGAATTGGACATGTTTAAGATGTGAAAAAAACAATCGCGACATGAAAATCTTTTTCTATTTTTGTTACTGATGAGATGCAATCGATCAATTTTAAAGCATTGAGAAGAGTCTCGTGGGGTATCATCATAATTGTCTTGACTTTTAGTAATCTATTTGTATTTTTAGGTAAAATCACGTGAAGTGGTTTTGTCCTTTGGGCGAGAGGTAGAGCCAGTGTGCCATAATGTGTTCATGTGATGGAGAACAAAAGCAAGAGAAGGGTGATCAAAAGGGAGATCGAAATCAATTGAGAAAGAAGTTTTTCACTTTCTATTCAAATGAATGACCACGTTTGGCGTATTTATCGTTTCAAAAGAGGATAAAAGCAATCCTTAAATTTGACACATGATAATTGATTTGAGCAAATTATTTTGGATACAGACGGGACATAGATGGGCAATGTTTTTTGTTCCACTTTGGAGTCGCTACACAACAAAAATCGAAGGGGCAAAGCAAGGATAGTGGATGGGACAGCTTCCTACTGCTTTTGTTAGGAGATGATGTGAAATGGGATGCTCTGTCATTGCCTTTATCCTAGAATTTGGAACTGTGTTTTGTGGGGCTAATATCTAAAATCCATCTTTCAACTTTGCACTATAAAAGGGGTAATGTCAAAAGCACATAATCCCCCCCGGGAGATCGAGAACCTAGAGCAGAGATCGAGGATCATGAACTCAAAATTAGAAATGGTATCCACCAATGCCGTTCAATCACACGAGAGTGAACCATAGATATATTTGACAAAGAAAGGATATAGATCCAAATTTAGTCCAGGCTGTGATCGATTCGATCTATCACAAAACAAATTCGATCGAGTGGCATTTGTTCGGTCTTGCACCTTGATAATGCCTAACAAGATATTTTCATGACATGATTCATCTGCCATTTTTTAAGCTTAAATGAACTTTACTTCTTAAAACTACAATTTAACCTATGCAATCTTCAACCCTTGAAACACCCATTTCCTAGTGACAACTGCACAGATCATGGCCGATCCATGACGCCCCTTACTTACTTAGACTTCAGTTGATATGAAGGAAAAGGTTCCATGTATTTTAGTCGTAATAACGACGAAACAATATAAACATATATCAGGATTATCAAATTATATCCGTAGCATCACCGCGCCACCTAATTTTGATTTGACACCTCAAGTTCCGTATCAAATTGGCGAGATCTTGTGATGTCATGCGTCAGGAAACACACACCCAACAGTTACCACTTTGTGTGGCTACTTCAAGTACTCCTTTTGAGAATTGGGTTTATGAGTCAACTCGTTATGTTCAAGTTTTTAAGGTATGACTATCTATATCTATAAAGATATATTAGGACTAAGTTTTCCCCTAGGGGTGCAAAACGAGTCACCACAATGTTAGGATTGACCTCAATTCAACTCATTAACTCAAAGCTAGAAACTCGACTCTCAATCTATTACTAGTGTTTCCTTCTCAAGCTCCACTTGATATAGAACTCGACATACTCGAGGTCGACTGAATTCTATGTAGATAAAACTTTACATGCTCGATTTTTCCAGCTCGATCAAGACCCAACTTGATTTGAAATAATCACGCTTGCCCTTTTCGTTTGTTTTCAAGATTATATAAAAGGCTGAAAGTGTAATCACCTGACACAAAATAGTATTACATGTATATTCAATATGTTCTGTCACGAAAATAATAGTAAAAATCCATGTAATAAAAAGATACTCAATTAAGCTCGCGAGTTGATCAAGAAAGTATCGGTTCGAACTCGACTAGACAAGCTAACTCAGTCTCGGTGGTCATGCTAGGTAGCTCGCTTCCAAGTCGGCCCGACCGCGAGGAATCAAGAATCAATACCAGTGTCAATCATGGTTGTAACTGCATATTGCAATGCTTATTTCAAAAGTTAGAGCTGCCTCTTTAGCCTTATGGCCAAACCGTTTGGGCTTTGCTCCGCCACTTGAGCATTGTGCACTACCTTCTTTGGGCTGCTCTTGTTTGTCTCAGTCAAAGTGGAAAGAGGATGTTCGCTTTGATAATAGCTTTCCCGAAAACAATCAGACAAGACTCCTCGCTCAAAATAGAGACTTGGAGAGGCAATTTCCTTTCACGACTTGGTCCTATTCACCTTCGCTTCTGGGCCTCAGAAATTGCAAGATGAAACCAATCCGCTAAATGATTGTCTCCGTCACTTCAACGCCGCCATTTTCATTGCCTTTGCAAGCATGTTAGACGAGTACGCACTCGAAGCATGAAAAAAATCTTAGACAAACCAATCGCGGACCTCGGACCCGACCTCGGTGCAATTCATATGCAGCATTGGTTTAGGCTTCGTCCTGTATTATGCGTGGATAATGAGATTCCTTCTCTTCAACAACACAAGTCGGTAATAGAAGTTGATAAGATTTCTCAGTATTTTGATTTGCCAGTCTTAGGTGAGCATCATATATCTCACGGCTTAACTTTCAATTTGGTGGGTGAACTTCCAATCTCACGCTTGAAAGCAAGTGCACTGAGAACGCTGCTTTCTATTATGCCGGAACCTACATATCAAGAAATGAAACGAAGTGAACCGACAAGTGAAGTAGAGCTACGGCAACCCATTCAAACTTTCAAGAGGTTGCGCATCTTGGATCTACATGCCACAAATGTCAAGAAGGTGCCAAGGTCCGTTTGTAAGTTGAAGCATCTCACCTATCTCGATATCTCTAACAATAATGCACTCAAACGCTCCCTAACTCCATTATAAGATTGCAGAATTTACAAACCACTTAATCTCTACTACTGTTCTGCCCTTGAAGAACTGCGGAGGGGTATAAGGAAGTTAATGAGCCTTCAAAATCTAGACATAGATGGATGCCGAAACTTGGTTATGTGCCATTTGGACTTGGGCATTGAGTTCTTTGCAAAGATTAACACGCTTGATTTTGCACAAAGATAAATCTCTTGCTAAGCATCATTGTGTACTTGGGGAGCTAAATGGGCTCAACAAAATCCAAGGAAGCCTTAGCATTGAAAATTTGGGACAGAACTGATACAGCAGTAGAGTCCAGGGCTGCA
Organism: Rhodamnia rubescens; assembly: GCA_021437795.1. NCBI lineage: Eukaryota > Viridiplantae > Streptophyta > Magnoliopsida > Myrtales > Myrtaceae > Rhodamnia > Rhodamnia rubescens. The sequence continues at coordinate 1,166,419 of JAILYA010000037.1, read as the reverse complement.
AACTTGATAGGGAAGTATTTTCTGTAATCTCTGAAACTTCAATGGGGCTACTACAAATGATGCAGTAATTGGGGATAAGAGATGAAGCTCTTTTGGATGGGCTGAGGGCGCCCTCAAATCTGCAGAACTTGAGGATCGTCGCTTATAACGGTGAGAACTTTACAAGGTAGATGATGGATAATCTCGTGTTTTCCTTGCCGAATTTAGTTGATGCAAGATTGCGGAAGATGTGAACATATCTGGGAGCTGACTGAATTGGAATGCATCGGTTTAGACCATTCCTCCACTTTAACAGCATCATTTCCTAGCCTGTTCAGATCACGGATTGATGACTGTAAAATAAACCACCATAACCCACATCTTGAGGAGTTAATGCGGATAACCCAGAGTTTATAAATCAGAGTTTTGGCCTCAATGAGTTTGAAAAGCATATCATGGAGATGGAGTTCCAGAAGTTTTCCTGAGGAGTGGTTCCATAGTCACACTTCACTTGAGATTCTTGGCTTCACACATTGTCCTGGGTTAACTTCCCTCTCCCTCGGTTCGCGACGTCCGTCAAAGCCTTTGTGCATTTCTATTTTCGTTTTTGCAAGGAGCTCGGTTTATCCAGAGAGGAAGGCGACAGCATCTTGGATTTGCAAGGACTCAAGATCATCGGGTCCGTGGACACCCTTGATGTTCCCAGACTAGCATCTCTCCCACTGTGGTTTCTATTCTACAGACCAGCTTCTCGAGCTGTCTTTCTATTTAGAAAGTGTTTAAATTTGAAGGCTTTAGCAGAGCAGATCAAGGCCCTTCAATCACTTTCAACAGCTTGAAGTCACATCGGCTGTCCCTCGTCGACATCATCACCTGAAGGAATGCGAAGGCTTGCATGTCTTAGTTGCCTGAAAATCGCAGCTCGCCCACATTTGGAGGAGAGGTGCAAAAAAGATGCAGGCGAGGTCCGGCACAAGTTCGCTCACATCCCCGGACGTAACTCACCAGCTCGAATATTGCGGTTACCATGAACTCGCCCTATGACTAGAAATCCTCTACTGTGAATACGAGCTGGTTAAATCTGGCTCGTCACTCAAGCTGCAGATAGAGCGTGAAATCTGCTTATTCGATTTCACCAGTAGCAAAAATGCCGGTACAGTCGCGTGATTCTGGAAGCTGACAAGAGCTGCCGATAAGGTGGAAAGAGGCCGAGATCCGAAACTCCAGTGAAGTGATGAAATGTCTCTTTGGACAATGGCTTCTGGTTCGCAACCTTCGAAATAACTCCATCTCAATGTGTTGCTCGCGTAGAACCGATATTTGTTTGATCAACTGTGTAGCGAACCTCAGTCGTCCGTTCACGTTCTAAGGGAAGGATTGCTTGTTTGGTCGTTTGGCCTGCTTGAACTTGGTATAAATTTGACGAATGCGTCTGTTTTTCGCGTTGCCTTTGCTATTCTTTGATCCTCTGTTTCCAGAGCATTCTGCCGTTCCATACTGCCTCTGTTTTTTTTTTCTCTTTTTCGCGACAGTAGGCACCGCCCATACCGCTCCGCAATGCCAACGAAGCTAGCGGTCCTAAAGTGCGAATGAATTCGGGGCCAACTATAATTGGTCTTCCATTAGGATTGCTCTATCAATTGGTGGGGTATAATTTTCTTGTCCCAATTCCTAATGTTGCCAAACAAATCAAAATTTCATGTATCATTCCGTGCACAGAACACATTGTCATGTGATTGGAGGCCACAACTTTGCCATTGATCACTCAAAACCATAATTAGTATAATAAAAAAAAACTCACTCCATATAATACATTCATATCAAAACATGGTTTAGGGCGATGGTGTACCGTTTCTTCCAAAACACGGGGGCAAAAACATAGAGTTCAGTTGCCTACAAACTCCTGTAATGCCCTGAAAATCGGGCCTTCGGTTTGTGCGGATGCCCCTGACCCAGAGTAGTTGCGTATAACTGGTGGGATTTGAACAAGTAACAACTTCTCAATTGAAAATCCCCCAACGCCCCAACCAATCGCGCCAACATTTCCATACATTTCTCTCACATTGTTTCACACAATCGTCTACTACCAATAGCTGTGGCATGCCAAAGTTCGAGCGACGAAGAGAGCTCCTTTTTCTCTTGCATCCTATTACGCGTAAGAAACTAGAGGGAATCAAACGAAAAAATCAAACCTTGCACATTAAAGAAACTAGAGGATTGAACAAACCACGAAAGCAATTCGAACAAGCATAACGCAAGAACTCAAATATGTTTGTGGGGCGACTTCATCAATTGATACCAACTGAAGAAAGGAGTCATGTCCTGATTGCTTTCGAACTGGTAGAGGAAATTCGACCATGATGGACGATACCGTACCAACGCGACGTGATGGACGATGACCGTGTTACCAACTGGTAGAGGAAATTCGACCGTGATGGACAGCGACCGTCTCACAACGAATGTGAATTCCAGAAACAAAGTCGCAGCTGTATCCAACCATGGCTATTTACTGTGATGGACTCCTCTGAAAATGCTTTGGTTTTCAAGCTCTCATGCATTGACTTCGTTGAATGCCACAAAGAAGAAAAAGCTATCGAATGTCGCAGTGTAGATACCCTTCTCGTTACTGCTGAACATTGTTTGGCCGTTTAAGACTGTAGGTTTACCAAAAGAGAGACCTGCTGAGCTGCTCAGATGATAGTATTCACCCACGTGACCTTGGTAACGAGTGGCCCATCTCCTCCTTGTGGCAGGCACCATCAAAAAGCCCAACCACCAAGACCCAACGAGATAGCGACAGGCAAACTCCACGAGGATTGATCAGCGATCAACAAGACCACAATGGTAAAGTCGATGACATAAGCACTCACATGTACGGTATAGGCATCGTCCACGCTCAGGCTAATAACATTAAAATACAACTGATCGAAAATTTCTTCCTGATCCAAACAAAAACAGCACTCCCTAACAATGTCGGTGCTCAGAGTAACAAAAGGAATCCCATAAATTTGTGAGAATGTCATCTATTCCGCAACCACCACTTCCCTCCAATTTTAACAACTGACCAGAAGGACACTAAATGTAGGTTAAAAAAAACATAAGCATCCATTCTCATATGAACATCTGAACAACTAACCACCAAATAAACATCAAAAAAAAAGTCGCTCGCTCCTGTCCAATTATAAATCTCAATACCCAAAGGACAAGCGGGAGTGAACTTTAGTTCATCAGCATATGCTAATTGTGTTGCGATAAGAATCTTCTATGAACTTCATTACATCCCATTGTCTCGAGAAATGGATGATTACCTAACCAAAAATGCATAGATTGCTATGGTATCCAGTATGTTCATCCACTCTGATCAAGAGTGGAAATGGTACATCACATTCTCGAAGCTTGTAATGGTGAATGAAGGTACTATTGCTATGGCAATTGGCAATGAGCTTTAGAACCAGCTAGGGATTCCCTTGCTTAATGTTTTTCCCTTGACGGACCAAATTAAGCAGCAAAATAATGAGCATCACTCTATATGTGTCATCGGAGTAGCAAACAACCAATTCAAAATGACCTTCAGATGGAGTGTGCAATCTACTCTCAAATGCTGCTCTTTGAATTCACGGAAATACAGCAATAGAGCAAAAAAAACATTGACAACATGTTCTTTAGTATGAAGTAAAAATCTCCTTGCAAAAAGCCAAGGAGACTGTGCTCTCTAGTAGGATGCTTAAGAGCAGCTAATTTCCTCTAAGTAAGCAGGTATTCTTCTGATCTCTCTCGAGTCACGTTGAAGAGTCTTCTCTCCCACCTATACACTAAAACCTTACACAAAGTAATTACTAGCTACACAGCAACAGCGAGAATATTTGTTCCCACTGATTAGAACAAACGGTAAGACCACCCAGAGCGGTAAATTTTCAGAAGCATAGAGAACGATGGGCAAAAGAACACTGACAGGACTTACAGAATCCAAAAAGCTGATTCAAAGAATAGTGAGATTTCAAATTTACCGAAACCACCATAATCAACATTGACAATGCAAGCTGAATCAAGCAACTCCTCATTTAAGTAAATGCCAATCTCAATGCAGGAAAGGTCAGCACTAAAACATCAATTTATTGACATAACCATCAGTCATCTTCTCACAAATAGCACAACATGAGGTGCCTCAAGCAGATATTTTGGGTACCGATTTATAACCAAAACAAACCTCGAAAAAGAGAATTAGCGTTCACTTCTTGTAACGAGCAACCTCGTCCTCATTGGGGAAGAATCCCATGAGCCGGCCCGCCGAGTTCTGGTATGCGTACATGAACCCGCCCATTAGCCCAATTAGTCCACCAGTCACCATTGATGGCCCCCTGATCCCAGGCTTTATCCCTATAAAACCCCCCATAAGAATCCAACTGAATAAAGATGTTCCTATTTAGCACAAAATAGGGCAATAATCACCTAAAACAAAATTCATTCTTTCAACTAAAAATAACACAATCTGGGCTATAATCAAAGCCAATTCCCAATCACCGCAAAATCGACACTGATCACTTAGAACAAAATCCATCATTTCAAATCAAATAAGCATAAAATTGGGCAATTATCGTAGCAAATTCACCAATTAGCACGAAATGGGCAATGTAACACCCAAAAAGATCCACCTTTTCAAATTAAATTAGTACAAGAAAGAGCAACAATAGGAGCAAATTCACCAATTAGCACAACATGGGCAATGCAAACGTCCAACAAGATCCATCCTCGCGAGTCCAATAAGCACAAGCTGAGCAACAATCATAGCAATTTCACCAATAAGCACAACTCGCAGTCAACATATTTCATCCTTCTACGGATGCAAACAATAATTTCATGAAGAAGACAAACACATTTTGGCACAGATAGAGACATTGAAGAGAAAGTAAAATCATCCACACGCACGAACGCACAGACACCCACCCACCCACACATACACACAGAGAGAACAAACCGGAGAGGTAGCCGACGGTGACGGAGACGCCGGTGATGGTGACGAAGCGGAGGTAGTCGAGGGTGCTGAAGTTGCCGACGACCGTCGTGAAGGGAGGGTTCCGATCTATCACCGGGTACTCCGGCTTTGCCGACGCGGTGATGTCCGTGTTCATCGTCTCGTCGCGGCCTTGTCGTCCTCGCTCGTTGCTCCGCTGAAGCTTTTTCGGCTGGAGTCAAATCGCACTTCGTTTCTGGACTTCCATGGAGCTCGAGGTCGTAACAAGAACTAGAAGAACCAATGTAATCGACGGGCCGGTCTGGACTTGCATCGGGCCGACCCATTGAGCATTGACAAGACAACCACGAGTTCGAACGCGGGCCCGAACCATGAATCGGTCCGTCCGTAGTTTAAAATGTCAAATTCCAATCAAACGAATTGGTAATAAGCCTATTGCATTAGTATCAATTCAGTTTTAAACTTTTTAATTTGATCAATTTTAACCCTAAGCCTTTTGCATTATTATCAATTCAGTCAATCATACCAATTTTAATAAAAAATCGCTGACATTGATGCTAGCGTAAAAATTTATTGTAATGTTAAAAACCTCCCAAATTTGTATAAATGTGACATATGTAACCTTCATCAAGTTTCTATCAAATAATTTTTCAGACACAACTTCGTTTTTATTTCACAATCACGTGGCCATCATGTCAACATTATTTGCTTTCCGACGTCCATATAGGCAAAATTTTAACGGTTCTAGTAACGGAACTTTGACGGAGGGTCAACGTTTGGAATTTCATATTTCAAGTAATCTACCGACCGAAACTTGTGAAGTTTTTTTTTTTTAAACAAAATGGTACAGTAAAAAGAAAAGAACATGACAATTTTTGAAATGTGTATATTCATAACAATTGAGATTTATGTACTTCCTCTGAGTAATCGCTTTCATGTACAAAGTACAAATAATAAGTCCATTACTTTTTTTTTATTATGGAGAACCCTATGGAAACTGACAGATACAAAGTTCACGAGGAAGAATTATCCAAAAAAATCTTATGTATATTGTATTTTGGTCAATTTCAGTCTTAATTTTTTAAATTTTTTTATTCATTAACATTTTGACATTTTGTCAATTGAGTTTATCCGTATAATTTTAATTTGAAATTGATGATATAGACGCTGGACTTCATAACACGACTAGTGAGAACGTTGACAATTTTTATAGTTTCTTTATTTTTTTTCTCTTTGTTTTTTTCTCCCTTTTTTCCTTTCTTTTTTCCCTTTGTTCATGCCAAACCCGACGAGAACCAATTGGCCCTCGTCGGCCCGAAGCCCTTGCCCGCAACCAACATGGGCTTCCCCGACCCTCCCCTATGGTCCGCGAGGGTCGGTCGATCCTTGCCTATGATTACCGAGGGTCGACTAACAACCCTCGTCGGGCTCAATTTTTTAAAAAATAAAAAGAAAAAGAAAGAAAAAAAAAGAAATAAAAAAGTCTAAAATTTTGAAGTTTTTAATATATATTATCCACGTTAGTGCCAATTGTCTTATGTGGCACCATTTGAGTCCAACTTAGCAATTTTTAATTAAAATTGATTGGATGAACTCAATTAGTAAAGTGTGAAAAGATAAAATTGATATCATTGGAAGATTTAGGACTAAAATGGCCAATAACTTTAAGATTTTTTGGACAATTTTCCCAACATTGAAATTCTCTTTCTACCTATCATCCAAAAACACATGGGCGCTTAAGCTATCTTGTTTAGTGATCGTATCGCTAGGTGGGATCAAATATTTTTTTGATGTCGAGTTCACTTATAATAGTTTTGCAAATAGATCAATTCATCCGGTCAATTTTGATTGAAAATCGCCGACGTGGAGTAGCCGACACTTATGAGGATAATTTTTAATTATATCTTAAAAAAATTTCAAAATGTTTATTTTTTCTTTTTTTTCTTTTCTTTATCTTTCTGTTTTTTTTTTTTCTTCCTTTCCTTCTTCCTCCTAGCCAAGGAGGTCGACCTCGCCAACCTCTAACGAAGCTTGCCCCCACTAGCCTCTTGCGAGGTCGAGCCTCGCCTAGCCATGGCAAGGCCAACCTTGCCTAGAGACAATGACGTTGAGCCTCGCCAAATTTGGGTGAAGCTTGGCCTCACCCTATGATGGCAAGGTCGCGCCTCACTAGGGGTGGGCAAGGCTTGCCCTCACAAGTGCCATGCGGGGGAGAGTACATAGGTCGGCAAGGTCAATCTTGCTAACTCGGCGACCGACCCGGAGGAAGAAGGAAAAAAAGAAAAGAAAAGAAAAGAAAGATACATAATAAATAAATAAAGTCGGCATAATATATCTATGTTAGTGTCGGCCGCTCCACGTAAGCAATTTTAGATCAAAATTGGTAAGGTGGATTGAATAGATAAAAATTCAAAAGGTTTATGACTCAATTGATAAAATAAAAAGGGTTTATTATTGAATTGACACAACTATAACATATTTGTTTTTTTTATATAAATAATTCTCCCATTGCAATTCTTTCTTTCAAATAGGGTTGATGATTATTTGAGTTCGGCAATTCTTCGCTTTGGAATTGTGCGAGGCAATTCTTCTCTTATTATTATTATTTTTTTAATATTGCGCGACTCGCCGTCCTACATCAAAGGTCAACACAGAGGATGCTTTGATTGACTATTATATCACACACAAAATCCAATTTCACACAAAGGAAAGAGAATACCAACAAGCTAAATTCCACCAAACTTTTTTACTATTTGGGTTAATCCTCAAATATTCCGAGCATGTCAGATGTCACCAAGAAAAAGATAGGCCACCTATGCATCTACAAAAGTAAACAGTTCCAAAGAAATATTATAATGGGTAAATTATCAAAAAAGTCCTAAACCCGCTACACTTGCTAAAGGTTTAGGACCGAGTTACACAATCGAAAAGTTTAAGAATTAGGCTGTCAAAAGATTTACTACAATAGATTTTATGATAAATCTATTGGACATTTTGGATAATTTTACTCAAAATTACCTAAAATGGGAATTTTTTTTTTTTACTCGTAACATTAACGCAAATGCACCTAAGTCCAAATGGTTTCAACCAAAAGTGTAAATTTTTTTTTTTTAGCACAAATACGATAATCGAAGAACTTATTTCTCTTTATAACAGAAGAACTTATGTCAATACCTGGTGAAAGATTAGTTAGGTGTTCAAAAAATCCCGGACAACACATCGGTACAATGTACCCGCAATATGTTAACGAAAGGGCCATACTCCCATTTGAGGGATTTGAAAGCACCTGATCTTGTCCAATTATTGGAAGTAATAAATATATATACACAAAAAAAAAAATTGAACAACGAATCGACAAATTTCCAATTTCGGGGGCAAAAATGCTAAAAATCAAATGTAAATTCCTCCTTGCGAGTACGAAAATACAACACTCTTCTTCGCCTGCCGACGAAAATTCTCGAAAGGGAGGAGAAAGAATGATAATAGCTTCCAAGGAGAAGGAAAAGGGTAAAAAAAGGAAAAACAAAAAAACAAAACCAAAACAGATTCATCTCGAATCGGGGTCCCTATTTCCGGCAGCGACTTTTCGATGCCGCCGTGAACTCCTCCTCTCTCTTCGCCTCACCGGGACTTTCTTAACTGGTGTTCCTACTATCCCTTGACTGGGAACTTCAGGAGCTTGCTTAATTACACTTCCTGGGACCAAAACAGGTGGAGGCGGGGGAGGATAAATTTGGACAGGAACAGGAGGAGCCATGTGCTCCAACACATCCCTGTGGTATTTCTGCATGTACCGGGAAAGCGAAAATAGAAGACTAGAATAATTAAACAGAGGAAAAAGAGAGCTAATTTCGCGAAACATTATCATCCAACCAAACGGATAAGAAAAGAACATCGATTCATGCTCAACACAGTTCACTAGAAGGAAAGGAGCAGGAAAAACAGGCCGCCACGAACTAGGTTCTCGTCAACATCTAAAGTGTCGATTGAAGATTGAAAAACCATACGCCCTGAAATCATTATTCCGTGAAAATACCCGCGAAAAGACAGCTGCTTGTCCATATGAACAAAATATGAATAGACCACGGAAATTCTTATCAGGTATTATTAAAGCTTCTAAAACATCTCCTACCTCTAGGAGTCCTGTTTCAGAAGCAAGAAAACAGACAAGAGGAGCAATTGAGTATTGGACGAATGATTTACCTGGACCACAAAATTTCTCCTTTCGCAATCCAAGAACATATTTATGGTCCAATTCGTCTTGGACGCAATCTTGTCTCGAACGGTTGAAAAGCTTATTTGGTCCCTAGAGGTAAAACGTTCCACCTCGTTGAACCAAAGGCATGTAAAAAGGTTTGAGATGGGGATGTGCTCCCTTATGATCACACATCCTTCAGGAACATCTGTGTCAAGCGGTAAGACAGAGCACATTGTAAGAAACCACTGTCAGGCAAGAAGACGAACCCACAGAAGATGAAAATACAAACAGAAAATGAGAAAATAGTGCCTTACCACTTGTAATAGGAAGCTTGGCCTCAGAATATGGGGTCAAGCCTTCCTTTTTGTAGAACTCAACCTGAAAATCTATAGAAGCATTGTCATACTTCCCTGCTGCTTTATTTGCTTCCGCTTCTGTAAAGACATCAAAGCGTCTGTAATGTCTTGAAATAGCAAAAGTGGCATTTTTCCTCCACAAGAACCTGCATTATGGAGAAAACGAAGTTGAGATACTGTTCGGATAGAAGTCTAGGAGTCACTAGGAGCTATATATTAACAGTTTCTGCATGACTTCTTTTGCTGTTTATACTTCTTAATGGCTTTTGAAAATAAATCAAACTATAAGTCGCTCAGTTTAGCTACTACTAGCAATCTCATAACGCCCAAAGAACAAGATCGAGTACATGGAAACAACCACCACCTCAATGCAGTGATTCGATAACACTGGAGAAGGTCACAACTAGACTTGTCACATGAACTTTTCAGGACACCTTTAACTTGAGGAAACAGTTGACCAACTTCAAAACTGTTCCTAACTGGTATGTAAAACTTGGTCTAGCAAAATAAGATCACTGACATGTTAACCAAAGATTGTCCTACCAACATATTACAAATAAACCCGGACAGAATCCTGCAGCTGTATTGGCAACAATATGATACAGTTCTGAATGCAGCTAATCACAAACTCAAGTTAAGCAGAAAGGAAAACTGATAGTGTCTTTTACATCCTAAGCCAGGAATGAATATCTAAAGTTATAAACTAAATAATTTGCAGAAACCAAATATGACTAGATTCCATACCTGACCTGAAGCACCCAAGCAAACCATTTTATCAAGAGTATAAACAAAATACGTGCCAATAGTGACGTGAACATAATGATTGAAGGCTCTACCAGGCATTCAGCTAAAAAAATTGAAAATCAAGTAAAGTAAATTTTAATACTCGATTTTTAGTGCTGAACTTTCTAAAGCACTGACATGCAAACGAAAGTCTCTTTGGTAACGGTCTGAACATAGCTCATGTTTAGTGAAATTATAATATCGTCATTTTGTTGCCCTTATATCCATTTATCACTAAAACTATGCATTACTTATTTATCACACAGATCATCAAAACCACTGTGCATATAATTCCTTTGTTGCCATTTGTGGATTCCCTTCTTCCACATGATCATTAGCCTCAAGTCCGATCTGACTTATGATCCGAAAATACATCCCATGAGAAACCCATCAACTTTCTCAATGTCATCAAATTCCAACAGAGTAACCAAGGCAACTCCATCACAGCAATTAAGATCAATTTTCTCATCATTACGATGAAAAAAGGATGGGAGGTGAGCAAAGAGAGCAGGGGCATTGGCTTTATAGTTACTGTAAGTAGAAAAAATGAATTGCCATGAAAATACTTGTCCTAAAATTTTGCAGAAGAAAAGAATGCTGTAAAGGTGATAGGGGCAGACTTTTCAGTAGAATCCAATACTTTTATATTGACAATTGACTGGGTGCATTCTATCTTCAGCAATAAGAAGGGAGTCAGTTACTTAATAATCAGTGGTTTTGTACTTATTTTTTTAATGACACACTGTGTTCATATTATCCAAGAAGCTGAATTCCATTTGGTGTTGAAAGTTCTCAGAAAACACACAAGACGCCATTTGTTAGTGCAGAGACTACTTTATCTCTCGTTCCAGACATTATCTAATCCCCTACCCACAGGAGAAATATAAATAGAGCGTAACTGCCTACTACTCTTAGATGTCTCTAGGAATGAATTCCTCATATGAAGTAGAAGTAAAAGAAAATTATTCTTGCCTTTCAAGTATTCGATAAGGATCCACCACAAGTTCAAGTTTTCCATCAATCCAAACAGAATAGCGAGCATTTGGGAACATCCTGTGCACAAGAAGCTTTGGGATCTGCAATCAGAATAGCAGAAGGTGAGAACCAGCATACAGCTTTGAGGGCACAAAGATTCATACATAATGAATGATAGTCCCAAAGGTAAGAACCAAAACCTGTTTTCCATTTCTACAACATATTAACAGCTACTGCATAGTAAGAATGACAATGGCAGCAAAAGTAAATTTCTCCCATTGATTGGTATTGATAAAACGGAAAGGTAAAGATTAATAAGCCTACAGGTAAGGTGTCAGACCATATCTTGCACTCTACTAGCAAAAGGTATATTTCAGTAAGTCATACCATGTTGGAGAGACTCACCACTAAAGAAGGAGAGTTTTGACGTTCAAACACAGAAGTTGGTTGGGTGTAAATTGCAAACATTGATAATGGCCAGTCAGACCACGTCAAGCACGTAACGATATACAAAATATTTTCTCCTGAAAAATCCCATCTAAGCATTTTGATATTAGCATGATTACACCCAGAAAAATTAGGCCATTAGTTTGCACTATTGCAGTAACAATAATCACGCAATCACTATAAAATCCAAACTGCCTATCATGCAACAACTCACTTTTCAGACCAACATAATCTCTACCCAATATTTAGACCAAAACAAAAAAAAATCTCTACCCAATATATTGACCAATCGATCCCTCCCACCCATAAGAATGTAACGTATCATCAAAGGGCTAGCTGCCAGGAATCAAAAGTCCATTTCAACCCCTCAAACTGTTGTTACTTAATCAAGTATTACCTTGCCGGTGCGTCTTGGGTCCGCATAAGGAAGATTGCGCACGACGACAATTCTCCACAACCCACTCCTCTTGTTCTCATCAATAGCACTGACATTCTTCAAAAATACCTCCGTTTCTTCATCAACAAACATATAGAAGCATACGTTCTTCTTGGCATATTCACTAATGTTTTTTGGCTGTTGTATCTCATCAAAATTTCCTGATGAAAATTTGTTCATAAATAGGAAGTTCTCTGGTGTATGAGGGAAAAAGATAAAGCTCAGTGTAAAGCTAGAAAAGGGACAATACCAAATATTGCTGATGCAACAACCACACCACGACACTGCTCCATCTCAAGAAGGTCAGATTCATCCATATCATATCCAGTCCGTCTACCAGGTTTACTTCCTCCAACAAACCTGGCAGACAACCGAATGGTAAATCATAAGGCACAATGGACAAGCAATACAAGAGAAACTAAATTAATGTTTCCAATCTATTGCAAGAATATATTGAGAGTGAAAGAAAGAGCACTTGGAAAAGGAAGGATTTCATAAATACATGCACAAGTCTGACAGGAAATGCAAATGTACATACCCGCAATGCACGCTCATAGACTCCTTTATGTCATATGAATCATTCCTCTGTCTCAAAGTGGGATAACCACCAAAATCCGATCCTCCAAATTCCCCGTCTCTACTTAAATTTCCCTCATATACATACGTCAAATCCTTGAGCACTGGTGATGGTGAGGGATCTTTTGGCATTAAGGCAATGGCTTCTTCAACAGGAAGATAACACACAGGACAAGCTGAAATCCACACAAACAAAAGAGAGTATCATTACAACAAAGATTGTGCCAAAAATTTGCATTCACATCCTAGCACCTACACATCCGCCTTATTCCAAGGTAAGCAAGTTGATCTCATATAATCAGATCCATACTTTGCAAATTCGACCAATATTAATTGATCATTAAAAAACATGAAAGATCAACACTTACACCGAGGTCCAGTTCTTTTCTTGTCTGCTGGAGGGGGAGGTAAGGTGAAACTATTACACGGATGGCCTGGAGGGAGTGTGTAGCCCAGAAAAAATGTCAGGGGGGCGGTGGCAGAGACACGATTTTATTTGCATCTCTCCCATCTGTGTCAACTAATGAAACATTATTACTACTTTGTCCCACATTTGTTGGAGAAGACACAGGATTGCCTGTAGTCAAGCTATTATTGGTGAATCTAACAAAGCTGACCGCATCCTGTGCATCTTCACCTGAAAACAAAGCTAATCTCATATTTAATTATCGACCATGAACCAGCGGAAAAACTGAGATTTACAACATGCACTTCTAAAATCTACAATTTCTGCCAGTAGCATTTCCAGTAAAATAAGCAAGTGCAAAGCGGCTCAGGCTCAACTAAATCATGGATCCCCAGTAATGCAGTCCACAGCACGTATCTTAATGTCTAGATCATCAATCTTAGAATATAAGTAAAGGGAGAATCACAATTTCTCAAATGCAGAACCAAAAAGAACTTTATTGCAAGTGAAATTACTGAAAGACGAGGCCAGAAGAGCATCACATGCCAAACCAATCCAAACTGGGTAATATATATGAATCTGATACCACAATTCCCAGTCATTAATTTGGCTAGATTCTTCCTCACACTACAGATGTGTTACCATTAACATCTTGAAATCCAGATCAAACTGTTCAACTGAATGTAGCTTTTCCAGAAAAATAAGCAAGTGCAAAGCAGCTCAGACTCAATTAAATCCGATCCCCAGGAATGGAGTCCACAGCACGTATCTTTATGTCTAGATCATCAATCTTAGAATATAAGAAAAGGCAGAATCACAATTTCTCGAATGCAGAACCAAAAAGGACTTTAGTGCAAGCGGAATTTACCCAAAAAACAAGAGGCGAGAAAAGCATCACGCCAAGCTAATCCAAACTGGGTATTATTGTATATGAATACCATATCACGATTCCCAGTCATTAATTTGGCTAGCTTCTTCCTCACACTATAGATGTGTTAATATTAACATCTCGAAATCCAGATAAGGAGATAAAAAAAAAAAACCGGATCAAACTGTCCAACTGAATGTGACAATCAGACATCATTACTATCTTCACAAGCGATCGGGTAGGATGCGAGCATCTGAAAACAGGGGACAACATTAACCCAGAAAAAATCTAACCTTTGCCATTGCCCACATACATAACCCAACCAAAAACTGCCGCGGATATCAAGCACAGGAAAAGCATGCCCACTTTCTTCCTGCCGGCGAATTTGACGATCCAGTGAAACAGCCTCTCCTTCTCCTTTGGCATCTTGCTCGGCTTCCGGGGCAGCGATGGAGGCGGCGGCGTAGTTTGGATTGGCAACCCACCGTTCTGGAGGAGCAGCTGCTGTTGTTGCAGAGAGCCATAACTACCAGAGCGGATCCCCAATGACCCTCCAGTCATTGTTCCTCCAAACCCACATGTGGTGTTATCATCTCTCTCCTCGCTCTCTCATTCAACAAATCAAACGCAGAACTTCGCTAGATTCTCTGAAGTCTGAGCAGAAAGAACCGATACCCACTTCGCCAAATCAAGCCAAAAACCCAATGGGCGCCTCCGAATTGCACAGAGTGCTTGTTGTTGCAATCCCAATCACAAATCACCAATTACAAATCCAGTTAAATCAAACACTCCGAGTTTATATGCTGAATTCGAGAGAACAAACGCAAGTAGGAAAAGGGAATGGGCAAATCCGAACAAGGCTCTTGCATTAGAAATAGAAACGAACAACGAAAGATGATGGAGTGAAACAGTGCAGAGAGAGACCCCGATGAAAGTGAGTGAATGTGATATGGACAAATACAACAGAGCGGAAACAATGGGAAATTAAAAAAAAAATACAAATCCGTAGGAATCAGCAGGAGGAGATTAGGCCCGTTTCGATTGGTCTCGTGGGTTTTTTTTTTCCCTCTTTTGCAACGAATCAAAATGGCATTTTTATTTTCGAGGAAATCGAGGGGCTTTCAGAACAAATCTGGGGATTTTAACGCACGTTCGCGTGTTATTTCATGTCTTGCTGTTTTGAGGCGGGAGGAGGATTATTAAAAAAATGGTAAAACAAAAATAAAACATTTACATTTAAGAAAATCCAAGCAATTTTCAATGATATGACCCATGTGGGGGCGATGCACACCATTGAAGGACCGCGATTGTTAACGCAAAATTAATTGTATTATTGCTACACTTGCCAGTTATCAGCAGACATTTCTAAAATTTGGGGGTCCTTTTAAATCAAATTGAATTGGGTCGCCCCCAAAAAGTATGGACACTCTTCGAGAGTCTCTGTATTGAATGCATGTTGGATACTCCAATACTCTACGACATGCAATCGACACGCGATCGATGTTCCGGACATCTTAGTGACATGCGGCCCAAGATCCCGACATGCACGAGATCAATTTTAAGAATTTTCAATAAATTAGAAGTCAAAATACTCAGCCACCCTAAAATTAATATACCTAGGCAAGAAAAAAAAAAAAATCTAATCATGAATCCAAAACATAAGAAAAAGAATAATAAACTCATCGATGATATTATTTACATAATCTATCATGTATATTTTAAACATACGGTTAATATACAATGTATTGAAATTCTCTATTTTTTTATAAATGATGTATTGGTGTGTTGTGTCTTGTCACGTGTCGATGTCAATGTTATTTAGATCGCTCTGGTTCCTTGCAATTTCGCTAATTTCGTGTTTGTCGAGAGAATCTTCTCGAAAAGTCATGCCAAATAATAAATAAATAAAAAATCCTGCGGGGATGTAATATTCTCTTTCGAAGTTTTGCCGCCAAATTTTTAATGATTGCTCGGTTAATTAAAATTTTAAAAGGTGAAAATCATATTTTAACTGAAAATGAGAATCTCACCTAAATACGTGGCACGATGGTTTGCAAAAAGGCCATTCAATTGGCAGTCACATGATTTGGTAGCAAGGCCAATGGGATCTTAAAGAGAATTAAATTCATGCAGCTGAATAGACACAGTCATTGTCGAAGTACAAAAGTGCAAAAAAAAAAAAAAAGGGCCAATTTAATGAATCGGGTAAAGCTCAAAATCAAAGGACGACTCTTTTCACAATCCAATTGAAAATACAATCTTGGAATTTGAAATTCCTTTTGGATTTAATTGGACAAGGCCACGCCCTTCGAAAATTCGTTTTGAAAAATGTTGAATGCGAGACGAAAATTGGACGACGCGAGACGAACGGATGTGGTTTTCTCTTGGTGAGGGCTTTTACGTATTTTCATGATGATATCTTATAGTTTCCATAAGTAATGAATCCTAATTGCGATTGAAATTTGAAGAAACTTTAGAGGACATCTATTAAATAGATGAGGCTGAAGTACAAAATTATTTCCTAGTGATGCAGGATTTTTTTTTTTGTTGCTTTTTTTTACATATATGTTGTTTGGAGATGGGTTTCTAAACTAGAAAAGTTAGGAAATCCATCGACGCCTAAATCATTAGGCCACAAAGTGTTGACATTATACATATTCCTAAAATTATAATTATATTATTTGAAAATTAAGCTCGGTTCTTGGATTGATCCTGGGATCGGTTGGTTTTGTTTCGGGCTAAATCCTAATGTAATCGGCAACCGACTCGACAAGGTAGGTTCCAAATTCTTTGTTTAGAATCTACCCACTATCTTTATTTATGCACATATAAAACATTAGAACCTGATGGACAGCGTAAATGGCCAAAAGAAATTAGAGGGACACCCTAGAGATCCGCCAAATCTAAGAGCTCAAAGAGATTAAAATTATTTTTAATCGATTTTTTTTTTAATTCTCTTTTGAGTGGTAACTTTAAAAGTTGCCGATGAGGATGAAAAGCCAGTGACAAATATTAATAAAGTGAGGGGATTTATTGCAAAAAAAAATAATTTGTAGAATGTTGAGAAAATAGTTTACTATTCTAATAGTGAAGATTTAAAATAGATTTTGACCAAAAAGATTTAAATTAGATGAAATCTAATTACTTAGAATATGTGAAATATTTTCTCACTTGTACTTTGTTTGGGCATCGATCTTTCACCTTGTAAAAGTGCCCCCACAACTCACGAATCAATAGCCGGCCAAAATAATCGTTTATATTATTTACAAAAATGAATGAATGAAAAATATTTTCATCGTTCATGAAAATATTTAGACATAAATTATTGTCGTAATGAAATTTTTTTTGCTAACTAATTACTTTTAGTCAACAACATAAGCGATTATTTGTAAGAAAATATTTTTTAAATCATGTATTCTTCGCCAAACAAATGAAGTCTACATGTTTAAAAAAAAATCCCGTTATTGGTAATCAAATACACTTATAGCATCCAACACAATATTTTAACAGGATATCTAGAGGAACGAGAAATTGATAGAACGGTAGCAACAACCATGATCGAAAGATTGACAGGGATTGTCGAGTTCAAAATCTCGACTCGACTCCGATACCCCGTTGGGTGAATAAATTTTTCCTAAAAGTTTAAACCTTCAGGAAATATATATGAGTTTGTATGAATAATACTCGTTTCTCTTTTCCAAACTCTTTCATTCCCATTCGGTTTAACCCCTTATGTTGGTGAGTGAAATGTCCAATTATTCACTGCCATCTAATAGCTTGTACTATTTTGACATTTTCAAACATCTTACCGAATTTGTTGGCGCAAAAACAAAACAATCTTTATAGCTTGCATGAATATAGAAAAAGGGTTTTTTTGGAAAAGTGACTTTTCCGAACAAAAAAAAAAAAAAATTAAATCTACTTCAAATAGATAAGTCTTATCTCGAGGAGATTCGATTGAGACAACCTTGGAAATCGAGTCAGCCACCTTACGAGTAAAGCATTATTCGATGTCCATAAATCCGATTATTTGCATACATTCCTAGAATCAATCATGTTAAATTGACATATACCTTGTTTCAAAATGAATATGAAAATGTTGTGAGCATGACGTCATAACTTGAAGTGAAAGCTGAATACTTTTTTAATTTTTTAATTTTTTTTTTTTTTGGGGGTGGAAAGTGAAAGCTGAATTCAAATCCGTGTTGCTTGACAAAATGGCAGCCGGCGGGCAATTGTCTGCGCGTACGGTGTGGACAAATTCAACGGGAACCGGAAAAGTCTATTGAAGCGGTCGTTGACTTGGTGGGTTGAATTCCCTTTATAAATATTCTTATTTATGAAGAGGAAACTGTAATTTGCATCCTTTAATTTCTAAATTGTACTTCACAGTTCATATTGATTTAGAATTCACGCGCTTACATTGTATAATCTGCAAGATGAGAACGTGTAAAAGTCTATTTATGTTATTTTCCCTTGCTCTTTAAATTTGGCTTACCCCTTTCCGTACAACTTTCGATAATATCAAATACTTGAATGTTACTATTCACGTGTGTCATTTTGAACTTTTCAAAAGAAAATTCAAATGCACATGCAAGTTCAGGTGAACCTGCGCGAGCTTAAGCACGATGGTGACCATCCAATCCCACTCCTTATTAGAATTCAACACACAACCACAACGAAATGGAGTGAAAAAGCGAGAAAAAGAAATTAAGACACAAGATTTATCCTAATTCATCCTTAAACTAGGGATGCACCCAAAGAAATGATTCCATTATAATTAGTTTATCACACCTCTTTATTGCATTATTCAATTACAAGCTAAAAATAATATATATAGCGATAATTATTCATGGACCCAAACTTAAGCTACTAATAAAATATGGCCTTAAACTATTTAAGCCATCTAGTGTCCAAGGGGCGTGCCCCTGCCGGCGGGACTCCCTGTTTTCCTATGGATGGGGAGTATGGACCACACCCTAACTCTTTTATCGAGCGAGAGTTGGCTAGCAGCCATCGAACATCATCGAGGAAGTGTCCACCTAGCACTATATCAACATTATCATGTTTAGCAATTCGACGGTATTAATAATTACGATGATTGAGTAGAAGAACTTGATTGCACGAATGGAAAGTGTTTGGAATAATTGACGATACAAACTGAAAAATGAGAGAAACACACCACATAATTTGAACCTTTTTGCGTTCTGAAGTCGGTTCAAACAAACATTCTTGATTAGGACAAAATAATTCAACCTAAAACGTGTAGCATTTTTCTGATAGCTGTGGTAAAAAAAAGAGAAAAGATTCTTGTGCAGAAGAACGAGGGAAGTGCCTTTCAAGAAAGAACAATAAAAATTATGAACTAAATAATTGTGGCATCCTTTGATTTTAGCTAAATCACAACCACTCTCCTTTGATAAAGTTACTATAACAAACTCATCTTCATGTTCCAATTTCTTGTCCCGTTTCCCCTGTTCACTCTCTCTCCACGAGTTTCAGCTACTGAGTCCTTCTTCAATGGCCTCAACTCTTCTGCTGATCCGCTGACCGACGACACGCCTTTCTCAGACCGTCGAATCTCGATTCCTCACAGTTAACCAGCGACACGCCTTTCTCGATCGGCGGGGCTTTGTACTGGCAAAACAAGATACCTGCGTGAGCTCTGAATTCTTCTAATGTGTTGCCATTCTCTACTCCCTTCATTTTCGCCATGGCTGCTTACCGGAACTTTCAAACGGGCCACGGACTAGTGTTCATCTAGGTGTCGTGCTGTGCGGCAGCATCAGTGGCACGACACAACCGAGTCTCAGAATCTCAAGCTACACAATTGGACGCTCTACGGGAATCCCGGCACTCTTGTTGGGAGTTGAGTTTGATGTGTGGATTGACAATTTGGAATCAGTATTGAACGTCACGATGGCACCGGTGCTATGAAGCGGCCGAAGCGACCTTCTTGAACATCACAGTGAATCTTTCTCAAGTTTTTCGAAGATGAAATGAAATGTACATTGATTTAACCCCGTGACAGGGCAAAATGTTCAGTCTCACAAGATTCTAGCATGGAGCTTCAGTAACACTGACTTTTCATTGAGTGACAGGTTGATCAAAACTAATTTTCCGTCTTTCATTCTTCCGAAGCAACCAATTCTTCGGTCGCAATGGTTTACAGCCGCGATCACGATCACGGTTTTTGCTTTTCTAAGCTCGGGAGTCCTGATTTTTGTGCTTGTCAGGAGGCAGAGAAAAGGCGGGGATAAAGCCGGGATGGAGTCGGACAATGAGAATTCGAGTACTGGCCATATAGGATTTTGTCCGACGTCGAGACCGCAACGAGGGGATTTCTAGACTAAATGATCGGGATCGGAGGGAACGGGAAGGTTGACGAGGGCTTCTCACCGAGACCGCCGAGATAGAAGTGAAGAGGATTTCGAAAAAGGCAAAACCGCTAAAATCTCAAGCCTGGGAGATTGAAGCACCGGAATGTTGTGGGTGTAAAGAGGTTGGCGGAAGAGTGACAGAGAATTCATGTGGAAAATGGGAAATTGGACAAGAGGGCCCTTGGATGTGTTGAGAACAAATTGCTCTGTTTTGGAAGAAAAACAGAATCCTGCAAGATGTGGCTCTCGGGGTCTTGTACTACATGAGGGATGGGAAGCCAAAATCCTCCGTAGGGACATCAAGGCAAGCAATGTTTTACTTTGCAAGGACACGAATGGGGGAGGTTAGGGGATTTTGAGTTGGCTCGGATGCACGAGCACGAAAATGCAGACCAACACCACCTGCGTGATATGCACCGTCGGGGGTGAGCATCCTTTTAGGATAGAATCGGGAATCGAATAATTAGACCAGTGGGAACCGATTTGGTCTCAAGTTTTAAAATTTGGGGAGCTAGTTCAGACTTGGCGGGTTCCAAGAATTAGGAACAATTTTTTTTTTTTTTGTGTTTTTTTTCTTGTTTTATGTCTTTATGTGATCCTACGGTATTCCATGTTGTTCGATAATAAATGTGTAATTTGAAATCTCTAGTTTGAGTTTTCATTTTCGACTATATCCATGACCGAGACTTTTAATTTGTTTATGTTTCATATTCTTCGTCTATCTAATTTGGCCAAATTTACTTTGTACATATAGCCGCTCACCCTACTATAACTTGGAACCAACTCCGGAACCTATTTCGGGTTCCAGGTTCCGGGTTTCAAAACTTGAAGAATCGGTTGCCACATTTAGGTTCCAAATCTCAAGTGGAACATGAATCGATCTTGAAATTGCTCACTCCTAAGCACCGAAGGATCCCTTGCGCCATAACCGGTTCGGACGGGGCATGCCTCGGCTCAGACCGACATGTTCGGCGACGGGGCTTTGGTCCTGGAGGTCGTGTGCAGTGTGCACGAGGCGGCCTGTGAAGGATGGCAAGCACAGGCACATGTGCCCGCCCAAAAAGGACAACAACGAAGGAGACGTTAGCGGAGGTTCCCTGACAACGTTGGGCACGGTTCACATGGAGGTCTTGAATCTTTGAGGAGATAGGGCAATCAATGTCCTCTTTACATGTATTTGCCTTAGTCCAATAATCATAGCGGAAGGCTGATAAATATACTTGTACTTGTACACAGAAAATGATAAATATACAGACGAGCAAGATGGAAATTGAGTTGGGAAAGGGAGATAATACACATGTTTGGATCAAGTAGCCACTTTTTCTTTCACACCCTTTATTTATGCAAATTTTTCCATGTTTTTAATATGTTGCTTTATGCGGAGAAAAGTACAAAAAAAAAAAAAAAAAGTTCTAAACCTATTACATTGGTATTGATTCAATCGTCAACCTTTTTACATTGGTGCTGATTAAGTATATCCGGCCAATTTTGGCTCGAAATCGCTAACATGGACGCTAATTATTCTACTTGGACATGACCGGCGTTGACATAAATATTTTTAATAATATTTTAAAATTTTAATAATTTCTCTTTTTTTGTGTTTTTTCCTTTATTTTAATGTTACTTTTTTTCACTTAAGATTGAGGGCTGGCAAGGCCTAGACGCCCTCACCCGATCCGGAGGAGGGTATTGCGATTTGAGCATCGCGGCCCTCACCGGTGCGGGGAGGGGCCACGTGAACCCTCACCCCGGTGGCCGGCGAGGGTCGGCTAGAGGCTATTGCCTGTCCTCAACCATAAGGAAAAAAAAAGGAAAGAAAGGAAAAAATTATAATATTATTAAAATATATTCACGTGAGCATCGGCCGCAGTCAATTGAGTATTTTTAGGTTAAAATTGACCGGATTGACTCAATTGCTATCAATGCAAAAAGGTTTAGGATTGAATTGATACAAATACAATAGGTTCGGGACTTTTTTGGTACTTTTCCCACTTTATGGTTTTCATTGTGGTTTATTCTCCTAAATTGCACAAAGATGGCTTCAAATAATATATATATATATATATATATATATATAGAGAGAGAGAGAGAGAGAGAGAGAGAGAGAGAGAGAGAGAGAGAGAGAGTTGGCCAATGTAATAATATTAGATTGAACACCTCATTGCTTTAGAAAACAAGGAGATGGTTCAGGAAGGGAAGTTGTTGGGTATAGAAGATGACAGAAGGTGCAAGCTGAAAGCAAGCAGAGAAATCAAAGCAAACTGTTTAAGAGATGAACGGTAGGAAAGAATTGCCTTCATCTCATGTTAGAGTATTAATTCCGCCATTGACTGCAACTCGACAATGATCGATTTCCTCGTTGAAGTTGGTCATATGTCGATGTTGAAATCGACCGATTGAGATGTTCGCTACTTCTTCAACTCAGAATAGGACTTCTAGATCATTGCAATGTCACCGACAAAAGAAGTTAATCTCCGATTTAGATGTGTTCACAGATGACCTGCTATCCCATATCCATAGGCGTAATGTGCCAGAGATCCGCAATGCAGCCGATCGCGACTCAAAAGAAAATCCAACTCTGCAATCTAAACAAAACCAGCAAACAGGTCAAATCTTTTTCATGCCAATCGGTAATCCTTCAGCATGTTCCACGCCAGACATGGAAACCAAACAGAACTAAGCGGTTTAGCTTCGCCTTTTTACTCAAACTTTCTATAGTTTTGGTTGCCATGGCAACTTGCATTGGTGTGTCGAGTAATCCTCTCAGCTTACGTGACCTCATGTATTTTGTTGCTATACATTACACCCGATGTGTTGAGTTTATGTTCTTGTTAGTGATTTTTCGTCCCGTGTTGCGTCACGTTGAATTACGTCGTCCAGCGCAGCATGTCCTATGTAAGCCAACATGTTGGTTCTGCTTCTGAATTGTTTGGGACAAGACCCAAGTGATTTTCTAATTATGGCTTAAGAATGTCTTAAGATGGCATATTTTTCATTTTTTTTTGGCAAGAAATTGAGGTGGGACTCGCCTACCATATGTAAGGAATCAAGGATGAGGTTCTTGGAGATCATAAGTGAGCCACTCTGGGACTTGGATTGGGCTAAAGAAGCCCAGTCCTTAGACCACATCACGTGTTATTGAATACCAACTATTCGTTTTTGGTCGAATAGTTCTTGCGGTTTACCTTGCTAGGATAGTGCTATTTCCACTCTTATTTTGACTAGAAAAAAATCATAAAAAATCATTAATTATACTCAATTTGACACATTTATCCCAAACTAGGCTCACGTTATTTCCACTACTTTATTGGCTCCTGACACCCTCTATCGCATTAATTTAACTATATTATCCCTTGCGAGTCCCACTCTTAATTTAAGATTATTTCTTCCCTTTTTTTTCTTCACTTTCTTTTGTTTCAAATTTGATAAAAGCGAAACTACCCATGCTCCTCTACATTTGTCAAGGTTAAATGTGGGGTCCTCTCTTGATTTTAGATTATTTATTGCCTTTTTTCTTCTTCTTTTTGATTTTATCCTTTTCTTCTCCACTTGGAACAAAATTGGTGTTCCCATCTTCGAAAACAAATAGTTTATTTAGTAGATAGCTAACGGATTATTATGTTAATGAGTTGATATTACTCTTTCTTTTTTTGTACTGGCAAACTATTATTCAAAAAATAACTAAGCATAAGTAATAGTGAAAAGAACTATTTACCAGTTTTTGTACGCATTTCTTTCAATTATGACATTAATATGTGTCATTACGTTGTAATCCACGTGTTTTAACTGGTCAACCTTCCTTTTATTTGGTGAATACAGTAGTATAACCATTATTTTCATGCCATCATTGCATGATGTTTCAAAAGATACTTTAAAAAAAAATTAAAAATATGACAAAGTTAAGCACATAAAATAAAATACTATATTGGCATTGATTATAGGTATAATTAGCTATTGACAAGAAATTATGGAAATTGTAATCGCATTATAAGACAGCCCATTCAAACCATTTACAAACACATATGTTTGTTCAATTCTAAATGCAGCAGAATTTTATAGAATCATCCGTGAAAAGAAAATTATCCTCAAAGTACAAATGTACTGCAATAATGAGTTGCATAAGCAACTTAATAAAAGATATTGTCTATTCAGCTTCTTAGCCCTCCTCGAAAAGGCTGCTCTCTTGAAAAAAATATTGTACCTGAATCAGACAAAAAAGTTTCCAGTTACATTAATGAGAGAGTAATTATCTGCTTAAAACAAATATATATCAAGGAATAATTTGAATGTCATAGTGTGAGAAACTCCAACCTTAGAATGCGTCTTTCAAGTTGAATTGTTGCATACTTGAGTCATTTGGGCCTACTGCATGTCACCACCATGAATTCCAATGGTCTTTGAATGTGAGTTTGATCCGTGATCTTTGCCTTTCGACTTACATGTTCGGCTGTAATGACCATAAACCTTACAAGTACTGCATCTCTTCCCCTTCTCAACAATCTCAAATGCAGAAGGATCGCGTCGTGTAGAAGTTGCTACCACTTTAGTTTTTGAAACGAAAGGGCGACCTTTATAAGATGTAGCTAAGGGCTCATATAAGAAAGGATAACTTGCTCGTACAAATTGTTCAATTTGCTTTCTAACAACTTCCTTTTTGGAAAGCGGCCATTCTTGATACCTCCTTTCCAACCCATGAAGCAGTTGTGGAAATGAATCTTGCTGATTATTTTTCAATCCAAAAAAGACCTTATATCAAGCCTCCATTGTTGATTAATTCTATCAAAAAGTAAACCATTGGAAAACCTAAATCTTATTTCACGCGAACATGGAAGTCCCATGGGTTTCATAAAATGCCCAGTACAAGTAGGTAGCTCAACTCTACTTTTAGCAATCTCATATTGCTTGTAGAGCTTATCTAAAGTACATACTAACACCCGAGTAATCAAGTTCCTAAAAAGAGGAATAAGAAGATGATAAGGAACTCTTACCTTTTCATTTGAAATTTTGGTTTTAATTTCTTAAATCCGATTCTCAATTGCAAGACATATTTTCTTTTTCACCTCAACTAAGTTGCCTGTTGAAACTTGTAGTGCCTTCAAAGTCGAATGTTCCCCTTCAGCTCATGAAGTAACACGATTCCCAAAATGCGTGTTTATGTCTATCCAAGCAGCACAAAAACCTCTTTGAAAGGGAGCCATGTACTTTTAATGTAATTAAGAACGAATGGCTTCTCCTTACAACGATCTTCAAATTGCCGATTCCACTTCGCTCTTGGAGTTTAGAACCTTGGACCAATCGGACATAAAAAAAAAAAAAAATCCCAATCTATTCCTTCTCCAAACTGAGATTTACACTTTGCCACAATATTCTTCTCAATGTGCCAAACGTACAACAAGTTTGTACTTCTAGGAAAAATGTGTTGAATTGCATTCATCAATGCTAACTCTCTATAAGTGATGATAGCTGAAGGTTGACAATCAACACCCAATATGTTGTTGAACATTGTCAAAGCCTAAACATAATCTTTCTCTTCTTCCTTTCTTGAAAATGCAAAACATGAGTAGAAAGAAGTATTGAAGCTGGAAACTCCAATAATATCCAACAAAGGCATATTATATCTATTAGTCTTATAAGTACAAACCATTATAAAGACACTTTTTTTTTGTCACAAAGACACTTGAGAAGCTCTTCGTCGGTGCCATGGAGAAAAATAAATGCGTCCAGTGACCCTCCGCATCATGTTTAAAATTGTAGATGAATCCTCCTGCACGAAGCTCCTCCAATAAAGCTTGGCCGATAGTGCGACCATTCAGGATATTCCCGTGCACCCTAAAAAAAAATAAACAAGTTATCATTTCCGGCTAATGGATTATCGGGTTAATTAATTAACTAACCTAACAACTCCAATCCCAAGTCCATACCAAATCGCAACTTAAGGTTCGAATGATTAACATGCAATGTGATTTGAATTTGGAGTCGCCACTAATCATTTTCGGTAGGTCGATTAGAAACCTAAATAAAATAGCGGGAAAAACTATCTTATTTCGCGAACTAGAGATTAAGAGTCGGGGGACTTGGTTACATTAATTACAACTAATGCTCTTTCGGTACCTTAAAATTCATGGAAAAATAATGGATTTGACAAATTTGATGAATTCTACTTGAAGATCAAAGAATCGATTTTTTTGGGTTTTTTTCACATGACATTTTTTGAATTTTTGAGTATTTTTAAAATAAAGAAATTACATGAAATTAAGATGAAATAGGTTTAAGATTACTCCTCAATTTGAACTTGTGCACCAAACTTGTGCTCGGCTTGTCTTGACCATTGGACCGATTTGGTGACTCATTAGACCGAGAAATCTCTTGGTCCTATCTCTTCCTCTTTCTTTTTTTTTTTTTTGCTAGAATTTCATGAGACTCAAAGGGCGTTGATATTTTTCCCTTTTTGCTCTCCTTCCATTCTTGTACCATTGATTTTTATGCTACTATTATTTAACATAAAAACGTAGAAAAATCGGTAAAAATCCGAGCTAATTTGTATTCGAAATTAAAGGAAGTTAGGGAATCACTTAGCTTTCTTTTCGGGGGCTTGAATAATGGGGATGGACCAAAAGTGTTGATCGGTGCAAAAATTGGCAATAGTAGTATCGGGTTTCAAAACCTCCATACCCTCTCAAAACTCTTTTCAAATTTTTTAGAGTCTCTCTCATTCTCGTCCCAAAAAACTTTTCAACTCTCTTCCACTAAAAAAAAACTCTCTTCATTCTCTTCCCTTCCCCCAAAAAAACTCCTTATTCTCTTCAAGAACTCTTCTTCTTTTATAGGCAAAGTTCTTCATCATTCATTCTTCATCTTCATTTCCCCACCTTCCATTTTCATCTTCTCTTCTCCATCTTAATTTTCTCTTCTTTATCTTCACTTCTCTTCTTCACCTTTATTTCTCCATCTTCCATTTTCATCTTCTTTTCTTCACCCTCTCTTCATCATCTTCCTTTCTCCATCTTCTCTTCATCCTCTTCTCTTGGTAGATGATTAGTATTTGCAATATCCACGAAAAACAAAATATTTCTTTCAAGCCCAAATATTCTTGGTACATTTTCACCCCATGTCTAGTCCAGACCATGCTAAAGTAAGTGATCTGCCCATTTATATGCCAATGCAATGTACGCTAAAAATAAATATGTGAGATGATTTTTATTTAGTTCTAATTTTTATGCAAAAAAATAAATTAGTCAAAATTTAGGTGTCAACAATTCTCGCAAGAATTTTGCTTTCATGTTGTAAACAGTTTTACCAATAGCTTGAACTTTGGGATTACTTTGTCTAGGGGAGAAAGAATTTGGCGAGGACGTATACCGACTTTAGACATCTCTTTCACAAGCGAAGCTATAAGTAGGATGTACATATCACTTTAAAGATCATGATTGTATGATGCATTCAATGCTTTGAGAGACCATGATCCATTCTTCTTTTCATAGCAATGAACTTCAAAAGGGCAGTCAATCAAGCGAGATCTTCTCCGATGTGCAATAGAAATATTATATCGATCACGAGACCTTTTTATAGAGACAACATAACTTTAAGCAAGAAGATGCTTTCGCACACTACTCAAAAGATCCTCTCTCGTTAGAAAATTACCTGGCAAAATTTCAAAGAAACTTGTTGACATGATTAATTGATGTTCTCCATTCGCTATTTCATCATCAATGGATCCATTTAAGCAATTTAGTTCCTCTTCAACATTGTCTTCCACAGTGACTACATTACGAAAAAGAATACAGTCAAAGATCCAATAATTGCATATAACGCATACATCAACCACAATATTCAATTTTTGAGTAAATTCTCATAAATTAGTGTTGAAAATCAAAATCGAAAAATTCATGATCATGAGGATAGCCTATGGAAATAAAGTAAACAATTTACAGAGAAAACTAACCTTTCTTTACTTTGATATATGACTGGTGCTCACTCGGATCACAACAATAGATAATAAGTTCATAAGAAAACAAACATGGAGGAAGCGTTGAAATGTTATGAGTGTGGGATAAGCGGCTAGGGTGAAAAAGGTTATTTGAAAGGGATGCGGGCGGTTTTATCTTTTAGTAAATTGAAACAGAAAAAAAAAGAACGAGAAAAAAAGGGAAAAAATTAAATTAAATTAAAAGTGGGACCCGCAAGGGATAATTTAGTCAAATCAATAAGATAAGGGGTGTCGGGAGCCAATAAAGGGGTGAAAATAGAGCGAGTTTTTTTTTTTTTTACACCAAAAACATCAAACTTGCACGACACATTTACCCCAATTTTTTTATGTGACACCAAAAATTTCAAACTTGTACCCATGAGACACTTTTTTTCTTGCAACCCGAAAAGCCCCAAACTTATACGTGTGTGACTCATTTACTCTAAATTATTTTTTGTGACGCAAAAAAATCACAAACTTGTAGGCATGTGACACATTTACCTCTATATGTCGATAAAAAAAAACACATTTACAATGTGTTACATGGATACAAGTTTAGGATTTTGGTATCACAAAAAAAAATTGAGGTAAATATGTCGCACTAGTATAAGTTTGGGGTAGATATGTCACATGGCTATAAATTTAGAGTTTTTTGTGTCACAAAAAGAGAATTAGGATAAATGTGTCATGATGAGCATAGTTTATATTTTTGGTGGCTTTTTTTCGCGGGATAATTTCTTCTTTCATGTGAGACGCAAAGCTTCGTGATATGATTTGGCTGACTGAGAAACTTAATGCTTAATGCAGTTGCTAAATCCATTTGGTATAACTGCAAATTAAGTACTGAAAATTTAAGTGCTGACCATTTTAAGGTTGAAATTAAGCTGTTGGTTCATAATAAATAAGTAATCATCACATCCTTGCTTAGCGAATCAAGTGATTTGTTTTTACTTAACCGAATCATTTAATCCAAAGCTAGTTATGGCAATCGAAACGTGCTTAATTCTATTAAGTGCTAATATGTTAAACATTCCCTCAGGAGGATTTCAGTTAGGTGTAAGGCTAATTTATTTTCTGTCTTTTCGGATTATTCGAGGTTATTATGGAGACACGTCAGTGAATTTAAAACCTTGCCACACTGATTTTGTTAAAAGCTTCGTGGAGATTAATGACAGAGACTGCGGATTCGTTTCTTGGTCTTGTTTTCGCATATCGCAAGACCATTGAATTTAGAAAATTTATTTGCTATTCGATCACCACGTATAGAATGCTAATTGCTTCTTGTGATTGATTAGTGCACATTAGAGGAATTTCTGCAGTTGCTTCTACTCAATTGACATGTTATTGAACATTAATGAAAGTAATCTATTTTCAGCTAGCATTTTTCAGGTGTATAACATGATTTTATGAGTGGTTTTATGATATCGGTGATCGCAAACGAGGAATATTGTCCATGAAGTCCTATTGTTCTTGTAAAGTAGCCGGTTCGATTCGAACTTTTCGATTTTGTCAATTTAGTCCTAAACTCTTTGACAATTTGTCCGATGTAGTCTTTAAATTGACAAACCGCCAAAAGGTTTAAGACTAAAATTGACAAAATTGAGATGTTCATGATCGAATTAACTATCGTACAATAACTTAGGACTTTTTGGACAATTGTCCCATTGCAAATGTCATAAAATTATACATAGGATAATTGATGTTTAGCGGTGATTGGAGTTGTTGCGATAATTGTTACTCTATGATTAGACTAATTAACGGCGAACATAAAAGTCTTTACCGAGAATTGCTGCAATCATCACTACAATTTTTAACAACACTTGAGGTAGCAGCGGTTGCGTGGTTGAAGGAAAATTACCAAAAAAATCTTAAACTATTGCATTTTGGCCAATTCAATTCTAAATCTTTCAATTTGATTAATTTAATCCTAAAATTTTTCAAAATAAACCAAAATAGTATGTCCAGCCAATTATGACCAAAATTTTTTTACATAGATACCATCCATCCTATGTGTGCAGTGGTCCTGGCGTGGATAATTTTTGGGATGGACAAGAATCGGCGAGAGGCAAACTTGCCGGCCTCGCCGGCTTTAGGCGAGGACGAGCCTCACCCAAAGTCGGCGAGGTTGACCCACACCGGATCTCGATGATGGTGACCTTGCTTGAGGCCGGCATTGCTTGTGGCCGGTGCCGGCCATCTCCAAGGCATGGTGATTGGCGAAGGAAGAAGGATAAAAGAAAAGAAAAAAAAAAAAAAGAAAAGATGTTGAAAATTCAAAAAATTTATAAAATTTGTCTATGTCATTGCCGAGTGTGCCACATAGAATGGTTGGAGTCCACGTTAGTCACTTCCTATGAAAATTGATCGGATGAATTATATTGGCAAATTATCAAAAAGTTCATGACTCAATTGATTAAGTTGAAAAGTTTAGCTTTTTAATTTGGCCAAATTGAAAGGTTTATGATTGAATTGGAGTAAGTGCATGTTGAATCGAAAATCGTCGTAATTTTCATTAAACTTGGAAAGGGGCATTTATATACCCAAGAATACAATATAGAGGATTTACTTATAAAAATAAAAGACATAAAATAGAAAATTATGATTCCAAATCAATCAAACTGATAGTGTTATCTTTGATTGATATCCAAAGATATGATTTCGAATCTTCCAAAAGTGATAGCGCAATATTCAGTTGATACACTCCCCCAAGTGGAAGAGTCGAGACCGCAAATTTTCAACTTGTCTCATAGAATTCAAAATGTCTTTGTAGGAAGAGCTTTGGTGAGAGCATTAGCCAATTGATCGGCTATGAAGATATACTGCACATTGAGTTATAGTTTGGTGACACGATCATGGACAAATTGGAAGTCAATTTCAACATGTTTGGTACGAGCATGAAAACCGGATTTGCGGACGGATAAGTGGCATCAATATTATCGTACCAAAGGATGGGAGGACCTTGAAGAGGGAACCCAAGCTCTTGAAAGAGTGACTCAAGCCGAGATGAGTTCGACTGCAAGATCGGCAAGGCCTTTATACTCGGACTATATAGAAGAGCGCGCTACGGTTCGTTGTTTCTTAGAGCTCCAAGATATTAAGTTAGAACCCAAAAAAATAGCATTCCCTCCGATTGACTTCCTATTGTTAGAGCTACCAACCCAATCTGCATTGGAAAAAGCTTGCAAGTGAGTATCATTACATCGAGAAAGAAACAAACCGGACGACCTTATATGTTTGAGATAGCGCAATATGCGTTTCACCATTTGCCGGTGGTGTTCGGTCGGTGCATGCATGAATTGACATGTTTTATTAACGGCAAATGAGAGATCCGGGTCTTGTCAATGTCACGTATTGGAGGGCGCCAACTATAGACCGATATAGAGTAGCATCGAGACATTAGAGCACCCCTTATCCGAGATGGATTTATAGTTGTAGCCATAGGAGTTCGGACAAACTTGCACTCGAGACATCCCAGGCCTGGTGAAGAAGATCATCAATATAACGTCCTTGAGAGAGAAGCAACCCTTCAAATTGACGAGATAGCCTTTATTCCAATGAAGAAGTGCGGTAGGGTGAGATCCTTAATGGAGAAATCTGCAGACAATTTCTTTAAGATTGCACTCGATAGTAGAAGGTACATTTCCTATAACTAGAATGTCATCAACATAGATCAAAAAATAAATGACATCAGTGCCTTTTAAATAGAAAAACAATGATGTGTTTGTTTGTGATGCTTGGGAATCCCAAATGAAGTAAAAATTGAGAAAGTCATTGGAACCAGGCTCTCAAAGCTTGCTTGAGACCGTATAGTGAACGATGCAACTTGCAAACATAATCATGATGAGTTGGGTCTTCAAAACTAGGTGGCTACTCCATGTACATCTCTTCAAAAATAACCGCGTGTAAAAAGGCATTGTGCATATCCAGTTGTCGCACGTGCTACCCTTGAGAGACATCAATAGACAAAATGGAGCTAACAATGGTAATTTTCACAACCGGACCGAAGGTTTACGTGTAATCCAAGCCTTGTTGTTGATGAAAACCCTTAGCGACCAGGCGAGCTTTATAGTGCTCAAGACTACCATATGCTTTGCGTTTAACTTTGTAGACCCACTTACACCCAACGAGATTCACGGAGGAAGCTCGAGGGACTAAATACCAAGTGCCATTTTTTAACAAGGCATTAAATTCATCACTCATAGCCGTACGCCACTCAAGGATTTTGTTGACTTGGGTGAATGAGGTTGGTTAGGTGAGGGGAGTCGTGATGGTGTTAATTTGAGGAGGACGAGAGCGAAGTTGCATGGCGTGGGTCCGTGTTGGCCTAGGTGGGGGCAATGGTGGTGGTGAGGCCGATGAGGAGGTGGAATGATAAAGATCATGGAGGGGTCTAGTTCTTAGAGCGGGAGAGGTGGTTGAATCGAAAGTAGATGACACCTTGCGATAATATATCTATGAGTTTATGATCTCACTATAGTGGTAGGAGGAGGAACGCCAATTGGGACCGAAGCCCATGGCACCCGAATAGGCGTAGGTGGGGATGAATTAGGTGATGGACCGAGAATAGAAGGAGGATGCAAAGGGAAAACATGCTTCATCAAAACGAATATGTCGGGGCAATGTATAAATGATTTGTGGCGGGATCAAGGCAACGATACCCTATATGAGAGGGACTGTATCCCAAGAAAATACAGGGAATTAATCGAAAATTCATCTTATGAGCGTTATAAGGACGTAAATATGGAAAACAACGACACCCAAAGATTTTTAAGAAGGAGTAATTTGGAGGGTGACTATAAACCATTTGAAAGGGGGAAATGCGATTAGTGACCTTGGACGGCATCCAATTTATGAGATAGACCGTCGTTTCGAATAGGTAATGCCAATATTGTTGAGGGATAGAGCCATGAGCTAATAATGTTAAACCGGTCTCAACTATATGCCTATGACAACGCTCAACCGCCCCTTGCTTGTTCATGGGTATGAGGTGCGGAAAGGCGATGAGTGATATTAATTTTTGAGAAAAAGGATGGGAGGGTACGAAATTCACCACCCTAGTCTATCCGAACGGCCTTTATTTTTTGGGAGAAATGACGTTCGACAAGAGCTTTGAAAGTAATAAAAATAGAGTAAACATCCGACTTTGTTTTAAGAGGATAAAACCAAATAAATTTTGTACAATCATCAACAAAAATAACGAAATAGTGATGACCTTCAGTTGAAACAAAATGAGAAGGACCCCAAACATCACTATAAATTAAATCCAATGGATATAAACTATGAGTTGGAGATGATCCTAAAGATTGACGACAAGCCTTGCCCAATTGACAGAGTTGTACATAAATGACTCAACCGTGAGGATTGACACGGCAATTTATTTTCTTTGACCATAAATTATAAGAGATGCTCATGGGGATGGCCAAGACGTTGATGCCATTCATCCATGGAAGTCCGTTATGCAATATTGGCAATAAGCATTGAAGGTTGTTGCGATATGGTGTAAAGACCATCATTACTCGGGCCGGAAAGAAGAACCGCCTTGGTCACTAGATCTTTAACCACAAAGTGGGTAGTATAGAATTCAAAGAAGACATTATTATCGAGTTGCAAATTTTTGAATGGAAAGTAAACGCTTAAAAATATCAGGAACATGAAGAACATCATTTAAGCATAAAGAAAGATTTGAAGTAGGGGAATGAATAGAAAAAGAACCACTATTATCGATTTTGAGACCCTTACCATTTCCCACGTGTAGTTGATCCGATCCGTTATAATCTTCGTAGGAAGAGAGGGATTGTATAGTAGGCGTGACATGGTGGGAGGCACCCGTGTCGTGGTACCAAAATGGGGTATTAGTAGGTGAAGGTAAAAGAAGGGGAAGGGCATGGCTCATATTAACATTAGGGAAGTAAAAGCGTTGGAAAGATGAAGTATAAAAAGGGTTGGGGGGCGGATAATAAGGCACACCTGGAGGACGATAGTAGCATGTAGCAGCAGTATGATTTGTGCGTTGACGGATGGAACACCAAAATCGACGTTGTTGAGCACCACGAGCACCATGACCTCGACCAAAGCGACCACCGCGACCCCCACGACCTGGGGCTGACTACGGACGAGAGAAAGATGAACCCAAAGGGGTGGAGGTAGAAGTAATGGAAGCTTGTTGAGTAGAGTTGGCTATAATAAAGTTAGCTTGAGAGGAAGGCTAAGAGATCTGTAATTTTTGGAAGGCCTTAATACTCTCATGACTTAGTAGAAGGTCTTGAAGATCCATAAACGAGATTGGTTTAGAACGGCCAAGTAGGGTAGGGACAATGTCCTGGAGATCAAATCGGAGACCACGAAAGATGTGGACATTGAAATCCTCCGATTCAAGAGGCTTGCCTCCAAAGACCCATCTCATCGGCTATGGATTTTGCACGTTGGAAGAAATCAATAACTGGTTTGTCATGTTTTTGTTGTAGATGTTGAAGACTGAGATGAAGGGAAAGCATACGTGTGGCGGAAGCTAAGCCAAAAGAGGCATTGAGAGCATCCTAGATGTCTTTGCTAGTTGGTTTATCCAGAACAAGAGACAAAACCGATTCCGATAGGGATGCAATTAGAAGACTCATGATGAAAGCATCCTATTGTTGCAAGAGAGCTGATGAGGTTGTATCAGAGGGACACAATTTGGTCCCATCGACATGACCATAGAGGTTTTGTCCCTTGAGAAAAGGGATAACCTTGTGCTTTCCATAGTAAAAAATTGGATGTTGTGAGACGCAGAGAAAGGAAGTGGTGAGCATATCCGAATGGAGGAACCTGTAGAAGGAGGGTTTGTAATAGCAGTTATGGTGGGGGTAGTAGTGTCGGAGCCACGGTCATTTCGACCACCTTTGTAGAAGGAAAAAAATGAAGAAGAAGAAGAAACTAGGGTTGAATAGGAGCGTGAGCCTTAAATGGCTTTGATACCATATTGAATCGAAATCGTCGTGATTTTTATTAAGTTGGAAAGGGATATTTATATATCCAAGAATACATTCTAGAGGATTTACTTATAAAAAGAAACATAAAATAGAAAACTACGATTCCAAATCAATCAAACTGATAGTGTTATCTTTGTTTGATATCCAAAGATACCATTTCGAATCATCCAAAAGTGATAGCGCAATATTCGATTGATAGTGCAATATGCTCAGGATTTTTTTCACATATGGTTTAACTTCTTTTTATGATGAAATTATTATTTTTTTCACATATGTGGTATGTGATCACCTATTTTTGCCTAACTTACCAACCAATCCACTCAAACAAGAACAGATTCATATCTCCAAAGGATGAATTTGGGATAATCGAAGTCAAGATATATCAGAAGGAAGCAATGAATGATTGTCCTTTTGAAACTTAGAAGAGACAAGGACACCTGATCTTATCGTCTTACACACATTCATTGTCGATAGTCCATCCACCATCATTGCTCATTTAATAATTCAATTCCAAATCTCATATGCATGGACGAAACAATTCAAGCATGAATAACTGATCTTGCAATGTGGTTGTGCTTCATTGGCAGGTTCATGTTGATAATTATGCATGGATTTGGACAAAGGTAACACTTGTAATCCTCTCGGGCATACATATCCATTCAAAGTTGCATTGGAGTGCTTGTGGAATTGAGAAGGGAGGAATCTTAAATCAGAAACAGAGTCATTTTCGTTTCTTTTTTTTCCCTTCCCGTTACGTGAAAAACGATTTTCCCAAAGGAAAGGCTTGTGCTAGAAAAAAGTTAGGTCAGCGAATAATATCGTTGTCAACAATAATCTACGCCTAAACATTTCCTTCGATGATGAAAATTTGTTTGGTTGATTCGTTTTTGTAAACAATGCGAGTAATCATTTTTGAGAAAATGTTTTGGAATCGTTGTTTTTTAATGGAAAAGAATGCTACCGTAGATTTGAGTAAATAATCATCTTGGATAAATTTGCAATCTTCATTAGCAGATTTATTTTCTATGATTTTCATAATCAAACTAAAGGCTACCTCTCCACTATTCATACAGCTCCATGTTTTAAAAAACATTTATTGAAGCACGACGACCGCGCCAAGTACTATTTTTACCCAAGGCTTTGCTACGTTAGATCTTGTAGATTAAATTCAAGAGAGATTTTTCTCGATTAAGGCGGTGATTGATGCTCGGTACTAGTGTTCTTGCGTGATAAAACCTCTGCACAATTAGCAATTGATGGGTCCAAATTCACGATACTTAATTGCTGCTTTCACATCATTCGGGTAAATCAAGTTTACTGAAATTAGTAGGAAAAAACAAGTTGAAAACGAGGCAAATAACCATGGTTAATGACGGTCCATGATTAGTAATTTAATACACAACTAGCTGAACCAAGGCAAGACGTAAATCATTATATATCAAGGCAAGGTCTACACGTATAATGATGGTGCAAAGCAATGATCGAGGAAAATTTAACCTAATGCCGGAAGATCAGCCGCTCGTATCCTCCCTCATAGGCCACCGTCTGTCCATTGGCATTCCAGATCTATATTCTCAGCATAAACTATTTGAGTTATTACCATCTTACGAAATCCAATAATTAACTACATTTATTCTTCATGCCAGATAAGTATTTTCTTCTTTGTGCTAGATGTATGCGAATCCGCATATCTTCGTCACTTGCACAATTACGAAACCAAATATTTGTCTCCCATCGAAGTCTCGAAATGATTAGTTATACTCAGTCCTTCTATACATATACATAAGTGTAAAGGAAAGATTACCAAAAAAACTCTAAACCTATTGTACTTATGCCAATACAAACCATAGACCTTTCAATATAGCCAATTTAATCCTAAGCCCTTTGACCGTTTATCAATTCAAGAATAAACCTTTTAATTGTGCCAATCTTGTCCTAAAACTTTTCATTATTTGCCAATTTAGTGCTAAATCTTTTGACGATTTGCCAATTGCGGCCCAAAATTACTGACGTATCGGTCTAGTCAACGCCAACCTCTCATGTGGCAGACAAATATTGACATGGACAATATTTTAATTTTTTTCAAAAGAATTATTTTGCTCTTTTTACTTTTTGCTTTTTTTTCTAACCTTAGGCCGACGAGGACCGGAGAGGATTGGCGGGTGACCTTATCGGCCTAGGGTTAGGAAAAAAGAAAAGATGATAAGATAAAGAAATTAGAGAAATTTTAAAAAATAAAAAAATTGACCATGTTGGCTCCGCCTTGCTATGTAAAGTGATCGACACTAACTAAACCACCACATCGGCGACCTCCGATCAAAATTGGCAAATTGATAAAAATTTTTACAATAAAATTGACACAATTGAATAGTTTATGATTGAATTAAAAAATTATCAAAAGGTTTAGGATTCTAATGATCCAATCAACATGTTTATAACTAAATCGGCACAAATTCAATAGATTTAGGACTTTTTTGGTCATTTTTTTATATTGTTGTGTGAATCCTGAATCCTCGGGGATAAAAGAGTCTATCCACGTCTTTAGTCTTCATCCAACATTTTAACCGATATTTTTTTTTTTGGGAGTTTAAAATCCGATATGTGCCAAGTGTAGAAAATTCCCTCTTTAATCACATAATTTCCATAGCCACAAAAATATCCCTCCCTCTCATCATTTTGGTACCATATTTGAATGAATTAAAACTTTAGATATAACATTGCACATTAAATAAAAATTTCAAATCATTCATATCATTATTTCAGAAGGTGAAACATTAGAGCGCAGAAAATATTTATAGCAATTATGTTTTTGAATATAAAGCAAGTCAAAATGTTACAAGCATGGTAAAATGCGTTTCTCGTCACGAATATGTTGCTCGCAGTAAGCCAACTTAGCGATAATTCTAGTATAAACTATAGTCGACTTGACGATAATTCTAGCATAAACTAGACAAAATAAAAAATAAAAAAATTCAGTCAGATCGGCACATGTACCTCGTGAGAATCTCCAGCCCTAAGTCTCGCAGCTCTTGCCCTTAGAAAATTACAAGACAACATCAACCCGCCGCGTAATTCAGACCGACATCGGGGCCCCCCCACGAAGCAGACAAAACGCACCTCATATATACGACAAAGCCGGGCCCCACTTATCGGATTAAATCCCACGTGTCAACTCCGCGGGGTGGACCCCACCCGCATCATTGTCATCGATAAGGACCAAAAAAAAAAAAACCTCCCCGACTCGACCCCCATCATTTTATCCACCGGCGCCTCCATGAGTGCACCTGCACTGTCCCACGTGGTCCCCACCCACTCGCATTATTGGCGTAGGTACAACATCCCATCCAAAATAAT
Organism: Rhodamnia rubescens; assembly: GCA_021437795.1. Taxonomy (NCBI): domain Eukaryota; kingdom Viridiplantae; phylum Streptophyta; class Magnoliopsida; order Myrtales; family Myrtaceae; genus Rhodamnia; species Rhodamnia rubescens. The sequence goes on along the minus strand of JAILYA010000037.1, from coordinate 1,127,755 downwards.
AATCACGATTTCCCAAAATATTTTTCAAAATTTTTCTGGTTTACATATCAAAGAATATTTTGACAATATATAATACGACCAAGAAAAACAAAACCGGATGAGCATCGGTTGACGTGGATCATCGCTGTCACGAAGACCGAGATCAGCGTCTGCCAATGCCCTCGCGCCACGTCACGAAAAAAATTTGGCCATGTGCAATGTCGCTGGTTGTTCCACGTAGGATTATATGATTGGTTTTTTCCCATGCATCCCAGGTATAAAAAGGGCCCGATAAAACTAACGTTGATGTCGTGTCGAGCTTACACCTCTCTCTCTCTCTCTCTGGCGACGTGAGCTTCAGCATCCCGCGAACTTAAGAGGCTCGTCGAAAGAAGCACCATCCATGACGGCTGAGAAGCAACATGTTCCGGCGAGGGGGCCGGAGGATGACGTGGGAGGACCGGGACTTCGAATTCCCGGAGCAGCCTGTGGCGAGCCTCTCGGACATTGACGAGTTCCTCGAAGACGGCGGCGAGAGGCCGAGGGGGAGCTTCAGCTCCGAGGAGGGTCGGGAGATGGAGGTTTTGGAAGATGATGGAGAGAGAGAGGACTCTGGCAACAATGTGGAAGAGAGCAAGAAGTTCTGGGAGACCCAGCACCAACTTTTACAGGTTTTTTTTCTTTTTAAATTTCCTGTTGCGATCAAAGTAATATCTTGGCCGAGATTTCTCGCGTTCAATCGATTTCTGAACCCGTGTTTTTCAGGGTGTGTTACGTAGGAGCACGTCGACGGAGGCAAGGATAAGGAATGCGACGAAGGAGGCTTTCAAGGAGGTGCGGACGGCGGGGATCCCTTGTGCCTGCCGTCCGTCGACGGCCGCCCCCGATTGCCGGAGCTGCTTGGTGAGAGAAGTCTGTGTTCGCATCCAAAGCGCAGGCTTCAACGCCGCCATCTGCAAGTCCAAGTGGAGGAGCTCCTCTTACATGCCGTCGGGAGAGCACACGTTCATGGACGTTGTGGACGACTCAGTAAAGCCCAAGAAAGGAGAAGTCCGGGTCGTAATCGAGTTGAACTTCAGGGCCGAGTTCGTGATCGCGAGGGCGTGCGGCGACTACGACCGCCTCGTGCAGCGGCTGCCAGAGGTCTTCGTCGGGAAAGTCGAGCGGCTCCAGGGGGTGATCAAGATCTTGTGCGCGGCGGCCAAGAAGTGCATGAAAGAGAAGAAGATGCACATGGGGCCGTGGCGGAAGCACAGCTACATGCAAGCCAAGTGGCTCGGCGCGTGCGAGAGGATGGCGCCACTCGCGCCGGCCGGGCTTTCGGCAATCGGTTTCTTGTCCGATGGGCGGCGGAAGCCGAGAGCGTCGATGTTGACGCTGGATTTGCACGAGAAGTTGTCCGACGTCCATCGCACGGCCGTGGAAGTTGTGTGACATATGTAGTTAATCGAGACGTCTTAGCTTTTGTTTTGTTTTCTAAATGGAGTGACTGTAACCTTTTGACACTTGTGTACAGATTCCGGCTTGCAACACAAATAAAAAGAAATAGTTCTGAAAAATTGGTAATTTGTATTGCTTAAAATAATTAAATTTAAAAAAATATTTTTATTGTCAATAATGCTTTATAATTAGATATTTTTTGTATAATAAAAATATTTTTTATTCATTCAATTTTTGTGAACAATACAAACGATTATTTTTTTAAAAATATTTTTCGAATAATTTATTTTTCGCGAAACAAAATAAAGCAGTATAATATTTAGGTTCAATGGGTGGCCTAGGCTATTGCAATTCTAAATGATAAAGTAGTGGTTTAAATCATGCTATGTATGGTGAGTTTGATAACGATCCCCGTACTAATTTAAGTGAAAACAATATCTTTTCTCGTCTAGACTTTCACTTCCGATGTGTTGGGGTTTGTATTTTATGCTCATTTTTCTCCTTCAGTTTAGTCTCACGATTCATTTATAGAAAAATAATATCAAAAAAGAAGCATATAAATTAGCAGGGCGTCAATTCTCAATACGGCCTGTTTGGACAAAAAGACACGGCATGTTCTTAAACATGTTTCGAATTTGTCATAAATGGGTTAGCGTCATAAATGGCACATTCAAGTTGATATTTAACTTGTCATTTTCCGAACACAACACGATTACATACATTTTATTAAGTTTAGTAATCAAATTTAAGAACTTTTTTCTCCTCAAATAAGTTCATCGTAATAACATACATGTTGAAGAATCAATATTAAAGTAAAAACGTAGTTACGTGTATAACGATAATAGAATATAGAAGAAAAATCCTAATGTGAGGTGAAATTACCTATATACTGTCTAAGAATATGTCGAAACGTCTCAAACCTGTTAACAAAAATTATTGTGTATGATCGCATTTTCTGTTTTTATCATGTAAACAGGTCAACGCATAATTATGAATCGGCTAACTAGTCGAGTCTTGTCGACACTTGACACGCTCGCGCATGCGAAAATCATGTTAGTTGTGTTGTGCGTGACTGACTTCTTTTTCTTCTTCTTTTTTGTCAAAGTGTGTGACTGACTTCATTGGGCATTTTGTGAACCATGTCAAAGAAGTTGGGTTCGAGTTAGCCATATTCGTATCATGTCCCTACTTTTGACGTGAATGTACTACACACCCGGCCTAAAATTTGTAGACTCCCCGCTCGAGTTGGTGAAGGGCTTTTGTCAAGTTTCGAACTATGCATATCAGAGCAAATGGCTTGGGCCAATCCTCCCAAAGAGTTTCTTGGGCTCTATTGCCGTTTATTGACTTTACAATTTGAATTTATTGGGCCAATCCTCGAGGGCACTTGTTAAGCTAATTAAAGATAGACTATCGAGGTCGTTCGGTGGTGTAAAGAAGTCACACTGTTTTTCAGAAGAACACAAGTTCGAGCTATATCACGGGCAAACCTCGATCAAGCTCGTGTCTTGAGCATTCGTTACCTCATGTGGATAGATTTCCTATCTTTTCGTACGTCGGAGGGACTGCAATGACGGGCTTGTTCATCTACGAGTGGACTAAAGTAATTATGATTCAAACCTAACAATCCGGAGCAGGTGTAAGACTCTGATGATAAAGCCAAAATGGCAGTGGCTACTAGCTAAGACGGTCACCTGCCTGCTTTTTTTCTCTTGTAGAAATAAGCTTAATTAAAAAGAAAGAACACTTCTCAAAATGTTCATCCCGGCTGGATCTTTGCTCTTGTGGAAATTGAAGAAGTACGCATTTCAAGGAAGTTGCTTGCTTGAGATGAAAATTTAGTATTTTCGAAACATACTTAAGCTCCGTTTGTCGAGGAAAATGGATGATTTGAAAATTATTTTCTAAAAATGATCGCTTATATCGTTTGCAATAATTAGTCAATGAAAAGATTTCTCATTATCGAATATTTTCGTAGGCAATTAATTATTCATTTTTGTAAATGATACAAGCAATTATTTTTAGAAGAATATTTTTCAAATCATTCATTTTTCGCAAAACAAACAAATCCTTAATAAGACCTATAAAGTGACCTTGGGCCGTCTTTCGACATTTTCCATACTAGAGATATCACAATGTAACTTCTTCTCTACGCAAAAGCTACTAAGATCAAATTATGTGCATATAATCATCTCGAATAACCACTAATGGAGATGATCACAATAGTTTTTGCACAGAAATTTCTGTGTTGTACCGCATAAAAATCTTTATTGTTCTAATCTTTTGTATTTGGCAAACACAATGCAAACTAATTGATAAAATAATAAATCTAGGAAAAAGCATAAACAATATCACCATAGTAGAGTTTGTTGCTTAAAGAAAAAATTGTTGCTTGACCGTTGGAAGTCAAGATTCTATTCCCACTGGAAATTCCGTTCATGTCGAAGAATTATGAGCTAAATGTTGTGTCAATGATGGTCGAGGACCAAAATTGCTCAAAACCTAAATTATCAGGGGAGGGAAACCTTAATTCTCAAAGTCAAGGACCAAAGGGTAATAATAGTGGACAAAGTTGAAGAATCAATCATTACTAAAAGTTTTTATTGACATTTCTTATGCCATCAAGAGAATGAGCCATCCACACATTTAATCTCAATGATAGGTATGTTCTTACTTTTCTTCCCTTTTCTCCCTTTTTCGGTCATTTAGTATATCAGTTTGCTAATTATTGAGCTGCGTGTACAAGGGTGTTAGGCAAAAGAAGTCTCCATCGGAAATGTGGTGTAAAGTTTAGCAGTTTGCTAATTATTGAGTTGGTCGGTAACTCGCCGACGTGAAATTTTGAGTGAATGGCGGTCCAATCGACTATGTGGACGGGTTCGTGCATGAATTCTTTCTTTGTAATCTTCCTAGGTGAAGACACGGAGCTTCTACTACGTCATTTCAACAATTAGTATTTGATTCCCACAATCGGTTGGTGGCTCAAATCCTAATGTGCATCAGCTTTGGCTGAAACATCTCGAAAAAAGAATCGCGGATGTGACTCCCTAATCAAGGTGTTGGAGGTTGTCCCCTCGTTTCCCATCAAGCTTGCCCTTAAAGCCAATGGTATTGAGGTGGAGTTGTTAACTTGATATTGGAATCCAAGTGGATTCGGTTGGATGTAATAACGGGCTCAAACTTAAACTCCTTTTTGGTAATCTCCCCGGATAAATGTATTGGGTTTCTATAGCTCTTCCGATGCTAATATTAGGTTCAAATTTGTCCCTGCCTACATTGTCACTAGCAATCGTTGTTCTCGCAACCAGCCTTTTTACTTATAGCCAGCATTCTCGCCATCGGCGCCCTCTGCTCATCTCGTTTTGGCCGTTGTATGAGGTGACGAAGTTGCCTGTGAGCACAACAAATGCGCTCTCAACATATCCTGTATGTTAAAGCAACTTAAGCACTTTTTCAAAAAGACCTCCAAACGCTCCGAAAAAAACAAGCAAAGCACTCATCTCCTCCATCTCCTCACTGAATGCACTAGCTCCACCTCGAATCTTCGCTGTCCCGTCATCGACACATCTCTCTCTCTCTCGCCTTGCCAACCTTCTCATTAGGGTTTTCTGGAGGTTGGAGGAGAGAATAACGGAGGAGAGAGAAGGTGGGGGTGCTTTCGGAAGAAAGAAAGTGAGGGACAAAGGGATTTGTGCAAAATCTGAAATGCAGGCCCTATCGGACATGTGTCGCTCAATGAATGGAGTGTTATTTTGCTGACTTGACAAATGTCATGTACCGAGTATTTTCTCGTATGAAATTAAATTATCTTAGGATGCGCATGATAACATTTCTAAAGTAAAAATCCGTTTCGTAACGTAACTTTTGGAGCAGAAATTCGTTTAGTTACGCATCTTCATTTTTATACTTCTAGAGCATTTTTTTTTTTGCTCTAGAAGTAGTTTTGGCGCTACTTGAAAATGTAAAACGAATTTACTTCTCTCAGAATCGGAAAAATCAACTTCCGACCAAAAAGTTGATTTTTAAAGAAAAAAGTGTTGCCATGCGCGCCCTTAGTTGACCAAGTTCGCTCAATAACTGCCCTAATGATGCTGCTGCCTGACTTCAGCTAAACCTCACACATTCCCTATGCTAATGAAGCAAATTCATGGAGAACATTCCCTCCAGAAAACCTTGTGGAGTGCCTGTTCTTAGATGGTGGTGAAGCCAGCTTCTCAAAGGTCCTCTTCTCAGTATTGAACTATCCTATGCATGGATCATTTCTTTCTAGGTTTTTGTTTCCTGCATGATCCGAGAACCACACAGCCGTTTTGTTTTGCATGAAAGAAGGTCATGGGTGGTCCTGATCTGCTATGACTTCAAACATTAATACATCTCCACCAAAAAAAAAAAAATCAACACCAGATGTAATCACGATGATTCCAAAGGAAGAAAACCCTATGGATCAGAAAAGATCAAGATTCTGATGTCGATGGTTATCCCTAGAGTACCAAGAAAGTTCATCTTCGTGAGCACCAAAACTCTATCAAGGGAACATGGAGCAGCACGACATGCTGTACTTCCAATAGTCTTCTATGTTATGGAATTTATTCTTTCTTCTTTAATGGAGCCATAAATCCGAGGTCGCAACCTCATGCTCAAGGTCCCCGGTGGCTCAAGCAACCTCCTACTAGGGGTCACTTGAGATAGTCATCGCGGCCATTGCTCAAGTCTCTCTGTCGTCCTACGGAGGACACTCTCGCTTCCACGTCGGTGGTTTTAAGTCCTAAATCGATACCAATACAAAAAGTTTTAGGATTATATTGATCTAACCGAAAAGTTTATAATTGAATTGACATTAATATAATAAGTCTATGATTTTTTGGATACTTTTTTCCTTTTTTGCGTCATGCGTAGTTTCCCTCAATTTTAGGGGCATTTACATCAGTTCAAATTAAGTGGACATAACCAGAGAATGCTTTTATTCTTATATCTCTTGCGCTGCTTTTTCTATGATATAGACCCCAAACTGCAAATACATCATGTACAGCTGGCTATGAGAGCATTTTTCAACAAAAATTTCTTACTTATAAATGTCTTTAGTGTTTTGTTTGAAACATACATTAAATACGACAGAACTTGTTGGATACGAACGAGATGATGCTGTCATGTTACACGACAGAAGCTTTAAACGACGTCCTTTCTCGCACTCCCCAGACCTCCACGATTCAAAGGAAAAAAAGAAGGGCATCACCCATTGGAATCGCTTCAAAAGAGGACACAATGTGCAGACAAAGATTCGAGACGAGAAAGAGGGCATGGATGTGCTGATTTGATTTCCCCCACTGCCCCCAAATGCTTTCGTTTCTTCCCACGGTAAAGAAAGTGACGAGGCCAGGCTGGTCGTGGCGTTTAAATCAAAGAGTCCAAAGCAAAGATTACTCGCGAGTCGTGTCTAATTCTCCTCCTCAAATTACAGGCCCACAAGAGTCTCCAATGGCCCCCATCTCGAGTCCTCCATAAGCTAAGTCCCGTCATCTTATCTCTCTCTCTCTCAAAGTCACTTTATTTGTGGAGGGTATCTTTTTCTAACTCCTTTTCTCGTGATGGTCCTGACGTTTCCGGATCTCAGCGGTGCATAAAGATACAAAGAGAAGCCGTTTTGGGATATGGGACGAGGAGCTAGGTTTTCGCCTCCTCCTCAGGTGGTGTTACCATCTTGGGGAGAGGTGAAACATTTCCCAAAAGGGTAGGTAGAGCACTGCGCAGGGGGATAAACATGCCGATGAACTGACCGGCCCTCCTCGGCCACATGTCCGGCGGGATCGAGGGTTGTCCAATCAGAATGCTGCACCTCAACTTGTGTTTTGGATAAGATTAGGCCAGTGATAGTAACGCGTCTTTGAGAGGTCCATCACTTTATTCTTATCTTATGGTAACAATGCCGAGTCAAAATTTCAATTTGAAGAACTTAAAAGCTCTGTTTGTTTTACGAAAAATAGATGATTTGAAAAGTAATTTTTTTTAAGATGATTATTTGTGTTGCTTGAAATAATTAGTCAATAAAATATATTTTCATTATCGCCAATAATTTATGTCCAAACATCTTCGTGGATGATGAAAACATTTTTGGAGAAATGTTCTCTAAATAATTCATTTTCTGTTAGATTATTCACACCTGACAACTTGAAACCTCACTATGTAGTATGCCTCGTCCCCGAGCGCATATACGTCTCTTCATTACTGAGGAATGATATGTTTGCAGATTTTTGTTGTCCTCGCTTTGTTCATCTGATTTTTTCACTTTGATAAATATCTTATAACATCAAGATAGAAGAGACAGTTCTGACTAAATCATAGGACAAAACTATCTACTGTATCTATTCGGTCGGGTCGATCCAATGTCTTTTTTATTTATTTATAAATAACAAAAGAGAGAACTTACGATTTTTTTTTTTTTTTGTAATTGATTAGCCAGATAAATAAGGATAGAGGGTGAATAAGTATGCAAAGACCAACACGTTAAGTTCCGCAAAAAAGGGAGAGATTAATTTTAGTTAAGAGAACCATCACAACTGCACTAAAATTACAGTACAAGAAACATGCCATGTTACCCGACACACCTTTCTCTACATATCATTCTTCATCTCCTTCTCATGTTTCGTAAATAGCGGGGAATATCTAGGAAAGCATTTAGAGATCGGCTTGATTCTAGCTCTGATCATTATGTTGTGAATGACTGATTTTTTTTCAATCTTTTACGCTTTTATTTCGTTGGCTAAATACTATGATCTTATCCGTGACTGTAAAATGGGGTTGCTAGAAATGACATTTCATCACTCCAAGAGTCAATAAATGATCTATCCTATCTCATAAGGGAAATGTTTTTCAGACAGATCGTTAGAGCGATAAACCTCAATCGTAGATTCAATACATCATCACCGTGTGTTTTGCATAAATCACTTCATTGATTGGAATATTGTGTGGTAAAGACAAATTTAACAGAACTGCCAGGCAAACAGCCTTCCATCTTATAAACATGGAGAACTTTGCCAATATCTCTTCATTAATTCTGGAGTCCGGTTTTGTGCGTTTTCCAGGAGATGAATTAAACACGAGACCGTCGAATCTCGGTGCCCAATCTTGTGCCACTCTTGCCGTTTGAACAAACCCTAACTGGTTTCAACCCCACGAGTCCTCTCCATTCTATGTCGGATGGTGACATGTTGGACTGTTTATGAATAGATACCTCGTGCATGGCGAAAATGGTTCAGGATTTGAACGTGAAGACGTCCAACAATGAATCTCGAACGCTATCTGGTCCATTGGGGAAATCTGATTTGCCGTGGTCCTCTCTTTTCAGGTCTGAAATCTCTCTTGAAGCCGAAATATGCACAGTGCATGGAAGTTGATACTTAGAAAAGTTAACAAAAATGGACAAACCAATGTGTGGTCCATTCCTCCCATAAAAAAGCAAGTGACCCACCATTTCCCTCGAATCAGAAACCCCTTTTTCCTCAGTAGCATCTAATGATTTACTTGTGCCATGCTTTTGTGCTTTATTCATATGTGTTGTGGAAAAAAGGCTACTGCACAGGAACTATGCAGACCTAGCCACACATAATGTCCATGATATGTGTCTGAAAAAGAATTGAGTGTGTTTCTGTTGTTTATGTTGTTGCTGTTGTTCTTGTTGAGCAGTTGGGGGCATATTTTTCTTTTTTTATGGAGAACAGCCCTAGCTCCTCGAGAAATGACCGGAAACTGATCGAGAGAAACCGGCGACATCAAATGAAGGCCCTCTATTCCCAGCTCAATTCTCTTGTTTCCCATCAGAGCTCAACGGTCTCTCTCTTGCTCGCTCTCTCTCTCTCGGCTGAGCTCTAGCCACTACTGAACGGTTTACCTTTTAGGAAATTTTTCTTTGCTCTTTGTTAGTCAATGTTCAAATTTTTCCGAATCATCCTGCTGTTTTCTTATGTATTGGATATTCTTGATTACAAATTTGTTACCGCATTTTCATTTTCTGTGATCTTTATACTATCAGTCTGAAGTAAGATTTGACGTGGATAATGCACAATTGATTTTCATGAAAATGACTCAGATTTAGATCACTTCTGAAGTTTCATGAATCAATATTGCATCTCTCAGATGAACAATCAAGCAAGGAAGGTTAAAAATAGTCTATGAAACACATCGAAAATTGAAAAATTCGCACCAACCGAGCTCTTCCAACCCACATCCTTTTGTTCTGTATTGAAGGAGGCGACATCTTTTCCGGATCAACTTCATGAAGCGACTAATTACATCAAGAAGCTACAGATTAACTTGGAGAAGATGAAGGAAAAGAAAGAGAGATTGTTAGGGATCGAAGAGCTGAATACAAGCATGAGTTATGGGATGAATGTAGCCTTAAGTTCGGCAGAAATTGAGATTCACCAAAATGGTTCAGCTCTACAGGTCATTCTCATTACTGGGTTGGATCATCAGTTCATGTTCAATCGCATCATCACACTGCTTCACGAAGAAGGGGCTGAGATCTTAAACGCGAGCTTTTCCATCCTGGGTGACAGAATATTCCACTCGATTCATTGCGAGGTAGGTCTATAAGTTTGTTCTCAAAAACATGATTATGTCCAAGGCATTCTGAGAAGGTTGTTGCAAATTTCTAATGCTGTAATTGTAGGTTGGGAACTGTGCACCAAGTCTTGATTCCGCAAGAATATCCGAGAGATTGAGGCAATGTGTCCAAGATAATGCACAGAGATGATTTTTTTCAGACACTTGATTTCTGAAGAGACTATTGGCCCTTGGTAACAATTCCTATGATGCCTGTAAGGGGTTAGAACCTCAACTCTCAGCACCATTTTCTAATGTCCTATGATCAATAAATATGAAAATTTTGGGCCGAAATGTTAGACTCGTATTTTTCTTTTTTCAGACACTTATTTTTTGAAGAGACTATTGGCGTTTGGGAATAATTGTTTACTTTGTTGCAACAAAATGAAAATATGTGATGATGAACAACTGAAAGAAATAAAAAGACAAATGACGTAATACATATCGTAATATACATGGTAAAGAAGTGTATCCAAATTTGAGGCGTTAATTTTATTTGTTTTCTCTTATGAGATGTACCGGGAGAAAGTATATACACGCTCAAAGAACTAGGATTCAGGAGGTTGCTAGATGTATGACAGAAATTTACATTATTTGAACTTGGAGACATATGATTTCGAATCATTGTATCGGTCTGATATGTTTGATGCTAACTTGTGGGTCATTGCTTTTACTCCAAAAAAGAAAATGCGAACAGACTTGTAGCGAAAGCTCAATTTCTCATAGGGATGACAAAGTAATCCGTCCCGACAGGACAGTAATACAGTGAAAGCTGAATGATATCCATCAAGGAAAATAAAGCGGCACATCTTTGTAGCAAAGGGAAACGAGGTAAAGAAGCAAACCGATGGTGAGAACTACGCTAGTTTAGGCTGAGAGATTCTTGCCTCAACTCGCTTGTGTATCAACTGTAAGTTGAAGAGCAACCTAAGGCAAGAAAACAATACAAAAGATTCATGATCAACAAAGTGGTTTTGGATGTCATTATTGTCCTATTAAAACAAATACTACCTATAACTCGGCTCGTTCTTTCATCGGCTCATGGTCGGAACCCTAGTAGTCTCGTCCCACTATGTGGGGGCCCTTAAGTTAAATGGAAGTATTTCGCGACGTACTTTAATGTTTCATTTCACTTTCTGTCCAAAGTTAATTTCACCTCAGAGTTAATTTCTGTCCAAAGTTAAGACAAATACTGTCCATGACTTCGCTCGTTCTTTAATCGGCTCACGGTCGGAACCCTAGTTGTCTCGTCCCACTATGTGGAGGCCCTTAAGTTAAATGGAAGTGTTTCGCGATGTAGTTTTATGTTTCATTTCTCTTTCTGTCCAAAGTTAATTTCACCTCAGAGTTAATTTCCTTGGAAAGGGAAAAATATGAATGCGTAACTGTGACAACGGAGATAGGATGTATTGTACAAGGGCATGCATTGTACCACCAACGTATTGTGTTGACTTTCGGATCAATTTTTTTTAAAATGAATAGAGAATTGTAGAATACCCTTTCTTGAAACTAAGCTAGTTCAGGATTGTTGAGGTTAATGTAATGATGCGGAACATGAACCAAGACATAAGCTTTGCACTGGAAGAGAAGGCGTTCTGTCGTCTGCTTCTTTTGTAATAGTCCTGCGGCAAAATCTGATAATAGGATCATGGACCATAGCCCTGAAACCTCCTCTCGTTGGGTGTACCCTAAAATCTGTTAAGATATAGACTTCTCCTTGTTGCAGCAGTGCTCTGCATAAGTGTTGATCTTCAGCTTTGATTGTTGTTTGGATAACATCAGCTCTTCTAATGGAAAAATTTCCAATGATTAGGTTTACTTGAACTGAATTAAAAAGAGAATCCATTTAAAGTTCATGGAGTTTGAATCATAAAGTCTTGACCTTCTCATCTATGATAAGTTGATAACTAAGTTAACATTAACTAATTGATTGTTCATATGTGAGATAGTAGAAATCCCACATTCTACTGATTCGAACCCCGATCTTCCATCACTTTCGCACTAACATGAAATTTGAAACCAGTTGGAAGTCCAAGAAGATGATTCAGTCTTACTGCGAATCATCTTCTTTCTAATATGAATGGCCATATGGTTTCTGCAACTCGGAAGATGATTCGAGGGATATAAACCTCTGATCTAATATGATTGACATTGATAATGGTAGCCTCAATCGTTCTCCCAGCAAGTTGAGTAACAATCAGTCTTGTCCCATTGTGAAGACAACAGCATTATATGGTGTGCCTATTTTTAGGTTTAACTCATGATTTGGAACCCCATTGAATTTCTGAGGATTCAAAAGCTCAGAAGGATGAAGCAATTCGTCATCTTCTGCAATTTTTTTCGGAGTTCTACGCATAGATTCAGAGCTTCAAGAAGTTCTCTCCACAAAGGGAACCATTGACAACAGATGTATAGTGACACTATTAACCAAACCACTAGTGGGTGCCAACATTGCTCGCTCTATCAAATAGTCGGGATCACTAGAAAATGGAATAAGTGCACCGGCAATGCTACTTGTTGACACCTAATTTTTAGTGATTCATTTATTTCATTATTGCATAAGAATATGAGGGATTGACCCCAAGCTCTAAATAAAAATACCATTAGCATAGTTCATATTCACATTTAATGTAAATCATGCATCACATGCCAGTCATCTCAAGCACGATGTTACTGTTGGTAGTTTGTTTGTAAAACAAAGGAAGAGGTGCCTTGTCCCACTTGACAGTTATTTTGTTTGTTCAATTGACTAAAGGACACTCAACCAAAAAACAAATGACTAAAGACACGAGTGTGTATCTATCCAGTTGGCGGTTATTTTATGCCCGATGGTTATTGGGTGCTCTTACAACCTTTGAAAGGTTGTGTTTGTTCAAAAAATTTCTCTATAAATTACTATTAAAAAAAACGTTTTTGTTCAATTCGCAAGATCAACTTCCATTTTTGTTTCTCTAAAAGATTATAGCAATTGTTTCCGATTGTTTCTCTAGATAGTTCTTGGAGATATATTAGAATTGTTATATAATATTCTTATTTCGAGACTCTGTTGTATCCGGAGGATTTTTGCAGGTTAGTATTAATACGTTATACGGTAAATAATTGCTTAAAGAGAATGTTATCACGCTTGAGAATTTGATTTCATTTGTTCCAATTCGAGCACTAAATTTCCCACCATTACCGTGGACCATAGCATGCACAATCGAGAGCTATGGCCGGTCATATCCATAGAAGAGGTTTAAACTCCACACTCAACTCCTTGTTGATAAAATTTAATACTTGGTGGTTGCTCGATTCAACAGATATTCGTTAAATTTTATAATTACTCGCACCAATTTAAACATGATTTAATCCGTTTAATCGGCGGAAGAAATAATGACCAAAACCAATCGTGCTTTCGAGATAATTTTCTAATCCGATCAAACTCGTATCGATACCCTTGATCTTGATTCAAATTGACCTAATGGAGCTTACAAATAACCCTCTTGACGGAGCGAAAGCGGAAGGACGTGCAGAAAATTTTCAAGAAAACTACGAAACTCTCTTCCTAGGAAGCAGAAAAATTTCAGCATGCAGTTTCACGAAATCGATGAGCGCTTATTTTTTAACGGTTGCATCAAGCTCAAAGGTTGTGGAGAGTGCGGTAAGACATTGTTCTTGAGTTTGTTTAGCGCGGTTGGTAAGAAAATATCTGGAAGTATGTCTTTGACATAGAAAACTGAACCGGTCTGATTGTTGAACCAAGGCAAGAGAGGTCAACGCACTCTTGCATGCCATAAAGAATGGAACCATGACAATATATAAGATAAAGCTTTTCTAATACTTGTATGTGATATCTTGCTTTGTTGAGCTTTTTATGTTCGATAAACTCGAGAGTACTCTACGAGTTAGTGCTGAAATTACTGCTGAGTATTCTACCTCCACAATATACTGCTCATAAAGTACCCCTTGACTAGTTGATGTTTGTTTAGAAGTATACTATCATGTTTACCATCACTATCAGCAGGGCCAAGTTGCCAAGAAGCATAACATCTTTAATTACCTCACCTCTATGTAGGACGGATGATGGAATTTGTCTCTTTTATCATAAGTTCTGACAGTTTCTTTTATGGTTAAAATGGGCCAGTAGAGGCTCAACATTGAGAAATGTTTTATTAAGAATATGTTCAAGTTTTTGACCAAAAAAGAAAGAATATGTTCAAGTTAATTTGCATTTTAATCACATCAGCTGAGATTTGTGCATTTAAACTTCATACGTTTATGGCCCTGCATGATTCTTAGGGCATCTCTTTCACTGTCTAGTCTGAAGTCTAAAGGACAATTACTGTCGAGGTGTAATAAGCATGCAAGACAATTTTTCTTCCAACAAGCAACATTACGCGAGAAGAAACCGAGTCAAATTGATTATATGACATATGACCATGGATGATCGGCTTCAAAGTGGGTGATTCCCACCCTAGAACTTGGAATCACCTATTAAGGACCGGTTCCACAAAATAAGAATCGGGAACCGCCCACTTGGTTCCTAGACCCACCCGAGAACCGAATTACCGATGTCCCGGGAGGTTGGGAGTAGAAAATGTGTCTTGTAATTTTTTTTTTTGTTGTTGAAAGAAACCATTCATATATCGAATAAGCAAGAGGTATATGGAAGGCTTTCGATTCTAGTAAATCCCAAATAACTGCGGAAGAAAGCAAAAACTTAAAAACACACGATAATGCATACCTGCACTGAAGCACACACTCAACTCTCGAGAATGGATCCGCCAATGTAGAAGTTCGACGACCGATCACGAGATAGAGTGATAAGCACACGTCGAGCTTACTCACTCTATTTGCAAAGACTTGCAATGCGCATCTAGGATCGACGCCCCCATCATCACCACCTTACGTAAATATCAACATCAACATATTGAAAGAACACGATAAAATATATGTAAGGAACTCCCAAATATATATCTGGATCTAGTTTGGGGTAACAAAAACCCAAAAACTTGACCCAATTCTAAATCGGGAGAGAAGAGCGGCCTAATCTTGAAGATGTTATGGAGCCACGTCACGAACATCCTCCTCATTGGTTGTCGACTAGACGACTAGCCGAACTTGTCTTCACGTCCACCCATGACCAGCTGCAGAAATTTATTCACGAATACAAACTCCCAGAACAAATCGGGAGAGAAAAAAGGTATGAACACAAGACACATAAAAGACAAATCAAGCTATGAAAGAGGCACAGGGGAAGGGGAGGAAGGGAGATAAAGAGGCAGAGGGGGATGGGAGGGAGGGAGAAGCTCCCTCCAGGGGCAATGCAGAAATTTTTCAGCTAGGCAGCGGCTGCTTCTTAGAGAGAAAACCCTAGCTGAGAAAGATAGGAGATATTGTATTTCTATTTCACATATATAAAAAGTGTGTTGAATCAAATCCATGCCATAATCTCTTGCTAATTAGGGTACAAGTAACATGACCATCTCCAGCTGAAACAAGCTCAATCTGTTCCTTTTTTAATGCTTTGGAACCGTATGGAAACTCACGAGTGACATTGCCATTAGCTTCACAAACAAAAGAACTACTGCATTTATTGCTACTCCTGGAAGTGGATGTTTTAGCAGGTTACCACTGGTAAAGACAAAGAGGGTTCCTCTTGAGCTTCTAGTGTTTGACTACTCTAAATACCTCCAAATTGGCCACCTTCGCAGCGTGTTTGCGCTGGAGATCGAATTTCGAAGACTTTGCAGGAGCCGATTTGAACGTCCTAATCGCAGCACAAGTTCCATAAGGACCATTCTTAGTCGAAAAAGAGTGAGAAAGGAACAACTTCAAATAGCCTCTCGAAGCTTCAATGGAGGAGGTGGAAGAAGAAGAGCAAGACGAGGAGGCATTGCTGCTTCAACTGTGACAACTGACGCAGTTGAGGCGACGGGAGGCTAGGGTTTCTTTTGTTGAAAAGCAAATAAAGAACATAAAAAACACAATGTTTAACGAGGTTCAGCAATGTACTTACGTCCTCAGTCAAATAACTCATCCTCTCTTTTTCTTTTCTTTTCTTCTTCGTTATATTATCAAGTATATACAGAGCTATAAATATACAATTAGACAGACTTCTCCTACCAATCAAGTCTCTACAAATTAGGAAAAAGAATCCTATACAAATCGGGGGAAAAATAAAATCCCCTACAAATTAGGAAATTACAGTTCACATCAACATTTTTTTTAGAGATAGCATGCATGAAGACTAAGGAGTGAGGAAGGAGGAAGGCTAGGGTTTCTGTTTGAGAGATAGCGTGCAAGAGGACTAAGGAGTGAGGAAAGAGGCAAGTGTGACTCATGCTCGTGAGTGAAGTGAAAGAGAGCTAAAGCTAATTAGGGTTTGCAAAACATAAAAATTGAAGTTATATGTGTGTGTACCAGTTCAATCCGGAGGGTCCGGTTGGGTAATTCACACCTAAAACCGAGAATCCACTAGTAATTACCAGTTTTATTAGAAGTGGAAGCTAGACCGATTTCCATGGGAACTGTCTAGAACCAATCGGTTTCAATCCAATTCAATCCGATCAAGGTACAAAATATAAACCATTAAAATAACACACCAAATTCGTTTTCTCTTAAAATCATGTCAAATAACATTGGAAAAAACATATTTCATATTGCCCATGATCATCAATCAACACGAATAACACAAACAAGTGGGACACAAACTCCTAATCAAGATCACAAAACAATATACCTTTTGATTGTTCCGTACCTTTGTTGTGTTCGTTGACTACCAACACAACAAGCAAATCGGAGGACCACCACATAGGTTTGGCTGTGTTCACTCAACACTGCGAACAACACAAACAAGTCGGGACTACAAACTCCTAACAACACAAACAAATCAGGAGCACAACACTTTGTCGTATTCGCTGCAGAATCTCAAGGTTCAATCGGGCCTCGATTAGGTTATGGGCGAATCGGGTCTTCATGATTTAGACGGAGAATGTGGGATTGCAACGAACAAAGGCATCGATCTAAATGAAGGAGTAGTCAATTTGAAGAAAGAAACACTTGACTTGAGGGAAATGGCAAGAAGGGATCAAATTTGCAGAAAAAATTGAGAAGGATTTGGGCAAGATCGCATTTAGAGTTCCTTGGCGATTTTGTGCGAGATAGATTGAGGCCACAAAATGGTGAACAACACAAGAAAGGAAGCGACGTTGTTTAGAGTTCTCAATGCGTTCTTTTTATTTCTAAATCAAACCACGTTATCTCAATGGCGGATGGTTCATATTAGCAATGCCGTACCACGCAAGGTGATTTGGCGCTAACCGAATCTCCATGTTAGAATTTCTCGATCTAAATTAGCCGAATGGATTACATTGAAAATTTTTCAAAAATTTAAGACAGCATGGGCCAAATTATAAAGCTTGCAATTAAATTGATGATCATACACTAAGTTTAGGATTTTTTGGATAATGTCCCCTCACAAATGAGGCGACCGTCTCAAGATGAACCCCGAGAGAGCTAACAAATTGCCAAGCGAATGCAAATAATGATGTCACGAGGTTGCGTTTACACTTTGCGTAGACTTTCTAAGCCCTACCAATTGTAACTTATTTTCTTTCATTAATTCATTATTATGCTAGAGCGCACCGACCTATGCCAAAACACGGAATATCGTTTAACATTTGCGAATAAGAGAATACAGAGTGATGACTTTTTTTCTCTATTAAGCATTTACATGTAGTTTTTGTCGATTTTTATTTTCTAACATGCATCTACAACGACAAGTTCAAGCGTTTATGGTAATAAATCAAACACTAAAAATGTTACCAAACATAAGTAATTAATGTAAAGCAAATAGTAAAAAAAAAAGGAGGAAAATAACAACCCGAGCCTTCTTGGGTGATAAATTAAACATGAAATGAACTACCAACCATTTGAATAGAATACATGTTGGAGATACGTCGTACATACATATATATATATATACACATATATGTGTGTAATGTGATATTGTGTGTTGTAACCATAAAATATAAACAAAGATAAAAACTCGAGAAAGCGATAACAAAAATAATAACGGCCAAGTCAATGGTTATATATGCTAAATTATAATTCAAATACAGACTTGCTTGATGTTATAAACTCGAAAAGGGTAGAATAGAAGGTGAGGTACGGCTAACCGAACATTCTTGAGGCGATTAGTTCGTACCAATGATGCTAAGCGGCTTCATGGACCTCCCAAGATAAAATATCTCGAACCCATTTGAATTAGCACTATGCAAACATGACTCTATGGAACACTTCTCAAAAACAGCACACTTAGAAGACGACTATAAAGAAAATTGGAGGAATTTTTGTAGTAGTTCTCTTGAAGTTCTACTTTTTTAATTAAGGAGACACGTCCGTTTATAAATGGGGAAAACAATTGCAGAGAGACCAAAAGATATGAACTCAAGAGTCATATCAACTCACATTAGTTGAGCACTAAATCATTTATATTTACGATACTTAAGTCGAAAAGTGTGGCGCAACGAAGAGTCACGTGAACCGAAAGGGCACGTGAATGGAAGAGACATCACTAATGTGGAGCCATTAAACCTACAACTACAACGACATGATGCGCATGGTAATGCATCTTAAAACACTCTATTTTCCTAAATTCAAATTCCAAGAATGGCACGTAAATGTCATCTACCCAAAAAAAAATTTATATGTTTCCTATTTTATATTATGCATCTTTTAAATATACCTACAGTAGCATTCAAGTAATGCCTTTGATTTCACCTGTTTCACCTGTGCTTTAAAAGTTAGACGTGTCTATTTCATCGAATTTGTCACCCATAAGTATTTAGCCTTTCATGAAGTGCTTCTTTAGGAGTTAAACTTTCAAACCATATTTGAAGCCAAACCTCTCCTCAAGAGGATGGATCGGGTTTTAGAGGATCCAAGAGAACCAAGAATGGAGAACTTTCCCCTCAAAACAAATTATCTTTGAATCCTAATGCTATATGATTTCCTAAATAAATGCATGTAAAACGGGCGATTATGCTATACACTATTTCTCACTATTTGCAATGTGATGTATGTTGTTTGGGGAAAAACTTCATGATAAAAAAAATTCGAAAAATCATTTTTCAGGAAAATACCTTTGTTTTGTGATATTTTACCTAAAATGTTTTCTGATTTTTGGATCTCATTTAAAAAATGATTTCAATTTTATGACTTTATCTAAACAAAAAAAAATTGAATTTGTCTATTTTATTTTATTTTTTTCCTTCTTTCTCTCTGCGGTTGTCGGGCCTCGGCAACCGATGTAAGAAGAAGGAAAAAGAAAAAAAATATATAAAATTACAAATTATAAAATACTAAAAAATGGAGATGAGCAATTTCGAAAAGTGCTTTCACCTCTTTAGATTTAGGAATTAAATTTTCTAATTTTCTTTATGAATATTTTCGTTGATCGAAAAATATTTTCGATTGACCGGTCATTTTCGGCGACCCAAACAGGGCGAAAGTCCGGAAAACACTTGCACTAAAACAAACACACCCTTGCATTCGATTTTTCATTTGAGCAAAAGCCACCCAAAACTCTACCCTATATTTACTATGGCACATTTAACCTAAATTATTTTTTTTTGTGTTATCAAAAATCTCAAACTTGTACTTATGTGACATATTTAAGGGTATTTTTGGTAACATTTCTGATTCTCTATTTTTTGTTTTTTGTTTCTCGGAACAGAGAAAGAATAGAAGTCTATATAGTTGACTTTTTGTTTTTGGTGTTTTCGAGAATAAATTAGTGATCCGGGAATAAATTTGAAACAAAAATAAGAATTTAAAGAAAAAGAAAGCTTGTTTGTTCAGGAAACAAAGAGAGAAACAAGTTCTCCCTCTCGCGCCCGACTCTCGCGGCTGAAAAAGCTCCCTCTGATCTCGCTCTCTCGCCTCGACTCGGCCGCGCCTCCGACCGTCGCTCCCAGTCACGGCCTCGCCTCTCGCCTCCCTCTCTCACCCTCGCTCTCGCCCTCGCTCTCGGTGTCGGCCTCGGTCGCCTCCGGCCTCGTCGTTTGTCGCTCCTCTCTGTAAGTGAAAACCTTAATTGTGGCGCTCCATCTTCTTTTCTTTGATTGTGGGTCGATTTTTTCTCGTTGCTGGGATTCGATGGATGGCTTGTTTTTCTTGTTGTTGGGAGTGAAGGCTAAGGAGTTGAGGTTCTACGCGAGGTTTCTGTTGGTTTTCCTTGATTTTGAACCGGACCGATATGGTGAAGTTGCAAGTGGCCCCCCACCCATTTGATGCGAGTTGATATGCTATGTTTGGCGCTGAAAAGGGGGAAAATTGAGGACGAATTGCAACCTAGATAGATAATTAAAGATATAATACGTGGAGAACAATGAATTCGTGCTTATTCTGCCTCTTTCTGTTGACATGCGGTTAGACAATGATGATTCAGGAGGCAAGACCCCTATAGGCTATGCTCGCGTTTGAAAGTGAGAGTGAATAATTAATGGCGAGTTCATTTTTTATTGGTTGAAGCTGTTTTTGGACTATAAAGTTAGGACCTTGTACCTTTTCTTGATTCGACGATTTGCTCTCTCTACCGTGGCACTTGAAACTGGAAGCAGGGTAATAGAAACATAGTAGTTATTTAACTTGGGAGTACAATTTCTTTTACGAGCAATGTGTAGCTTGGGCATCGATTTTCAAGACTCATTTTCGTATTTGCACTGAATTGTTATAGTTTGCACTGCAAGCGTGCATTGAGGAGGTATTCAATGGACTGACAATTCTGGTCCGGTTATCTTTAAAGTCTCGTTTTTGCTCTCGCATTTTGCATCAGAACAGGATGATTGATACATGTCTCTCATTATATTGCCTTGTGTGTCTTTCTACTTAGCCAAAATACATTGGCCCTTATGAAGGGAGAGGGAGAGGGAGAGGGAGAGAGAGAGGGAGTACAATGTGGGGGAGTAAAGATTAGTGGAGGGGGTTCAATATAAATTGGTCTGCTCTGTTCTTCCTGTCTCATTTTTGCTCTCGCATAGTGCATCAGAACAGGATGATTGGTTAATGTCTCTCATTCTCTTGCCTTGTGTGCTCTGTTTTATTCCTGTCTTTCTACTTAGCCAAAATACCTCTGAGTCCATGATCAAATTTTAAATTGGAGCGTGATGCCCCTTTTGACTCGTACCAGTCTATGTTCCCTATTTTGATTGAAGTTAACCTTTCTTTTTTTCCCCTTTTGAATTGGTGAATTCGCTTTTATTTGTGCCGGCGTCAATCAGGAGCTCTCATGTTTTTTGATGATACTGTTTTTGTGTGTAATTCCTACATGACTATGTTTTGATTTAATGCATGGCTCATATGATGCTCAACCAGCCAAGGTTAAATGGCATCCCAAGAAAAGGCATTCACCGCAAAGTGGACCGACTCGTTAACCAACCTGTATGTAAGCTTAATGGTAGAAGAGGTCAAAAGGGGAATCGCACCTCTTCTAGTTTCAACAAAGCAGGGTGGAATAATATACGGGCTGAATTCAATAAACGGACAGGACTCCAATATAGCCAACTGCAGTTGAAGAATAAGGTGAACAAACTGAAAAAACAGCATGGTAGTTTTAAGAAGCTTCTTTCACAAACGGGATTTGGCTGGGATAATGTGAATAAAATGGTTGTTGTCGATGATCCGAGTATATGGGAACCTCACATCAAGGTATCATTTAACTTTTAGTCATTTTGAGATCATTGTAGATGTAAGTTTCAAGAAGTTTGATTATGTTGCTGACATATGTCATCATTGTGAAAATTCCAGGATAACAGTGGAGTGGGCAAAATTCAAGAAGGATGGGTTTCCTCGGTATCCCGAGCTGTGTTTTGTATTTGGTGATACATATGCTACTGTGGAGCATGCAATAGGAAATGCTGAAGTTTTGATGGTGTCGAAGGAACATGACAATGGTGGTGGTGATGCGGACGGTAATTCGGAGGACTTCAAGTGAACACCACATTGATGAGGGATTTTTTGCATCCGACGATACCGCTACTCTAGTTAATGACGAGCACAAGTTGGATAGGACTCCAGATAGCAAGAGGAGAAGAAAGAGTAACTCATTTAATATGTCTACCGCTCGCAAAGCCATACAAGAGATGTTTAAATATAAGGCAAGTCAATTTGTGAGTGGCTCAGCCACCTCACAGGTTACATCGACACTCGTGGACACCTTCTCCGTATCTGCGGTGATTGATGTCCTAGTTAGCATGCCTAGGTTGGAGCAAGATCTTTACAACAAAGCAAGGGAACGAGCGTGCATTAGTGCCACATGGAGGGAGGCTTTCATCGTATCCCCAATTGAAAGGAGAAATGGACTTCTGCAATATCTTAAGTAGATGTTGGGAAATATATCGTGGATTGCGTGAGATTTTTATATTTGGTTTCATTTTACTCTATGACTTATGTTATTGATTGTTATTTAGTTTTTAAAGATATTCATGTGGGGACTTTTGTATTTGTGTTGTGGCATGGGTACAATGGATTGCATCGGATTTTTATATTTGTTTTGCTTTCACTCTACGACTTACGTTATTGGTCGTTGTTGGGTTTTTTTTTTTTAAGGTATCTATATTGATGTTCTTGTGTTTGTCTAATGGAAGAGAGGCCAAATAGTGTGGCTAACGGATAGATAGCACCAGTTGAACAAGACTTGAATGAGTTTGATATTGACATTCAAATATAATATATGAAACCTTTGGGTTGGAGAGACATATTTTTCTGAACTTATATGATTTAATGAGGGCAAGAGGCTGGTTGAAAGATAGTAAGTATGTTATGGTAGATGAACAAGTCAAGATTTTCTTATCTTTGATTGATCATATCGAATTTACACCTTCAAATAGATGTAGTTGTAATCTTGTATAACTAGACTTTCATAAAATCACAGGGTTGCATTGGTGCTATTGACGGCACCTACATTAATGCTTTCGTCCGTGTCAAAGCAAATCTCATTTAGAGGCAGGAAAGTGAGTACCACCCGAATGTGATGTATGTTTGTTCGTTTGATATGGAATTTACTTTTGTGCATGCTAGGTGGAAAGGATTTGTCAATGATTTTTGGGTGCTCTTGGCAGCACTCAAGATTCCTCAAGTGGAATTTCCTCAACCACCACACGATATTTGCTTTGGCTATAAGGAGTAATTTTTATTATGATTGTATTACAGTTTCATATCATAACAAATTTATTTATACCTTCTTATAGGTAGATACTACATGGTAGATTCTAATTATGTAGCATTTTTGGGATTTTTAATTCCGTTTAAAGCTGAATGGTTTCATCTCGAGCGATTATAGAGGTATAGAGAGACAGTCAGGAACAGAAGAGTTGTGTTTGGTAGTCGGGATAAAATTCGGGGATATAATAAAATTTAAGGAAAATTTCAAAAAAGGGCCAAGTGGCGCCATTTTCTCAAATAAAGGCGTAGAGTGAACATCGTTTCAAATAAGGGCGTGAAGTCTTCAAATCATTTCAAATAAGGGCCTAGCTGAATGATATTTTTGTCTTTTAATCTTTTGGCCTTTTCTTTTTTGTTTTTTTTCTCCTCCCCTCCCCTCCTGTTCATCATCTCCTCAAGTACGTCTTCTTCAACAGGTCCTCCATCCCTCGCACGAACGGGAACTCCTGCTTGTTGTGCAGCACGTGCGTGATCGCCCCTGCCGCAGGGTTGCTCATTGCCAGCGCCCCTCCCACCACCACGCACCGCGTCCGCCCGTTTACCGACTGCATCTACACCGACTCTAGGATGCTAGGCTACGCCGACGTGGCCTGGCACACCTCCCAAAGCTGGAAGTTGAACTCGTCCGTCTCCAGCATGTTTGCGCGTGAGCACAGGAGTGGTGTCGAGCTCGTCAGATCGTAGCACGGCACCAGGACAGGCTTCAGCGTGTCCCTCGGCGTCAGCTCCCTTCCCGCGCTGTCGCTGAAGGACTTCCTCACGAGCCTCTCCAGCGCAGCCATCGCCGATGATGTGGAGCTGGCGGAGCCCCCGTAGGAGCCCGTCCGAGCCGGAGATGGGTTGCAAGCGGTAGAACTTCTGGCCGGGGTCGGCGAGAAACTTCCACGTGTCATCTTACCGGAAAAGCAGGTGGCTGTGGTCCTTTGTGGCGAAGAGCATGGCAGTAAAGATGCCACCTACGCCGGTGCTCGCAGCGACGTCAAAGTAGTCAGGGATGTTGGCGTCCGGGTTGCTGGACTTCGACTTAAGGGCGTGCTCCAGATAGACCAAGGCTTTGCCGGGGAGGATGCCCCGCATGCCGCTGCAGTCAACGGCAAGGATGCAGATTTTGCCTCACTGATTCTTGATGGCAGAGGGGTTGTTATTGTCCGCATCGGCGTCGGCGTCGGCAGGTGGTTTTTGGGTTCATTTGCTTGGGGACCCAGAGCTTGGGGTCTGGGAAAGAAATGAAGGAATGACCCACCCCTCGGTCTCTCTCTCTCTCTTCCCTGCTGAGTGCGTCAGTAGATGGAAGACGAAGACGACCATGCATTCAAGTCAGAAGAGATGATGAACAGGAGGGGAGGGGAGGAGAAAAAAGAAAAACAGAAAAGAAAAGGCCAAAAATTAAAAAACAAAAATGTCCTTAAGCTAGGCCCTTATTTGAAATAATTTAAGCATTTCAGGTCCTTATTCAAACGATATTCACTCTAAACCCTTATTTGAGAAAACGTGGCCACTTCGGACCCTTTTTGAAATTTTCCTTAAAATTTATCTTATCATGTGTTTGGTGCCTACACATGATAGGATATAATGAAATATAATAGAGATATAGCATGGATAAGATTATCCCATGATGGGGTGGGATAAAGGTGGATTGGATTTCTAATAACTCTAATGCAAAAGTTATTATTTTTTTTAATACGGTTTTCTCAGACTAATAAAATTAAAATAGTGTTAGAATATAAACAATATTTGATTTCTACTATGAAAATTTCAAAATAACGAAAAAATAAAAATAATTTCATTATTATTTATTCCCATCTTTATTTATGTATTTGAATTTATTTCTATCTTATAATATAAATTATGTATATATATAATTTATATTAATTATATATTTTAGTTATTTTAGTAATTTATAATATTAGTATAATATACTATTTAGTAAAATGTTATTAGAGAATGATGGAAGGGAAAAAATAAATAAATAAGAAAAAATTTAAAGAAATCAAAGGAAAAAAAAAGTAGCAATAAAATGAAGTAGGCAAGAGTGTCACGAGGGAGTCTCATCATTTTCGTTTGTGCAACTTTTTAGGCTTATTTATACCAATATGTCATTCATATCAAATAATAGACAAAATATGATGTGAAAATATCCGGCTTTATTATTGCCAGTTACCAAATAATGGCTATGATATAGCAAAATTCTTGGATTTTATACCCTATCCTATCTAAAAATCCTAACGATCAAATGTAGCCTAAGGGAATTGTTCTACCATAGGCACTCTATACTAAGGAATGTCATCGAGAGGTTATTTGGGGCATTAAAGAATCGCTTCTCTATCTTGAGACACCTGTCTACATTTACGATTCGAAAGCAAGCACTTATTGTAATTACATGTTGTGTTGTTCATGCTTACATTTGTGACCAAGACGCAATGGACAAAAAAATTTCTCTATATGGAGATTCGGAGTACTTGTTTGGACCTAGACAAGTGGAGATCATAGATGATACATTACATGAAGAGGCAAGTGAGATAAACATATTTAAGAAAAATATTGCAAATAAAATAGCAATGGATCACAATATGTCTGAGATTCCACGAATTTGTGTTTCGGACTTTTGCAACGTTGTTTTCAAATACTTAGAGACTATAGTGGATGGTGACTTTGCTGGATTTCTACTGATGATTTGGACATTTGCGTGTTTCCCACTTAAAGGAGAATGATATTGTTGACATTTATATTTACTAATTGCACTAAATTCATATTGAGCATTTAAAGATGGCTCATGTTTCATAATTAAATGGAAAAAATGGGAATATAAATTTTTAGGGTGGCAGCGAAAGCATTTCTATTGTTTTATTGTTCTAAGAATATAAATTTGTACAATTATCAAAACACATTCTTTGCTCGAAACTCGCCGAGGGAATAGAAATAGAAAAAATCATTTATGAATAGAAATGTTACCATACACACCCTTACCCTCTGTCAATGAGGACTTGTTGAAATATGCTTACATGGATGTTGAAAAGTAAACAATGTAGACATAACGTACATATGGCTCAAGTGATATAAAAACGACATTGTTTTGGCTGGGAAATCATTTGACGGGACCCGATGGAGAGCAAATGTGTCACATAAGTATAAGTTCTGGATTTTTTTATGTCAATAACAAGTTTAGGGTAAATTATCCATAGTTGGTATAGATTTAGGGTTTTTGATGTCACTAAAAAAAAGTTCACGACAAGTGTATCACAATGGGCATAGTTTTGAATTTTTTTTTTTTGGTCGTTTTTCCTTTTTATTTTTAAGTTTTGTGATTGTTATAGTTTTATGTACAAAGACATTAATAAAAATAATTAAACTTCTGTCCTAAGTATGTTGCGAATTAAAAATGAGAACTGTCGGAATAAAGGTAATGGAAACTAGCGCCCAACTCTAATGTAGAATAGGCTGGAGTGTGATCTCTTGGAAAAACGTGATCGTCGAAAATCAAATAGATTTCACCGATTTGAGGTCAGGTGAGCTCGGATTGCTCTCAAATTCTATAGACCGAAGCGAAATGGCCTTCCGATCAATAATCACCGATTTTCCATGACGTACGATGGATTTTCGCTTTTTGGGAGTCGTTTAGATATGTTTCGAAAGCGGTTTTCTATTTTAGGCAATTTTGCAATATATCCGATCATGATATTTGATTTGAATTCCGTTCGATTTGATTTATTCTTATTTGATTAGGGTTAGATTTGATTCGTATTTACTTTCTTAAGTAGTCCTATCTATATAAAGGACATCCGCCATTCGTAATCGGCATTATTATTAAATCAATTTCATCATATGCTTTGAAAGATTTTCTTGTTATCACTTCTCCTACTTCAAACTCCTTCCAACCAACCCAGGAAGGCTCGAAAGTAACTCATGAAACATAGGTTGAACGCACAAAGTGTCCGGTGGTTAGAAATTAGAGCACAAATAGCGAACAATCCATGATTATGATGCTAGGAAAATTAAATCCAACGCATGAATCATACCAAACTATACGGATTTGATGAGTCTTCGAGGTACGATCGACCCGATAAAATGGAAAGAAAAAGGTTAGCAAAACTAAACAGGCTCAACAAAAAACGTACATCTGACTTTCGAGCTTTCGTACCGGTTATGAATCGAGCATGATATTAGGACCAAATGTGCACGTTAGATGCACATGTTCGACGGTCAGGCCCAAATTAATCATGGGCCATAGTCTCAGGGGGCTATTTGATACACACTTGCCAAGTATGGGGCTAATTTGAGAAAAAACTGAAGTTCCGGGGGCACTTTTAGAAAACGGCCTCATCGTAAGGGCCAATTAGAACTTTCCCCCTCCATCTATCCCGAACCAGACTAGGGTTTCTCTTCCCCTCCGTCCACTTCTTCTGCACCTCCTCTTCATCAAAACCCCAACTTCCCCACCACTCCCAGGTCGCCAATCGAATCCGTCTCTGCAGTCAACTTCAAATCACAAGCCATGGTCGGAGGATTCGAGGTCGGAGCTGTCCCCTTCAACCCCGACGGCTGGGGCCCGCCGGAATCCGCCGCGGGCGCCGGCACTGCCGCCGGTGCCCTCCCCCTCAACGTCCCCTTCGCCCCGTTCTCCCGATCGGAGAAGCTCGGCCGCATCGCCGACTGGACTCGATCCCTCAACAACCCGTCCAAAAACCATAAGCAGTCGGACTCGATCTTCGACTTCTCGGCGGACGACTCGTTTGCGCCGCTAGACGAGGACTCCTCGTTCCGGCTCGTCGACTCGAAGCCCGCCCCGCGTCCCAAGTTCGGCCCGAAGTGGCGGTTCAACCAGCACCACCGGAGCCAGCTGCCGCAGCGCCGCGACGAGGAGGTCGAGGCCAAAAAGCGCGAGGCGGAGAAGGAGCGGGCGCGCCGCGACAGGCTCTACAACCTCAACAGGCCCGGGGCTAACGCTCCACGCCGCGAGGCTGCGGCGTTCAAGTCCTCGGTGGACATACAGCCCGAGTGGAACATGCTCGACCAGATTCCCTTCTCGACCTTCTCGAAGCTGTCGTTCGCCGTGCCAGAGCCCGAGGACCTTCTGCTCTGCGGCGCCCTTGAGTACTATGATAGGTCCTACGACCGCGTCACCCCGAAGAACGAGCGACGCCTTGAGAGGTATGGTTTGTTGGTTAATGGGCAACCTGGTGATTTTTGCTTTACTTTCTGTGGACCTTGTGTTTGCTATAGTCCGGTTGGCTTGATTGCGTTTGTCTTATCTTTTTCTTAGCAATTCGTAGATCTGTGAGCTCCGAGAGAATTCGAAATGTGATAAAAATTTTAGTTAGACGCAATTACAATGCATGCTGGGGCCCCATGGATGTTGGAAGCGTCTTATAACACTCTTGTAGCCTTGTTCTAAATGCAAAAGTCGCATCCTTTGTCCTTTGTATCATAATGCCTGGAACTCCTGAAAAGATGTTTTCTATTTTGCTGGGTTTTTTGGGGACAAATCTGTTCGATAAGGATGAATAGGACATTTGGGACTCATAGTTTGACATATATGGGAGTGGTTGTAATAATAAGTTGTTGAGTCCGTATCATTAGAAGATTGATTTTCTCTTCGGTACAAGGCTACTGTGAATTGGATTTTTTCTTTCAATCTAAATGTAGGTTCAAGAATAGGAATTTCTTCAAGGTTACTACAACTGATGATCCAGTCATCCGCCGGCTGGCAAACGAGGACAAGGCAACAGTTTTTGCGACAGACGCTATTCTTTCTACACTCATGTGTGCACCTAGGTCCGTTTACTCCTGGGATATCGTGATTCAGAGAGTCGGGAACAAGTTGTTCTTTGACAAGAGAGATGGATCCCAACTTGATCTGCTATCTGTGCATGAAACCTCCCAAGAACCATTGCCAGAGGCCAAGGATGATATTAATTCAGCATATTCTTTGAGTGTTGAGGCGGCATATGTTAATCAGAACTTCTCACAGCAAGTTCTGATCAGGGATGGAAATAAGGTTACTTTTGATGAACCAAACCCTTTTGCAAACGAGGGAGAGGAGGTTGCTTCAGTGGCTTACAGGTACAGGCGGTGGAAGCTTGATGATGACATGCATCTCATTGCTCGATGCGAGGTTCAAAGTGTCAATGAGATTAACAAGCAAAGATCATTTTTGACCCTTAATGCACTGAATGAATTTGATTCTAAATACTCTGGTGTTGACTGGAGGCAGAAGCTGGAAACACAGAGAGGTGCTGTGTTGGCTACAGAGCTCAAGAACAATGCTAATAAGTTGGCTAAGTGGACAGCACAAGCACTACTAGCAAGTGCGGATTACATGAAACTGGGTTTTGTCTCGCGAGTTCATCCTCGCGATCATTTTAACCATGTAATTCTGGCAATACAGCAGTATAAACCAAGGGACTTTGCCTCACAGATTAATCTGAATACATCTAATATGTGGGGGATTGTGAAGTCTATTGTGGACTTGTGCATGAAATTGAATGAAGGGAAGTATGTTCTTGTGAAAGATCCATCTAAGCCACAGGTAAGAATTTATGAGGTGCCAGCTGATGCATTTGAGAATGATTACGTGGAGGAACCGTTGCCCGAAGACGAGCAAGCACAACCCCCTGCGGACGATGCTGATGCTGATGCTGCTGAAATAAACGTTGCTGCAAATGATGTGGAAGACAAAGAAATTGATGCTCAAGCATAGAGGTGAACATTATACATTATCCACTTCTCAAGTTTTTCAACATTGATTATTATCTGCTACTCATCTGTATTTCGAGTGATTCATTCATCTCAATAGTGCTTTTTGATCTTATTTGGTGACTATAGGATGACCGTCTCTTAAATGTACTGTTTTCATAAACAATTTCATAATTATATATTTGCATATGCTATATTAAATATATGCCGTTGATAGCTAAGAAACCCGCTCTTCGATTTTACAAGCGAATATACCACTTCCTCATCTTTCTTGAGATTGAAACGTAGGTTGGTGTGATGCATTATCTTGATAACGGTGCACTTCGTCTGTTCATGTTTGTCATCTGTTTGTCTCTCATGTTTTCTCACTATTGTCAATAGTCTACTCACATCTCGAGCATATGTAGGATTTTACATCTATGATAAAGAGCAGTTTGTTTAGCTCTTTAATCCTTGGAAGATGACCTCACTTCTCTTTTCTTTTTGTTCCCCCTGCTCGGGAGGGGGGAGGAGTAGGAGGATAGATCCATGAGTTAATTGATGCTGTTAATGTAGCAGGGATTTTTGGGGTCAGATGGAATTGTGTTTTTTATTTTTAGTTTCCTAGTATGCGAAAGACATTTTTAATGTACTCTAAAGGTTATGCTTGAAATCAAGAAGTCAAGACGCATTTTTAACATGCATAATTAATCATGCTTAAATTTTTTGCAAGAGATTCACGTTCTCATATTTTGGCATTAATCTATCTGTTTTAGTGGTAATCTAATTATTTATTATTGGGCTGGTGTTGAATTTAGGAGCTTTTGTTTGGTGAGGTCGCATTGCATTACTTCTGTTTGGCTTGATTGTCATTGCTTTCTGTGCCAAAGACTATGGTAGTCAACTCTTGTGTATTTGCCTTGAGTTTGGTAGCTTGTGGAACATGCCTAATCAACCGCAACAATTGTATTCGGTTGTAGTAATGGATAATACACTCCTGTGCATGCCCACAGAGACAGTAGAAATAGGTGTTTTTTTTGGGGGGGGGGGGGGAAATATTAATTTTTATTAATAAAAAAAAAAAAAAAAGTTGTTTTTTTTTTATATATTTTTTTTTTTTTTTTTTTTTTTTTTTTTTTTTTTATCAACCAGGGGTTGGTTTTTTGCACTGAAAAGGGTGTTATCTCGTAGGATTGAGAGGGAACATCATACTACTTAATGCCATAAAATGATATAGAGCAAAGTTGCTTGTTATCACATACATTTTAATCATATTTCTGTCTATTATTTATTCGCTTATCTATGTCGCTTGCATTGCCTTTTATCTAAGCTTGGAACTCTTTGGGATGAACTGTAGAATTAGATTAACCAAGAGAGTTGAATTTGTCAAATTTGATTTCGGTAATTCATGACTGCTCTGTCTGGAGTTTGCAAATCCTTGGATGATTTCACAACAATTTACTGCTTGAGTGAGTTGTTCAAATTTCCGTCTGAGAGTGCGGTCATATGATCATTAACTGAGTGGGGTTGGTTTTTAAAATTGTGAGAAGTTTACAACCCTGCATGGTAGTTATCACTGATAAGTCCTGGATTCCTGTGCAACTAGCATGATTTCCTTATCAGCTCCTCTCTCTTCTTTCTTGCTTAAGATATATGCTGTTTGTAGCTTTGTGTCAATCACCATTTCTCTGCCATAGATCCGCTTATGTACGTCAGAAACTTCACTGGATTAAAATTCAGGCCATTGTATAATAGGAGGAAACAATTTTAGTTGTATG
Organism: Rhodamnia rubescens; assembly: GCA_021437795.1. NCBI lineage: Eukaryota > Viridiplantae > Streptophyta > Magnoliopsida > Myrtales > Myrtaceae > Rhodamnia > Rhodamnia rubescens. The sequence continues at coordinate 1,096,082 of JAILYA010000037.1, read as the reverse complement.
CGGCCACAAGTACCATCAAAAGTCGACCAAGAAAACCAATCTCGATTATTTTGGGACCTCAATTTTCAGGCTCAAATTGTTTCAAGCACGGGATTAACCATCCCCTTTCAATCGGTGCAGAGCTTTATGGAATTACCGTACCACACTAGCTTGGTTATAACCTCTAGGGCAAATAATCATCTGCTTGCAAGTTAGCTAATGTGGGAGAATGGCCAGTTTCCAAATTTATAGGTTTGAAGTATGTTCTATGACCAGATTTTATTAAGATGAGACAATCACAGATTATTCTGTCATTACTACTCAATACGCACTGCTTTCTGCAATATCTTTGTCCATTTCGGATTTATACAAATTCATTTGCTGCGCTCTTCTTTTGTCTTTGGATATTTATGTTGATACTGCTTCACTGATGTTCTCTCACGCCTTCAGGTTATAGTTGCAGACGAAGCAAACTGGAGAGAGTATGGAGCTTCTGATCAAAAGTCACTTTTTGTGGGTAGTGCAATTTTTTCCTTATTTTTTCTTGTTAGGTCGGGCATTTAAGAGTCGAAGTTTTGTTCGGATCCCTGCTTGAGGGAAAGTTTTGGATGAAGCTTGGGCAGTACTTAAATATCGTATTGTATTTAAACTGTGAGAACTATTTCTTCTTATGCATCTTTGCCCTGCCTTGCATTGCTACTGTGTGCTTGATGCTATCTGAAGTGAAGAAGCTTCCCTTACTTCCCTACAATTCGACGATGCTTCTGAGAACCAAATGAGGAATTTGAGTGCTACAAAAGAGATATTCCCGATTGTGCTTCTGAGATCCAATGCCTTTCCACGGGCTAAAAAGCACCTCCGACAATCCTTTGTTCTTTAACGTCCTTTCTATCCTGTTTATGTTACATCATCACATCATACTCTCTCTCTCTCTCTTCAGGCTTAGCTCTTTCGACAACCGACAAAATCGGTCGTGATACCCAGTTGCGAAATAATTCATTGAAGTATAGTGTGGTACATTTATGTGATTTATTGAATGAGTATGGCGTATGTATTTCAAAGAGATTACAGCGGTCTCTGTCTATGGTGTGATCCTGAAATTTTTCATAGAGATTTGAAGATCGTTTCTCGAATCGATTCATTTAAGTTTCTTTTTTTGTAGTTCGAAATGATTTGGAACTTCATGGAAGGGCGGGAACAGTTAAATTTCATGTGATGCAAAATTACTATTTCGCTTGCTTATGAAATAAAAAATTTCTTTCAGGCGTGAGAATATTGGCTGGTAGGTGATGTATTGGGAAAGGTACCAAAAATTTTCAAACTTATTGCATTGATATTAATGAAGTCTTAAATATTTTAATTGGGTTAATTTAGTCATAAACCGTTTTGTATTGGTATCAATGGTCGAAAATTAGCTAAAATTTTTTGAAATTTTTTCTTTTTATGTGATTTTCCTTTCGGTCACAAACATGTGGAATTTTTGTATTAATTTTTTAATGTATTTTTTGAGTTTTCTTTTTCTCTTTCCCATCCCTTTTCGTTGTTGAGGGATGCGTCGGTCATGGTTTGTGGCCGAAAAGGAAAATAATAAAAAAAAAAAAAATTCAAAAAAAATATTAAAAGTCTATAAAATATTCATGTTGGCACCTAGTGTCACATATGGGACCCGAATCCCATTAGTAATTTTCCGCTAAAATTAATCGTATGGACTAAATTGTTACCAATGTAAAAATGTTTATAACTAAATTGATCTAATTAAAAAGTTTATCACTGAATTAGTAACAATGTAATAAGTTTATGACTTTTTTTTTTTGTATTTTTCCATAATGTATTACAACTTGACAAGTCAGTGTGCCAAGTCAAACATTTTGTCACGGGCTGTATCATGAGATTCTTACATATGCTCACTGAGCATTTTCTTTTCTTTCTTTTTTTCCCTTAGAAAACCATGTTTATTTGGTACGGATATACATATAAAATAAAAACATTTACTAGCTGTTATCAATTATCATCCGAGGTACAGAACTGTCAAGTACTATCGGTGGCCCCATTGCTAAAAAAGAAAAGCTCTCTTATAAGTGAAGGCATCCAATGGGGCATCCAATGCGATTGAATGTCGAGCGAAGGTTCGAGTGGATTATTTACGACTGATCAATCATAACGTAATGTCCGAACAAAGCACCCGATAAAATGGAAGTCGATCATTTTGCCCGGTCAAAAACATAACTTAACTTGAAACTATTGATAAGAAAAAAAAATTACAAATATATATATCACACTACTATGCTATCACGACACATTTATTTTAAAAAAATTTCTTGTGATATAAAGAATCCTTGATTTATATTTATGTGACGCGTTTGTCCTTTATCAAGGTTTTGTCTGATGATATTTCAATCACAATAATGTTATTTTTATTTCACTTAAGTCGCATGGGTGTCGTGTCAACACTCGATGTCTATGTAAGATGTATTCTTAATTGTCCTCGTTAATGTAACTTGGATTTTTTTTTTTTTTTGGGCACTGAAAAAGTTTAGGGAAAATATATTTTAATTAGCATGATTTTAGGTTTTTTTTTTGGTTGTCACTTTTGCCCTTTTGACAAATCATAAATAATCTTATGCAATTAGATGGCCCTAAAAAAACAAAAAAACAAACCAGAAATGGACAGACTTGTGTTGTGGCTTCTCGTTTGGTACAATACTGACTTTTGCCCGCGGGCGTCTCTGCTTCTGTACAAGTCGCCATCATCATTTACTGAACTCTTCAGCATTTTTATTATTTTTTTAACTTTTGTGTTCCATATGCCATTCCCACTTTTCAAAAGTGATAACATAACATCATCTCTTTCTTCATGGTCTTGTAGGCTTGTAAGCACGTGTCATAAATTCTTTTTTTTTTAATTTAGATTTGACAAAATAATTGTAGTTGTATTCAGTAAATAAATCACAAATTGGTTCAAAATGGTAAAGCTCAACGTATATTTACTTAGACCCAATCTATCTCTACGGCCCTATCTTCGTTCCTTTCGCCTTCGCTCGATCCACGCTCTCATCTCAATTTGGGTATAAGTTTCCCTAAATTGGATTAACTATAAAAGTGTTTTAGTAACATGAGTTAGGTCGGGTATGGATTGAGCCGAGTTGGATTGGGTATGAATTACTAAATTCGTATTGTATGAAAATGGGTCGAAAACGGAATGAATCAATCAATTTCGATAGGACCATTTTGCGATCCGAGCCGACCTGACTCGTTTGTCGAGCTATGGCCGTGGAAGTTCTTTCTCTCCTTTGTTACTTAAGGAGGCAAGAGACGAGCCCTTCATGGATTAAAAGCTTTAATGCCCGGACAGTCCCATGAGGGATCAGTCCGTAGAAGCAGTACCCAATCATGGCCCTTCTGGTAGGCCCACCACTGGCTTAAGAAATCCCTTGAGTAGCGCTCTCTCTACTAATATGGGATTTGAGGTAACGACGTCGTCTCGCTGCACCTTTTCAAATATAAGAGTTTACCTCCCTTCATATTAAGAGTCGGCTGCTTGATTAAAGAGTTAATCTTTTTTTCCCCATGCAAAATCTATATGGTTAGGCTTCTTGAATTGCTTGTCTAGACTTTGCCTGCCCTTTACATTTCAAGCGATAGGCGGACCGACGGGCCGACGATCACCTCCGGTACAAATGTGCTTCAGAAACAGCACCTATCGAATTTTTTTTTTTTTTTTTTTCGGTTTTAAAAGATCTACATACCTTACTTTTCCATGATCTTATTGTCGTTAATGGGGCCGGGTCGCTTGAATTAGGATTAGTTCCGCAAAGCGTATTTCTCTACATGCACAGCTTTTGCCAGACATCACGTCACATCAACACTTGCATCACTAATTCGGACATTAACTCCATATATTAATTCGATATGTAGTGTCTAAAGGAATATTTTATTTTCGCAATATCGGTTCATTCGTTCAAAATCTCTTTTTGGCCCACTCGAAATGATCGAAGCCCGCTTCATTAATGTCATTGAAGAAGTCAAAAAAGCTTGTTCCCTCTTATTTTCTAACTCTCCTAAAATTGCTATGACAATTACGTATCACGAACTCCATCGAAGAACCACCCAACTTTTCTGTTTCATGAATATCCGCACGAATCGCACATGATCTTTCTACGAAGGACTAGCCTGTTTCATGCACGCGCGTTGCACGTGACTTCACCTTAGCCTGATTTAAGTTCTTTTGTTCCCTCTTTTTTTTTTTTCTTCCCTCTCTCTCTCTCTTTTGTAATAATTCTGTGAATTACTTTAGCCTGCCCCACCCAAATAAAAAACAAAAAAGAAAACAAGGGAAAAGCAAATGGAAAAAAAAATTAAATAAATAAAAAAAGGGACTGTTTTTCTCATTGGAAACCGCACACATTCACGCTTTGAGCCCCTATAAAATCCCTTATTTGCAAAACCTCTCTCTCTCACCACCCCTCTCTCCCCTTCTCTCTCCTCTCTGAGATGGCCAAAGCGTTTCTTCTTGTTCAGCTCCTCCCGCTAGCTCTGAGCTTCTTCGCCCTCTCCTCCCATGGCGAAGAGCTCACAGCTGCAGTGACCAGCGACGCCGTGAGCCCTGTCCACTCGCTCGCCCCCTCTCCGGCCCACCACCAGCACAGACACCACCCCGGCCACCACCGCCACCTCGCCCCGCCCCCGCCCCCGTCCCCTCCGCCGCCCATGCGCCGGCCCCGCACCACCACCACCACCACCATGCACCGGCCCCCGCTCCCATGGCGCACCCTCCACCCCACCCGCCGGTCCACCCGCCGGTCCACCCCCCAATGGGCCCCATGAGCCGGCGGTTCATAGCCGTCCAAGGGGTGGTCTACTGCAAGTCTTGCAAGTACTCCGGGGTCGAGACTCTCTTGGGCGCCACCCCTCTCCTTGGTCAGTTTCCCAGATTTTTCCCAAAGTCGTAATTTTTACGCTCCTCAGTTTTAAAAAGTGAAACTCTCCGCCTTCTTTTTCCTCATTTTCCTGTTCTTTTGCATGTTGGGCAAGTGTTATAAACTTGTTTAGTTTTCTTCCTTCCCTTTGTGTTCAGTTCATACAACAAGGCAAAGCAAAACAAAAGATAAAAATGACATTTTTATCTGGTCATTGTTATTTTCCCCTTAATGTCTGATGTTTTCTCGGCAATAGCGAGGTTAGGTTAAAAGATACCACCTTTCTCTTCCATCGATGTATGAAAAAGAGACTGAGATTATGGTCCTCTGCCCTTTCTCTTTGTCCTCACTTCATGAAATTTTGAAAATTGGCCAATGGCTGTAGACCCATTTTCCTATTTATGTAACATTTTTTTTCGGGAATGCTAATCATGGCCCTTTTTGCTTTTTTTTTTCCAGGTGCGGTGGTGAAGCTGGAATGCAACAACACCAAGTACCGGCCCACCGTTCAGACGGCCAAGACCGACAAGAACGGCTACTTCTTCCTCATGGCGCCCAAGACCATCACCACCTTCGCCTTCCACAAGTGCAAGGCCTCGCTCGTCTCGTCGCCGCTCCCCACCTGCCGCTTCCCCTCCCCCTCCACGGCGGCACCGCCGGCGCTGTCCTCAGGCCCGAGAAGCCCGCCCTCATCGACAACCTCCCCTTCATGGTCTTCACCGTCGGCCCCTTCGCCTTCGAGCCGCAGTGCAAGCCCTGAAAGCTGCTGCTCCGGCGTTCCGTCGTGTCACTGTAACGTTTCTGGATTGTGTTGATGAGAGAACTTTCGTGTCTACTGAGACTTTTGGATCTCTCCCTGTGTAGGGTTTTTCTACTTTTTTTTTATTAGGAGGTTGAAGATGATTGATGTGGTTCGACGATGGACAGTGAGTGAGTTCGGTGCTGGCTTAACAAACTTGCCTCTTTGATGGATCATATGTTGGCGAACGTACTTCCAAGAGGAATTAAGCGGTCACCGTCCGTCGACACCGTTCCTCGTCTGAGCAAACCACCGCCATTATCGCTCTCGTTCTCCGCCATCTCTCTTCCTTCCGAGTGCCATCACAATGGCTGCGTGGTGAGCGCACGATGACGGCGACGAATCTATGGTGTTCGTGTAAATATACATGGCCGAGAGAGGGAGGGGGCCGGTGACCCCGACGGCAAGTGGTGGTCGCAGCATCAACGATAAATTAGTTCGATAAATATTATAACTTAAACATGATAAGTATGATTGGTTCTTTCATCTCTAGCCGTCGCATCGTGTCAGGAACAAGGACCAATCCGCCGCGTTCCCAACGGCTCCTTCCGCCGCTGTAATCGGCTGTTTTTCAAAAAAAAAAAAATGAAGTTTTGAAGTTTTTTTTTTTTTTTGGGAACATATATCCATAGGCTTCACTTAGTAAGAAATTTGTTTTAATGGCAATAAAAATAAATTACAAAAACAAGGAGGGAAAAAATGAAAAAAAAAAAAAGAGAAGTGAACGGCTAGTGAAAGTCGACTGTGCCAAACGTTAATGACTCTTGTCTGATTTGTGGCAGACATACTGTCTTCAAACTCGCAGCTTTTTAAGTCTTGCAGGGGGGGGGGTCCCCCTGTCAAAGACATTTATATTTGTTTTTTTTCCTTTTATGGTAATGCTAATTAATTTTTGCAGCACATAATTATTTCCGATACTTCTGTTTTTGGTATGATTTTTCCATTTATTCTGCAAGACGAGAATAATCTATAAACTTTAATTCAACGTGTAAAGTGATTAATAAATTTTTAATTTCTTTAATATAATTTTTAAATTTTAATCCAAGGAATAATATCAAAATTCTAAATTATTCAAAAAAAAAAAAAAGGTTTTAGGATTATTGATAAATATTCGATGTTGTCCTTGAATTTGAATTAATTGAGGGATTAATTGAACATTTGCAAAAAAGTTTAGTGATTAAATTGCATATTAAAAAAATTTAAAGGACCAAATTGAACGGATTAAAAATTTACAATATATTTGTGTTATTATCTCCTATGATGTATTAAATCTATCTTTAAGCGTTGGTGGGTTCGGACCCAATCAAAACATCGCTACAATTAACGAGTTACTCGGCTTTTCAATTGCTGATGGCTTCGGACTCGACTCCTCTCTGCTACTAACCACCACGAGCTCGACTTCTGAACCAAGTCCGACCGGGGCACGATGTCTGAGATGGGGGCGGGGGCGCCCCGCCGATGACGCGACTTTCACACATGTCTTGAACATTGGATTCCCCTATATATATATATGGCAACACTTCCAAACCTTCGACTCTTATCCAAAAGGAGGAGATTTTTTTCCCCTCCGAGTATAGTAGTCAAAAAGAACTTTTTCAAACCTGTATAATTTAGGTGGGCCCCGAGCAAGGACTCTTAAGGTGATGATTATGGAAGTCGTGGGAATAAAATCTTTGGGTGCACGCGGGTGAACGATGAAGTGGGGGAGCAATCATAGCCAAGTCTCAATTATTTTGTGTGACAAACTTTGGATCCCCACCATGGATCGGGAGCAGATTTTGAACCGCTTTAGCTAATTCACTTTGATCAAGGGGGCCTCTATGAGCATCTCTATGCTTTCAACCTATGTCACTTTAGAGATAGTTTTGACGTTTTCTTGAATTTGACCTGTTTTTCGAAAATTTACTTATCAGAGAAAGAAACGAATTACCCACTTACGAGAAAATTTTGAATTTTCCACTAAGAGATCAATTTTATTTATAAAATGAACTCTTAGGCCGTGTTTCATGAGCCGGACATAACTTCGACTTCCTATCCAATGTTTGGGGCATCGCGATGTCCGGATATGTCCAAATAAAAAGGTCCCACCTAAGGGCAAGTGCATCAGCATAGTCGCGAGCTCCCCCTAACACGAGTTACCACACTTTCACCACCCATTTCCATCTTATCCCCGTCATCCCCCTTTGGTCACTCGATTTTCTCCATCGGAGGTTTCGACTTGCAACCGGTTGGTATTTCGCATGGTTGCCGTCGTCCCGGCGATCTCCCTATGGCGGTCAGCCCAACCAGAGGTGGTCGGGCCAAGCTCAGGCAGCGAATCGTGCGACCTTGCGAGACAGAGACTTGACCTGTGGAGTCACCCAAGCCATTACCGAGCAATTGCAAACCAGGGAGCCATTCGGTCCGGCCCGATTGGAGACTGAAATGATATGGTCCAGTCCGAGCAGAGTCAGGCTAGGTTCCGGATTTGATCACAAAATAAGAAAAATGAGAAAGTTCCCAAAATAAAAATAAAATATTAACACACGAGTACTTGAACAACTATGGATTTGTTCGAAGACATGGACTTCGCGGACCCAACAATAACCGTCAATATTAATCGATGCGGAGTTTTAAGGCCTGTAAGCATTATTCGAAAAGCTCGTTTAGAGCCGTTGTGCTTTAACATTGCAGCTGCTTTTCCGATTTCGACCTTCTACAATTTGATCTTTTGTTCCATTTTTTTTCTAACTCAACTTCCAGTTGACCATTTCCGAACTGACCGGGATTTTGTTTCGAACCGCGATCTACGACTAGACCTGCGCAGGGCTTTACTCTGCGCTCAACCAAGGACGACAATCGAACAGCCGCGGCAGGATCGTTGGAACCGGGATGACCGTCCGTTAGTCATGATGGATCGGCCAGCATGGCCCATCAATTGTCTGCGTTGGCCTCACAACAAGTTTGCTGAAAGAAAGCTCCTCCCAGGAAATAATCGAAATTAGGGGGAAAAAATGATAATTATGCTTAATTCGATCATATTAATGTGATCACGTAACATCAATTGAAAGTTTCTGGTCCTAATTGATGTTCCTGCCAAGCTTCAACTTGCTTTAATTTGTAGGGATGTTTATTGTGATTGTGAAGAAATAGATTTTTATTGGAGAAGGCCTAGCTTCCAAGCCGCTAACATCAACAGTCCTGAGATAGATATAGCTAGGGGTGTCAACGGGCCGGCCCGGCCGAGCCAGCCCGAAACTGAACATTACCGAGCTCAACCCGGGCCGGGTCGGGCAGGATTCTTTTTTTATTCTTTTATTCTTTTTTGTAATCAAAATCAATTAACAAATCCCTCAAATAAAAGAATATAAAAAAAAAAAATAAAAATAAATTAAATTAAAAAGAAAACATGGGTATTAAAAAAAGTCAGGTGGCGGGCCGGCCCGGGCCGACCTGGCCCAAGTACAAAACCCCGCCCAAAAAGCCCGAAAATTAAGTGAATTTTTGGGCTGGCCCGCCCGCTTGGCGTGAATTTTTTTGACACCCCTAGATATAGCAATGTATTGCAAAAAATTATTTGTAGGTTCGCAACCATGTACGAATCAAATATCGTCTTTAATATTCGAAACTTACGACTTACATCTTGAGTTTGGTCGTTTTGTGTCAACTCGCTTCGCGACATTCTCACCGGCCGGCAACCAACCCCCTAGCCTAGCCCCTCCGCCGTCACACAGATCGGTCGAAAGTGGGATATACTTTTAGTATTTTTTTTCCCTCAAAAAACCTACTTAACGCTAGGATTTGCTTCTAAAAGAAAAAGAAATTCACATAACGGGCAAAGCTCAGTATATGTCGCCCATCGAAGTCGAACGATGAACACAATTTTGAAGAATACACATGATAAATATTGATGTGGTCACATAACTTTACTGGAAAGTTTCTGGTCCTAATCTGATATTCCCGCCAAGCTTCACCTTGCTTTACGGATTCGGAATTATATCATGAAGTTATAAATTTATTGGAGGAGACCTAGCTTCAAAGCCACTACATCAACAACCCTAAGATAGATATTGGAACAACTGCAAAAAGTTATCTTGATTTGCGCCCACACACATATCAAGTATCATCCCCACTTTTAAAACCTGCAACTTACGTATTGAGGGTTGCTATTTCATATCAACTTGCTAACCCTAACTTTTCACTTATCAACCATCTCTCTCCCACCCCGTCACCACTCTGGCAGCCACCCCCTAGACTAGCCCTCCCGCCGTCCTTGACCGTTGCACCGATTATGATCGCTGCCTTCGATTTAGTCTTCTGTGGTTGTCGAGAGCGCCGCCATGGAGCTTGCCCAGCTCCCACAGGACGGAACTTGAGTTCTCATGACCAGGACCTGTGAGCTTCGTGCAAGAGAGGAAACGAGGCGTTGGTGGCGATGAGGGGCGTCGGGGTTGGTGTCGGGGGCCAAACAGAGGCATCGATGAAGGCATCGGGTGCCGACGAGGGTGTGTGTGTGAGAGAGAGAGAGAGAGCGCGCTATGTCATGTTTTGGGAGAGGGAGCTGGTTGTAGGGTTTTGGGGTAAATGATCTTTTCAATTTGGAGGAGATACAAACTGAAGATTTTGAAAAGTGAGGATGGCTTCTGATATGCAGGAGTGCCTTAATGCTTTTTGCAAGTTTTTTACGTGGCGCGATTTTTGAATTGTAAGTTTCACAAGCACGTCTTTTATTTATCATCACCCTTATGGTATCGTTTGAGTAAGATCATAGAACAATAATTTCGCATAGCTGGGCATTAGTCTTGGTTAGAGGTGTTGATATGGGTACATTACCCATTTTGGACTCTTATATTATACAAATAGACTGTCTATGGGTACTAAATTTTTAAAGGGCCAAATGAAAATGAGTCTAAATAGTTAATGGGCCTCAATTTTATCAGATTGGTCACACATTTGAACTCATTTTCGACCCATTTTCGGTCTGTGACCCGTAGCTTCCCAAGCATCACTTGTAAATGGGCCTCAATTTTATTAGTTTATATTTTATATTTTATATTTTACATTTGGGTTGGGCTAGGCTTGGGTCAATGGGCTTCAAATATATTAGTTTATAGTTTTTAAATTTTTAATTTTTATAAGTAAAAGAAAGAAAGAAAAATTAAATTAGAAAAATACAAAAACTTTTCAAGCGGGCGCCTCGCCGGTAGTTGCTGCCGCTTCGCCCGTTGTCGCCGCCCATCGCCGTCCACCGAGCCCCTCGCGTTCGTCGGTTGCCGCGCAAAAAAAAAATAATCAATTGAAAAAAATAATTTTTACGAAATATTAGAAAATGCAAAAACTTTTCAAGCCGTCGCCGCCTTCCACCTCCAAGAGCCGCCACCCACCGCTGATATCCAATGGCCGAGAAAATAAAAAATAAATTAAATTAAATTTCAATATAAATAAAAAAAGTAGTTTTTAAAAAAATCAAAATAAAATTCATTAGATTTGTATCGCACGAAAGTGTTTTAGCAATATCAATTTTCTTAACAAATTATAGAAAAATAAATATTGAATTATTTAGTTAAATATAAATGTGTTTAAGTAATACGGATTGGATTTGGTATGAGTTTTAGAATTGTCTTCATGAAAATGGGTCCAAATGGATTAAATCGATCAATATGGGTTTCGATCCGACCCACCTATTTGGCATTTCTAGTCCTGGCGCATCTTGTGAAAGAGCTAAAGATTGGTATCCTTACCATGACATGGTGGGAATTCAACATAAATCAAAGTAAGGCTGGAGATATAAAGATACATGCATGTAATATTCACGTATGATCATCAATCACAAGAAAAGTAAACGACAACCCACCGTTCCATTATTTCATCGAAAAGGCAACAAAAAAACATATATTTTTCGTGATGGCAACAAATTTAAAATTCGCTGATATTTTGTAATGGGTTGATGTAATGGGTCATTTGTTGTCTTTAGTGGCCGTCCCGTTCTCCTTATTGGTCAAACCATTACGACCGATTCTTCAGATATTTCTTGCCACAATACATAGAATAGCACTCTATACAATATTAAGACGTACGCATGTAATAGAACAGGACCGATGGATCGAGCCACCGAGCTTGTCGGTTCGGCAGAGAAGACGCATGCCGCCCTTTTAGGAGGTCACGAGATCGGAACTTAGCGTAGGCTAGCTTGTGAGTCGAGAAGAAATATGCGGTGAATCTCGCAGCGAGCATATCGGTCGAAAACGTGCTCGGTTCTCTAGCTTAAAGTTTTTGCTTAAGCAAGAACCATACGCGAGAATACCCATAACAATCCTATCAAAACTAATCAAAAAGGTTCGAAATTAAAGTGTATCAAATAATGAGGACAGTGTCCCTGGAATATATTTATGTGTCCGAAACTAAAATTAATTCACGAGATGCGTCCTTTGACGTGACGATAAATTTAGTATCCGAACTCCAACGTTAAGCACCCCAGAAGGGATGCGAATCGCAATACTAATTACCCTTTATTAACCGTCAATCAAACGGATGTGGGACATTGATGTGCGAGTCAAACACCCCCACTCCTGAATCTAAATCTTCCAACGTGGGAGTTGGGTGGGCTTGTCGGTTTCCAACTTTTGGTTCCGCAAGACCCAACCCATTTTCTTGAATGAACCGATGTTTTGAATCGAGATTAACTATAAACGATCTCTAAATTTCGAACTTGTCATTTTGGACTTTATTTTAAATGTAATTAATCTATTTGATGTGATATTCTTAATTTTTTATAAATATTCAATCAAGGTCCTCATTTTTTTTCATTAATCAAGTTTAGGGATAATATTTTTTAATCTAGTCCCTAATTTTTTTTTTTTAATGTTTCTCTTGTTCACGCCCCCGAGCAGAGCGTCGAGATAGTGCGACACAACTGCGGTCAGCACAGCACAGAGAGAGAGAGAGAGAGAGAGAGAGAGGGAAGAAGAAAGAAGAAGACAAAGCAAAGGCTACAAGTCAAATGACGCCCGCTTACGTCTCTTTGACTCTCTCTCTCTCTCTCTATCTCTCTATCTCTGTGTTGTCGCTTCGGTTTTGGGGCCCACACCCAAGTTGTCCGAGATTTCAAACTCCGCCGCCGGGCCGCACGTTACAACGTTGGGGTCGTTTACCCTCAAACTCCGCCTCCACGCGCTCCCACGCGCTCCCAAGCAGCGCGTGCCCCTCCCGCTTACTCTTTGCAGTTTACCGCACGACTCGCGTGGTGTGCGAACAGTTTGGATGCAACAAGATACCACTATATTTTCCCCTTTGTTTCCGGATAACTGGCGAAACCCCAAAGATATTTTGAATCATTCGCAACTTTGACCCAAAAATACTTTGTTTTTACTTTTAAAAAAATGCCACCAAGAATTAAAAAAAAAAAACTAAGTTATGTCCTATCACACCAATAATTTAATTTTTTTTTCCGTGTTGCCAAAATCCGTAAATTTTTACCGGCACGATAATACCATTCGCTTGCCACAAAAAAATCGTAAACTTTGCCCATCATAATATGAATACTCAGTCTTTTTTTACACCAATACCCTGAATGCCGGTAGCAAGGGTATTCGCGGCATAGTAAATATAGTTTAGGAAATTTCTTGACATAAACAAAGTTCGAGGTAGTGATATCGCAGTTAACATAATCTAGGTTCTTAATGACACCAAAAAAAAAAAGAAGATTTGATTATTATGACACTAATACCTCAAACTTTTTTTTATGTCACCAAAACCCTTAAACTGGTATTGGTATGGCAAAAAAAAATACCCTATGTCTACCACAAAAAATCCTAAACTTTTGCCCCCGTGACATCAAAACTCCGAAATTTTTGTTCGTGTCAACAATACCCCGGATATGTGCAATGTGTCCAAATTTAGGATATTGGCGTCACAGTGAATGCAGTTTAGGAGTTTCGGTGACACCGAAAAGTGTTTATAAAGGCTTGGGACAGTCGCCATAATGGGCATAGTTTAAATTTTTTTTTTTTTTTTTTTTGGGTGGTGTTAAGCCTTTCAATAAAGAAGTTTGCGAGGGCAAGTGAAAGAATGACAAGGTTGTCTAAAACCTTTTTTGCCTTTTGGGCTTAAATCAATATAGAATTGGTAATACTTCCACTAGATGCACCGAATTCAAACATTCTAGATCTAATTCTTCATTCTGTCCAATAGCTTTAAAATATACAAACCATTCTGCAAAAGGAATTAAGGAGTCAACCGGCGACTTTCTTTAAGTCAAGTCACAATCGACTTAAACATTTACATGTCGGAACATTTTTTTTCCCGTTTTTTTCCATTAAATCGAAGAAAAACCGCCCTTATCGGTGCGTTGGATCGGAACAAATTGTGGATTTTCTATCTTCAAGTTATCTTATTTTGTTGCAGTTTGTGGGGGGGGGAGGGGAGGGAGGGCAAATCTTGCCTCCAAAATTAAGAGAGTGTTTTTTCTAAAATAAATCATGCAAAAATTCTATACTAAACATACTTATTATTATTTATATGTTTTAAACCATTTGTGGTGCTTCACATTGAAAATTTTTAATAATAAAATTTTACAAGAATTGTAAGAGAAGGAAAATTTTAAAAGTAAAGTTTTGACCAAACAAAAGTCTTGGAAAGATGGTATCCAACTCAGTAACTCAGAGACCCGTGTAAGAAAGTTGATGGGGGCATTGGTGTGCGAGTCAATTTACGACTTCTTTTGCCTCTTCTTCTTCTTCTTCGGTATCACGGTTGCGAATTTCATTTTGATTATAACCAACTTAATTAAAAGTAACAACATGTGGTTAACGAAAAAATGAAATTAAATTAATTAATTCCTAAATCAAATTAATTTGAAAACTAATTCAAATTAGAAGGGATTGATGAAAGAACCAAAGTTGGATGTGGGAATTCTTGTATTTTTTTTCTTTGGGCATCATTGTTTGTTGCGCCATCTAGTTGAGGACTAATAGTCTTTTTTCTATGGGTTAATACCACAAAAAACTCCTAAATTGATATACTTATGACAAATTTTACCCCAAATTATTTTTTGACCATAAAAAATCTCAATTGATACATTTGTAACAAATTTACCCCAAATTAATATAATTGCGATAAATTTATCCTCCATTAGTTTTCGTTAAATTTTAAAGTTAAATTGCTTTGAATTGGATGACACGTGGCAATTGTCGAGTGTATAAATTACCCTCTATTTGTTGCGGATGTATCAATTTGAGATTTTTTGTGATATTAACTCAATTTAACTGAAACTAATATAAGGTAAATTTGTTACATGTGTATCGGTTTGAGATTTTTTGTGATAAAAAAAATATTTTGGAGTACATTTGTCATAGTTGTATCGATTTAGTGTTTTTGGTGGTCAAAAAATAGATTGAGGTAAATTTATCATAAGTGTACTAATTTGGGGTAAATTTGTCACTGGTGTATCGGTTTGAATTTTTATTGATATTAGCCCTTTTTCTACGGGGATAAGTGCATTACAAGTATTAGAACTTGTCACGAAAGGGCGATTGAATTTTAAAACTTTCAAAAAATGCAACTAGGTCATAAAAACTTATTTGAAAGAGGAATTGCATGCTAAAACTATCAAAACGTGCAATTAAATCTTAAAATTTATCAAATTGGTAAAAACAAGTCATTTCGTTGATTAAACTTTTCTAAAAGTTGTAAGACTCGATTGCACTTTCTTGATATGTTTTAGGACTCGATTGTACTTTTTGAAAATTTTAAGACTAAATTACACTTTCTTGATAAGTTTTAAGACTTCCAATATACTTATCTATTTTCTACAAATCGTGCTGAGCTTCCTTCAGCATTTTCCTTTTGAACAACTAAGCTTAATTCCTCGATTACAATTATAGAACGTAGACAATGGGGGTCTCCAAAATGGTTCCATACTTTCCGTACCCTCGTAGACCCAAACGAAGGGTTGTAAGCTCGGTAACCACCACCATTCCAATCGAAAAAAATCAATCACAAACAAATCTAAGAGTCATTTACGGTCTCTAGGCGGACCGATTCGTCATTTCCGAAGCGCCCTTTCTTTGACTTGTTTTATAGTGCTTGATCTATAAGCAAGTCATTAACTTTCGAGATCTATATTCCTGATTGCTCAGCAGCCTCCAGAAATGGCCATCAAATTTAATGGTCAAACCTTGGATGCGGGTATATAAAAGTCAAAGGAGCCGATTAAAACGTATCACCAACGTCATCCACCGGGATCTCCACCTCTCCGAGAAAAAAGATGGCGGAAAAGTCAAAACGGCAGCTTTCGTGACCTCAATGCAAGGTGATGAACATTCCAGCTTGAGCAGCGACCCCCAATCAAAGCATGGATAAGCTCATAATTAGCTACATGTGTCAACACAAAAAAATCCCACTAAGGACGACGTGAAAAATGCAAATGAGAAATCGAAAAAAAATAATAATAAATGAACGGCGTCTCGATTTTCAGTGGCCCATCTTCACTAGGTAAGGAGTCCGATTCGAGTCGCGAGTGAATTTTTCGAGTGGCTCGTGTTATGTTGTCTACTTTTGACATATCTTGCGTGGAGAGACTTCATGAGCTGGTCATACTTGGGATGTTGAGGTCGCGGGTGCCGAGTGGTGTGGAGCAATTCTTGCTCAATCCAAACGTTTCGTGGCGGGTACAAATCTTTATTGTAACAACGTTCAAGGAAGATCACTGCCTCTCAATATTTTGTCTGAAAACTAATCAAATTGTATCCAAGTAAAAAATATGATGTAAATTTTTTTAAAAATGGAAAATTCCTCTCGAGAGGAAAGTTCAATTATAAGGTGAATGAGGTGGATTTTTTTTTTTCCTAAAGGAGGAGAAATACTACTAGGGATCTAAAGATTAGTGTTCCTGACCCGATAGGCTTAGTTCAAGTTTTTCTGACCCGAGTCCAAGCTAGGTCAAAAGGATTGCACTTGTCAAGTCGTCGTCGTCATCATCACTTGCCCCTTCTCGAGTGAACCCACACCTTTACCCCGACGGCGCGTCACGCATCACCGCCACCCCCACCCCCACCCCCACCCCCACCCCCACCGCCACCACGACTCACGCGAAGACCGAGAAACACAAGTCTCCCCCCAACACATTCTTACCAAACCAAAACAAAAACCACTCAAATCACTCTCTCCTCTCTCTTTCTCTCTCTCTCTCACTTCAAAAACTCCTCTGGTGCTTCCTCTGCGCTTCTCTCTCTCCCTCTCTCTCCCTGCCAAAAGTTTGGTTTCTTAAGAGCTCGTGGAAGCTCGACCCGACCGGCGAGATGGAATCGTCGCCGAATCACCAAGAGAGCTCAAGCCCGCCTTCGCTCCTCCCGTCGCCGACCAGCCACAGCGTCACCACCAGCAGCAGCAGCTCCAACGCCAACAGCCCAAGAACCACCGCTAACCCTGGTGGACTAGCCCCCCACCAACACCACCCCCCGCCTCAGCCCTCTCCCAAACCACTGACCCGATCCGAACCCGCCAACCCCTACCCGACCACCTTCGTCCAGGCCGACACCTCGTCCTTCAAGCAGGTCGTCCAGATGCTCACCGGATCCCCCACCACCACCGCCTCCAAGCCCGACCCCACGCCGCCCTCAGCCTCCAAGATCCACAACATCCCCCCCATAAAGTCAACACCGAAGAAATCGGGTTCCGGATCCGGGTTCAAGCTCTACGAGCGCCGGAACTCCCTCAAGAACTTCAAGATCAACCCCCTCGTCCCCTTCTCGGGCCAGGCTGGCCCCGGGTTCTCTCCCCGGAAGCCGGAGATCCTCTCCCCGAGCATCCTCGATTTCCCGTCCCTCGTCCTCAGCCCGGTGACGCCGCTGATCCACGACCCGTTCACCCGGTCGTCCGCCTCGGCCGCCGCCGCCGTCGCCGCCGCCGCGGGAAATTACTCCCCCGACGAGAGAGTCGAGAGCCCCGGCTTGGATCCGGAGGTGGAGGAGCGGGCGATTCGGGAGAAGGGTTTCTTCTTGCACCCTTCGCCAGCCACGACGCCTCGCGAGGCCGAGCCGCGGCTGCTGCCGCTGTTCCCGGTCTCCTCGCCGAGGGTTTCAGGTTCTTCTTCTAATTGAACGAGCTCGCGTGAAGTGAAATAATCGTGGGGAAATATTTTTAACTTTTTTTTTTTTTTTTTGCGTAAGAATTGTTATATGCTTTGGTGGTAAATTAGCGACTGAGGATGAGGACGAGGGGGCGAGAGGAGGATGCTGAAATTTGTAAACCAGATTGTTTTGAAAGGGAAATGAGAGAAATTCTTGCTTCTTTCCATGGCTTGTTTGTGTATTTAGCTGAATTCTATGATTCTCTTTACTTCTTCCAGGACTAAGAGAAATTCACAGATTTTCTTTTCTTTTCAATTAGGCCCCTCCGCCTTTGGTCAATCAATGCATGCGTTAATGAAATTCACTGCTCCGACTGCAGTCTCTCTCTCTCCCAGTCAGGTCTCACCACTTTTACTGTGCAGTCAATGAGTAATGTGAGGAAGTGGGAGAGGGAATTGAACACCACCAGGTTGGGGGGTTGAGAGGGAGAAGAGGAAGAAGATTAGGGGTTAAAAAGAAAAAAAATTTAAGTCTTTCGTGGATAGTTGTGATTGGCAATTAAATTAAATTAAATTAAAGGGGTTAGTGGGGAAAACCTTTTGGGGATTAGCTGTCAAGGCAAAAGAGTAGATGAGAGGGCAAGGAATCTTGACCCTTCGGTTGGCTTTTCTCGAGTGGTGGTGGTGGGGGTGGGGAGATGATGCCAAAAGTGAGGCCACCAAAAAGCACAGGAGGAATTGGAATTCTTGTGACTGCTGCTTGTCTTGCAAGCGTTCCCCCCATCCCACCCCACCCCTTGAGAATTTCCCAAATTTACTGAAAGTTCTAAAATTTGTCACAAAAAATATAATTATGAGCTTTAAAATTTTCAAAAAGTATAATTAGATCGTAAAACTTGTCCCGAAATTGTAATAGAGTCCTGAAATTTTCAAAAGACGCAGTCGAGTTCTGAAATATGTCACGAAAGTGCAATCGATTGTTAAAACTTTTAAAAAGTGCAGTCGATGAAAGGTTTTGATTTTATTAATTTGATTAGTTTTAGGACTTAATCGCATTCTCGTGATAAATTTTAGGACTTCTAATGCATTTATATTCTCATCTTTTTTTAATTATAATTATAATTATATATTTTTTTAATTAGTATAATTAGGATGTGCCATTAGGGAGCTTGATTAGGGTCTAATCAAGGTCTGAAACTGAAAGGTGGCGAGTGGTTTTTCTTTGGTGGCCCAAAAGGGGATAAGAGAGAGATTAAAGCTGGAAGAAGTGGTGATTGGACAGGCGTCGTCGTTTTGGATGATAACTCATGATGATTTCTTTCTTTGGGTGGGCGACGAATTTCCCTCTTTCTGCTAAAGTGGGAGTGGGGGCTCTATAAATAGAAACCCTCTGAGATTCTGTCCGTTTGGAGAATTTGCGTGGAATTGTGATAGGGATTTCATCAGCTAACAAGTAACTGAACCTTGTAGAGAAACTGCTGGCTATTTCAGCATAAGTTTCCATTTTCCTTTTCGCTTCTTTCGCATGATTCGAATTTTGCGACGGATGCATTTCGACACTTTTCTCCCAAATTTGTAGGTTTTGAAATCTTGCGTGGGGTGCATTTCGATCTGTAAAACTCGAGATTGTAGAGGAACTTGGATAATATTTGAAGTAATTCGTGGTCTTTTTTTTTTTCCCTTCGAATTACATGCCTAGTGAAATGATCGACCATTCTTGTGAGAAATGCATATCATTTTTGCTCGTCGACATAAGTCGATCCTAATTGTTTTCGTTCCATGTCCGATTGACTCGCAACCGAAGGGTGATGAACGCTGCCGGCAGTGTTTGGTTTTGTGAATTCTGCGCAGTGATTCTCTTTTTTTTTGCCAAGTGACTGTCCTGGTTGAGACATTCTCTCGTGTGTTCCATCTTAAAAATCAAAATGGACCGTTGTGCGTATGTATCGTGACTGTATTGCTGAATAGCGAACGATCACGGGCAGCATCGAGTGATGGGGTCCTGGAAAAAGAAGTCATAAGATCTAGTGGTGATATTAGGACTAAGGTCGACACCAAGCTCAGCCTCATAAGATCCCCTTCTCAAATGGGGACCCCTTTGAAGGGAGAAATACTAAGCCCGGACCCCTGGATCCGGGACCATCGAGGCTATACTACACGAGCGCGTGCGATACACGGCAATCCGCGAGTGGGGCGGTGAAAAGAGAGGAGGGGGAGGAGAAAAAAAGAAAAGAGAGGAACTTTTGCCTGTTGGATGACCCACGTGAAATGGAGTAGTGGAAAGGGAAGGCAGTGACTCATTTTCAGTTTATTTTTTTCAGAGCTGGGGAGACCTTTGATTGTATTATTTACCTTTGAATTTTGGTGCAAAAGCAATCATGCAAAGGTGGGTTCATCTGTCTTTGAATCTTAAGCTCCACTTTCTCTTCAAACGCCTTGGCCTTTTTGACTCCAAAAGGGAAGACCCCACCTGATAAAATTGAATGGAGGCATGAGAAAGTGAAGTTGGGGGAGAGGGAAGGTGGGGCTTGTGATGATGAAGAACAAAGAGAAAAAGAACTATATATATATATATATATATATATATATATATATATATAGAGAGAGAGAGAGAGAGAGAGAGAGAGAGAGAGAGAGAGAGAGATAACATGGTGGGGTGTCAGCTCATTCCCCTTGGTGGTTTCTTGTCTGCTTGTCTCGTTTGAATCTGTGTGGAAATGTATGACTTTGTGGGCTCTGCAGCAAGGGGCGGTTGTTGGTGGGTCATCAATGAAGTTTGACAACTTTTGTGGACTGTGTTGTGTTGTGTGTGTCCCCCTCCTTTCATCTCTTGGGTCTTTGCACTCCTGATCCCCAACGGGCCTTGATCCTTCCCCCTAGAGATTATGGTGATGGAAATGGATCTGATTAAGGATTGCCTCAAGGTCGCGGTCCGGACCGGTGGCCCCGGCTCGAGGTCCGTGCGGCATGTGACATCCTTAGCCGTGGGGTGGTATGCATAGCTGACTTGAGCACGTGTCGCGCGGTGCTAAGGAGCGCATGCACAGCTCGTTGGCTCACAAGATCGTTCATAAGTGAATGAGAAAGCAGGTTACATGACGACACCTAGATTTTGGCGACCTATTCAGGCATTTATTGCATAGGAAAATCAAGGGTTGATACCGATTTTTGATGGAAAAGACATTATTGATTTTTGACTTGCATGCTAGAAGCATTTGCGGGACTACCAAAAAATAAATAAATAAACAAATAAAACTGCATTTCACACTTCTGCAAAGAGAACCCCGGGCTCCACTGCGGAGGAGGAGACGGACGAAAATCGTGAGGCTTGGGCACACCTTGACCGAGAGAAACTTTCCTATTATGAAATACAAGAGAAATTGCATTGCATTGAGGATAGATTACATTCACCTAACTTTCTTAATTTAGAATTGCATATTATGGGAATCATGTAGTAATTAGGAAATACCTAATCTAGATGAGGATTTAATGTGAATTCCTTTGCCAGTCATTAAAACTAGGGAGAATTCCAAATAAACTCGAAGTGTCCTCATTTTCTCAAATAAATGACCAAAAAGACTTTGTTTCAAATAAGGGTCGAAAAATGCCGTTGTTTTTCTCAAATAGGGACAATGGGGTTGACATTGTTTTAAATAATGGTCTAAGAGTACACTCATTTTCTTATATAAAAGCTCAAAATTAACATTCTTTCAAATGAGGGCATAAAGGTGGCTATGTTAGTCTAAAAAAAAAAAGGCTTGACCTCACATTTTTGTCCTGTATTTTTTTTTAAAATTTTTTCTTTCTTTTTTATTTTCCAAAATGAAAAAAAAGAAAAATTTTAAAAAAAAAAATAGGAGAAACCCAGCCTTCTGCTTCTGGCCGCCGCCGCCCCATTGCAAGTGGGTGGCGGTGATGGCTGGCAGTGGGTCGCAAGCGCCCCTCGCTAGAACCAGGGAGAGGGCTGCAATCATATAGATTGCATTTAAGTGAATGTCACATGTCATTAGTTAAATTAGAATTAGATGGGCATATCTTAGGTTAAAAGTACATCTCACGAATTGCATATTATTTGAATTTTATAACAAGAAGAATAATTCATTAAGAATTAATATATGTTACATTTAGAAATAATGTTTAGGTCATGTATACATTGCTTGGTTTCTAGTTAACACTTTGCAGAACACTTGATGCATTGGATATGATGGAGCTTTGCTTTGGACTTGCTCAGCGCATACATGTTTTTCCGTCTCCTCAAGCAATTTTTTTTATCATTTGATTATCGGGTGCTCCTTCCTTGCTTGTGGAATCGCATGATCACCTATAACATGTTGGTGGCTTAAGGTTAAAATTGACCGAGATTGCATGCAAATTATCTTTACAATAAAGAGAAAAGGTACTGAAAGGGCATTAAATATAACTAGCGTAACCAAGTTCCCGATGATTTTTGGTCACATTATCAGTCCGTCCGGGAAATAACAAGGTAATCACGGCGCATTTGTTCCCATACACCTTGTGAAGGGGCCAAGAGCCTCTCCTCTTCTTCCACGCTGAAAGCTCTCCTATTGATTCGTGTATCCAGCTGGTTGAACAATCTGAGCTTGCAACTTTTCCCTGTAGAACACCAAAAAAGCACAATCACCGCTCGAAAAATCTTGCTTATAAAGACGAACAAAGAGGGCTCCCTCAAAGTACTAGAAAACTTGGAGAAAAGAGATTTCTTGCTAAGTAATTATATTGTTTCGAGGATGTACTTGATCTTCCTTGGAGGTCTTCCACGATGAAATTTCAATTTTGAGGTCCGAATCTTGCAACAAGATCTTTAGTTCGACAACTTCAACTGGTCTCCAGCGCCCTCTTGCGGAAAGCTTGGTGTATCCTTCTCCACTTTTAGCGGATAAGGATTGAGTCTTCTGTTCCTCTGCTTCCCCTGAATAAACTAAGATCGAACCTTTTGTCTCAAGTCCTGAAATGCAGCTATTTCTCGCATTTGGCTTTCGGATTGCCGCAAATTTTTCAGTTCTCTCCCACGAAGGGGTAGAATCCGAAGACCTGTGCCTGGATTTTCAGGCTTCTGTGGCCCAAATGGCCCGATTTGCAAGAGAGACATAGGCCACCCGTGCTGGTTTTCAAGTGTAGGGTGTCTCATCGTAGAGTGGAAACCAGAAAGACTCAAGGATAAAACCAACAAACAGAGGTTTCAAAAAGGGTTTTCTGTCGTCTCAAGCACTTTTTTTTATCGTTTGATTATCAAGTGCTCCTTCCTTGCCTGTGGAATCGCATGATCACCTATAACAAGTTAGTGGCTTAGGGTTCAAATTGGCAGAGATTGCATGCAAATTATCTTTGCAATAAAGAGAAAAGAAAGGGCATTAGATACAACTGGCGCAACTAAGTTCCCAGTGATTCTTGACAGCATTATTTGTTCATCAAGGAAATAACCCATATCATGGCCCATTTGTTCCCTGTATACATTGTGAGCGGCCAAGAGTCCGTCCTCTTTTTCCTTGCTGAAAGCTCTCCAATTGATTTGCGAATCCAGCTAGTTAAACCGCCTGAGCCTATAACTTTTCCCTGTAGAACACCAAAAAATCACAATCATCACTAAAAACGTCTTTCTTTTAAAGACGAGCAAAGTGGGTCTCTCAAAGTACTAGAAAATTTGTTGAAAAGAGATTTCTTGCTAAGTGATTATATTGTTTATAGGATGTACCTGATCTTCCTCGAAGGTGTTCTGCGATCAAATTCCAATTTTGAGGTCCCATTCTTGCAACGAGATCTTTGCGCTTGGCATCTTCAGCTGGTCTCCAGTGCCCTATTGTGCAAAGCTTGGTGTGTCCTCCTCCACTTTTAATGGATAAGGACTTCGACTTCTATTCCCCTGCTTCACTTGAATAAATTAAGACCAACATTTTTGCATCCACTACTAAAATGCAGCCATTTCTCTCATTTGGCTCTTAGATTGCCGCAAGTTTTTCAGCTCTCTCCCATGGGAGGGTTAAAATCTGAAGAACCGTGTCTTGACTTTCAAGCTCCTAGTGGCCTAAATGGCCCGATTTGCAAGAGAGGGAAAGGTCACTCGCGCTACTTTTCAAGTGTGGAGCGCTCATCTTCGAGTGGAATCCATAAAAAAATCAAGGATAAAGGCAACAAAGAGAGGCTTTATAAACGTTTTTCTATCTCCTCAAGCAATTTTTTTTTTATCATTTGATTATGGAGTGCTCCTTCCTTGCTGGTGGAACCACATGATCAACAATAACATGTAAGTGGCTTAAGGTTAAAATTGACCGAGATTGCATGCAAATTATTTTTGCAATAAAGAGAAAAGGTACTGAAAGAGCCTTAGATATAACAATTGTAACCAAGTTTCCAGTTATTCTTGACCGCATTAGGTTCATTTGGGAAATAACCGGGCAATCATGGCCCATTTCTTCCTGTACACCTAGTGAGCGGCCAAGAGCCTGTCCTCTTCTTCCTCACTGAATGTTCTTCTGTTGATTCGCAGATCCATTTGGTTGAACCACCTCAGCCTGCAACTTTTCCCTGTAGAACACCAAAAAATCACAATCATCACTAAAAACGTCTTTCTTTTAAAGACGAGCAAAGTGGGTCTCTCAAAGTACTAGAAAACTTGGTCAAAAGAGATTTCTTGCTAAGTGATTAAAATGTTTTTTGGATGTACTTGATCTTCCTTAGAGGTGTTCCGCAATCAAATTCCAATTTTGAGGTTCCAATCTTGCAACAAGATCTTGGATCTTGGCATCTTCAGCTGGTCTCCAGTGCCCTCTTGCGCAAAGCTCGGTGTGTCCACTTCCACTTTTAACGGACAAGGATTGCGACTTCTATTCTCTTGCTTCACCTAAATAAACTAAGACTGAACTTTTTGCCCCAAGTCCTAAAATGCAGCCATTTCTCGCATTTGGCTTTTGGATTGCCGCAAGTTTTGCAGCTCTCTCCCACGATGGGGTTAAAATTTGAAGAACCGTGTCTAAATTTTCAGGCTCTTGGTGGTCTAAATGGCACGATTTGCAAGAGAGGAAAAGGCCACACACACGCTGCTTTTCAAGTGTGGAGTGCTCGTAGTAGAGTGGAACCCAAAAATGATCAAGAATAAAGGCAACAAAGAGAGGTTTTATAAAGGTTTTTATGTCTCCTCAAGTAATTTTTTTTATCATTTAATTATCGAATCTCCTTCCTTACTTGCAGAACCACATGATCACCCATAACATGTAAGTACCTTAAGGTTAAAATTGGCCGAGATTGCATGTGTTGACACAAAAAAATAAGTACTAATACCGAAAGAGAAGGCAGCATTGGTACATCTTTGAAGTTCGGTAAGTTAAGAATAACATATCGAATAGGCAACAGGCGTTGCTATGTTCCAAAATTCGGTAAGTTGGAAGTGATGCACCGAATGATTGCAAGGTCGCTAGACCCCAAAATTCGGCAAGTGGAGGACAAGGTTAATGAACTTCGAGATTCAAAGCATGTCAAAGATAATTTGGAAGCTTACCGAAAGAGTTACAAAAGGTTAGCCATGACAGCAAAGAAGTTATAAGCAAAAAATGAAAGTAATAGGCACGAGCGGATCGTGGGAAGTTATTTAAGAAGATTCAAATTTGAATCATTGTGGAAGTTATGAATCAAAAAGGATCATCCAAATTTTGGCGGACAAGCAATGAAGAACGTGGGTAAAAAGGAAATTATTGAAGGTGCCAAGATTCAAGATTTGACAATATGAGAGTAATTGATTGAGCGAGTTACAAAGGTGCGAGAAAATACAAGTATGCAAAGGAGATGAGGAAGAAGTAGATAAATAGAACATCCAAAAAACACTTACATCCTCTTGCGATTTAACTTTCGTTGCCCCTTATATTTTCTCGCACTTTCCAAGTAGTCAAGTTTATTTCCCAATTATCTAATGCTTTTTTAGGAGTATTGTAGTGTAACTTGTAGAAGTTTAGCTCTCGTGTTGATCTCAAATCCATATCCGATTCATTTACTTCAAGTCCATTTTCATACACTTCATTGTTAAGTGTATTTCGCCGAATCCTCCTCGATAGTTGAGCCACAAAACCCTCTTAATAAAAATCGAAAAACGAATTTTAGTGAAAGATTTTTCTCGTCGCAAAAACGAGCGAACGGCATGTAAATTATTTTTGCAATAAAGAGAAAAGGTGCGAAAAGGCATTAGATGTAACTACAGTAACCAAGTTCCGAGCGATTTTTGATCGCATTATTGGTCCATCCGGGAAATAACCGAGCAATCATGGCCCATTTCTTTCCCTATACCTTATGAGCGGCCAAGAGCCTGACCTCTTCTTCCTCGCTGAAAGTTCTCCTGTTGATTCACAGATCCATTTGGTTGAACCTCCTCAGCCTGCAACTTTTCCTTGTAGGACACCAAAAAAGTACAACATCGTTAAAAAATCTTGCTCTTAGAGATGAGCAACGAGGGTTCTCAAAGTACTAGAAAACTTGGTGAAAAGAGATTACTTGCTAAGTAATTATATTGTTTCTAGTTTGTACCTAATCTTTCTTGGAGGTGTTCCGCGATCAAATTCCAATTTTGAGATCTGAATTTTGCAACAAGGTCTTTGAGCTTGGAGTCTTCAGCTGGTCCCCAGTGCCCTTTTGCGCAAAGCTTGGTATATCCTCCTCCACTTTTATCGGACAAGGACTACGTCTTCTGTTCCTCTTCTTCACCTGGATAAACCAAGACCGGATCTTTTGTCTCGAGCCCTAAAATGCAGCAATTTCTCGGATTTGACTTTTCCATTGTCGCAAGTTTTTCTGCTCTCTCCCACGAGGAGGTCATGATCTGAAGAACCATTTTTGGTTTTTCAGGCTCCTGGTGGCCCAAAAGGCTCGATTTGCAAGAGAGAGAAAGGCCACCCGCGCTGCTTTTCAAGTGGAGAGTGCTCGTAGAGTGGAACCCAAAAAGGCTTAGGGATAAAGCCAACAAGGAGAGGTTTCATAAAGGTTTTTTTTGTCTCCTCAAGCAATTTTTTTTTATCATTTGATTATGAAGTGCTCCTTCCTTACTTGAGGAACAGCATGATGACCCATAACTTGTGAGTGGCTTAAGGTTAAAATTGGCTGAGATTGCGTGCAAATTACCTTTGCAATAAAGAGAAAAGGTACTTAAACGGAATTAGATATATTTAGCATAACCAAGTTCTAAATTATTCTTGACGGTATTATCGGTTCGTCCTGAAATGACTAGGAAATCCTATCCCATTTGTTCCGGTACACCTTGTGAGCAGCCTAGAGTGTGTCCTCTTCTTCCACACGGAAAGCTCTCCTATTGATTTGCAGATCGAACTAGTTGAACCCTCTAAGCATACAACCTTTCCCTGCAGAACACCAAAAAAGCACAATCATCACTAAAAAAATCTTGCCTATAAAGATGAGCAAAGAGGGTCTCTCAAAGTATTAGAAAACTTGGTGAAAAAAGATTTCTTGCTAAGCAATTATATTGTTTCTAGGATGTACTTGATCTTCTTTGGAGGTGTTCCGCGATCAAATTCTAATTTTGAGATCTGAATTATACAACAACATCTTTGAGATTGGAATCTTCAGCAGGTCTCCGGTGCCCTTTTGCGCAAAGCTTGGTGTGTCCTCCTCCACTTTTATCGGACAAAGACCACGTCTTTTGTTCCTTCCTTCCCTTCTTGCGGAACCGCATGATCACCCATAACATGTTAGTGGCTTAAGGTTAAATTTGGCCGAGATTGCATGCAAATTATCTTTGCAATAAAGACAAAAGGTACTGAAAGGGCATAAGATATAACTAGCATAAGCAAGTTTCCAATGATTCTTAACCGCATTATCGGTCTATCCGGACAATCATGGCCCATTTCTTCCCGTACACCTTGTGAGTGGCAAGAGCCTGTCCTCTTCTTCCCCATTGAAGGCTCTCCTGTTGATTCTAGGATCCAGCTGGTTGAACTACCCGAGCCTGCAATGTTTCCCTATAAAACAACAAAAAAGCACAATCATCGCTCGAAAAATCTTGCTTATAAAGACAAGCAAAGAGGGTCTTTTCCGGGAGGAAATATTCATAATGCTTGAGAGGACACAATCTTTTTTTTTTTTTTTGGGTCAAATGAGACAACACAATCTCAAATATAAGAAAAATAAACCAACACGTTCATAGAATTAGCCTACACTATTTTGATGTGTGTATAGTTTGGACTATATTTTGATTTGAGCTGAATATATTACGTGGATAATTCATGAGTAACTTTATCTTTTGTCCACCATCAAATATACTAGATTGGAAGCCAAATCAGCAACTCTCGTTAATTTGAATTGATGGAATGATGACATTGGGCATTTTCATAGAGTCTAAGAATTATGTGGGACATTTACCAAAAATTCATGGATGACATTAATCAAATGAAATGTTCGGGGGACCGCATGAAGCAAATTTAAAAGTTCAAAGACAACATAACGCGTTGAGCCGAAAATTCGGGGATCATGTGTATCATTTTCTCAAAATCTTAATAAACAAGGCACCGTCGCACACGTCACTAATCAAGTTAAATCTTTCGAGTAAAATTTATTTATTTGTTTATTTAATAAGAGCTCGAGCATTTGATAATGAATTCTATATAAAATATAAAATGAAATCAATCGTGCCTTTTGGTGATGGCAATGGGTGTTGAACCAGGATGATAACCATGTTGGCTGGAGGATGTTCCATGCTTGATTGAAAAGGCTCTTAGCAAGTGGAAGTTCGAAAGATGTATTTGGTCAAATTGCGGCATGGAATACATAACCCTGGAAGCTACGGCGCCTATCGAAACACAAGGATGGCACTCGTCTTGATTCCCACCTCCCAAGGGTGGGATAGAGACCGATCGTCTTTCATCCGTACGGTGGGTCAATGGGCCTGGATGAAAGCCCATGGGCCGGGAATTCAATTTTTAAAGACCGAAGAGACCTGCTGGGCCAACTCGGAAGGGCTTCTCTGGCCCATTGCCCACGGCCAATTAGGTGGCTAAGGCCGATCGCACTGATTCCCTCAACCCGAATTGGCTCTTAATGGTCAATGTATGGACTATGGACTGTGGAGACCCAAATGTTATTTTTGCCGACTTTAATTGAAAGTAGTACGGCAATGCCGATCCACCCGTGTCCTCACCGTTAACGGGACCCTGGCAAGATCTGTCTCGGCTGCGGTTTTCTGTGCAGCCTTGCGACTCCCTGCTGCACTCGCCGTCGCGCCTTGATGACGTGGCTAATTCCTTTAAACGAAATGGTGCTGATGTGGCATTCCACGTCACCATTCCAGTTTGCGCATTCAAAAACCAACTTAAAACGAAATTTTTTTGTTTCTCAAGGACCCAATTGCAAGAAAAAATTCAGTGACTCAATTGAATGTTTTACAAAAAGTTCAAGGGACCGGGCGTTCCCTTGTTCCAAAACAACATAAAAATAGATCAAACATCATCATATTAGTTATAGGTACGAGCCCCGACGCACCCAGGATTGAACCGGCTGGGTCAAATCTGTCAGCTCCATGAAATTCTGTTCTCAAAACTGATGCTGAAGAGTTCATTCACAGCAAGCAGATCTCCAGAGAGAAATCAGTTTCCCTAATCTTGCTGCAGATGAGCAGCATTTTCTTAAGCCATTTCGCTCTAGGACGATGCGAAGATTGACTTGCTTCGGGCGGCATAGCAGCGATCGTAAGCTTACCGTGTTCCGAACACATACCCAGTTCCATACAAATCGCAAAAATGAATTATGGGAATCGTCGGTGTTTAACAAATGTTATGGAGGAAATTAAATGGCATTAAGCAAAGCGAACAATCAAACCCTTCACATTTCTCTCTTCCATGTGACTTTAATCCCCCTCTCGTTTCTTTCTAGCCCGTAATTCTCTTACAATGCGTGATGGCGCTGCACCCGCGCTTGTACGGGTTGGCCCGCTTCATCTTGTTGCAGTTGTAGTAGGACTGGCCGCGCCGGTTGCATGGGACGGTGTTCTTCTTGAGGGCGCCGTAGCTGATGTATCGGCGGTTCCCTGCGAGCTGCCGCCGGTTGGCCTCGGAGTCCATCATCATCTCTTCGAACGCTTCCATGGAGTCCCCCACCGACACGCGCAGGTCGCCGGCGCCAATGAATCCAAAGGAGTGGGGCGACGACTCGGCCGCCACGGCCAGGGACAGGAGCAGGAGCACGGCCCAGAACTTGAGTCCCATCACGGCAAAGCTAAGGAGGAGGAAATTTCCCTCGAAAATGTCAAAAGGCTTTGGCAAAACAAAGTGCAAATTCTCTCTTGTTGTCTCCGACCCTTCCTGTTGGAGGAGGGAAGAGATGGTTATTGAAGGGTATTGGTGAGAGATGATAAGGATGCGCACTGCTTAGTTTAGAATTCGATTTCGTTTCTCGATCTCGTGATTCAACGTGATTTTGGGGGTTCCACCGTTTCTTGCTCCTTGCTTTTCTTGAGGCTTTCTCAACCGTTTGGACATGGCTCAATCACGCTATGATTGGCAAATTCTATGTTGTCGTTTTGACTCAACCTTTCCAACTAACATTGCGACACGTGTGATCGGATCGATTTTGCGCAACAAGAATTTTCATAGAGATTATTATCTTCGATGAAGTACAAGAGTTTTAGCTTAAAAGGGTGATTAAGAAATGTTCGATTAGACAATGTTAATATCATTTCGACTAGTGGAATCGAGAATTTCAATCAACCATGGCTCGCTCTCAATATCACATCAAGAGTGAGCGGGACTCTCAAAACCAAAAGCTCCATTTGCTCGTTTAACAAAGTTGAGCGCAGTATATTTTGAGAAAATTTCAAATAAAGACTTAAAGTGAAGAGGGAAAACGAAAAAGAGAAAATGAAAAGAAAAAACAGAAAATAAAATAAAACAAAGGGAAACAAGAATTTAATGCTTTTCTTTCTTCCTTCTTCCATTTGAGATTGATATTAGTCTTAGGCATTTCACTTGAGTTCGGCACATTTGTTTTGAAAGATTGGAAAAAACAAAACTTTATACTTTTATTTGAGAAAATGAGAAAGACTCAAACCTTTATTTAAAAAATGCGCCAACTTTAAACTTTTGTTTGTTGAGAAAACAATAAGACTTTTTAGATTCTTATTTGAAATTTTCTGTACCGTTTTATAATATCACCATGTGCTTCGAAAAATAGAGAAGTACAAAACTTTAGGAAAAGGAATCAAGAACTGTGCCAATCTCTCTGGAGCTCATTATCCATTTATTGCCACCATTCCCATCAGAGAGAGAGAGAGAGAGAGAGAGAGAGAGAGAGAGAGAGAGAGATTCATCCATAGTTGGTTGTGTGAGGTCCCCTTTGCCTCCATTACTCCCCTTTGGCCTCTTTCTCTTTGTTGTGTCTGCTCTTTTTAGGCTTGAGGAAGCAAAAACAGAAGCAGCATGGCAGCTCAAACACGCACATTCATTCATTTCCTTCCTATGCTTAGTTCAAGTTCAACTTGGTCATGAACCCTAACTACTTAGTTCTCTTGAGGAAGCAAAAACAGAAGCAGCATAACATCTGAAACAAGCACTTTCATTCATTTCCTTCGTATGCTTAGTTCAAGTTCAACTTGGTCATGAACCCTAACTCTCTCTCTCTCTCTCTCTCTCTCTCTCTCTCCAGATGCTATTCTCACAGATCAGAAGGTGCCCGTCCTTCCTTTGACTTTCCAGACCAATTTTCCTTTCCCTAAGATAACTTATGTTTGGTTGCAATGGAATGGGATAAAGGAGACACTTCCTTTTGCTTTTCATTTCGTAGCCTCAAAAATCTGTGGATTGTCCAAATGCTTCGATTCATAACCAAGTTAATAACAGAGGGATGATCGTGAGCGAGATGACGACGATGAATTTTGCATTCTATCCCCCCAAAAGGAAAATAGAATCATATATTACAATATGGAAATGAAAAAGAACTAGTGAGAAGGCATTATGAAGAAGAATCCATGCTACATACAGATTCGTCGCATCGGCCCCATCACTTCCACAATTCTTCCATGGGAATTCCACGCTCGAGAGCGACGTCGCGGAATTGCCTCATCTTCATAACTGCGACTACGGTCGCTCTTGCATTGTTAAGGGCGTTATTGCTCCCGAGCTGCTTCCCCAAAGCATTCTCAACACCGGCCATTTCTAGAACTATCCTCACAGCTCCTCCGGCAATAACCCCAGTACCAGGAGAAGCGGGTCTTAACATCACTTTTGCCGCCCCATAATCTCCCTCCGACCTGGCATAAATCATAACTCATTATAGAAACAATCATGTTTAGGTTTACTTACACCACATATGCACCCCAAGTGTACTACCTGGTGAAATTCAACTACTGATAATGGCCAAAAGAACTTCCATCAAAGGAACCAGCAGAAAGTGAATACTTTACCAGCATCACACTAAAAACTCTTGTACTTAGTAAATACTGGACAATACTTCTGACAGGAAAGCCCAGTGGGACAGCATTACCTTAACAATTCAAAGACACAGAACTCGAAATTCTTCTAGCAGGAAAGTCGGCCAATATTCCAACACTTAAAGGCGCAAAATTCTTGGGGCAGGGGTGTTTTTCCAGATCTGGCTACCATTGATCAAGATGAACAGTTAGATTTAGACCACTTGCATGAAAAACCTCATCCTAACAAGAATGTACTTCCCCGTAAAAGTAAGATGCCAAACTATCGCCCACAAGCTTTCGAGTATTAAAGCTTCAATGTACAAAAGTAGACAAGCCGTAAAAGTAAGATGCCAAACTATCGCCCACAAGCTTTCGAGTATTAAAGCTTCAATGTACAAAAGTAAACAAGGCAGAGATACTATTGTTTGGTTCATTAAAGACTAACACCATTAGCACTTGAATACGAGTTGTCATTTAGCAATCTGAAATCCAGCATCTACAGCTGAACTGAGAGAGACTGTAACCTACCTAATGTACATTCAACTGTAAAAATGAAAGCACCACAAACTCTACGTGTCCATGTAAAATTTTATTCTAACAAAAGACGATGATTTTGGAATCCACTGCTTTTTGGAATCGACTGCCTAAACCATTCCCTGAATTTCTGAAGCTACGTAATACACTTCCCAAGTTAACCAATGAAGCCTCCAAACAACAAGCCATCAAATGAGACTAGCTATTTATACCAAAACTCTGTGCACAATATTTTGCGATCATTAAAAGTAGCCACCGTTGGAGCATTTGTAATGGCACCCACGGCAGCAGAAAGATCCCATAATCTCTATCAAACTCAAGCATAAACTAATTCATATCTACTTGATAACCACCTAGAGAAGTAAGATGACACAAGGATCTAACTTCAGGGAAGAGAACAGGTATCTTTCAAAAGAGGAATATGTCCGCATGGACATTCTTGATAACCATTTATACCTGGTGATCCCGACTTCGTAAGCACAATACAGTGGACAGAAATCCACAAGCATCCAAACCACATCACTAACGCTAACTTTTACATGATGGCTAACGGTAACCTCCAAAGCGTAACGACCCCTACTTCTTCACATTTATCAGAACATCGACAAACTAGAATTAGCAAAATGCATTCTCACAAAACCAGCGCCATGTTGGAAGATGCCTTCAGCTGCTTTTCAGTGCAAAACAACTTTAGAGCAAATCGAGAATCAACAACAGAATAGATTTCCTTACACAGAACTACAATCTTTGAGTTTCTATATGCCAGTCTTTATTAGCAGATGCAACGGCTCGATGCAGAAGGCAACCCATCTTAGCCTCTGCTCACACGGTCTGCAATGAGTTTCATGAAGTCCAATTTCTATTGAGCAAGAGCATTACAACATATGATCTTCCAGAATTCACCCTATCACATTCCGCTAACTACATCCATCTCGCCTCCCCTTTCCTCTTTCTGTTATCCAATACCCTCAACATCTATAGGAACAGAAAAATTTCTACCACAACACACTCTCAAGCTCAACACTCATTCAATCACCCAGATTCATCCCACAGCCACCTCAAACACGTCATTCAAACTACATTACCACAAAACACCCAAAACCTTCATAATTAAACATAAAAAAGAAGGGAAAAGGGCAAAAAAACAATCCCCCATTTACCTGTGAGGAAAAGTCAGGTACTTGGTCATCGGCACGGTGATGATGTTGCGCCGCGCGTTGACTGCGGACTTCTGAACAGCGGCGATGACCTCCTTCGCCTTCCCCACGCCGACGCCGACCTGGCCCTTCTTGTCACCGACGACCACGATCGCCCTGAAGTGCAGCTGCTTCCCTCCCTTCACCACCTTGGTGACCCTCCTCACCTGGACCACCCGCTCGTCGAACCCATCCTTCACCTTCTCCCTCTTCACCTTCCCGAACCCGGTCGTCTTCTTCACCTTCGAGTCCATCACGGAGATGTCGTTGCCCAGCACGCTGACCCCACTGTACCCGGGCCCGTAGAGCTCCTCGTACGCGGCGGCGATCTCGTCCTCGGTCTCGAGGGGGCCGTCGTCGAAGGACGGCGGCGGGACGAAGCCCTCGGGCGGGGCGGGCGGGTCGAAGGCGACATCGGCGTCGGGGTTGACGGTGTCGAAGAAGGAAGTGTCGATGTCGCCAGCCTTGGCGACGGCGGCGGCGGCGGGGGTCTTGAAATGGCGGAGGAGTTAAGGAGAGAGAATTTGGGGAAACTGGAGGAGGGCTTCGAGGGTTTCAAGAAGAGGACGACACGGGGGCTGTGGTGGTGGTCATGGTGGTGGGAGGAGAGGGAGGAGAGATGGGTCGCAGAGAGGGTCGACGTGGTCGCCATTGGAGAGTGAGTATGAAGGGAGGGATAGAAGAAAAGAGAGCAGGGTAAAGGGCTTATCCTATTTTCCCTCTGGTCTGGTTCGAGAGGGAGGGAAGGAGATGAGGGTGTTGGTGACGTGGATGCCACGCTGGCACGCTTTTGCTGACTTGTATGATGAGCCAGCGCTATGGTCAAGCGACCTTACACGTCGGAAAAAAAAATACAAACAATTTACTGGAAATATGGATTGCCCTTTACTCCCCCATAAAAAGCTGTTTATACTTAATAAACATGTTCAGTACGTGGGAAATGATCCCTATGGTGAGCTTGTTTTAGTGAAAAAAAAAAAAATCTTGCGAATTAATTTCCTGAACTTTCATGCATTTGGTTGGTTGAACATAATCAGCCAATGGAAAATCATTTACGATCAAAGAAAATATGCAAGTTAAAAATGAGTGCCCTAGCCCGAGAAGTGAAAAATATTTTCCTGAAAAATGATTCTCCGAAAAGTATTCTACTTAATCATGAAATTTTTCCTGAAATAAACATGCCTTTAATTACACTAAAATATTTTGGTTGACAAGGGGCAAATTTTTTTTTTTTCAGAAAAGTATTTTCCTTTTACATGAAATTTTTATGAAACAAACATAGCCTTAGTTATCATAAAATATTCCCAATAACAGTAAAAATACTAATAGGTGATGAACCTTCCTAGTAACGTTTAGTTTTTCATTGGTGTATTGGCAACAAAAATGAAAAAAATATTATAAATGATATAATTTTTGTCTGACACTCACTTCGATGCTTAATTTTTTTTTTTAAACTATCACTTGAGTGCTACTATTGAAAAAAAATATGATCACATCATCGCTATTGCTGATTTGTTTGGTCGAAAAATCCGACGTGACAAAATTTTATAGTATACCATCTGGCGTGGCTCAACGGCATGTTGCGTGTGTGTTATTTGACATAACTTAACGAATTGGGGCTGAATCCTTTGTCTTCTTGGAACCCTAATTTCATGGCGGTCTTCAACCTAGGAATTGGGATAAAATTAGGCGCTAAAATTTGCAATGGAGAGGAACGGCTCCCGATCGAGACAGGCTAAGTCGTAGATTTATTTTCTAAAATCATCTGAATTTAATTCCTCTTAACATTTTCCGTTATCTTAAATAAGCCACATCGGATTCGAAATTTTATTTAAAAAGTGACGGAGCATGAATTGCTGAAGTGAATGTAATCTACTACATAAAAAGTACGGCTTTAGGGATATTAGTTGGTATTAAAGAATTTACTTAGAACAAATGAGATTTACACGTGACTGCTCTTGTTGAATATGACTTGTCTGTTGTAAATTTGTATTCTCCTTGATTGATATGCCAACCTTGATGACTGCAATTTATTCATCCTAAATATTGGGGAAAAATTACAAAAAAAGTCCCAAATATATTGTAATTGTGTTAATTCAATTCTAAACCTATTTTTTTTTCGATTGAGTCCTAAACCTTTTATAATTGTGTCATTCAGTTTATTTGGTTGGTCGGCGCGACTTGACAATTAACTTTAAATTTTATTTTTAATTTTTTTTCACTTTTTAAATAATTTTTTCCTTTTTTTTAGAGTTTGGACCGGTGGCCCTACCGGTCACCGGTTGAGGGCTATCAAGGGACCCGACCCTCGACCCGCCGGCGAAGAGGGCCGGTGACCTCCCCACGGTGAGCCCAATAGCCGACGAGAGTTGCAAGCCCTCGCCCGGTAGAGCGAGGACTAGCGACCCTCGCCGCAATTGCTATAGTCGTCTCCTAGGCAAGGGCTCGCGGCCCTCGCCTAGTGGTCGGCAAGGGCCGCGACCCTCACCCTACTAGCCCAAACCCCAAAAAAAAAAAAAAAAGAGAAAAAATTTATTAAAAAATAATTCAAAATTATGAAAATATTATTGAAAAATTCCCATGTCGGCGCCGATAGTTAAATGGATGAATTGACACAATTGCAAAAGGTTTATGATTTAATAAAAAAAAAGGTTTAATAATGAATTGGCACAATAACAATAGATTTAGGACTTTTTGGTAATTTCCCCAAAGATGAGTCATGCATGGCGCACATAGATCATTCTTTGTAAATACAAATCGTTCTAAGTAGGTTTTTTTTTCTTTCAAATATAAGCTTTTCTCGAAAATATATAGCTTGTTCTTGAAAACTTTCTATATTGCTTAGCCAACACATCTGTTTGTTGCATTTCTCATTCTTCCGAAAGCTAATTATACATATAAAAAAAAAGAACAAAAAGTTATATATAAGTAATCCTTTTGATGGGAGAATCACAAAAAAGTCAAAATCTATTGCAATTGTGTATATTAACTGTTAACCCCTTTTTTTATTGATTGAATCCTAAATCTTTTACATTTGTGACAATTTAATCTATCCAACCAATTTTAGCTAAAAATCACCGATATAGACGCGTCGATCATCCTACGTGAGTGCGGTGGCGTTGATGT
This sequence comes from Rhodamnia rubescens, assembly GCA_021437795.1. Classification (NCBI taxonomy): domain Eukaryota; kingdom Viridiplantae; phylum Streptophyta; class Magnoliopsida; order Myrtales; family Myrtaceae; genus Rhodamnia; species Rhodamnia rubescens. Next base: position 1,059,073 of record JAILYA010000037.1, on the reverse strand, counting down.
GAAATTCTATTAACAACCTTTATAATTTTTTTCAATTTTTTTATTTAAATTTCATTTAATTTTCTTTCCCTTTTTTTTTTGGTTCTCTAGTCGACTAGCTGGAGAAAGAAGGAAGTGAAGAAAAAAAGAAATAAAAAAGAAAAAAATAATAGAAAACATTCAAAAAAATATTTAAAATTATCCACGTCAACGCCATACGCCATGCAAGATCATTGGAGTCCATGTCAACATTTATGGCCAAAATTGATTGGATGGACTAAATTGGCATAAATATAAAAAGTTTATAATTGAATTGGCTCTATTGCAAGAGGTTTAATATTTTTTTTGATAATTTTCCCTCCTTTTGACAGATAATTCACTGTTAGCTTCCACTCACTTCAATTTCTTGCCTCTCCTACTGAAGTATAACTAATTATTTTGTGCTTTCAATGTACTTGTTTTTATCGCATGCGTGTAACACGTGCTCAACACTAATAATTTAGAGAAAATTTCAAATAAGGGCCCAAAGTGATCTCAATTTTTCTAATAAGGGCCTAAAGTGATCTTTGTTTCAAATAAGAGCATAAAGTGCAATAATTGTCTCAAATAATGGCCTGAAGTGATCATGGTTATTTCAAATAAGAGTCGACCTCGTCGTCCGGCCAAATATTTTGGTCCATCAACAGCATTTTCATCAAAATACAATTTAACTTAATTTTAATTAAATTAAAAATAAAAAAACTCAAAAAAAAGTAGCAAACACAGGTGGGAGGTAGCAAAAATCGATCAATCAATTCCCCCGCTTGTTCGGCCGATGATGCTTCAAGCCCTTATTTGAGAAAATGAGGCATTTTGAGTTCTTTTTTTAAATTTTCTCAACAATTTACAAAGTAAAAGATATATTGTAAGTAAATTAAATTTAGATCAAAAGAATGACCATGAATAAACAAGATTTACTAGAGTTTCTTGCACTTTATCTTTCTTATTTTCTTACTTGATATGACCATATTTATGGTTAAAAAGTAAAATCTCCCACCCAAAAATAATATTTACTCTCCCACACACACACACAACATATATATATATATATATAGCTTGATACTCGACTCAAATTAGATTCATTATTGAAGTTCCTCTTCTAGTTTTAAGTAATAGAAATTTGGGACATTGTCGTTTGACTCGACTTAATTAGATTACAATCACTTCATAACCGAATTAGACTTCAAGCTCAAGCTTAATAGGCTCGAATATTTGCCCCAAGGTTCCTACAATTCCTCCACGTAAGTTGAAATCTGTTGGCTCGCCGGCCTCTTGCCCCTTGGCACCGGTCATAAGGAGTGATCTCTGAGCAGCGCTCATTATGGCTCAGCAGGAGCGAGATTGCAGTAACGCAAACCCATTTGGTCGATGCCGTTTTGAAGCTGCACTTTTCAGGATCTTGAAAGGATTCGGATCGCTCGACAAAGCATTTAAAATAGCTGATTTCGGAAAGACTTGTCAAGGGACTAAGTTGAGTGGCACGAAAAGCGGCCACTCGGATGATACTGAGAAGACGACGGAGTCTGATTTCCTCGACTCATGTGTTTTTGGCCTCGGGGTATCACGATGCTTGCGTGAGTATTAGCTTGCATAGCGTGTGTTGCAGCAGCATGCAACTGATACAAATCATTGCTTTTGTTGATCGCCTTTTCCTAGTGCATTATGATTCATTACATGTTTCTCAACGTTTGATTATCATAACAAAGTAATTGGCACTTGAAGACTGCTGCTAGATTTAGCATGGCTAGTTTGTCGACATGATGGCTAATCTAAATGCTGGTCTGCGGAGATTTCTGTCTACCGTTTGACTTACTAAGTAAAGTGTTAATGGCGGGTCGTCTTCATGAGAGAAAACCACTCTACCGATGCAGATACTATCGAACACTTATTTGGTGGTGATGAGAATGGAGGGCCGTCTTCATCATCATCAAATGGTAACATCCCTCTTAAGCCATTTCAAACAAGGGCTAGCTCCAGATCTTCAAGGCCAAAATGCCATCTGGCTTCGATGGGTAGTGTTTCAAGTTTTCGGGGAAAAGAGTATGTCGAAGCCAAACTCTGTTCATTTGAGGCTGCCAAACCTTCGAAACTGGATGCAAAGTTGCTGTCCATCTCCGATAATTATCCAAATATTCAGTTAAATCCCATCATGGAGATGCAAAAGGAGACAGAGGATTTTCTGATCAAAATGCGTGAACATGGATTTTAGCTAGATATGTGTGTGATTGAAGAAGTACTTGGTAAACATTTTTAGCAACTGCTATCCTGTTGACTTTTTGCACGTCCTCTTTTCATGAAAAGTCTAATTTGTAGGGCCAGGGTATAAAGCATTGTCTGAGCCTGAGACAATTCTTGAATACAGTATTGCATTATTCTCTGTTTGGAGAGTCTCAAGTTTTCCTTAAATCATAGAGATCTCAAAGTTACATTGAGGCAGAATAATGTATTGGTTCATTTCTCAATTGCTCGCAAGAGAGATGACTCGGATGAACAGTTATTTGACGGCAAAAAGACACATCAAATATCAATATTTGTGTACGGCCCTCGATTTGGTATCAATATTTTTTGAATCACTTAAGTGTTAATTTTTTTTTAAAAACCATTATTTAAGTGCTAACTTCGGTGAGGTCGCCGAAATTTCTTGCAATTGACACTAAAGTGATCGTTTTTTCTTCGATTTGGCATTACATTGATCGTTTTTTTATCACTTGAGTGTCAATTTTTTGAAAAATTTTTTGGGTAGGCCGGGTCAAACACGTCACCATGCGTCTCGGCCAATTAGAAGAGGCCACGTGGCTCCACACAAGTCAGTGGTCCCCACCATATTTTCTGCACACAAAAACTGATTTTCCTTTTTTGAATTTAAAATTTCTCCCTTTTGGTAGCCCACATCGCAATAAATGCGGTAGACTGTATTTTCTCCCTCCAACTTTTTCTCTTCACATGCTTTGGGCCCGCATGATAACGATTCCGATTCGAAAAAGTAATTTTGAGTAAAATTATTTTTCCAATTCCGTTCTCTGGATAAGTTTTAGAAAATCAAAACGTGTTTGGTAATAAAGACAAATTTTTTTTCCTAGAAAAGAAACGCTTTGGTAACCGTACAAAATTTTTGTTCCCGAAAATAATTTCTCTTCCTAATTTTTATTATTTAAGTCAAATAATTACGTTGTTACTTTGTGAAATTTCATCTTACATTTCGAATTAATTGAAGATTAATTCATATTGATTCTCTTATATAACATATTGCATATTGCATATAATATTTTTTCATACTATTCCGTCTAATTGACATATCATAACGAGTAATTTTAAGCATAAAAAAGGATAGACCATGCTAGATTAGTGTGTGAAAATGAGGTCAAATTAGGCTAATCCAAACTTCTTCTATTTTTAGGGATTTTCTGACATTTTTTTATTTTTTAAAGAAATTTTTAGCATTTTTTTGAAATTTTTTTATTTTTATTTTATTTTTTATTATCTTATATATATTTCTTTGAAATGAGACATCGTTATGTTTTAGGTCGAGTGAAAAGTGATGAGAGAACCGAAAGGGAAAAGTGAGAGATGTCGGACTTCATTCTATTTTGCGATTCTCAAAAGCGATTCTTTTTCCATAACCAAATTTATTTTTTGTTTTTGTTTTTTCTCCAAAATTGTTTTCGGGAATAGAATTAGAATCAAAATCATTTACATTACCAAACATGATTCTCATTCTTTTTTGTTTCAAGGAACAAATTATAGAACCAGAATCGTTGCCATGCGGGCTCTATCTCTCCTATTCTCGTGCATTCAAATGTATGACTATCTCTCTCTTCGATGCTCGCTCTATCTCTCCTACTCTCGTGAATTCAAACGTCTATCTATCTCTCTCTTCGACACTCGCTCTCGACTCCCTCGCTTTCTCCTCCGACGCTCCCTCTCGACTCTAGCGCTCGCTCCGTCTCTCGTTCCGTCGCTCGATCTTAGCTCTGCACTCATTCTCGGCTCCGCCGCTTGCTCCGTCTCTGCTTTGGCTCTCGCTTTTAGAACCATCGCTCGGTTGCTCTCGGCTCCGAGCTTACTCCATCTCGGCTTCGTGCTCACTCGGCGCTCCCTTGCTCTCCTCCAACGCTTGTTGGTCCTCTAGTGCTCGATTTTCCTTATCACGAGAGGGCCTTTTGGTGCCCTCGTGTTCTCTTACCACAAGAGTGCATTTTGGATATACATTCTTTGAGTCGGTTTGTTGTTTAGGATGGCACCGAGGTTTGTTGATTTTAATCATTTGCGTTGGTGTGTTTGTCTAGGATAGCACCTGCATTTTGAAGTTCCAGCTCTCTCCGAATCTGTTGCATTCCTTCTTCTTGCGATTGGTTTAGTCTGGAAATTTGGAAGCATTGGCTCATTGAAACAGTGAGTTGATATGTTCTAAAACAAGGAGGACATGTTATTTCGCTTGCTGCGCTAAGTACTTTTTATTTAATGAGGAGCGTAAAACCCTAATTAGGATATGTTTCGTAACTATTCCGATTCTCCGATTACTGTTCTCCGAATAAAAAAAAATGAGAATCCTATTTGGTAAAGTAAATGATTATGATTCGATTCTATCTCCGGAAAGCTTGATTTTGGAGCAAAAATAAGAACAAAAAAAAGTTAATTCTAGAAAAAAGAATCACTTTTGAGAATCACAAAATAGAATAAAATCCAACATCTCTCATTTTTCCGTTTCAATTCTCTCAATTTTTCCTCGACCTAAAATAGAACAAGGTCTCATTTTCAAAGAAAAATATATAAAATAATAAAATATTACATAAAAAATAAAAAATTCAGAAAAAATTTTAAAAAATAAGAAAAATTTCAGAAAATCCTTAAAAATAGAAGAAGTTTAGATTATGCTAGTTTGATCTCAATTCATAAATTCGAGCCTAGATTCCCTAGATTTCGCAGATTTTGTTCTTTTTTAAAAAAATCATAAACACCTTCGCAATTAAACTCGAACCGTATTTGTCTAAGCCCTTAGGACTTCATTAGGGTTTTATGGTATGATTTATCAATTTCATGATTCATTACTTGATTTCATTGGTTGTGATTTGCCTAGGATTATGTACTTTAGACTTAGTCTAATTTTTTAAAAAATTGAAAAAAGACAAAAATAACCATCGTGAGCACTTAGCAAACTCTCGTTCTTAAGTTTTTGATGAATTAAAATTGATATTTGATTTCATAGAATAAAAAATGCACATAATTCAGGGTAGTGCAATACATTTTTCTTGTAAAAACAAAGGTGTTGCTTGTGTCGGTTGTCCATACGCTCAAAAGAGTTCGATGAAACCTCACAATAAACAACGAAAATGACTCGTGATGATTCTAGATATTTATTTTTACATTTCAATATGCAAGATGTTGTATAAGAGAATCAATATGAATTAGTCTTCGATTAATTTCAAACGTAGGATGAAATTTCTCATGTTAACTACGTAATTATTTGACTTAAATGACAAAAATTGGGAAGAGCAATTGTTCCCGAGAACAGAAATTTTGTGCGGTTATCAAATGCATTTACTTTTCAAGAACATAAATTTTGGATAGTTACCAAATGTGTTCTTATTTTCTAAAACCCATCCGGAAACAGAATCGAAAAAAATCATTTTAATCGAAATCACTTTTTTAAATCAAAATGGTTGTCATGTAAGCCTTTAGTTTTTATATTTGTTAGCGAGTACTTGGTTTTTGGTTTATGCTATTTTATGGATTTTGATGCCCGTTTGTGCTTAATGAACTTAATTATTTTCAAGAATTTTGTGCTCAATTAAGTATTACTCACATAGGTTTCTTGCTTGTTCCTAGTTTTGGCATCCTTTATGCCGTTGTATTTTATTCTCTAATATGATATTCTAGTTTACAAGTTGGATAACTCTCCAACGTTAGTTTGTTGTGTATAGCCTTTTTGATAACAAAGGTTTGTGGTCTATCTTCTTTGCTCCGTCTCACGGAGTCTCTGCCGGATTCTACTTAGTGGATCCTTTCACATTTCTTTGCTCCTTTTTCTATATTTCGAGTGTAGATCAACAATTGACAAACCAACTAGAAAAGCCATTATTCCTTTGTAATGCTAACTAATAATAAAACCGCTCCTTAGTAGATCCTTTTCCATTTCTCTACTCTTGTACTATATTTCAGTGTAAATCAACAATTAGAAAACCAACTAGAAAAGCATTGCTTCCTTTGTAATGCTAACTAATATTAAAACATATCCTTAGTGGATCCTTTCGCATTTATCTGCTCCATTTGCTATATTTTAATATATACCAACCGTGAGGACCATGCCGTACTAATCGTGATTTCACTATATTATAATCTAAATTAATTAGCGCAAACGAAAGAGAAAATTCATATTTTAAACATGAAGTCTTCATTTATTAGAGTTAAATAGCATAATACATATTCACACTAGGCCGTCACAGGTTAACATGCTACAAACAAACGACCACGGCCACATCTATCGCCTTGTCTCCCACCACTTCCTCCAAGTCACTCCGTAATGGTAATGCGGCGGTACATCCATGTCCAATGATCCGAAAATATCAATAATGGTGAGTAAAGCCTAGTAAAATGTATAATCTAAATATTACACCATTCGATACAAAGATTCCTCAATCAAATCATTATTTGTTAACCCAATATGTAGCATCCAGGTACATACATATAACTACCCATATCATGAGCCATGAAATTCATGTAATGTATGCTATGCAATCACTAATGTGCATATGAGTTTAGTTTGTATTTCATTTAGCACTTTCGAACTCTCTCACCTATAAAGAGCCATAGATTTCTCACAAACTTGTCCATGGTGCTCCCAAGAACACTCATTGGGCATCTCCACTCCGGAGGCTTCCTTGATCACACAATAGGGAGTACCACGATCACACAACAGGGCTTCCAAAAAACCTGGAGTATCACCGGGTTAGAAACACCGATTAACATATTCATACCTCTCATTTTATGCACTCATGCATGCCAATCTTTATATGATATGCCAATGTACATAATACATCACTATTCAACATCACATTACTACTTATTATATACGAGAGCCAATCTCACAAGTATAGCTCGCACATTACTAAATCGAACCCCACAAATCAATGTAAAATTACTACTGAATAGATTCAAACACATTCAGTTTGCATTGATTAAAATTATCAATTAAATTCGTAAAATCACGAAAATTCATAAGATGATAGTTCAATATATGTCAAGTAACTTTTAAATACGACTCCTCAAATTTTTTAAACATTAAAATAAAAACATAACAGACAAAACCTGCTTAGACTAAAAGGGTCCCAAATTTTTTAAATTTTTATATGTTATAGCTTATGATGTTACCTTAAAATTTTGTGTTTGTACAGAGGCTGAAGGAGTCCACAAAAAGAGATATAAAAATAATTAGTATCAAGAGTCGATCGATTCGCGTTCATCACATATAAAATCATGAAAGTGCAAGGACTTTTGGAAGAGTAGCTAAACTCCAAAAATTCTCAAATAAATTTTTGTGGTACTTTAAAGTTTTCTCGAGTAATTTTTATTTTTTATGTTTGGGTCGATCTATTCACAAAAGACTACACGAAAATAGTAAACTCAAAAGGTCATAAAAAATTCGAAACAAAACAGTCTAAGATGAACATGCAAGATCAATTCCCACTTTCTCTTGCCAAAATCGATCATAATCAGTATGTAGACTCCATGTAACCTCCATTTAGTATCATCTAGTTACAAATAAAGCTTTAATAAAATAATTATATGATCAAAATAATGTAATATTAAGACGAACACATTTGCCTTAAAATTAAGAGCACCTAAAGCATTCACCTTCAACAGCTTCTTTGAGAGATTTTGAGGAAAAAATGAAAGTGAGAAAATGAAAAATGAGGGAAGACTTTCAAACATGTAAGGAAGAAAAGAGAGAGATTGAGTGTGGGGAAAGTTTTACATGAAACTTGATTGGCTCAAAGAGGTGGCGGCCATTATGTGATTGTGGGGTCATCATTGAGGAAAATAAAAATTATTTTGAATCAATTCATCGTGGGGGTGGCTGGCCATGTCATTTGGTCCACCTCATTTGCCCTTGTTCGAAAAAATAGTGCATATTAAGCATTCAAATTGGGCTATAAATTGTCCTATGGTTCCTTGATATTTTTTTATTTGTAAGCAAAATTAGCATTATAGTTTTATAATCAATTACGTGGCACATTCAAATCAGTGTTGATCAAATGGATTCAAACACTGTCATCACTTTTAATCGTCGAGACGAAATTTCAGATGTCACACCAACTATTGGGATTAATTGATATAATTAATTAATGTGCCCATAATGGACTATAACCGAATGACGGTTATCGAAGGGAGGCTACCGGCGGTTATCGACGAACGGTTACCAAAGGCATTTTTCTTTTTGAATAAAAGAGAACTTTAAAGAAAAATACGTTGGTTGATTGTGAACATAAGTTTTTCTCTCTCAAAAACACACTCTCAAGAACTACGCTCTCTAGACTCTCTCGCACTCGTTCGGATGACCGGTTCTCGCAAGACCGTTAAGCGGAGGCTCTTAACCCTGTGGATAGCGGCTACGTTCCCTCGTGTGATCATACTACGATCGGTGATACAACTTAGAGAATCTTGAGCTTATTACGGAATAATTTTCCACAAATTTACTATTTAGTTTTTTAGGATTTAATAGCCTTTATTGGTATCATATCAAAGTCGTACTTATTTTTGCCCGATCGTAGTACGTCGTATGAATCGAATTTGTCATGTTCGAGAATCTGTTCTTCATAGTCTCGCTTAAGACTCGTTTTTGCTCGTCGGTATGTTTTTTGGCAAATTTCAAAACTTTTATTCAAGTGTAAGCGAGTTTTGACTACATAATTAGAATGTACTCATCGATACGAGTTTGTAGAGTGGTCGACCGCCGCCATTGGCAACCGGTAGGGGCCGCACGTACTGCAGGGACGGCGACATGCATAGGCGCGTACGTAGCAAATCGACCCGACCCGACCCGAAACTCTACCCGTCCGACCTATGATCGATCCGGTCAACGGTCAACTATTGACCGTTGACCCAGAATACACCGATCGTTGATTTCGTTGACCGTCACATGCCTCGCACGTGTAGCGCGTGAAGCTCACGTGCAGGAGGCTTCTTGTGACGCCCGAAAATTAGGTCCGTGTAAAATGCCAAATTCAATAAAAGAGTTGATATTGAATTCAAGTCGGTATAAAATTTTGGATCGTAAGGAATTAATGGACGAATTTTGGACGATTCTCGAATGTCGTTCGATTTCGATTAAGTCTCGAAATCTCAGTGGTCGCGATTTAGGATTTTTAGTCCTCGCGCTAGACCTATTTCGGATCGAGTATAATCCGTGAAAATCCAAATTTTATTCCCGATCGGTTGAGCCAAATATCCAATCATCCCGATTTATCGATTACCAAATTGCTCACCAATAATTTACTAAAAGACAAGATATTTAAAATATCTTGTGGACCCCACTTGCCATTAATTTCTCCCACCTACCAGTCAACTCGGTCAAAGTCTCTCTCTCTCTCCCTCTTCTCTTCCCTTTTGCCGTGCAACCCCCCCCACGCGACTTCTTCTTCTTCCTTCTTCTTTCTTCCTTTCTTTTGTTTTGTGAGCATCCCTTCTTTCCCCCATGGACGCCTTCTCGGCGGCCGCACACCGCGACTCTCGCCCCTCGTTTGCCGCCGCCGCGCCGCCCACCGCCCACCGCTCCGCCCTTGCCTCGTTGCCACGCCACCGCAGCCTCGCCTCGCGTCGCCGCGACCTCCAACTCAGCCCCCATCGATCTTGCCCTCTACCTCGCCCGCAAACCCGAGAGCTCACGACACCACCACCCTCACCTTCACACCCGTCGTCGCCTCTCCATGTTCCGACCGCCAAGACCCCGCCGTCGACCCGAGTCCGCGAGCCGTCGTGCCCACCGAGCTACCGAGAGCCTAGCTCTGTTCCGGCCGTGAGCCGAGCCGATCGTGTCCCAGCCCCGGCCCACGCCCGAGCCGTGCCCGGCCGTGTGCCGAGGACTCGTGCCGCGTGATGCCAGGTGTGACCCGTTGTGTCCGGGCAACTAGGCCGATAGCACGGGCTATGCGCCAGGTCGTGTCCGAAAGTGCCGTGTGGCGGCCGGCCCGTGTGCCGAAAGTGTCGAGCTCTTGGCCGAGAATTTGGGCCGAGTGGGCCGAGAAGATTGGGCCAATTGTCCAAGATTTTGGGCCGTGATCCGTCAAGTCCGTGCCACGCGGGAGGATTTTCGAGGGCCGCCGCCGCACTCGCCTCGAGCAATTGACGGTGAGTCGACCCCTAATCCTTGGTTAGGTCGTTAATTACGTTTGGACTAGCTTAATTAGATTATTAAGTGTTTGGGTAGCTCGATTAAGGCCGGTTTAGGCTAAAAACTTGGTTTAGGTTAAATGGCCCTAATTGGTTAAGTTAGTCCGATTAGCTAGGATGCTATAGCTAGTTGGATTTGATTGATTGATTGGATGATTGTTCTTGTTAAATCGAGAGCGAATAGTAGACTAGAGACGAGCGAACAATCGATTGACTAATCGAATCGGCTAATATTAAATTGTCTTTTGAATTGAGCTTAATTGCACATAATTCGATCAAATATTCATGGTTGAATTTATTGGCTTGCTTGAATCGATCGTCTAAATCGATTGTCGATTGAATATATTGATTGGCCATTGGTGAATTGATTTTTGGTTTGAAGGTAAATGGCCCAATTATTCGTATGAGTTTAGCAATTAATTTATACCTTCCTATGACTATATTTGGGATGAAAACGGCATTGGGGCGAGTCATTGTGCACATGTGTGCGAGCATCCGCCTATAAGGGCAAATGATGAACTTACTAGGCCGATTGACGTATTTGTATAGCCATGTGATGGTTATCGTCGGCCGGGGTACCAGGGGACGATACCCAAAATACCTATTATATCCGTCCCGGGTACCGGGGATATTTATCGTTGGCCGGGATACCAGGGAACGATATCCAGATATACCTATTATATCCGTCCCGGGTACCAGGGGATATTTATCGTCGACCGGGGTACCAGGGGACGATATCGATATGTCCGACCCGGGGGTACCAGGGGACTATCGATTGCCATGACCAAAAGAAAATGGATAATACCCGATCCTGCCAGAGAGCACCAACCGACTAGTGTCTGGACTTACGGTCGTTGCTAAAAATTAAATGGACTACGTGTGATGTCCCGTGCATGCAAGTGAAGTGATGGTTTACCAATGGATTGATTGGTTAGTTTGATCTAAGTCATCTCGCATTGCTTTATGTGTGGCGTAGAAGGGTGGGCTTGCATTTGATTGAGATACCGCTCCGTGAGGTTGTGAATGGTTGTTAGGACGTTCGAGCGAATCAACGCCCTAGCCGAGCTAGGCGTTGGCTCACCGAGATTTATTTCTCACCCCGTCGTTTAACCATTTCGGGTCCCAAGTGATGGAGCCCGTGATGTTAGGGCCTGGTGATCGAATTTGATTTTTGAGAGTAGATGAAAGTTTAACCTTACCCGACCATGTAATCTTTTTGAGGTCTTAGTGAGTCGCCCGAAGCATGGGGTTGTATATGTTATTGTAACTCCGTAGGGTTAAAAAATTTATCTCGCTCTTACCTTATAAATGAAATTGTCTTTGCGAAATGATTGTGGTGATTTTCATACCGTGCTATCCCGCCGATTTTGTTTGTTTGGGAGAGTTGTACGTTCCGCATGCGCCGTAATTTCGTAGGTCGATAGTGTACCCGGGATGCTATCATTCGTGACCCGAGGCGATTTGGTAGGGATGTCGCGAGCTCAAGAGTCGGGCGTGACACTTCTAGGGGAGCGTGGACTTTCCAATTGAAATATTTTTGAAACCGATGTGTTCAGTATCGGAATTTACTACAATGTAGTATATTTGTTTTACCATTTTATGTATCATGGATTATGTGTAATCCCTTTTTTTTTTTTCTTGTTTTGCATTCGTTGCGGGAACTATGGAGCAAGATATGATCCGAACCTCAATATTCCCATAGATAGATGAGGAAAAGAAAAGACTCTTGAAGTTGAGAAATGAGTTGACCCTCTATCGATGGAATTGCATAATTGATATGATGACTCACATCATAACGGTCAACAAAATGATACTAAAAATCATTTGGAATAGTTATGTTATGCTAGACTATATGAAGGTTGTTGCCTTAAAAATCACTCTTCCCGATTGGCATGAGGTCTTGGACCGTTTATGGAAAATCGGTCCATATTATTCTTACAAGGAACTTGGAGTAAATTTCTTGATAGAGTTCATAGAGGTTGAGGTAAGAAAGACATCGACCCTTGCTATGAATGGATCTTGGCGCAGACGAGAATGCGCTTTGGCGGGGAGATTTATTCCCCGGCTTAGACTAGAGGGATTCCCAAGAGCCTGGTATAGGGACGCCTTCTAGGGTCAAGAAGTTTCATAAGAAGTTCATTGAATATTTCCCGATTATGATATACATTATGTCACTTGAAGCTGTTATTCTAGAGTTTGATATCTTATGAATGTATGTCTACTATGTTGCTTTGTTATCTTTCACGTTATAAGAACATATTTTATGAAATATTTATATTGTGAATGGAATAAGGACTTTATTAAGTAATGCATTTGTGGTATTATATGGTTGAGTGAGGAGTTCAATAAAGTTTTAGTAGCTTTAACGAATTTAATTTTACATAATTAATTATGTTAATAATAATTTCAAGCAATGATTGTAAGATTAGACTCTTACCCAACCTAAAAGGGTTCCAAATTTTTTTAAATTTTTATATGTTATAGCTTATAATGTTATCTTGAACTTTTGTATTTGTACCAAGGCTGAATGAGTCTACAAAAAGAGGTATAAAAATAATTAGTATCCAGGGTCGAGATTAGATTCGCGTTCATCACTTATAAAATCGGGAAAATGCAAGGACTTTTGGAAGAGTAGATGAACTCCAAAAATTCTCAAATAAATTTTTGTTGTAATTTACAGTTTCCTGAGTAATTTTTATTTTTTATGTTTGGGTCGGATCTATTTACAAAAAACAACACGAAAATAGTAAACTCGAAAGGTCATAAAAAATTTGAAACAAAATAGTCTAAGATGAACATGCAAGATCAATTCCCACTCTCTCTTGCCAAAATCGATCATAATCGAATGTAGACTCCATGTAACCTCCATTTAGTATCATCTAGTTACAAATAAAGCTTTAATAAAATAATTATATGATCAAAATAATGTAATATTAAGACGAACACATTTGCCTTAAAATTAAGAGCATCTAAAGCATTCACCTTCAATAGCTTCTTTGAGAGATTTTGAGGAAAAAATGAAAGTGAGAAAATGAAAAATGAGGGAAGACTTTCAACCATGCAAGGAAGAAAAGAGAGAGGTCGAGTGTGGGGAAAATTTTACATGAAACTTGATTGGCTCAAAGAGGTGGCGGCCATTATGTGATTGTGGGGTCATCATTGAGGAAAATAAAAATTATTTTGAATCAATTCATGAGAGGGTGGTGGCCATGTCATTTGGTCTACCTCATTTGCCCTTATTCACAAAATAGTGCACATTAAGCATTCAAATTGGACTATAAATTGTCCTATGGTTCCTTGATATTTTTTTATTTGTAAGCAAAATTAGCATTATAGTTTTATAATCAATTACGTGGCACATTCAAATCGGTGTTGATCAAATGGATTCAAACACCGTCATCACTTTTAATCGTCGAGACGAAATTTCGAATGTCACACCAACTATTGGGATTAATTGATATAATTAATTAATGCGTCCATAATGGACTATAACCGAATGACGGTTATCGAAGGGAGGCTACCAGCGGTTATCGACGAAACGGTTACCAAAGGCATTTTTCTTTTGAATAAAAGAGAACTTTAAAGAAAAATACGTTGGTTGATTGTGAACATAAGTTTTTCTCTCTCAAAAACACACTCTCAAGAACTACGCTCTCTAGACTCTCTCGCACTCGTTCGGATGACTGGTTCTCGCAAGACCGTTAGCGGAGGCTCTTAACCTCGTGGATAGCGGCTACGTTCCCTCGTGTGATCATACTACGATCGGTGATTGCGGTGCACATTGGGGCCGTTGTGCGCCGAGGGGCAAATTATGTGATATCCATTGTCCCACAACGCTTAGGAGGGAAGTCCCGGGCCAATTTATAAGGCAATGGACTCTCTTCACTTGCAAGACGTGTATTTCGAGGGGTGTATGGGGGGCCCTCGGAGGAACAAAATTGTGAGGACTGTGTATCCAAAGCGGACAATATCTTGCGAGTTGTGGGCCCAAGTCGTTACATGAAGTGACTATTAGAAATCGTAGTAAAAGTGGGAGCGTAAGAGTGAGAGAGAGAAACGGGTTGTAGTGAGAAATTGCGAGTGGAAGTAGGAGTGTAACAATGAGAGAGAGACGTGTTTGCAATGATTATGAGGAAAGAAAAAGGAGACAAACGAAATTTTTAACCTAAAATTGCACCTAGATGTCAAAAATGAGAGAATAAATTAAATTATATTTTACTATAGTAAGCCAATCGTATATTTGTTATGAATAGTGTAATATATAAATTATTTGATCAAGTCAAAATAAAGGTGGTTGGCCCACTGTTTTATTAAAAAAAAAGTCTATAAGAAGGAAAATGAAGAAAAAAGCAATAGTGGATCGTTCGACTTCTTTTTTAGGCACGAGAGGAAAACCAAGAGAACGGAAAAAGAAGAGAAAAAAGAAGAGATAGGGAAAAGATGGGTTCTCTTCTTGACGCCTCGTCAAGCCGTCCCGACACCGATTAGCAATGGCCGGTAAGTAATCATGCCATTTATTCTTCCATTCAAAGTAGTTTTTAGATTAGGGCTTGAAACTCAAAATTAAGTGAAATTTGAGTCGTGTAGTCTAATTTTTGAGTTGTTGAGCTTCGAATTTTCTTAGAAATTGTATACTATGGGGTGATAGAGCTGTGGGTTTTAACGAGGATGATTTTGAAGCGAAGGTTTGGTCGGAGTAAGAAGTAAAGGGTTTCGTGCTTGGGTTCGCCTTGCGAACGGTTTGATAAGGAACATCGTCGCAATCGGAGGAGAAGTAAATGTGAGAAATCATAGTGGAAGTGGAAGCATAAGAATGAGAGGGAGACAGGTTGCGGTGGTTATGAAAAATCGAAATGGAAGTGGGAGTGTAAAAGTAAGAAGGAGACGTGTTGCAACGACTTGTGATGAAAGAAAGAGATTAGGCAAATGGAGTTTTTAACCTAAAATTGCGCAAAGAGACCAAAGGTGAGAGAATAAATTAAATTATATTTTAATGCAGTAAGTCAATCATATATAAGCTATGAATAGTGTAATAATATATGGATTATTTGACCTGGTCAAAATAAAGGTGTGAGCCTCAACATTTTATATATAAAAAAAATCAACAAGAAGGAAAATGAAAGAAAAAGCAACTATGGACCACCCGGCTTCTTTTTAAGTACCGAGAGGTCGCGCAAGGAAAAACAAAGAGAAGGGAAAGAAGAAGAAAAAGAAAGAAGAAAGAAAGAAAAGGTGGGTTCTCTCCTCGACGCCTCCCCAATCGGTCCCGACACCAATTAGCAATGGCCGAGAAGTAATCGCACCGTTTGTTCTTCCAATCAAAGTAGTTTTCAAGTTAGGTCTTGAAACTCGAAATTAAGTGAAATTTGAGTCATGTAATTTGATTTTTGAGTTGTCGAATTTTGAGTTTTCATGGAAATGGTATACTATGGTATAATAGAGCCGTGGGTTTTAACGAGGGTGGTTTTAAAGTGACGATTTTGTCGGAGCAAGAATTTAAGGGTTTAGCGTTTGGGTTAGCTTTGCGAACGGTTTGAATAATTGCTTTGGATGTGTGGTTTGTTGGCGCGTAAGAGTTGTTTTGTTAGCATTTACATTTAGTTTGGTCGACTCGTCATTGAGATGGAGTTTTACTTAATTTTGACGTTATTTCTCACTTATTTGTTAGGATTACGAGTTCGATGATTTGAGTTTCGTTTGTTGTTTGGTGATAGGCAATCCGATGTGAGTGGTGCTATCTTTACTTCGAGCTTGCAAACTTATATTTTGAAACTATTTTGTTTTCGCTTAGTTATATATGAGTTAAGTAGTGGCTCGGGCATTTATTGTCTTTTAATATTTGTGAATGACTTAAGGATCTTTTATGTATTGCTTGGCTAGGTGGTTTGTGGAATGAGTCGAGAATGATTTGCGAAATGCTTTATGAAAGTATTGCTGGTGGATGAGTTGTGTTGCGTAAAGATTACATGTTTGGATTGTGAAATTAATTGTGATTTGGACTGATCAAGAACTAAGTGCTACAAGACGACGCGTGTCTCGTGAAAGTTACCTCTAGAGCCTAGTAGTCAAGGACTAAGTGCTACACGACGACGAGAGTATCATAGGAGTTACCTCTAAAGCCTTGTATTATATATCGGTTGGTTAAGGACTAACTGCTACATGGCGACGAGAGTCTCGTAGGAGTTACCTCTAGAGCCTTGTACTATATATCTATTGGTCAAGAGCTAAGTGCTTGCACGACGATGCGAGTATCGTGGGAGTCATCTCTAGAGCCTTGTACTGTTGATATGTGTCGCTCAAGGATTAAGTACTACATGGTGACGCGAGTCTCGTGAGAACAATCTCTAGAGCCTTGAGTTGAGTATTGAGCATGGAATGAACCTACGAAATGTAACTTGACGAGATTGAGTATTGAACTAGACCATTGATACTTGTTTTGATATAGTAAGTTTGTTATACTCTAATTTTGGTATGAATGAGCTATGTCTTAAGTCTTAAATGTTGCCATGGAAGTGCTATCTACTTAGAAGAGACATACTACTCACTAAGCTATGGTTGCTTATTCTCGTCGCCTTACATGCTTTTCCTCGGTTAGCGGCAAGTAAGGCGAGAGAGTCGTCGGGGAGTTTTGGTAGTAGGATTTTGGGTATGGTTTAAGGGAGTTGTATGCATGGTTGTTAATGGTTTGTTGGGTTGGCTGAGTTCTAGTTGTATATATCCTTTTTGATGACCGATAGAAACTCTAATAATGTAACCAACCTGTTGGAGTGTCATGTATATATAGTTGGAGATATATGTATATTTTGTTAACAGGTTTTTTAGTTATTTTGAGGCTTCGTCCTTCGTGTGGAAGGACGGCCTTGTCATCCCCTACTTTTGGTAGTTTTCGGGGTGTGACAAATAGGATCCACCTCATTAACATTACATGCTTTTGCAATTGTGTTCTGAATTTATCTATTAAAGTGAATGTTAAAAATAACCGCATACTATTTATTTTCTACTACTAGTGCACAAATGCTAAATCATCTGTGTTTTTTTACTGTATGCAACACTTACCATTGTAATTGCCTAAGATACCAGTAATTAAATTCACAGAGAATTCTTAAATTCGAAATTACAAACCTGGAAAAGAACAAAGACCTTATACTCATTAATTTAGAGACACTAACTGCTAGTCAGTATAGTTTCAATAAACCACACATTAAGATCTTGCCAAATGAAGAATAGTTAAGTTACTGCAGGGCCAATAATCATCATCCAATGAATCATGATTGGAAGATATAAAACTCATTACAAAGGACACAACCAAAAATCAGAATTATTGTGCCGAAGCATACACAATGCTTGCAGAAACAATGAAAAGAATCAAGGTGAGCTTGGATCTTTCCCCTGGCTTTTGCTGCAGAGGTAACCGAATGTGTCTCAATAAATTGCATGTTTACACTGCCACGCGACTTCCATTGACCAAGCGAAAACGCAAGCAATTATCACCCGCACATAATTCCCGGTGCTGTGAATGTATCGGATGCTGCTGTTAAGCCTTATCCTTCATGAAATTGACTGCCGGCATCGGTGAAATCGAATAATCTGCCCTCTCAAGCTACACCCCACCTGAGAATCACAGGACAAACTCCTTCACATGACTCTGGTACAAGCAGGGAAAAGGGTCGGCGGAATGCATCAGCACAATCCGATGCAAGCAAGAGAAGCTCCTACTGTCTACACCTGTACCACCACTGGATCATGTGTGAGACCTGAATCATTTCAAGCAAATTCGATTAGGCTAACCTGGGATAAGTATCCCTTGGACAACAATCCACCACCTCCTCCAATAACAACTCCCGCTACTGACCACTCTGGCTAGTTCACAAATGAAAACTTCCAACTGTTCAGCCCGCATCGAGAAAGTTTCCAATATTTGAGAAAGGCAAAGAAGATGGGATGAATGATAAAAGGTGCATGGAATGCAATGCACCTTGCGCAGGAAGCTTTCGCCATGGGACGCAATGGCATCCATGATCTTCGTGGAGAGCCTCCCCCACCTCTCCAACATCATCGCCTGTAAAGGAGACAATTTAGTGTGCATAAAGTTCATCAAGAAAGCATATTTATTGACTTAACATCAGATGGTGGATGAATGAAGTCTGTCCAATCAGACCATTCTGATGGCTCATGTGATGCTGAACTGAAGCTGGTCACGTTCGACTAGTTGATGTTGAAAGTATTCGACATCCATTGCTTCATGAGTCATCACTTGGGGCATCCCAGCGATGTTGCTGCATCCAATTCCATGCACTTTGCTTATCTAAGTGACAGAACAAGGGGGCGAACCTCTTGGGACAATTCAGGGGTCATTTCTGATTTTCCGGTGCCTGTAGACATCAATTGAGCGAGGAATCAAAATAGCTGTGATCTCTAGGCCTAATACAGGAGGAAAAACTGCTCCCATGAAAACTTTGGTCCTAGCATCTCTGATGTCTCAGGCTGGCATGTATTATTTGCCTGCTAAGGATTCCCCAACAATTCCAGGGCTCGATCTTATTCTTGCGGATATTGGAGACCATCAGGTAGTCTTTCTGTTGTTTATGGCTGATGAACATTTCAGATGGTTTCAGTTTTGTTAATATTTTGTTCTTACTCCAGTTCTTCCTTGAAGTCCTTGGAACAATGGGTGGAGAGGTTAAGACCGAAAGGCTGCAAGAGGGGAAAGGTTTGCTATATCAAGCTTTGCTGGATGAAAGAGACCATTTGAAAGATCAAGCTGAGAAGGCTGCATCTCAAGCAATGTGGTTCAAGCTTATTATGCCTGGCCTTCAGTTTGTTGCTGCGTGTGATCAAATCAGTTTGCTGTGGCTAGCGTTGATCCAATTCAATGCTACAGCATCCTGTTTGATCGATGATTACTTATTACAGTACGCGCTATAGCAGTTGCATCGTTGGCTGGTGTCAAGGTTGACTCTCATAATCGCGGAACCTTATTGTGTTTTTCTTGGCCTATAGAGTTCCTAATATATTTATTGCAAGTCAAATGAAAAGATGGTCCGAATTCGGGATCTAATTTTTTGCGATGCTTTTCGTAGTTCCGAATTCGCTGCACAATCCTTTGTGAATTTGAATAAGTTTTGAGACATGTTCTGCAATATGTGAGTGTGATTTCTTAATCCCCGGTGGTTAATTGGCATTTAACAGTCAAACACTTTTTATTTACTTCTTCTCATAGGAATTAATAGCTCTAAGTAGGCTATTGTCTTAATGGTAAGTTTGTGAATCAGACAGTATGCATTCACTCTTTAACATTATAGTTGGTGGGCAGTCTTCATTTGCTAGGAATTGCGAAACGCTTTATGAGTTGAAATATCAACGAAGAGCTCCAGAATCAAGCCGAGGGAAACACAGATGAAGGCTCTTTGTACCATTATTGCAGACATCAAAAAACAATGTGGATCTTCGGGCCAAGTTTGTCCTTGCCAACCACCGCTTCACCTCTCCGGCCACCGTAGCTGGTGCCGGGGTCGGTGAACCTCCTCCTTCCACACCCACGATATCAATTTGTCGTCTTTATGGATAATTCCAGATATGTAGAAAAAAATAGGACATATTATAAAAAGCGACGGAAGCAAAAGAACAAGTGTTGACCAACCAAACACCGAGTAGAACACCTTCTTACACCTGTCCTTGGCACAGCCAACGTGTCGATTCCAGCACGAAGCCACTTCGTCAACCTCCTCCATATAACCTGCATGTGGCCAAGGACAACGACTCCCGTGGAAGCCAGAAGAACAAATATTGAAGCGGAAACGCAGAGAACAAACAGAGAGCTCTAAAGGAACAAAGACAGAACTCTAAAGAAACGAAACCCTAGCAATGGCCGCGATGTCCATGGCCAGAACTGCAACCTTCAACCTCGCAAGAGCCTTCCCTCAGTCTCCATCCTCAGTTTCTCTCAGGTGTTCTCGCAAGCTCGCCAGGATCTCTTTCAGTTCTCATGCTTCCAAACACTCCGATGAGGTAACCAAGTAGAGTGACTCTTGGTAGTTACACGAGAATTTATCATGAGTTAATATGTTCTTGTTTTCTTCTTGGTTTTAGATTGATAAGAACCGAGACCCGCCGAGGGACTCGAGGGCCGACATGGCTTACCGGTCCAAGGAGTCTATGAACAAGAAGGACGAGCCGCCGCCAGAGCTCCCTGAAGAGGCGGAGAAAGCCATAAGAGAGGCGAAGGAGAGAGCTGAGGAGATGAAGGAGAAGGCCAAGGAGTCGACGCACGCCATGAAGGACAAGACCAAGTCGTCCGCGGAGTCGGCGGCCGAGAGAGCCAAGGAGACCGCACACAGCGCCAAGGAGAAGACCAAGTCCGCCGCAGAGACGGCAGCCGAGAAGGCGAGGGAAACGGCTCAGAGCACCAAGGACAAGACCAAGGAGGCCACAGAGAAGGCCGGGGAGAAGGCTGGGGAAGGGAAGGAGAGGGCAAAGGAGACAGCATGGGGCACGGCTGAGAGGACGGAAGGCGCAGCAGAGACTGTGGTGGAGAAGGCGAAGGAAGGGGGCGCGAAGGCGGCGGAGGTGGTGCAGAACATAGGGGAGAAGGCGAAAGAGACGGTGCAGGAGGCGTGGGGTAAAGCAAAGGAGACAAGCTGGAAGATCAAGGACACGGTCGTCGGGACCTCCTCCTCCTCCTCATCGGAAGACGAGGACGACGACAACGACGACTTCAAGAGAAGGAAGAGGGCGGACGAGGGTGCGGTCAGAGTGATTAAGGTCGAACATGGCGATGATAAGAAGTAAGGAAGTAGTAAACCCTAATCCTCGTCTTATGTGATGATGAATTTGATCTTCTGATGTTTTTGATAGACGTACGATGAACCTCTTTGGGGTGAGTGAATAAATTTTCCAACTTTGGTAACTTATGTTAGAGTATGCTTTGTCATTACTATCTGTTTTGGAGAAAATGAAATTCAATACTTGGAAAGTTGTCATTGGTTTATTTAGACGCAACAACACTATATGATCCTAGTAAATTTATTTAGGAAACAGAATTAGAACGAATATAATGAGACAAATAGTTTGGAATTTTCCCATCTATAGTTTAATTTGGCTGTCCTAAATTACATCAACGATTAGCAAATATTAGCATAGATGCCCTACAGAGCATGTATCAAATATTTTTTTTTTTCCCTTCGTACCCGGACGAAATAATTTGCTGGTTTGATTATAAAAAAATCCGAATAAGGGGTCATTTGAGCCCATCCTGCTCGCGGGTTAGAACGATGGGCTTGTAACCGAAGAGGCTCAATTGAGCTCGTGCCATCTTATCACCATGAATGATCCTGATGGTCCAATATCCACTTCAAACGGAGATCCTCCTCAATCGAGCACCGGAAGAGGAAAATCCGACGACTCGATCGGATGAATTTGTATTCCTAGCCCAGTGGTCAGGGATCCCACCCGGGTCCGGGAAGTGAAGGCGCGGTTCGATCCCTCCGGCTCCCTTGCTTCCGGGTGGTGCTTCGATCTTACCTTCACATATTCTGTTCAAGAACTCTTATGAAGCACAGGAAGAAGGAGAAACCCACCATTGCAAAGTCTTCTTATTCTGTTTTAGTTACCCGAATTAATTTGTGGCGACCTGATTTGAGAAATAAAATGGAGGTTTAACGTTGATAGAAAAGGGCTTGGGCTGTCGTGGTACTTCACGTAAGGTTTAGAGGGATTTGTTTTTTCTCTTTTCGTCGTTTTTCGTGGTTTTTTTAAAGGGTTTTAAACGTAAATTCGTATCTTCTTCTAGTTTTTTTTTTTATTAATAGTTTTCGCATATGTGGTGACAATTTTCATATAATTTTTTACTCTAATCAACATTCTTTAAGATAACCGCTCTGATTAACGTTGCTAAGCCATCCTTGGGGACCTCTCCCCCGCGTCAAGGTTTGACGTTTGGACACTGAGGAAACTGTCTTAATCGGGAATTTATCAGAATTCTGGTCGGGAATGAGGGGGTGACGTGGAGCCTGCGGGGAGTTACAACAACTCCTCCCCATGCCAAAGCCCAGCACTTCGTGAGCAGACAATAGCGCCATTCCGTTCTAGATGGGGTCACATGGTCAAGCAGTCTCGTGCCCCCCTTGTCCCTTTTTTTGTCGCATTCGTTTTGCCTAATCCTGTAAATTTAGCATTGCCCTGAGCAGATATGGGAGGAACGAGGAACTCTTATGGTTTGGTTGTTCATGAACAAATTGGGCATACCCAGAGCACCTTATCACGTTTCGAGCCATTTATTTGAAAGCTTTAAGTTGTACATTAATAAGATCGATTTGCTTCGAATCGATATCGAAGCATGATTTTATTGGATAGATTTGTGATTTGAGAATGGGTAAAGTCCCTAAATGAGGATCCAACGAGAATTCGAGAGAAGGTTTAGTAAGGTAGAATTTCAACAATTGAGCTTTAAGTTGTACATAAATAAGATCGGTTCGCTACGAATAGATATCGAAGCATGATTCGATTGGATAGATTTGTGATTTGAGAACGGGTAAGGTCCCTAAACGAGGATCCAATGAGGATTCGAGAGGAGGTTTAACAAGGTAGAATTTGAACCGAGAGAAATGTTCGTACGAGACAACATTGGCGAGCTCATATCTCGATGCCATATTTACGAGATTCCTGTTGTGACTCTTTAATAAAGATACACATCAAATGCACGCTACTTCATTACTTCTGTGATTAGGTCATCTTGCTCTATGTGAATAGAGCGATGTTGGCATATTTCGGTATCAAGTAACTCTTTTTTCGCCGCCCGTTATAATGTGCGTGTAGCGCTCTAAAAGGCCATTCGACTATTCGATTGTGTTGTCTCTCATTGTGTAGGAACGTTGGAAGGACTCACCGCCCGTCCAATCTAACCTTCTATACCACGCTCGTCGCATGACTACTAGTTTAAGTTGTTCTTCAAAAAAACATTCCTCAAGTATTACAACTCACCACCTTTTAGAATGAGGAAACCAACCTCAGAAAGAACTTAGAAATCTGATAATGACACAAAAACCCTGGAAAATTTAGTCGGCATCAAATTGTATCTCAAGAAGCACGACCATATTCAAGTTAGGGAAAATGTCACAAATGATCATGATCATTGGCCAGCCTCAAATTGTACCTCTAAAAAGCACGATCATGTATTTCTGTTAGGGAAAATGACACAAATGTTTCATAAATTTTGACACGATGTCTAATGTGATCTCCGAATTTTTAATTCATTCAATATGGTCCTCAAACTTTTAATTCATTCAATGTAATCCTTGGACTTTATAAAAATGTTCGGATCATTACCAAAAAAATTCTAAACCTATTGCAATTGTGCCAATTATCCTTTTTTTTTGTTGCCAATTATGTCCTAAAATTTTGCAATTGTGTCAATTCAGTCCATTTGTCCAAATTGACCCTAACATAGATAATTATTAACAATGTTTTAATATTTTTCTGTCTTTCTTTTCTTTTTTTTCTTTTTTTTTTTTTTGCTAGGCCTGGCAAGAAGCCGCCGGCCACGGGGCAAGGGCGAGCTACGCGCGAGGGCTTGCGACCCTCACTTAGTGACTAGGAAGGGCCACACCTGAACCTCGCCCTCGCCCTCGTCCGATTTAGGTCGTGGCCCTTGATCGATGGCTAGAGGCTGCTAGCCCTAACAAAAAAAAGGATAAAAGAAAAGAAAAAGACATAAAAAAATTATTAAAAAATCAAAAATATATTAATAAATATTAAAATTTGTTCACGCAAGTTCGGGGTCGACCAAACGGATTGAATTGGCACAATTGCAAAAATTTAGGACTCAATTGACAATAAAAGAATTTATGCTTGAATTGATATAATTGCAATAGATTTAGGAATTTTTTTATAGTTTTCTCTAAAATTGTTCAATATTGTTCATGAATTTAAATTAATAAAAGAATAATATTATACATTTTCATATAATTCAAAAATTATATTGAATATGTATTAAAAATTCAAAAATTATATTATATATATAGTTAAAGTTCGAGAACTATATAAAATAAATTATAAATATATAAATCACATTACATGTTAAGCTAATATTGATAGGTCATTTGTGTCAATCATTCGTTTCGATTAATAGCCAGGGTAACTCCGAAGGGGATCCTAGGGTAATCTAGCCAACTTGAGCTCTGGACACAACCGTCATTTCGAGAGATTGTGGGTGGGGGGCGCCATGGTTATCGAGAGCAACAGTGGGAGGATTGACCTCCCAAGTGGCACCAAGAATGATGTCAGAAGGAACTGAACCAGCCCCCACCAAAAAATTCATAGTTTAGTGCAGAATGGAAGACTCGGGAGTCAGTAGAGACACTGTGCCGTGGAGGTGGTGGAGGAGGAGGAGGAGATAGACGCACGGAGATGGCTGTTCACTGTTGGAGTAAGGAAGGAAACATGAAAGTGGAATGAGAGAGAAGGGTCGATTGGGTCTGAGTGTGTACTGACAAAGCCACCCCCCACCACCACCAGCAGCCAGCTCCCTCGGTTAAAAACCCCCCGCACGCGCCGCCCTGACGCCGCCTTGGCCTCGGCCCCTCTCGTACCACCGAGATTTCTCGATCCCTACGCCTCAATCTGGTCCATATCCTCCATACCCATCGCCTGCAACACGTCCCTCGTCACACCTTTATTCAACACCATCTCCCTCTCTCTCTCTCTCTCTCTCTCTGTGCCTTGAGATAGCGGTTGAATTTTCGTTTGGGTTCTTTCTTTCTCGAGTCTTTGAGGCGGTGTCTTGTTCTTGACTCGGTCTTTAGCTTTGCTCAGGTGTTTGGGGGGATTACTTTGCAGCTTGTTTATTCATACACTTGTTCATCGTCGAGAGATCGATCGATCGAGAGTGAGAGGAAGAGAGAGAGATTTCACTTGCGTCTCTCACAGGTTTTGAAGACACAAATCTCGCTGTTCTTCTTTGGCCACGTCAGTCACCTTCTCGCTTAAAACCAGGTGACTCTCTCTCTTCTCTCTTTCTCTTCCCTCTCTCTCTTCTTAATTGAGCGATCAGATTTTGGATGGTTTTGATGGGTGTGATCTGGAAGTATTGCTTGTGTGATTCTGTGTATTGAATTGTCTAAGATTCTCTCAAGCAGATCAAAGAAGAAAAACGAGACATTCTGTACGAAGTTCTTCATCGTGCTGATCGTCATCTTCATCTTCAGCTATAAAAAGGAGACCCCAAGGCCCAACTCTGAGCAAGAAATTGAAGAGAGAGAGAGAGAGAGGGGATCACGAGAAACGCATGGAGCAAGAGAGCAAGCAACCGCCGCCGGACCGTAGGCCGACGTCCAGGCCGGCCCAATCGGACGGCCAGCAACAACAGCAGCAGCAGCAGCAGCCGCCGCCCAACCAGCCCCAGAAGTGCCCTCGCTGCGACTCCATGAACACCAAGTTCTGCTACTACAACAACTACAGCCTCTCCCAGCCCCGCTACTTCTGCAAGACCTGCCGCCGCTACTGGACCCACGGAGGAACCCTAAGGAACGTCCCCGTCGGCGGCGGCTGCCGGAAGGCCAAGCGCTCCAAGACCTCCTCCTCCACCTCCGCCTCCACCTCCTCCTCCGCCGACAGCCTTGGCCCGCACTCATCCCTGCAGGTCCTGCCTCAGAGCCTCAGGGACGTCGCCGCAGGGAACCTGGCTCCCCCAGCGGCCGCGGCGGCTGGGGAGGGGCCTTTGGGCTACTCGTTCTACGCGGGAGGTGGGTTCTTGTCCTCTTTGGCCGCGGTTCAGTCTATCAACCAGAGCCAGCCCTTCAACATCGGCAGCGCCACAACAAGCAATAACAGTAACAACAATTTGAGCTTTTTCCAAGGGTTTGGAGGTTTGGCTTCCTTAAGCAGCCCTCACCACCAGCAGATCCAGCAGCAAGCACAGTTTCTTCAGAGCGATTGGGGTCACAGCTTTGGCATCGGCAGCAATGCTCATACTGGTAGTAGCAACAGCAATGATATCAGCCCTAGTATCTCGCATGTACATCATCACCATGGTAGCCTGTGGAGTGGAACCACAAGTGCCGGTATGAGCGGTCACGGCGGTGCCGGTGGCGAGGGCAGTAGAAACGGTCTGAACGTTAACCACCCATCCGATCATCACCAATTGCCCCATCTTCCAGGATTTGGCCCTCCTCCATGAGCTCTTCCTTCATATTGATCAGTTGCTTCCGCTGTTCAAAATGACGATGACGACGACGTCGTCGGCCAGCGGACTTCCTAGGTTATAAGAATTCTTTGTCAAAAATTTTCCCATACAATACACCGGTGGTGCTGGGTTTTAGTTTTGTTGGGATACAGGCTGAGGAAATGTATGAAATGTTATCATGGTCTTGGAGGGTTTTCTTTTTTATGGCATTGGTATATGGATTCATGTAATTAAGTTGGTGGGGGAATATGATTTATGTGACTATGGAGAGAATTTTGCTCTTTGGGATGTTTATGGCTTGGTTTTTGAATTTTATGCAGCAGAATCTATAGTCTGTTCTGATTGTTCTGAGTTGAGAGGATCATCAATCAATCGGCTTGTTTGGTAATAATTTTATTTTCGAAAATAATTTTTTAGTTTTATTTTTGGTAATGGAGAAATATTTTTTTTTATTCTTATTATTATTTCAAATTTATTCTTCGATTATTAACCTGTTTCAGAAATAGGAAAATTAATTGATATTACGAAATAAATTTTTATTTTTTTTTATTTCTGAAAACATAAGAATAGAAATCAGAGAAATAAAAACGATATCAAATAGCCATTGGTTCGAAGAACTCACCAGGAACTTGGTGGAAAGGAACAAAAATGGGTCAAGAACGAAGATCTTCTGTGGCGTGGTTAGTGGAGGTGACTGCTGCTGCTGGTGTATTGTATAATCTTTTTCTATGGACACGAACAGAGAAAAGAGGATGGAACAAATCGGCTTTTTTGCATGTGAGAAACTGACGATTTCCCCAAAAATCCTTAAAAAACCGATCTTGACCTGTTCATCAGTTTCGATGTGCTCATCTCACTTTGCTTTTTTGTCTCAGTCAAGCTGAAAAGTTCTTTTTGATTTCTTTTTTTTTTTCAAGGTCTTTCTGTTGTGCTCCACTGCTGTTTTCTTTCTTTCCTGCTAGGATGGAATGTGCAGGATCAATGTTATGGAGCAAAAGAAACCATATTGTAATGTTATCATACTATACTTTTTTATCTGTTTGAGTATACGAATTTGCAACTTTGGGAGGAATTCAAGGCCTAATTGCCTTCTTTAAACCACTGAAATGCTTGAAATCTCTCGCAAACCCTTGTCCCCATTAACCCACAAATCCCAGTCTTTTCCATCGAGGTTGTGGGGTCAGTAGGAACTGTGGCAAGCATTGTGGCGGCAAAGGAGGCTGAGCTAGGATTTTTTGGATTTGGATGTTGAATTTCTGAGTGATTAGGGAATAGGAAAGGGATGACTGTGTACAAGGACCGGTTCTGTTTCGGAGCTTAATCATGGTCGGCGTGATTTTGGAGGGTTAACATAGCCAGTGTGATTTTCAGAAAACTTAACCACAACCGATCTAATTTTCAGACCTTGTTACCCAGTGAAGCGTGATCGTAGGGTTTTTGTGACATAAGTGGTGGAGTTTGGTATATATATATATATATATATATATATATATGTGTGTGTGTGTCGGCTATATTGTATGGTTGTGATGTGGTGCATAACTTATGATGGGTTGCTTATGCTTGCTAGTTTGAAAAAAGTAATGAATGTATTTGTCTTAATGCATATGAATGCGTATTCATTTCTAAAGCCGCATTGTTCATTGCTTGATCCCATAGAAGCAGTGGTCGTCGCTTTATTGAGATCTGATTTTGTTCACCATCTTTTAAATTACCATTATAGGTTATGAGCACAAAGCAAAATTGCATGTGGAGAGCGATTTCAGGGAATGACACGAGACTTTTACTTCTGTTTGAACAAAATTTACCAAACTAAAAATTTCTGCTTTTGGAGAATTCATGATACATTAGACTTTGGTACAATTTTCATTCAATAAAAAATATTGTTGAGCTGTATATTTTCTCACATGGTTTATTTTGGTTAGAGGCTTCTTCTTTTATTTTATAAAGGATGGCCAGTCATTCCTTGAATTCTGGATATGGATTTGTGGCTGACAAAGTTGGTATCAGATTGCAACACATTTTTCTTGTCGGCTTGTCGAATAAATTAGGAACTAGATACATTTCCAATATTCTCACATTACTATGCGAAAAAAGAAACAAAAAGGCTCATTCAAGATTTTGAACATGCCCAAAAGGACAAAAAAAAATAGAAATTCGCAACAAAGAATTCCATAATTCAAGATAAGATTGTACTATCAACTCTTATTGTACCTTCAACCAAAAAAAAAAACTCTTATTGTATCCGTTATTTGGAAAAATTAGTGATTAAAATACAATTTGTTCAACCATTTTGAATATGCTCCAAATCACAAAAAATGCATGCAACTATGAGTTTGATCCTAAATGTAATCATCTACAGTTTGTTGCAAATGAAATGGTAAACGTATACATTAGAACGGAAAACTTGTGGAGAGTTTAAGACTCCATTTGTTTTGCGAAAAATCAATTATTTGAAAAATATTCTTTCAAAAGACAATCGCTCGTATAGTTTATAGTAGCCAATGAAGAAATATTTCCGTTATTCACAACAATTCATGTATTAACATTTTTGTGAAAAATGAAAATATTTTCATCATTATTTTTTAAGAGATAGTTTTTAGTAAAATCTTGTTCAAAATATTTATTTTTCACGAAACAAACGAAATCTAAGGGAAAATGAAAATCGATTAAAGAGAGAAAAAGAATCAAGATTCAAAAGAGAATTCATATAAAAAAAAAGCCTAAAACCAAATCGATTTTTTTACACCTAGATAATGATAGCAAAAGCTTGATATATATGTTGCTATACATAATAAACTATAGTGAACATTCACACCAAAAAAAAAAAAAAATTGAAAGATAAACGTGCCTCACTTCCCCATAATTCTTTCCTTAGAAAAGCTTTGACTCCTTTGTGGAGGGACTCAAAGGAATATCGCATGAAATGAGCTCATTGGTTGGAGAGAGAGAAATATATATATATATATATAGAGAGAGAGAGAGAGAGAGGTGGAATGAATGGAGTGGGTTGCTGCTGTTGTAATTTCCAAGTAATTCAAAGCATATCTTTGATCTGCCACATTGAGATCTTTGTCTATTCTCCCATCAAATAAATATGATTAGTCCATCTTAATTAAAAGTCACGAGATACCCACTAATCCACTTTTAGTTTTTTAAATCCGGACATCACGCCAATATAGAATACTTTTCTGAAAAAGAGATTACATCACCATTCTCTGCTCCAAAGTTAGGGTTAGTTATTGGTTTCTTTCCAAACCACACCACATTTGAGGATGACTCAGATTAATAAAACAAAGCAGGCTTGCTTTTGTCAGATGAATTTGTTGTGTTTTCCCGCTCGGTCGCACCGTACGAGTTATGTTAATTAGGGGTGATTACTTTCAAAGTTAGTTATTGATTTCTTTCCAAACCAGACCACATTTGAGGATGACTCAGATTAATAAAACAAAGCAGGCTTGCTTTTGTCAGATGAATTCGTTGTGTTTTCCCACTCGGTCGCACCATACGAGTTATTTCAATTAGGGGTGATTACTTTCAAAGTCAATCAATGCCCGATTTTAAGTCAACTAGAAATCAACCTTATGATCCAAATTCCAAAAAGTTCGAGCCGAAAACGATATCGGTCGGTTCCGATGATAGAATAGTTAATATCAAATCACACCTTCATCCGACAATGTAAATTTTTAGAGTAATTGGCGAGTGATTCTTGAAAACCTCATATGATATAGATTTCGAGTTTAAATCTTTATAAGCCCCATTTGCCTTTTCAATTAAATATGTACAGACTTAGTGCTAGTAAAAAGACTAGACTAAACTTTTAAAACAATCAAATGTAGTCCCGCAAAATCTTACATCTGGTTATATTATTGTTTCTTTATCTTGAAGATCATGGTTCAATTTTTTATGGGTGCAACATCATTTTTGAAAAAAAAAAAAAAAAAGGGTTCCAAACAGGTTCAGCGAAGAAAATCCAACTGGTTAAATCAGTTCCTAAGTAGAATCAACGATTCTGACTTTCGAACTAGCTGATTTGAATAAGTTCTTGGGTAGAACCGATAGTTCCGGCCTTAGAACAGCCAGCTAGGTCAATTCTATCCCATTCCAAGGTTGACTTGGAACCGTTGCTTGCCCCTAATTTCAATAATCTTTGAAACAATCTCACTTTTCTCTCTTCTTTTTAATTGCTTTTTCCAACAAGAGAAATTATAGTCCTCTTCTTACTTCTACCGTCCAATTTTTTTAAGAAATGTGAACTATAATTAAACAACTCATAATTCGTTCCTACTAAGGACATAGTTTATGAGTACCTTTCGAAATATTTACTAAGCATTTTTCCAAAGTATTGATTAAATATGACACAAGAAAAATAATGCACTGAAAAATACAAACTTTTCTTGTTGGATTACTTAATAACACCTTATGGACCAAGTGACATTTAAATGATTCCCTTAGCCCAAGTCAAACCCTTCTCCTTTTCAATGGTCGGTTAGCAATGGCATTGTTGCTTCGATAAAAAAAAAAAAATCTCTAATAGCTATTGTGGTGCAACAACATCTTCTACTTCTAAGAATTCATAATAGCTTAAGATATAGAGTATTTGAAGAACTTCCAAACGAGAATGTAAGAAGTTAAAGTTATCTTTGCAGTAGTCAGACAAAATGTTTTGTGGTCTTTTTATATAAGTAATTAATTTCGTACACTTTTGATCGGATAAGACAATTTATCTTCACTTAGGGAGAATTACTATGCTCAAGACCATAAGTAGCTTCTTCTTTGTTCCTCTTCATTTTTTTATTTTTTTTGACAGCTTTGTTCCTCTTCAATTAACTTCGCCAATATGTTGAAAATCAAAGACATGATGATATGTGTAGAGAAGAAAGTACCTCAGCAACAACGGTTTACTAAGTTACAACATATCAGCAAATGGACTCCTTCCATGCAGTCCAAAAAACAATCATTCGGTTCCTCCAATTGCGGAGCCTCCTCTTGTTCCAACACTTCCTCTTCCTTGTCCTTGGAATAGTAAGAATCTTGTAGAGAAAAGAACCATCTTCCTCTTGTTTTTCTTATTCTTTCCAATCTTCGAATCCGGCTAACTCAAAGGCTTTTTTCCTTGACTAGTGTTGGAACAATCCGGTGTCTGGCTTTAGCACCGCATGATGCTGAAAGTGGGACCTCCCTCCCTCCAACTCTTCTTTTGAGGAAACTTAATGGGAGGCCCCACCCCCCATCCATCAATCAATCAATCCCGTTTGTCCATGGGGCTGTGTGTTGGAGTCATCAATGGCCATCATTCGGTCAAGCAGTTGAATTTTCCAGGACCAAATTGAACCTGGGATTGGCTCCTTTTTGCGGTTTTGATCATTGCAAGAGGCATGCCCATGTCACTGTCTTGAATGACCGTTTCTTCACTCCTCGTTTGCAAGGGAAGATGGTGTGATGATATGAATTGGCACTTTCAAATGGGGTTTCTTTTGCATCATGATTTTTAGAATGTGGTTTGAATGATTTTGGATCTGTCTACATAAACCTATCACTCACCTTCCCACTCGCACGTGCCTCATCAAGCAGTTTAATCCTTCGTGATTCATACAATGAGCCAACACTACCTTCGCTCACATCACTCACTTGAGAGAGCCTCAAGGATGTGAAATTATTTTTTTTCTAGGTGGTGGCAGCACTTTTTATTATTCTTGTATCTGCCTAAGATGAAAGTTGCTGGTACTCTCTGGACAATAAGTGTGATCGGTTCCAAAATCGATCGATTCTCACTCTAAAATCGGGACACCTTGAAATGGCAAACCGCAATAGAAGGGTCAGGTTCCATAATATATGAAACTAAGAACCGGCCCACGTGATCTTGGAAACAATTCGATCTGTTTCCAGATGAGTCTAGGAACCATTGGTGATTTCTAATTTTTTTCCCTATTCCTTGCATAACTGCAAGTGTTGCATGATCTAAAATTCAGTGTAAAATGAATCGTCAATGAAAGTGTTGGGAGATCCTGACGTACAAAGTTACTTACAGGTGAGAGAGCGATGGAGGGTGAGTCCGGTGAGCGGTGAAACGAAAGAGTACCAATGACGACTGAGCAGCAAGAATAAGAGAGGGAGGTGACTAGTGAGAGAGGCGAACCAAGAGGCAAGAGCAACTTGCAGAAGGTGAGACTCGAGATGGTGTCGAGCGAGACGGGTGGAGGGAGGTGTTGAGCCGCGAGCAGAGGGAAGTGAAGCGTGAGCATCATTAAAACTGAGAGAAGTTAGACGCATCGAGTCACGAGGGAGGTGCCACCAAGAGGCGTCGAGCTACGAGG
The DNA here is from genome assembly GCA_021437795.1 of Rhodamnia rubescens. Lineage (NCBI taxonomy): Eukaryota > Viridiplantae > Streptophyta > Magnoliopsida > Myrtales > Myrtaceae > Rhodamnia > Rhodamnia rubescens. Next base: position 1,026,178 of record JAILYA010000037.1, on the reverse strand, counting down.
GAGGGGTGAGCGTGACCGAGAGTCTGAGACCAAGAGAAGTGAGAGGCGTGAGCGTGACTGAGACTGAGAGAGAAAAGAATGGGTAATTTGGGTTTTGAAATAATAAGAATTTTAAAGAAAAATCTATCAGCATGGACTGGGTGATTTGGTCCATAACTGAAATAGAAAACTAGATCGATTATCATCAGTTTCAAAAGTTTAGGAACCAAGAAGAACCCAGAATCGGCCGGTTCAATCTAGTTGCAGTGCTCACCCTTACTAAACAATGGCATTCTTGTAATTTTAGGTAAAAGGGCATGGCACTAAATGCGAGAAAGTTGGAACGAGATACGGGCTGTGCAGTTGGAATTTGTTTTATTTTTTCTTCTTTCGCATTATTCTAGTCATGTAGTATCACTAACCATTTATTAAAAACACAGCGATGGACCGATAGATGATTCACTGAAATCAAACGAATGACCGCGGTTTAGAAAATGGAACCGGAATCCGGACCATCAAAACGGCGGGTGGGTGCATCCGATGAGTGGATCGTGATTTTGCTCAGGGATGCTTAAATTCGAAATCTGTCTTCTCATCATATCGCACGAGCACGATTTTGATTTTAACTGAACATTCTAGTGTTATCACGTACGTTGAGCTTTACTCTTTAGTAACTATGCCGAGTTGGAGCTCATACTCAAACATATACGAGATCGCACTAGATCGAGCTCTAGTACGAGCTCGAGCTCATTCGAATTTGAGTTTAGAATCGGGCCATTCTTCAATTTTGGCGCCGTGTCGCGTTTGACCAACAAACTCCTTGAGCTCAATCCTGCTCGACCGCCAACTCTTAACTTATGTTGCACTCCGAATACCCCCCACGGAGAGAACGCCCTTGCTCTCTCACTGAACGCGGCTTCAGTCTCGACCATACGAAACCCTAGAAAGTAATTTTTAGCCCCATCATCGCCTTGTGATCTAGAAGCTCGAATGTTGTCCTATCATGTTAGCCTCGATCATTACCGTGAAACATTGAAAAACAATTCAAGCTCTACTCATTTCCTTCCCCTAAATCTTATTCTAGGGTTTCGCGTGAGAGGGACGGGGTTGACGACACGAACACAAGCAAAGGAGAAAGAGACACCTCGCGCATACTTGCCTTGGTCGTTATCGTTTCGATCTCTTCACAATTCGTGTGCTCTTCTTTGCGTACGTGGGGAGGAGAATAATAGTAGTGAAGAAGAAGAAGAAGAAGGCGTCAACACGCGCCCATCAAACCCACGTTGGTGTCATTATTACACGACCACGCACTCCTCAACTGCTACAACAATTCCCACATTGGACGACTTGTCGTCTCTCTGCTTGGCTCTTTCCCAAGAACGAAATTGAGTTTGGTGAGCCTTCTAATACAACCCTATGACGACAGCTCTTATAATGGCGTCCTTGTTGGGTCTTTCGCCACGAGAATCGGGTTCCGACTCTGTTGAAAATTTTTAAAATAAAATAAAATTGCCCGAGTTCCCGATCGACGACTCGGGCTAAGAGAGATCGAGTAAAACATGGCGGAAGTATAATTCGCCCCGAGTGTCGGGAGCTCTTAGCCGGTAAATATTGATGGTCGACAAGATGATTAAGTAATTGTTGACGGCAAAATTAAAGGAAAATTATTGAGTCACGAGACATGAGTATGGATGAGTGAAGCTGGGCTTAATCAACAAGAGGATCGCGATTAACACAAATCATGACAAGCTGAAAGCCGGATAACTAACTAAGTAATTCGTCCGATAATTTCGGAAGCAAATTCGCTCGGGAAGATTGATTTGGCTATGAAGAAGTACGACCGACATGCTTGTGTCGTGGTGAAGCCGTAGATCACACAACTACGAAGGTCGAAAAAAAGGCCACTAACTATGAACATGTTGCTGAATTCTAAGAGTCACGAAGAATATTTTACCTTTCGTTGCAACAGTTGTCAACTGTCGTAGTAGTATGAATAGTCGTAGTATGTAGCAAGGCACCTAATCGATCAATGAACACCAATTGCTCGATTTTATCTTCCTATTGTTTTCACATATCAATGCTCTCGTACATTGCTTACCGCGATTGCCTTCAATCTCGTATTTTTAAATTTTCTTATCAATTCATGTTTCCCGTCCAATAGTCAATACGGGACCCTTCACATCCTTTGCCAATTTTCACGTCGATCCGCATTCTGAAAGATTTTTGTCAGTAACTTTTCGATGGATGGACATACACATTCCTTGTGTTTCTGATAAAATGTTATCAAACTTTTTGGAGCGCGTTCATAAGGGAAAAAAATTGTTTTAATGCATTAATAAACGCGGTAATGCCGGCTTTGATTTTCCTAGCCGTGTCAACGGCAAAATCAGTGGAATAAAGTTGAAGGAATATGGTTCGGGTGACATAATCATAATTATAATAATATAAAGTATGCTTGATTAAGAGAGGACCAATACCATGCAGGCAAGGCTTAATAGCCCTAGAGTCAAAAAGAGAGGAATTTTTTTTTTTTTTTGCAAAGAGAGGAATATGAACAGAAACAAATGAAGCCCATTCAGCAAAATAATTTATTTCGAGAAAAATGTGGCATTTTTTGAAAATATTTTCTAGTAAGTCATTTTTCAGGGAATATAATGATATTTTCCGGCATTTGGCTAAGATCCGAAAATGCAATAGAAAACAAATTTCGCCGTTTGATATGAAAAATACGATTTGATTTTCCCGTGTGGACTCATTTTTAATAATTATCTTCTCTTTTCTAAAAATTTAATTTTTAATTTTTTAATTTTTTTCTCTTCTTGTTTTCTCGCAGTCACCGCGATGGCCGATGACTAGCCGCAGGCGAGCTCGAACCTCGCCACAAGCCGGCAATGCCTCCCCTGTGGCCGGTCGGAAACCAACCGAAGAAGACGGAATAAAAAAGAAAAAAAATTTAAAAAAAAGAAGAAGAGGGAGGAGAGAAAAAATTAGAAATTTTTAAAAAATAAAAATTATAAAAAAAAAAAAAATTAAAAGAAAGGAAATATGAAAGAGATGAGTAAGGAAAGATGAGGAATATATTTTTCTCTTCTTAAAAAGAGGAAAACATAAGAAAGGAAATGTGAAAGAGAGGAAAGAAAGATGAGGAAAATGTTTTCTTCTTCTCAAAAAGAGGAAAATATTTTCTTATTTTTGAAAGATTTTTTTCCATGGATGGAAAAATATTCTCCTTGACTAGCTTATTTTTCACGAATCAAAAGCTGAATAATTCAAAAAACATTTTCCTAGAAGTTATTTTCTCACGAAACAAACCGAGCCCAAAAAGACCAACCCAAAAATTCAATCTAATATATGGAGAGAAATCACATTAATATAAAAAGCGTATAAAACCCATATCGAGCGATGTTAGATGATATTTTCACATCCTCTCTCATGTGCAAGCGGATTAGGAGTTGGAATTGAAATTTGACTGATGAGAATGGACGCAAATATGAAAAAATAATAACACCGACTTTGATACCATAAATAAGCACATATGAATATGAAGAAGCATCAATTGATGTATTGGTGAAGAGTAATAAGTTCTTAATAACTGACCCCTTGGATTTAAAGAGGTGTAGACTAAAAGCCAAAACGTGGAAATTTATGGTGGGTGTTTATTTGTTACACAAATAATGTTTAGCGTCCCTTTCAACTACCAATTTGTTTTCCTTTCTTCTATCGACTTCAGTTGTTTCGTGAAGTGCCCAGCAAAATCTGTCGCAGAATTTCCCTGAAAGGCACATCTCAGAAATATTTGCTATCTAGTCTTACGTTGGCCCTGACAATAGCCCCCTGCGATCCGGCCACCACCACACCAGCTACGTTGGCCCTCGACAAGAGATATCGAGGCAAAAACCCACGTAGCAAGTCGTTAAGGTGATCTATGCTCCGCAGTTCTCTTTCCCTGGCGGCGGCGGCAGCAGCGGCAGCCGAGGACGCGCTCCAGGGTGAAATGGGCTCCACTGCATCAAGCTAAAAGAGAAGTGGGCCTACAAAGCCCACAGTTTTAATGGGCCTACTTATCCGGGCTTTGCCTAGCTCATGCATGGATGGCCGGCCCCCCTTTCGAGTTTAGTCACCCTCGGCCTTTGGCGCGAGCCCGTCGTCGAAGAATTTGGATCGAATCACCATAGTTGCGCAATTGATTTCAGTGTTTGTGGCTTGACTCTTCATCAAATTTCACATTTTGCACTCAATTCCCTCGTCTCAATTGATATGTGCGATCAAGTTCTTCCGTCGCGAGAGCTCGGCCGCCGTCACCAAACATAAGTGGGAACGTAAGCCAATCCCCGATCGAGCTCAGGCAAAGGTGGTCGCCGGTTGGCTCGGCGCGCGAAAAGTAAATAGACATCCTCCACTAAATATTAAAAGTAGTACCACTCATATATATTGAAAATATCATAAGTAGCCATCACATTGCTTCATTACTTCTCACAAGCCGTGATACCTTCACGGCAAACACTAGTCTCTCTTAGCACTCTCTTGTCTCGCTCATCAAGCCCATACAGTACTAGCAAAGCTTTTAGACTCCGCTAAAAAAACAGAGCAAAGTAGGAACACTGCATATGTACATGGCCGGCTCGCCGGGCCTCCGCCCCGGCCTCGAACCCGATCTCGCCTGCTCCCTCGCCTCAGCGATGCTGGCTCCTAGTCTCACCGCTGTATAGCCTGCGATGGCATCATAATTCCAAATAAGACGAGTCAATTTACACGAGAATTCGATCGACCCGGTAATCGACAACTTTCATCATTTAGTGGAAATTCCCCTGATTTTTCTCTACTCTTGGTAGATAAAAATCCATTTTGAGTAATGAAATATATATACAAAATCAGCGCTCATGAAACAGATAAATTCGTAGCTAATAACTATGGGGTACGCTTAAATCTTTACCAGTCATAGACGGTGGGGGTGTTCGGATGAGGCTTGTCGAAGTACTCGCCGCCGATCCTCTTGGTGGCGAGGTTGCTCCCGGGGTGGAACACGCTCCTCCACACGTTCTCCTTGCGGGCCAACGCGGGGCTCGTCGGCGTGGAGGGCGTCGCCGGCGTCCTCGGGGTCGTCGGCATCGACACGGACCTCTGGTACTTCCCTCCACCGCTGCTCTCGCCACCTTCCCCAACATCTGCACCACACCATCATCATCCATCATCATCACAAGACACCGCTACATCAATCACGTACAACCACAAAAAACAGAACTTCGATCTCACGACAGCAGACCGTGACCTAAGAGTTTCGTGTGCTCATCCCGTTAATCATTAAGAAGACCACCCGAGAGAGATCACTTAACCTGCGACGCCGAGAGGCTTGCTGGTGGCGAGCTTGCGCAGCCGGCCTAGGCCGCGCTCCGGCTGAGGTCCGGCGACCACATCGTCCCACAGCTTCTCTAGAAGAACCATCTCTCTCTCCTTCTCGCTAGCTCGATCTCCAACTTAAAGTGACTTTATGGGGGGTCGTTTTATAGTGGGAGGAGCTTAAAAAATCTCACCGAGGAGACGGATCGACGGACACGTTACATTCACTGTACGTAGTAAAACTCGTTGTGCAAATAGTAAAATGCTCAAACCATTTTAGCTCCTAAATTAGGTTTATGGAAAAGCTAAAAAAAAATCTCAAAAAATACGCGCTATAACGCATTTAATTTGAACTTTTCTGTGACGTCAAAAATATCAAAATATGCTAATCTTGATGCAATTATCTAAAACTTTTTCTTGTGATGTAAAAAAATCTCCAACTTATATTTATGTGATAAATTTACTTTTCTTTAATATTCCGTCAAGTGATTTTTTTTAAGGAATAGCATTTGATTTCTATTGTGCATGATGGGATAAATGTGTCATACATGTGTAAATTTGAATTTTTTTATATTACAAAAAAAATTAATATAAATATGTCACGATATATATAATTTGGGTTTTTTTTATGACTTTTGTCCTTATATTTATATGGCAACGTAATCAATCGTCAGTTTTTTTTTTTAATCAATCGTCAATTATTCGAGCAAACAATGCATCACTTTGGCGAGTCGTGGAAATAGCAAAACGGGGAGTGGGAATAGACAGCGATGACGGATAAGGATGAGGACTCGGTAAAAGCCGGGGCCCGCGAAATAATATCGTACTGATGAGAGTGGGTTCGCGACAAGACAAGTGTTCGCTTCATTATGGCCACTTTGTCCTATTCCTATGGGTGAAATTATGAGCATTGGAAAAGTATTTTTATTAATAATCTTTATTAAATTCTTTATTTCTTGATAGGAAATTTACTAATTAATTACACACGGTTACGTGCCCAACAAGCACCATTAACCCACACGATTAACCCCATTAAAAATCTTAAATCGATATTTTCGTGACATATTTATCTCAATTTAATTTCCGTATCAAAAAGCATCTCCAAATCAATACAACATGTTTGTGTTTTTTTTTATGGAGGATGGATTCGGGTAAAGGTTATAATATAGGATTTTTTGTGAGATGAAAATTAGTCCGAGAGAAATGTGGCACAAAGTATCGGTACGGAATTTTCCGGTAAATAAGGGACAACTTTGGATTCTTGATGTTCTCAACCTTATATAAAATGGGTACTAAATAATGTCCGAAATGCATGCATTTGTTAGTGATATGCATCATGCTAAAGTAGTGTGTCTCGTTTTCTTCCCTTTCCCCAATTGGAGGGCGACACGTGGTCCCTATCGATTCGATGCCGATTTTGATTGAACCTATGATGAGGACCATGGAACTTATTCGGTGCTACATTTTTCATATCGACTGTGGTTGTCTCTGTCAAGACTTAGTTTAGTACATTACCTCCTTGAAAGATCTAGGTTTAATTTGAAGAAAAATCATTTGAATTCTCAGAACATAGACAACAACCTTTCCTCATTTTTCCCCAATAGTCAACTCACTTTTCAGTCAATTATTGAATTGAATGAGAGCAATATCCTCGCTCTTGAAATATCTAAAAATCCCTCATTTTATTATAGAAAACTGAGGGCTTTGAAAGCTGGTATAACATTTGATCAAAAAAATGTTAAAAGCTTAGTGGATACAGATCGTTACTATTTGTTATTGTGTGTTTTTGTCAATTATGGTCGCAAGAACATCAATGATTTCGATTTAATCTTAAGGGGAAAATTACAAAAAGTTCTTAACATATTGCAATTATGCCAATTCAATTCTAAACTTTTTTTTTTATTGATTTAGTCTTAATCCTTTTACAATTGTATCAATTCAATCCATCCGACTAATTTTGGCCTATCGACCTTGACGTGAACACCTGGTCGGCGCCAACCGTCCGACGATATAATATTTCAATAAATTTTTTGAATTTTTTATTTTCTTTTTCTTTTTTCTTCCCTCTTCTTCTTCTCCCGGCTAGAGGCACGGTTGGCGAGGCTTCGGCCATCGCCTCTAGTTAGTCGCTGGCCAAAGGAAGAAGAAGAAGAGGGAAGAAAAAGAAAGAAAGAAAAAGAATATATAAAGAATATATATATATAAAGAAATTAAAAATATTATGTCGCCGCACGGCCGGAGTCGGCCGGCGTCTAAGTCAACGTTGGTCGGCTAAAATTGATTGAATGGACCGATTTGGCATAATCGCAAAAGGTTTAGGGCTGAATCGATTAAAAAAGGAGGGGTTTAGGATTGAGTTGATACAATGGCAATAGGTTTAGAATTTTTATTTTTTTTTTGGCAATTTTCGCTTCCAATGGAGAATGAACAATGGTCAATTAAAATATTAGATTTGATTTCGGATTAAAAGCGAGTGGCTTATAATATTTCAAAGACTCAAAGACTTAGTATAATTCGAATTATCGAGACAATGCACAGACAAACATTTGGAAACGAACGATACATATGGGTTACATTCTCGGAGGCCTTGGTTGCTCGATGACTGAATTCGAACATAAACTTCTCAGTGGTAATCAATGAAGTGCGAAGAGAAAGTAAAAGGACTACGGCAAGACACCGCTAGAAAAAAATCTTTCTATAATTCTAAGACGGGTACTGGAATTAAGAAACCTAATCTAATTCAAACCCAAACTTCAAATTTAATCAAAGTTTAATCCAAAAGACAAGGCTCGTGATCTCTCGGGCCTCCTGCTCATATCGTATGTCCGGGTCTTAAAAGTGTGTTAGACATATGTTGACTTCGTGGGCTGTATATATCCTCATGAGTTATGACCTTTATAATCGACAAGCTTGTCTAGACATTCTATTGAGCGAGCTTCATCGGTCAAGTGTATGATTATGAATGGTTTGGGACAAGCGAACCAAAACAAGCCCGAAACCGGGTTCCACCTTTTTCAACCGGAACCGCCAAGTCTTTGGGCCTTTAGCTTTTTTATGTTTCTGACTTAGATTGCCTGCTTCGTTTAGCGTCCAGTTGCGAAAAACTCGAAATTCAGATAAATCTCGAGCCAAACTTCACTTAAATTGGACTCCCCGCCACCTCCCTCCCTATCGAAACTTGATTAACGAAGTGAATCCAGAGCAAACACCTCCTCCTCAAAATTGTCATCTGACCCAAGTACTTAGTTCTTGAAATCACGCGGGGCTAAACTTAATTAATTAGGAAGGAAGAAAAAAAACAAGTAACGAAAGGTGAACTGGCGGGTTTGGTCAAAGACCAAACCCACTACGTACGAGGAATCTCACTTCCTAATTTTGGGCTGAATCAAATTTGGACCATAATGCTCCGGTTACACGTGTCGCGCTTTGATCGGCCAATTTTTTACGCACTTTCTCGACCCAATTGAAAAAAAAAAAAACATGAGCTAATTTATATCCTCGACCAAAATAATCCGTGACGAACAATTTTTTTGTAATATTCGGGAGATTAGGGTCGAGTAGAAGATGGAATCCAAAGATGGCATGCCTGTCTAGAGGCGCAATGTCATAGCCTAGCCATCACGTGCCACTTAAAGTTGCCTCCATTGCTTCCAAGCCAAGGGTTGGGTCCATTCGAAGACGAAGATGATCGTGGACCAAACCAACCCTTGTTAGTTTAGGCCTTAGTCTTATATTAATACTAACAATGTATACCAAAAGCACGGAATTCTTTTCCATATGTTAGGAATTTTTTTTTTTTTAAACTCGGGAGGTGATGCGTTGCAGCTTTTTCTAACTCTCGGCTCTCGCCGATGAGAATGTATTGCCTGTGCACTCGATACTTTCGAGCCCAACCGCTGGACCCGGGGATCCCGCCCCTTTGATTATACGTTTGAATTGCGCAATCAAGACTTCGTTTATTTTGTGAAAAATAGTGAGCCCGAAAAATATTTTTCTATAAATGATCTCTTGTGTCGTGAAAAAGTAATTAGTCAATGAAAAAAAAATTTTTTTATATCGATTATGTTTTCAAGGATAAAGATATTTTTTGTTCGTTCATTTTTATATGCACACGTAAAAAGTAAATTATTTTCTAAAAAAAGATTTAAATATATGTATATATATTGGCCGAGTTGCACGTCCTTGTTCAAGGGGTCCCAACTTTTCGTCCGGGTTTGCTTAGAATTAGAACAGTCAGTGAGAAATCAAGCTCTTTCTCTCCGGCAATCGCGCAACAATTCCGGCCTCCGCAAACGTTCAAAGTCAACCCCACTCACAAAACCGGAAGGACCTAGGCATTTACGACTCCCCCGTCAATTAGAAAATTAATAAATTGGGAAACAAAAAAAAACATAAAATTTATATGACGTCACGCTTTATTTTATATATGTAAGATTGGACATTTCCAATCAGTTATATCGTAATTTCTTATTTATCGAGTATGGAAAACGACGGCGTTTTCTTTAACTATATCCGGAAGAAGATACGACGTGGGACTCAGCGTTTTAATGCAAAAATGGGGGCGAAAGATCAAAAGATGGCTCCGGTGGAGAGTCAGCATCGACGGGTAAATGAGGCAGGTGCGCCGTTAGATCTGGAGGGTGCACCGGGGCATTGATGAGCCTCACATGTACGCTGACATTTCTCTCTCCACCTCCTCCTCCCTAGTCCCCCCCTCCCTCCTCCCTGGCAAAGTCAAAACCAAGACTTTATAATACTCACCGTCGCTTAACAAACTCCATTTATTTGCATTCACGTCCCGAGCACTCCCTCCCTCCCCTCTCTCTCTCTCTGGGAGTGAGCGTGAGAATGCAGGTTTGATCTCGGGAAGAGAGAGAGACTGTGCGAAGCGAAGCTCGGACATTGCAATGCTCGGGCATCTGTTCCTGCTATGGCTTCTCGCTCTCCTCTTCGCTTTGCCGGCCTCGCTTGCTCGCCCTGGTGAGTCCCTCTCTTCCCTCTCTTTACGACTCTGGACTTTGAAGTTTGAATCCCGCGTGCTGCTGGTTGGGTTTCCGCTCCAGCTGCCGGAGATGTGAGATTTTTCTGCTCCGTTTGAATGGATTCCGATGGGCGAGAGCTTGGTTCCGCCGCGATCGGTGCTCGCTGGCTTGTTGTTTTCGGCTCGTTGAGCTGGTTTTTTCTGGAGTTGCGGTTGAGTTGAGCTGATTGTAGTGGCGCGTGTTTAGCATCGATTGCGTCGAGTGGTCAATCATACTGTGCTCAGCGAACTGAATTAGCGATGGCGAGTGCACTGTTGCATCCGATTCATTGACGAGACTTACTAGATGCGTGGAGTTTTGCACGCAAGTTGCTGTTTTTTTTTCTTAAGAGAAAAGCTGTCTTACTCAGCTTCTTGATAGAATAATTTTATTGATTTCAATTTACTACTTGGGTGGGAGTGTGCATATGTTGACCTCTCTGTTTTTCTTCTCTTCTTATTCCTTCACAAATTTTTTCCCTGTTTGTTGATAGTCAATTAAGGGTCTCAGATTAACTCGTGGAATTTTTCTTTTTTTTTCTTTTTCCGTTTTGATGTTTTGCTAAATGTACCTCATAATAACATCCGAATGAAAATAACAACTTTCCCCGGCCAACCCGAAGGAAGTACCTGGCATTGGGTCAAACTTCGTTAATCTCTGGAATAAGAATTACTGCACAAAAGCTGATCTGTGATTGTGCTTTCCTCCATGGTAGAAGCATAAGGAGATGTTTAGAGCTGAGTAGATAAGGTATGGGCCTATTTTTCTGATTTTTAAAGGATTTCTGTCCTGTTTCTCATATGGCAGCACCATTCGCGATGCGCATTAGCTGTGGATCTCGTGAGGATGTACACACACCACCAACCAATACTCTGTGGTTTAAGGATTTTGCATATACAGGAGGTATACCGGCTAATGCAACAAGTCCAAGTTTTATAACTCCACCGCTTAAAACACTCCGTTACTTCCCTTTATCCGAAGGACCTGAAAATTGCTACAACATTAATGGCGTTCCAATCGGCCACTATTTAGTCAGGACCTTCTTTGGATTAGTTGCAGAGCCTAGTTTTGACAATGAACCCCTCTTTGACATTTCTGTCGAAGGCACTCAGATTGGTTCTCTATCATCCGGGTGGACTGACCATGATGACCAAGTATTTGCTGAAGCCAGTGTATTCCTCTTTGATAACACTGCTTCTCTTTGCTTCCATAGCACTGGCCATGGGGATCCTGCGATTGTTTCGATTGAAATTCTTCAAGTTGATGATAGGGCATATTATTTTGGACCTGACTGGGGTCGAGGGACTATTCTTAGAACAGTCAAAAGACTGAGCTGTGGCAACGGGAAGCCAAAATTCGGCACAGATTATAGTGGGGATCAGTGGGGTGGGGACAGGTTTTGGGATTCAGTTACAACATTCCGCTCAGGCTCTGACCAGGAGAAATCTACAGAAGAAAGCATTACACAGGCTTCGCTTCCTCCAAATTATTATCCAGAAGGTCTCTATCAGACAGCAATTATTGGCACTGATCAGCAGCCAGATTTAGAATATACGATGGATGTGGATCCTAACAGAAACTACTCAGTCTGGTTACATTTTGCTGAAATAGATACTTCAGTTACGGGAGCAGGACAAAGAGTTTTTGATGTTCTGATCAATGGAGATACCCTTTTTCAAGGTATAGACATAATAAAGATGAGTGGGGATCGTTATGCCGCTCTAGTGTTGAATACTACTGTTGCTGTTAGTGGGAGGACGTTGACAATCACATTGCAACCAAAAGAAGGCAACATTGCGATAATTAATGCCATTGAAGTCTTTGAAATCGTCATAGCTGAGTCAAAGACTTCAGTGGATGAAGGTATAATACAACCTTTCTGTGTTAAGATGACTATAAGCTTTTGCTGCACTGGTAATCCTGTGTGCTTATTGTCAACTAGTTCAACCCTCACAGCTATGGCATCATGTTTTGATTGGAGACATGGTGTAAGTTCCTTGAGATTGCCTAATAGTGCAACTGTATTAATATGAGGTTGATTGTGCCGCTAGATTTTTCATGCTTTTGTGTTTGATTTGTCATGGTAACAGCCTGTTCGATTAATTTCTGGTTTAACATATTCTAGACGAGATGAAAGATAAGGCTATCTCAGCATGTAAGTGATACTTTACTGGCTTAATGATTGAGTTTAGTGACTTCCCTAACTCCTTAAACTTTACGAGATAATTTCTGTCAGTGATTCGCTGCTTCATTTGCTGAAAACGCTTCCTTTCACCATACACTGTGCTTGTGTTTTTGCTGTGCTGCGCTTCTTTTAAGATATTTCTTTTAAATCAGACATGTAGTGCACTTGCATGGGTCTCTCACCTTATCAAAAGTTGCAAATATCTGCATATGAAGCATCTATTTTGCTTTAGAATACTAGCAGGATGCTTGTGCTGCAAACATAATTTCATGAAAGTTTGGTGGAGTGGCTATTGCTGAATGGTGTTACTTTTGATGTTCCTGATATGGTTTAGTGATGGACCATAGTTGTCATAAGTTCTGCAACATGCTGTTTTGTTGTTCATCTATCGTTGTTCTCACTTTGTGGAACCAAGTATTTGGCTGAGGTGCCCCAGAGTAAATGTACCCTGTCTTTCCTCTAGAATAATGGCTATTTAATTTGCAAACCGAAATTGCTAACCAGAGCTTTTGAACAACTTGCCTGTAATTCATCTTTGGAAGTGTTCCCTGCTTGTCTCCTCTTTAACTGAGTGACAGAAGATTTTAAAAAGAGATATGGAAGGGAAACTTTTAGCCTTTTGTAACTTTTGCCTTCTAATTTTCTAGTTAGGGCTCTGCAGACACTGAAGGACGGATTGATGCTTCCTCTTCGATTTGGGTGGAATGGTGATCCATGCGTTCCCCAGCAACATCCATGGAGTGGCATTGATTGTCGATTTAACAGTACGCGCAACAACTGGGTCATTGATGGACTGTAATGCATCGCACTTTTGTCCTGTGTCTTCTTTATCTCATATTTGACATGCTAGCATGATCTTTCATCAACTTGCTATCGTTTGGTTTTGTTGCCAATGGGACTTTGCCTTGATGTCACTGCTTTTTGGGAGTTGCAATGTAGGGTAAATGGAAGTGCTTGAGGGATCCAAAAGTAACTAGTATGCTGTCCTAAGAACTTTGTTTGCCAGCTTGTTGCTGATAACCAAACTGTAAAAGGATAATCCAGATACAATTGCATGGGTCATATCTGTTGACATATATGAATTACTGCCTAAGAGAGTAGTGCGAGCACATCTTTAGCTAGTTCCACTATAAACAAGTCCAAATTTTATCCATCTGTTTTCTCATGTCATGCTTCTATCTCAGCAGCCTCAACCCGTTCAGCTGCATCCCGTTTGCTGCTTGCTTCTTCAGACCAACAAAATATGTTCCATCCACGAATTGTGCTAACTTTCCTTTCATCTCATTGTCCTAGACCCGGTCAACTGTGTCCTAACCTATTGCTGCTTGTCTCTTAGGCCTTTATCTCTATTTACCTAACTTTCTCATCGAAATTTAATCTGGCAGTCAACATGCATCTTGTGAGAGCATTCACTTACTATTTTGGTCAGAGTATGAAAACAGAATGAATTACTGAATCGTATTATCTTGCTGCCTTAATGAGGTAGATCGTGGTAGCACGAGAAATGATTCAACTCCCTTTCTCCAATTATTCAATCTCATTTCCAAACTTCCCGTTATTTGGCAACTAGCTTCTTTCAGCATTGTCCAACCCAATGTCATAAACTACAATCCTAGATCCCTGGCTGTGTTGAAGTTTTGACTCTGAACTTGTCTATTAAATGTTGCAAAACTTGTGCATACGAAGCCGGGGTACATAGATTTTTTTCCCTCTTTGAACCTTGAGCCAGCAATTCCAATTATTTTCATCACCAGCCCAACCGTACACTTTTCGAGTTGCTCTTCATGCAACTATTGTTCTTCCTTGTCCGAATGAGGTGATTTGCAGCCATAATTGAAACCTGTTGCTTAGCATATCCCATCGGATTGTCAATAGTGGCATAATGGCACCATTCTTGTAGAAGTAAAGCTAAAGCCTTCTGAGTTAGAATGTGCATGGTGATGAATCATGAATTTCCAGGCATGCTTCCTAGGAACTTGAAATAATTCATGTCAGATAGTTCTTATGGTTGACAATCCACGTCATATAGCATGGACACAGTTACACTTTCACCTTGTTTGCTTTTAGAAGTTATATTTTGCACCTTGTCTTATGTTTAACTGATAGTTTGTATCATCCAAATTATGGAGGCTTTGGACATCATTGCAAAATTTATAGACATTCCATGTGAATTGGAGCGCGTCTGAAAGCTGTCGTTATAGCCAACGCATTGGAACCAATTGCCTCAAAATGAGGTTTTGTTGACCAGATTGCTGTTACTTGTTTCCTCCCTCTGCTCACTCTCACTCAGAAATGCATTCATTCATGAAACTTTAAAAGCATTGCACCTTTTAGAAGTGTGATTTTACGATTCAACTAAAATAGACAGTAACTATGTTACTCTCAGGACGGTGACTAATTTTCAAAACACATGGTGTAAAGTTTAATTATGCTAAACAGAATACAAAACGTGATTGTCATTAGTTGCAATCTTTGGCCTGGTAACTGCTGTCTGGGATCCTTCATTCTATTTTGTTAGTCCTTACTCTTGTTATTTCAGTTATATTAAACTTTCCAAGAGACAGTTTTCTTTATGTAGATATTTATTTTGCTGAAACATTAACTTTGAAAGTAATCTTTACTTGTTTCTCTTGTTCTAGACGATGAATTCCATCATAAGAACTTTGGAAGGTTTAGCTAGGTAATATAATGACTGAGCTTTTCACTTGTGTCTATGTTTGATCAGTGGGCTGGACAACCAGGGTTTGAGGGGTTTCTTGTCACCTAATGTATCTGGATTGCATCATCTACAGAGCATGTAAGTATCTTAAGTTACTTCCCATGTCAAAATATTCACATTGTATCTACAAAGGAGATGCTTAGCTTTGGCTGAATAGTTTTCTTTGGATAATTAAGATGCCATGTTCTATAGAGGGTATCAACTGTTAAACACGTACTAATTGCTTATGTTATAACAATGTAAACCTAGGAGATGGCCCCATTTTGAACACATGTTATTCATGTGCCATACTTCATAATTCCGCACGAAAAAGAGATGATTTAGACAGACATCATCAGAGTAAAGCATCTCTGTAGCTGCATGTTTTATTGTGTTTGACATGAACTATTTCCAACTCGCATGTGCAGAAACTTGAGTGGAAACAGCATTCAAGGGCCTATTCCATCCTCTTTGGGTACAATACCTAGCTTGGAGATATTGTGAGTCATTTCTAATGGAATTTGAAGCTTTTTTATGCTTTTAGCCAGCCTAATATAAAAAATAATAAGTGAAATGCTCCAGTATTGCTGTGTTTGGCTGTTGGAAGAGCTTTTCTGTCATTGATCACCTGAAGCATTTTGAACTCTTGGTTGGTGCCTGCTCCAATGACCAAATTTAGGCTTTTTAGCAAATCTTTGCCGGACTAGTTTGGTCCTTCGATTGCTGTTGTATTGGCAAAATCAAAGGCAACCTGCCAGTTTTCTGAGCTGTTCTGTCAATCTTTCTCGTTTCTTTTTTATTTTATACATTCCGCACTTACTGTCTTCAACATTGTCCATGTGGCACAGTAAACCTGAAACCAGCCCAGCTTCTGACTAAATTATCCTTCATCTTGAGCTACTAATGTTGTCCACTAGCGGATAGGATTCATAGGGCACTGTCTTACCATTTTTCATAGGGATGGTAGTTAGATCAAGCAGCTGTCTTAGGGTTGCCTCGTCTGGGATCCCAGGGGGAAGAGGATCAACTTGCCCCTTGCGAACAACATGATGCACTATCTTCCTTCAACCCTTTGAGCGAAATGTGGCAAAAGAAAAGAAAATCCGTGGACCAACCCCATCGTCTCCACCTTGTAGGTGCTATGAGATCACCATGGACGCCTTCGGCATCCAAGGGTCACGGGCTGACCATAGAATCCCGTTCAATAAGTGGAATACATTAGCGGCTGCTCTTAGGTTGAGCAGTAAGGGTTGGAAAAGGGCAATCCCCTCTCTTATTTCTTTAAGACCATTTCCTTCGAGATGAAAGATATCAAGATGACCCTTGTGACACAGAGAAAACGAGTGGTAATACACATACAAAATTTTCTGTTTGGACATGTTGACAGGGAGCCGGATATCCACCATAATGATTGGAGATATCAGAGAGAGATCTTTCAAGAAGGAGGAGCATCCAGCAGGAAATTGACTTTTTGTATTTGTAGCATTTGAGGACACCATATTGGATAAGGATTAGGAGACATTAACGGGCTTTTCTTTTTCTTGATAATCACCTCCAAAGACACAAGTTCACATTTTGTTGGATCTTTCTTAAAAAATTACTCTCCCTCTTACTCTCTTACTTGAAGTGACGCTCTCAAATGTATAAATTGCTTAAAGAGTCGATGGATTTGTTGAAATTGATTGCACCCTGGTTGGATATTTTTGCAATGTAAATCCTAACTCTAAAAAGATTTATTGCAGGGACCTCTCTTACAATTCCTTAAATGGATCAATTCCCGAAAGTCTTGGACAGTTAACATCCTTGAAGAAACTGTAAGGGAAAAAAAAATTGATGGAGTTTGAAAAAAAAAAATGAGTGGCATGATGTGATGTGACTCTAGTCTAATCCCCATTGGCATGATGCAGGAATCTCAATGGGAATTCCTTATCAGGGAAGGTCCCTACAGCCCTAGGAGGCAGGCTTCTGCACGGAGCAAGCTTCAAGTATGCTCCAGGATTTTTCAACTTAGAGGCTTTATTAGCAGCAATGGCCTGACTTAATTCTGTTAATTTCATGCGGTTGAGTTTTGCTGGTTTGAAGCTAAATGAGTCCCTTGGCTGCGAATTGTTACAGTTTCACAGACAATGCTGGTCTTTGCGGCATACCCGGCCTTCCCACATGTGGTCCCCACCTTTCAGCGGGCACAAAGGTTGGCATCGCCTTTGGTGCCTGTGTGGCGTTGCTACTGCTTGTCATGTGTTCAGTGTGTTGGTGGAAGAGGCGCCAGAACATTCTCCGGGCTAAGCAGATCGCTGGTAAGCTTATGAAATGATAGATTTAATTTCGGCGACATACTAGAACTATAATGCTTTAATGAAGAACCAATCTGTGAAGCTATGTGTTTCAAGAAGAATCTGACGTGGAAAATTAAGTTTCAGAGAATATTCTACTGTGAATGATGTGGCCACAATGCTTTCCTTTGATTTTTAATGGGACAGTAGAACCAGAATCGAAAGGCCAAATTATATAGAGGGCAGAAGCGACAACTGAATGAGTTTATGTAATATAGAGCGCAATCGAGTTGACAATCGTTTTAGGGCAGAGTGGATCAAGATTCTTCATTCCTTTACGTAATCTTTGCTGCAATCTTGTTTGTTTTGCAGCAAGAGAAGCTCCCTATGCCAAAGCAAGGACACATTTTTCGCGCGACATCCAACTTGCAAGACATCAAAACAATGGTCATGCTCGTTCCGCTACCGAGAATGGGCCTAGCTTGCTCTCATGACAAGTCCCACGACTCCTAATGCAGTCAAAGTCGTTCGTCTTACTGCTCAGACACGCAGTGCCTGGGACATGAGCCAAGTTTGTAACCGGTCTGTTGATTTGCCTGCGCTCCTAGTGATTTTACTGCAGAGCAAGTGGGAAAAGAGCTGATGTTTCGAAACATTCTCGTTCCACCCCTTTTGCCTCCTCTAGATTATAGGGAAAAGAAGCCAAAGAAACTGTTAATAGACGCTCATTCCCCTCCTAGGTTACATTATACCCAAGAATGTCTGTAAATCATTCCAATTGTCTCCTGTAAATTGTTCACTCAGAGCTTTGAACACCGAAAGTCTAACGAACACCGTAAATACAACCGAAGCTGTAATCCCCGGTATCGGCCCTCGAGTCATAGGACTTGGGCTGGGGATGCAGCGGCCGAAGGTTCAAAAAGATAAGCGTTCCCTCTCTTTTCCGGCACTTCGGCTCGACACAAAATGCACTTGAAGTAATACATGCGCATCTCAAACACAATGTTCCATTTCTATACTTGACTCTATTTATATGGGTCCGTTCTTTGCGGTTGCGCCCATCCATATCGACCGATTGCGCAAGTTGGAAAAAGGTAAACAAAAATACGTCGGGTGAAGAAATGAAAAGAAATTCCGAACCAAAAAAAAAAAAAGAAAGATAAAAGCCATAGAAAAGAAAAAAGGAAGCCGCGACTTAGGTGTGAATGATAACTATTATATTATTTGAAGCTATTTCTGGCCATAAAATAGATTTTTTTATATTTATTCCAACAAGTTTTTGAGCAGAGAAACAACTTTGATAATAAAACAAAATTCATATTCTCGAAAAAAAAAAACTTCATCTAATAATAGCATAAATTTCTATTGTGGCCGGCCGTTCGGCCTCAATCGACAGATCGAGACCAGCCAGACCGGCAAACGGTGGCTGGCGAGACTAGCAAACGACGGTCGACGAGATCGTCAAATGGCCTTTGGGGACCGACAAACTAGCGATCAGCGAGACCAGCCGCCGACGACATGGAAGAGAGAGAGAGAGAGGGAGGGAGCGAGGCAAGAAATAATTTATTACCTCTATTTCAGTTTTATGAATAAAAAATAAAAAATCTCTACTTCTCACTTTTGTTTCAAACTTATTCCTATGTTAATTTTTTTTTTTGGGGAATGGAAAAAAAAAAGGGTCCAAGAAGCATCACACGTGCCCAGGAGCTGAACAAATGGCCAAAACACCAAAAGAAAAAAAAACCGAAATTTAAAGAAAAATGATAAAAAAGAAAAAGAAAAAAAAATATCCCTTCACGTGAAGACTTGTCGGGTAGCTGCAGAGTGCAGCCACCCACCCCCACCCCCTTCAGCAGCCCACTGTACGACCCCAATCCCTTTCTACCTTCACCTTCACCTTCACCTTCACCTTCACCCATAAAAAAAAAAAAAAACGTCAGTAAAATTACATGGAAGGGGGGGGCCAAAGAAGACTGCCTTCATTTCACTGACTCGAAGAAAAAAGAAATATTTTAACCCCCTCTTCCCATAAAAAAGATCTCGGATAACGTGGTCCGATAAACCGCCCCCTCCCGGCCCAATGTGAGCCGATTCGCTCCGGTTCAATTTGGTCACGAACCGAACGGCGGCATGAGCTCCTCGTTGCTGACCCGGTCCACATGGTTCGATCTCTTAGTGCTCACCATTTTGATTTTTAATTCGAATTTATAAACTAAAAGTTACTTACTTTTGTGGAAAATTCCAAACCTGGCTTTGATCGTTGTTCTGGTGGGAAGAAAGCCGAGTCAAACACGCTACGCCAACCCCAACTTCTGAAAAAATTGATTACCACAAGCCTCAGATTTTCCTTTTAATAAATAATTAAAAAAATTAGGAAAAAAAATAGCGGCCCCTCCCCAAAAAACTTTGATCTGTTTCCCAGTGGTCAGACACCACGTAATGCCCTCAAAATCCACCACGTGGACGCGGGGTAACGTACGTAGGACCCAGCAGCCCCTCTCGCGAGACCGCCCACTCCCCGTCCCGACACGTGTCCGGGAGAGAGCGAGGGCGGCCCCCGCGCGCGCGCGCTCTCTCTCAGGTAATGAAGTAAAGTATAAAATCCCGCCTTTTGCCCTTTTGTTGGAATTTCGAAGGGGGAGAGATTGGCATTTGGCAGGCGCCGCTCGGACAGCGCCGTACGAGTGGGATAGGGCTGGCGTCAGCGGGGACGCGACGCCGTGGTGAGCAAGTCGCGCGCATGATCCCCGCTCTGCCTCCCTCCGCGTCTACTTCAGCGGGCGGCGCCGCCCCCGAGCCGTGTCCCACCTCCCCTCTACTCTAACTCTCCACGTGTCCCTCATTTTTTTTAAAATGAGTAAAAAAAAATTACACACTCAATCGCCAAATAAGATTTTGGCCCCACAAAAAAAAAAAAAAGCTCGTATCTAAACCCATCAATATATGTAATTAGACCTATCTTTAGCCAAAAGCCTTTAATCGATAAGTTATGAAAGGTTAAGATATATTAACTGCTCAACGCCACATATATTCTTTTGACGTGAAACTTATTTAACATAACTCATACATATATATCTTGACAATCCGATATTCTCGACCCGAGAGAATTTATAAAATGTTATCGCCTCAGCTTTAATCACGTCGGATCTCGTTAATTCCCGCGAGCAAAATGGGCAATATCCGCGATACTAAGAAAAGAGTTAATTGTTTTTTGATATATAAAAGCCAAACGTTGGGCGAGCTGTTTCCCTGTGTACAGCCCCCACAACAAAGCGCGCCCACACTCTCTCTCTCTCTCTATATCTCTCGTCGGAAACAAATGTCGTCGTCGTCGTCGTCGTCGTCGGCGACCGCGGGAGGAGGCGGCGGCTGCGAGATCCGCTACAGGGGAGTAAGGAAGAGGCCGTGGGGCCGCTACGCGGCGGAGATACGCGACCCGTGGAGGAAGACCCGCATCTGGCTCGGCACGTTCGACACCCCCGAGGAGGCCGCCCTCGCCTACGACGGCGCCGCCCGCTCCCTCCGCGGCTCCAAGGCCAAGACCAACTTCCCCCCTCCCCCTCCTCCTCCGCTCCCTCCTCCTTACCACCACCTCTCCCTCGGCCCTCTTCCTTCTCACCACCACCTCCTCTCCCTCGGCCCTCCCCCTCCTCCTCCCGACGCCAGGCACTACTCCCGGGTCGCCCTCGGCGAGTTCTTGAACGCCGGGGTCCTCAAGGACCTGAGATCCCAACCCAACTGCGGTCACAACCCGGCGGCGCGAGAGGAAGCAGCCTCGGCTGTTGGCGGCGGCGTAGCTCCTGAGGGCGACAGCGAGGGCGCCGCGGCGTTGCTGGGGACGGTGGGTCGCGGGCTTCCCATCGATCTGAACCAACCGCCGCCCTTCTGGATGTAGTTAAAGCTAGGACCCTTTTTGTTTTTTCTTCCTTCTGGGGATCCTGCCGAGGCAGCGAGAGAATCAAGAACAGTCACTAGCACTACCAGGAAGAAGAAGAAGAAGAAGAATGCTGTGAATATTTATCTACTTTTATTGCAAGTTTTCTCATCAAAGCTTTGAGATTTTCTACTCTTAATCTGTCATCTCTGTTATATATTTCGTTACCGCCGTGGAGGAAACATCTCATTTTTCCTTGATTTATCTGAAACTGAACAAACATGGAGTTTGTATTTTTCAACAATGATTACTATCGACAGTATTGCCAAAAAGGAAATTAAAGATCAATGGTATATCACCAAAAAAAAAAAAATCCTCAATAATAAAATGGTTCAGATAACAAAAGCTTGTTATGCATATTTAAATGGTTAATTAAAGTGAAAAAGAAAATGATTGATCGACCAAAAAAAAAAAAGTTCGAAATGTCGCGTTAATTTAAGTTTTACCATTTCCTTTTACGAGCGGGACGTCGTTTTCTCTTATAGTTTTCTAAATTATTTTCATTAATTGAGCTTTTTTTTATTTATTTCCTTAAAACATCATGACCTTTTCAGTATAGAGGGCTTTTCCCTATTATTTCAACTTGTGTTTGTTCTAAAAAAAAAAAAAACTTGTGTTTGTTCTTTATCTTAAAATATGTTTTTTTAGTTCTATTAGAGTGGGCATTTTTATCAAATTTTGACAAGTTTTTATGGTTTAATATGATATATTTTTTTTCTATTCTTTTATTATCGGTACCTTAGTTAGTTTATTGTGTTTTCGTTTTCTGTGTTTTTCACTTGTTACAGCAATTAAGAGGGAAAAAAGAGACTTCTTTTCAGAAAAATGAGAAAAAAATAAATAAACTTGAACCCCTCGAAAAGTCGAGCATTGCACATGCTAATCGAAAAATAATGAAGTGGGTCGACAATCGTAACAAAATAAAAGTTCAAGGGCGCATTGCATTGTAATTGGACTTGCGTATGAAAATCACGACCGGTTTCTTCCAAAATCTTGATCCAATGGCTAAAAGGTGCAATTAATTTCTCAAAGTGTCTTATAAGAACGAGACAATTGAAAATTAGGTTAGTCAACTTAACCATATAAAATTTTCTTTTCCACCATAAAGTTAACCAGATACCCTACTTATTCAATGTCCCAATTCCCTAAAACAAATCCTCAAATTTAAGTCAAATCCCAATTCTATCTCAAATCTTTTTTTTGTCTAACAAAAAAATCACGAACCTCCCCATTAGTCCAAATCTGCCCACGTGTCAAAATATAACAGCCAGTTTCTTCAAAATTATCAACATTAGGATTAGTCAGAGTTTCATTAAGAGAGCTTGCGCTCATAGAATTATTCGGCGAAACAGCAGAGTCTCGTGATACTGATATTTCGAAAGAAGAAAAAAAAATCAGTAGCAAAATTTTTGGATGTATGAAGCAAAAATTGGGACAGGTGTAATTCCCAAAATTCCAAAATGTTTATCATAGAGGAGGCTCGGAAAGTGCGCTCTCTTTCTGAAATTAAATTACCGGCAAAGGGGAAGGAGACAAAAACGGCCGAAAGGCCAAAGAAAGACAAAAAGGGTGGGTTGGTGGGGCCCTCAAACCTTTGTCCCGAAAAGTGGACAACGTATGGACGAGACGCGACGGCTTCTAAAAGTAGTCCATCTCTTTGGTCTCCGACCAATCATTTTTTAATTATTTCCAATCATTTTTTTTTAAATCCTTTTTTCTTGGTTTCTCCTTTTCTAGGGCACAAAATGGGCAAATATAAATAGAGAAAACTACTTTGAATTTTTACAGCTACAAATGGGAAATTCAGGAAAAAAAAATGTTACTTCTGAAAAAGCTCGGTCCGAGGTGGGAAAATCGAGATTGTTTTTTCGCGAACCAAATAAGCGCTCCATTCCTCTTTTTGCTCACTTATGTTATCTTACGGTTATGACATTACGTGCTAAGTAAACTATTCGACGAGGACAAAAGAGTCATTTCCTCATCGTCATCTATCTTCGATCTCGAAAAATCTTGTCTGATGCTATATATACTTGCATCCGCACCTTCATTTGCTCGAATGCCTAATGATATTGACGATGTTTTAAAATGAAGAGGCGGGTAAATGTATAATCATACGATGCCACATAAAATTTTGATGAAATTATCGTCGGCCAATTCAAAAGTCAAAAGCCGTTAGACAAAAGTGTGAAGTGGCGATTTAATATCTAGCAATTCTAACAACTTGCTTAATTTCCTAATTGAAAAGGCTTAGCATTTGCGTCGCCGCTAATCATGGGATAACTTTCTCTAAATATTTACGGTTACTATTATTTTCTATTGACTTTGTCCAATCATCCATCTCGTGCGCTACCTTCGCTTGGCTTTTATTGTCCCCACCGACACCTGGCGGTCAGCTGGGGACCACTGCCCACGTGGCGGTTCTCAAGGACAATCGAAGTTAATGGTTTTCCCCCTCGAGCGAATCTGTCGGCTGCAGAGGTGTCATGCCGCTCCAACGTTGACTTGACCATTCCGTTTTTGTTTTATTCTTTTTTATTTTATTTTTCCTGGACTCCCGTATTTGTCCTGCAAAATCTCCGTCACCGTCTCAGTAACGGCGTTCCAACGGGACCCAGAATAAAACTGAAAATTACCAAAAACTTAGCACAAAAGAAATAAGGAATAAGATATTGTACCGTGAATTAACTTAGTTAACAATAAAACAAATTAACACAGTTGACTAATTTAAGGAATAATTAATATTACTAAAAATCTAAAACCGATAGCCTTTTTAAACAAATATTTATTTCGCAAAAAAAAAAAAAAAACAATCACAAATTGATACTCCTGACCTAAATCCACCATCCATGAGCATCGCCCAACATTCCATTAAAGCATATACGAGTCGATACATGTGAATCATACACTATTTCACAAAGTCTCTGATGATACACAGAAGAATGGCACCATCTCGCAAAAGGAAAAATGATATAAATGATCATTAAACTTAGGTTCAATATATAATGTGGTCCATGAATTTTTAATCCGTTCGAACTAGTTTAAGGACTACATTGAACGTTTACCTATAGTTTAAAGATCTCATTGAACAAATTAAAAAGCTTAAAGACGATATCACACATTGGACCAAAGTTCGGGGACCACATTGCATAAATTAAAAGTTTAAGGACAAGATTGCACAATCAACCTAAGTTTAAAGACCATTTGTGCTATTATCCCCTTGCAAAGTGTGACTAAAGTCGCACGAAGCTATTATGCTCCCGAACATGAGGAAAATCAACATCAATTGGACAATGCAGGTCATTTATAAAATGTCCTAGAATAGTATTTTACCATTTACATTGCCAATTTTAATTCAAAGCAAACCTTATTTGACTATATATCTGCATTCTCAGACTATATTCTTCTCTAACACAATGCACTATAGGCTTCATATGATAAATCGTCGCTTTCGAACAATCTTCTGGGCAGCATTCAACTACTTACTAATTAAGAAAGCGCGACGACTTGCTACGCGTTTTCCACATCGCTTGAACCGGGTTGGGCCTCCAAATTGAAATCCATGGTGACCTCCTCCATGATCCTCCATCTGTAAATAGAGTGGCGAGTGCAAATTCTAATGATTTCACGGTTGGTTTTTGAAATCTGCGAAAATCCGAACCGAAGGATACCTCTCGAGAACGAATTTCCCTTCCTTGGACTTTTGGCTCTTGTCATGCGCAGCAACCTGCAAGAGATCGCAAACGCCCTTCAACAGTCCTAGCGCAATACGAAATCGCAGACAAATACTTCCCCTAGGATAACAAGGTGGCTAGTGCAGTTCATCCAGAATATTAAGCATGATAAGCAAAACAACATAATTGCTAGCTGTTGTTTGTTACACAGTGGTTCCGCCGAAAATAACAGTATATTGAAGTGATTGGACAAGTCATCTTATTTGACATAATTCACCTGATGGGATGATCAAAGAGAGGGAAATCGTACTTACATACTTCCAACCAAGGATTTGCCCACAGCAGCAACAGAAAATATCTTCGACGGTGTGCATACCGGAAAGCATTAACCTGTCCTCTTCAGCTCCGACTGTTATATTTACCCTGAATTTCCACAGGACACACAAGTAAACTTGAGATGTCATACAGAAACTAGCCCAGGGACCAATGGACAATTCTAATATTCTTTTCCACTACTCAACACAGATTACAATAATCGCTCAAGTCAACTGGGCACATTAATTTTCGTAAAACAGCAAGGGAAATCTCCATTTAACATTTTCGTGAAAACTCAGGGTGCTCAGCCAGAAATATAACTAGGCACCACGGATGCATGGGTGCGCTTCTGCAGTTAATCTTGTCCGAAACATCATTATTAATGTGATTCTGGGTGATCAATGTAACTACAGCTGCTGACAAAGAAAGCTGAGTATTTAAATTACCTGCTGGAGTGCCCACAATCATCTTGCCCAGAAATTTCAGACAAGCATACATGCCCACACGCACATAGAACATATCAACAACTACACACGTCATCCCATGGGAAAAAAGAGAAAAAAAAAATGAACCGCTAACTTGAGAGGGTTCTGAAAATTTGGTATTCTTGTTTTTCAGCTAGACATGGAGTGCTCACACTGTCCATGGGTCGTATAGAAGTCTTTCTAAAGAAAGCCTTTTCATTTTTTGAGTTAAATTCACATGCTATCCCACACTCCTGTAGGCAAGAGGAGCAGTCGTGAAATGCATTTTATCCAATAGTCAAGAGACTAATTAGAGCAAGAGAGGTGAGAAAAGTCAACCTTCATTGTCTAAGAATACCTTATCAACATTCAACACCTCCACTTTCTTTATTGGTCCCTTCATTTGCATGTTCTCAATACATGTATTAGATTCTCCATCCATACACGATTATGGATACAATTTGTCATGTCCCGAAGGTGAGATGTGAGACATGTTAAGGACTTAGAGACTCTTTCTAAGTGGGGCCTCCTGTTAATCTATATGTCCCTTTAGCTCCTTTAAATCAGCACTCTACATCTACTTAAGAGTTTGGCCTTTCAATTACAAAATTATCAATTAGCTTTATCCTAAAGTGCAAATCCCCACCGACGGTGATGCGACGTAGATTGCAAGGATAAAAATATGAGAAAAATATGACAAATTTTCTACAGTACTTTTTGGTTTCTTTTAGTTGGTAGAAACAAAGTATGTGCGGTTGCAGGAACAGAGCACAAAACACTGGCTAAGGACGAAGGAGTAACAAAATCACAGGACACAATGAAGTCAATTCAGAATATTGCAATGAACTTACACATTGCTGAAAAGGAATGCCCTTCCCTGGCGGCAATTGAAGGACTATAGATGCCAATTGGAGCAAAGTTAGGGACAATATATCGAAAAGAATCACAGATAAGGTACACCAAAGCTAAATTATACAACAGAAAATGAAAAATAGGTTCTCTCTCAGGTGTTGTCTTTGTTCTTCACCTGCTAATGCTTGTATCAAAAGACAGCCAAAAATATAATAACATCAAAAGAAAAAGATAAGGACATTAATCTCCGATAAGGCCGACAACTAGTTTGGGTTAAAAGTGATGTTGATGTTGATGATTAATCTCCGATAAGATTAGGTTTCAACAGGATCATGCAAGCATATTTTCAGTGCAGGATCTTCTTTATACCAATGGCAAGGATGGACATAAGAACTGAAACAAAATTGTCAAAGCAGGTTGTGCCATTTTAATTTTTGCAAATAGCTTTCTGCAAACGGATTGTTTTCGATGCACAATTATGGATCTTGAGGGTAATTATTTGAGGCAGACAGGTCCTCTATTCAGCAACACCCATGCAGGATCTGCGTTCCCCCTAAAACTTCCGCATCGACCAAATACAAGCTCCTATAGCATATGTACAGATATTTGCCAGATGATCATGCCATTTTCCTGTCAAACCCATGTTAATTCGAAGATTACTAACGTCATTCTCTTACTTTAAAGGCCTCCACTAAAAAGTGATGTGAGAAACTTGGCTGAGCGTCTTCTGCAAGAATAAGAATTTCATGCACTTAGATATCTCCTCACTGTTTAACAGTGAACATTGTATCATTATGTTCTATCTATAACCTTCGTTGTACAGATCATACAACCCAATTTTTTCGACTTCCTAGGCTGTAAATCAAATCCTAGTTTCATCCTCAACCAAGTTTTTAACCAAGGGTCCTTCAGTACAAGTGAGATGTTGAATGCTGATAAATTAGGACCAATTTCTCAGGAAGAGCATAAATAGAATCTAGAATCATGAAAGCATCTTCATTCTCGACCTACCATGTCTAGTACAGCTTTTGTCCTCTAAACACCATATTACTAGATTCCCGACAAAAAGAGAATCAATTGCCATAGAAACTGGACGTAAAGCACCCCAATTTCACCTGCCAGCCCACCACTCTGGAATTTAAAATGGAGACGACTCTACCTCCAGCATTCCCATAATGCATTAAAAAGCACAACCCACAAATCCAAACAGCCCAAGAAACCAACAGTCCACGACAAACCATCAGGCATTTCCCCCAAATTCCATCTATCTGGGTACCTTTAGCGATCCCTCCTCTCCATTCAGTTCAAGAACTTCCACAAATGGGAAGTACCCATCACGTTTGAAGCAAACTTACACCGAACCCTTCATCGGAATCAATCAGATCACAACCAAACTACCTCAAAACTTCCCCCTTTTCTTCACTCAATTTTCGACCAGAGGATCAAGAAATTACGCACCTTAGAGAGCAGATCATCAGCAAGAGCAAGAGGGCTGTTGCAGAACCTGCATCTGTAAGCTCTGCCTCCCAATTCAACTAGAAAGACTCTCCCCATGGTACCCGTCTCCGCCGCCTCTTCTTCTTCTTCTTTATGTACTTGGACAGAAATCCCTCGATGGCTGGCCTAATTCAACCCGCCGTATCAAATCTCGTCTGACGTCTACATTTTTGGGGGAGGAAACGGCGATCGTGCGGAGCGCTGGTTTTGGTAAGCAGTTTTCGTTGAAAATGGCGACACGTCAGTCTATGCCCGCCACTTCATCTTCTCGGCCTAATTTGGCAGCCACTTGTAATTCATGGATTGCATCTTCTCAATTCATCGGAAAAATAGCAAATTAATGGGCCAGAGGAATACTTCCATCAAAGATGTCAAAATGGTACGCGCATGACTCATTTATTTTGTATCAATTTTCACGTCACGAAAATGTACATAAAAGAGAATCCAAAGAATCAAGTATAAGCGCAATCACAAACCAGAGAATAGAGGAATGACGCACTGTTTCGGATCCATCGTTCGATGCAATGCGACGACGCAATGCGACGATCCGATCAAGAGCTTTCCCTCTAGAACCCCCTTATCACCGGCTAATGAGACGCCCCACGACGCCGACGACTCTAGGAGGCATGACATTGTTAGAGGAGGACTGACTCTATTTATGAGAATAAACATATCCCCTCATTAAAGATAATGTTTATCTCAAATTCATACTATCCAATCCCATATCCAACTAAATTAAAACCTTTTATCTTTCTTTATTAGACCAATTAATAATTACAATAATAATTAATAAAGCCCACATTGAATAAATAACAATATATTCTAACATTCTCCCACTTGGGCAAATTAATTAAAATTGTACCGTATATGCGCATCTTTATATTGATCTAGAGATAATTCCCAATAGTCAATCGATCCCATAAAGTCGAAACACCGAATCATACCAAGAACGCATCAAAAACACAGAGCCATCCATGATCACAAATGCTCTTAACTCTACTTATATGGATTTGATATGTAATAGCAAAAGATAACATCTCAAATAATAGAGACACCTTATATGTTATCCTCTTTGCACCATTCTCTTACTTTACGTGTCACAAACCGACGCGTCACAAGAGAACATCCTTATGGCTCCAACGAACCCACATATATCTTACCTTTATAGTTAACTATACTTTATGTGTAACTAGACATACGCACATGGCCAAAAATAAATGCCCCACCATTACTCAAGGTTTACACGCCTGAGGTTTTCAACAAATATGCATTCAATAACACATTCATAAACACTTAACCAATGTAAAAGAGTCAATACATATCAAAACCATTACTAAACGTAACATAATACAAATGTAAACTTTATTAGAGCAAAAAACTAGAAAACTCCCACTAAACAATGACATCCCATGATGCTTCTAAGCCCATGCTATTAACATGCCGCTCAAATACACAAAGGCGAGACCTTTAGTCATGGATCGAATCATAGCATCCGTAGTAATATGTTCTCGCAACGTCACCATTCTCAATTCCTTTATGGTCAAAAACTTGACCTCCATATGCTTAGACCCCTTGAGACCTCCGTGGTTGTTAATGAACAACACGCAGAGTTATTGTCACAATACAACGTATGGGTCTATCAACAAAATAAAACACCCAACTCCCAATGAGATTCCGGACCAAATAGCGAGTAGCATAAAAGCATGCTATAAACTCCGTTTGCATGGTAGAGGATGATACCGTTTCGTTTCTCACTTTTCCATGATACTGTACCACCGCTAGCATAAAGATGTACCTCATACTTCTGTCATCTTGACAACCAAGATAATCAATATCCTACTACGCAAATTTCGAACATATCTATAAATTAGCATATAGTCTTTAGTTCTCTTTAAGTACCTCAAAACTTTCTTGGCAAGAACCCAGATCGTGTCCTGGATTTGACCGATATCCGCCTAGAAGTCCAAAAGAATGTCGGCCTAGTACAAACCGGCATACATGATACTACCAAGTGCACTAGCATAAGGTACATTCTTCATCGGCTTTCTCAATATCCGAATGAAGACATTGGAAAGACTCAATTTATCACCTTGCAGACGGGAGCAATTCCGGTTTGCTCGTTGCATATTGAATCTCTCCAAAATACGATCAATATATGCCCTTGAGATAAGCTTAATATGCGACAGAACGGCCATGGATCTCAATCCCAAGGACAAAAATGCTTCACCAAGATCCTTCATATCAAAGTTCACAACATTCTCTTTGCTCATGCGAATTCAATATCACCTAGAAGCAAGATATCATCAACATAAAGAACGAGAAAAATAAATTTCCTCCCACTAACCTTGCAGATATACACCGATCTAACTTGTTCTCAATGAACCCAAAGGAAGTAACAACACTATGAAACTTCAAGTACCACCGTCTAGAAGCTTCTTCAAACCATAAATAGACTTTTTCAATCTACAAACCAGATTACTGATCATCCATTGCAAAACCTTCAAGTTGTGCCATATAAACTTGTTCATCAAGGTCTCCATTCGAAAAGCGTTTAACATCCATCCGGTGAAGCTCCATATCAAAATGAGCTACTAAAGCCATGATTACTCTAAAAGAGTCCTTAGAAGAGACCGGAGAAAAGGTTGCCTCATAGTCTACTCCTTCTCTTTGAGTGAATCCCTTAGCTACTAGCTAGCTTTAAAATTTTCAATCTTTCTTGTGGAGTCTTTCTGGTCTTAAAAACCCATTTACAATCAACATTTATAACCTTCGGTAATTCAACAAGCTCCCAAACATTGTTATGTTTCATAGATAACATCTCATCTCTCATTGCATCTAACCATAAATCGGAGGACAAGAAATAGCTATAAGTCCGGATCAACGACACAACCGATATCATAATCCCGCTCTCTAGATAGACTATGTAGTCTAGTGGTATAGCGATCGTCTCTGTCTAACGAATCTCCTTAAAGGAGCATCTTCTACCTCATTCCGTTCTTGAAAGGCTTGAGAAACTTCATCGGAACTACTCAAATAGGTTCCCGAGCCTCAACAGTTCGGTTGTGGTATAGGGACCTCCAATTGTCGTATAGGTAAAGAAAACGACATAGAAGTACTCACCGCACATCTTCAATAGTCCGTGAGCAATCACCTTGTTCGCTACATCAAGCCCGAAACTTCGCTTGAATCCACAATTCTCGTTCCTCCATTGGGATTATAAAATCGATATCCCTTTGAATGATCCGGATAAGACACAAAATAACATCGAGTGGTTTGGAGTCCAACTTACTCAAAGTCGGATTATACAACTTTACTGCAGGGCATCCCCAAACTTTCGATGATTCATGCTAGGTATCCGCCACCATAACTCAAGGGAGAACGGCGCAGATTTTGTAGGAACACGATTCGAAATATAAAGCCTGTTTTCAAAGCTTCACCCCACAAAAACCAGGTAAATTAGTTTTGCTAATCATACTCCTTACCATATCCATAAGGGTACGATTACGCCTTTCACCACACCATTCATTCGACTACCGGGCATAGTAAATTGAGCCACAATCCCGAATCCTCTAAGTACTTGGCAATGGCCCTTTAAGCGTCCAAGACGCCATGTCGACCATAATACTCACCACCGCGTCGACGACAATTTTTATGACTTTTCCCAATGTTTCTCAACTTCATCCGGAAAATCTTAAACATGTCAAGAGATTCGAGACTTTCCTTAATCAAGTACGAATAACCATATCGGGAATAATCATCTATAAATGTGATGAAATAGAAATTTCTACACAACGTTGCTGATAGGGTTCACTTATATCCGTATGGATGATCTCTAACAAATGAGAACTACGGACCGCAGCTTTCTTCTTTATTTTAGTCATCTTACCTCTAGATCTACGCATACGTCTAGGTCACCTTTGAGAGTGGGTAGAATGTCCGCCTTTATCGCTTTCCACTCTTTCTTTAGATATGTACCAAGACGTTTATGCCATAATGCGTAAGACCGTTCCTTAGGTAAAGGTCTTTTAGAAACAACCTTTTCAGTATAAGCGACATATATTTCGTTAGGAGACAAACATAATCATACAATCCATTGGACATAGTCAATACCCAACTTTATTTGAATTAAAAGAAATAGAAATTGCATTATTTGAAATCTCAAAAGAGTAACCACACATGTCCAAACTTGATACGGAAATTAAATTCCGTCTAAAAGAAGGTACATAGAATGTATTCCTTAACATCAAATTAAAACCAAATCTAGAATTAAAATGACATCTCCCACGAACTCAACGTCACTTTATTATTGTTTCCTACAAGTGAGCTTTGATTCTTCCTTATTTGGCTTCCTCCAGTTTATGAATCCCCGTATGGTAAACGCAACATGATTAGTTGCACCGCTATCTAGCCACCACGAACAAGATGGGGCTTCGATAGATTAGATTCACAAACCAATGCCAAAGAATCATTACCTTTAGGCTCACGTTTAGACAACCAGCTTTTATACTTAGCGCATTTTTTTACGTGTCCCTCCCTTCTTACGAAAACAGAGACCATCCTTACCAGCATTTCGTCCTTTTTAAAGGTCGGTTTCTTTGAACCCAAGTTGTCGACACACCAAGATGAATGAGTTCCTTTGTGAGCATGATTTTTGTGCCCCTTACCCTTCTTAAAACCGAACCAAAGAAATACATAGCAACATGTACTTTATTTTTCTTTAACTTAGTCTCCTCCGACACCACCCTTGCAATCAAGTCATTGATTGTCCAGGCTGATCGGCGAATTATACTGTGTTTGGATAATGCCAAATTCAAGAAGAGAGTTGAGTGCAAGATGCACAATACAAGCATCGGGATAAGAACATTAAGAGCCTTAAGCTTTGATTGCGATCAACCATCCTAAGGACATAATCCCTAACACCAAACATCATACTTCAAACCAATAAACACATATGTGTTCCAATTTCAGCATTAGGAGAGTCACGATTTCTAGCCACCAAGGCCTCCATCATTTGCCTAGCAATGTCGCAAAATCACTTCTAAGATGTTCCCGTATGATCGCTTCATCGACAAGATATCCTATTGCTCTTTTCCCAAACAAAGAACCGGCTTCAGGGCATCAGTACTAGCATCCGTGAGAGCTATCGGTCTATCCTCATTAAGAGCAACATGAACATCCGCTAGTTCCATACCAAACAAAAATCCTCTTTCCACTTCTTAAAGTTAGAACCAAGTAAGAATCTCAATAGCTATGGAGTTGCCGTTCACGAAAAAATACCAAAAAATAATTAATGTTTATAATTAGCATAATGTGAAAATTCACCTTGAGAGTTACATACATCATCATATAATCACCTTTGGGCGAAAACATGACATGTAATTGTATACTCTGCATTACAGCCATGAGAATTTATTTTAATCTTCGTTAATCACCACCTTTGGGCGTATGAAAATACTTAGACTAATCAATTCTCAACCATATACATGCAACCCTCCATGCAACAATACACAATTACCTCCTTTGGGAGTATAATAACGCATTAAAAAGAGACATCCCAATACTTTACAAATTGTTGTTTATTAAACTCAATTAAGTGTGCCACTATGGTGGTCACAACCCAATTGAATTTACCAAATTGGGATATAAACTTTATATTTCACATTTACCGTATGCATGTAATTACGAAAGAGGCAATTCTCGTAAAAATACACACCTTGCTAACTTTCATCGATACAATTAACAATACATGTCAAACCATAAACACGTAATTGATAAATTATACTCCACATATCCGTATGTGGTACTTACATGTAATCTTGCACCGTATTTCATGAAATCGTATAGAAATACAAAATATGCCAAAAATACCCCAAACCATACACGTATTTAGAGTTTCATAGGTATTTTCCATCCATAAATGCATCAAACATGTAAAATAAATATACCACTTTGTAGATCATGAGCATACGAGCACGTCGGTACGAACGCCCGACGGACACCGCAGCTCCTCACGCGCCACTGAAGCTGTGAGACCCACTAACGGCATCGCACGTGTTCCTTCTCGGCCGCTCTAAAAACGGTCCGACCGTTCGCTCTAACCGAACCGGCGAACCCGGTCGGGCTAACCCGGACGGTCAACGACCGGTTCGGCCAAGGAAGTCCGAGAGACAGTCACAAGTCGGGTCGGGTCCCGCGGTGGAGATGGCGGCCCGGTCGGCCGGGTGCGCAGGGGCGCGTGCCGCGCGCGGCGGCGCGGCGTCCTCCGACGAATTTTATATGGTTTTGCTCTGTCGTATAGGTTCGAATATATAATTTTCTTTTAGTTTTGAAGAAATTAAAATTTCGAAAAAACACCCAAACGTGATTCGAGATCTAAAACGCGTTGGCTCGATACCACATGTAAGTCGAAAATTCGTATGTAGCAATCCAAGAATCACACGTATAGAGACGCGAATCACAAACCATAGAATAGAGAATGACGCACCTTGTTTGGATCCATCGTTCTTGATGCGGAATTGCGACGATCCGATGCTCAAGAGCTTCCCCATGAACCCCCTTTATCACCGGCTTCAATGAGACGGCCCCTCACGTATCGCTCGACGACTCTATGTGAGGTTATGTGGACATTAGGGTTTAGAGGAGGACTTGAGCTCATTTATAGAGAATAAACATATCCCCTCATTAAAGATAATGTTTATCTCACATACTATCCAATCCATATCCAACTAGAATTAGGAAACCTTTTATCTTTCTTTATTAGACCAATTAATAATTACAATAATAATTAATAAAGCCCATATTGAATATATAACAATATATTCTAACAAAAATCTCAAATTATGCTTCACGACACATTTACCTAAAAAATAACTATCTCATCCCAAAATCATCCCGGTATCACTCTCGTGACAAATCTATCTTGTGTTAGCTTCCATCTAATATCCTCCTTATATGTGTAGAGATACACAAGGCTAACGACTTTACATCTTCGCAATCCGAATAAAATGAACCGATATTGATGGGATTAGGGCGAAATTGAAAATGCTCTTGTCCCACCAAGTCAACAAGATCTTATGGTGAAATTAGGACTAAATTAGGTTTCAGAAACGGGAGGGAGCTCTAATGTGGAAGGAAAGGTGCAAGAGACAGCAACAGAGTGGAGAGGAGTTGTTGTCCGTAGGTACCAAAAGGATGCTCGATGGAGTTAACGCGAGGGAGAATCTGTGGGGCTTCATAGGTTCTTCGCTCGAGATCAAGTGTACTTTTAGACTTGGCATTTTCCATGGCAGACCTCGTGAAGAGATTTGTTGCCAACTATCTGAATGTTCTTCCCTGGGGATGATCGAAGTTTCATGACTCTTTCCAAAAATCTCTCCTCCTCGCTGGACTGGGGCCGTCGGACGAGCTTGAATGTCTAAGATGACGTCATTTCTAAGAGCCATTCATGCGGCCGAATTCACATCAGATGAGTCACTTGCCACGCGTGTTTCCACGTTAGCAATTTAACGAATGTTGCACGAAAACTAACGAAAGGTAGATTTGTGGCGAGCTCATTATTTTAGGAATTTTTTCTGACATCAAAATTGGTTAACAAATATGTCATTGGCATATCGGTTTGAGATTTTTCGTAATATGAAAATTACTTTGGGTGAATGTATCACGAGTGTATAAGATTGTTGGTGGTATTATCACAAATGAAAAAAAAAAAAACCCAACTCGGCCTTTGATGTAATATCTTGACTCCATTACCATGATTTTCTTTGCATGTTTGCATGATTCGAAGTGATGGAGTTGGTTCAATTGAAAGTGGAGAATAAACCAAACCGATTGACGAAAGATTAGTGTCACAATAAGATCACAAAATCAAAATAAAATTTTGTAAAGTTTCCCTTTTATATTTTTTCTGAAATAACTCCAAGAATCTAAATTCCACTTAGATGAATACTGACGTCATTGTATTTGCTAAATCAAAGTTAAGATAATAGTGAAAGTAGAAGTGTTCCTTGTTTATTATATAATTATGACCTCATGCATCTCCAATTCTAAAGTAAGTGACTCGTTCATAGCTATGCAATCAAGATGTGCTTTTTATTGGGTTCAATTGAAAAAAATAAAAGGTCTTATAAGAAAAACATTGGCAAACTTTAAGATTAAATCCCAAGTTCGAACAGAATATTTTACTTAATGTTATGAAAAAGCACCTACTTTCAGTCGGTATCGAAATGTGGCATTTCCTTCCAATGATGCTGTTAAAAGCTCCGATGTGTCATTTTACGTGTACACCTCTCTTTATCTGTCGATAGAAACAATATTCCAAAGACCCTCCTAAAGACGTCTTTGATCTACATGTTAATTTCTATCTCGTACACGATCGAACTCTGGAAAATTGTAACTCGCAGTCTGAGGTTCAAGTAAAGGCATGGAGGGAGAACTAGGAAAGTCGAATGTCCCCACTAAACCTGATTCTGGTTGCAAATCCACATAGATAAGAATCAGACAAGCTGGAGTAAGTTGATCTCCCTATAAACGCTAGCAAATGCTAAACAATTTGGAGTGGGATGATGAGAGATGAACCATTTATAGTAGGAATCAGCAAATCTTTTCCTTCTCACTAGATCACCCAAGCAAGTTTTATTGCCCATCCATTGAGATCAGTGCTATCTATGAGTGCCACTTTTCACTGCAAGTTCAAGAAGTTACCAACCGTTTCAGCAACATTCTCTGTTGTCGGTATCTTCGATTCCTTTTAATGCAACTGGACATTATATCTTTCGACAAAACCAAAACCTTCATAGATGCCAACGGTCGTGCACGGATGATGGAGAAGCCAAAAGAACAACTAAGAGCAAGAAAAAAGTACAGTCCCTGAGTGGACCAATAATCGAATTCTATCTGCAAGTTAAAAAGGAAAATCCTGGCACAATACATGAACACGACCGAGATGCCTCAAGCAGGTCTAACAATGTCCATTGAGTAGATGGGAGCGAGCATTTCTTCGACCAACAACAAACAATCATCCATCTACAAGCCAAAAACCACAATTGCTTAATTGATGGTACTCTGAAATTTCAGCTATGCATAAATCAAAGGAACTTAGAGGAATTCCACAAGCAAGACATCAAAGCAGCTCGCAGAACAATCATCCCCAGAAAAAAGCAAATGAAAAATCACAGGACACCAACATATTTCACCAGACAAGAGGGCCTAGTGAGAAAGAGCAACATCTCCAGCTGCTTAGATTGGGCTGCAAACGAGAAGTGCAGAGGCTCACTTCACAGCCCAAAAGGGTAGATACGGTATTGACTGTCGTAAGTACTGAACTTAACACCGGAACTTTAAGTCCATTACTGTCTGAAATCTCTCAAAGGTTTTAAAGAAACAATGGCTCACTCAACGGAATCCAGCAAATGCAGCCAGAAAAAAAAACCTGAATCCAATAATAGCCACTCCCAGAGAAAAAAAGAGTTGAAGGATAGAACACTGACATGTCCACTGTAAGCAGAAAATGTTACTTTAGATGATTCCAATCATTAAGGTGCCACTATTTAGGAAAGAAAGCACCCCATGCCATTGCCAGATATATCAAACCAATCGATGACGAAAAGCTCGAGGCATCAATTATAAACTCTTAGAAATGTACTCTTACAATTCCTTGTTAATGGACTCTTCATGTCTTACAAACAGTAAGAAAATTGTCTATAGCTCTAGGTCAAACTCCAGTTCTCCACCTGAACCACGCACGAACCCTCCCAATAGTCATCACAAATCATCATTGCAATCTGATTCAAAGATGAGTACTTTTTATCATTATTTTCGCAAAAACAATCTAAGGAAGTGAAAAAAGGGGTTTACGGGAAACAATATAAAGATAGCATAGCATAATTTGTATATCAGCTCAAAAGGTGACACAGAGCAGACATAACTCAGATCCAATAGAGGCACTATGGTCAATATGAAGGCAAAACTCATATTAACTGTGTGGAAAATGAATAAAACGGCACTCTCAAATGATAATATAGAGTGCGAGTTGGTTCTAACCATTACATCTTAAACGGGTGTGCACTAAGCAATCAAAAGCAATACAAGTGTAATGGCTCCAAGGATGCATAGTAAGTGTGCGCCCACTGTCATCAATGGTCAACATCTAACGGCTTTCTACATGGATCTTGGCAAAGTGAGCCAATTCTATCCAGCAGACAAGCTAACACAGAACTTAAAATACTAATATCAAGTGAATGCTCTTAAAGAACGGTCCAAATTACTTGATAATTGTTCGCCCCCATCTTCATCTAGTCTTCTCTTGCCCTACAAAAGGAGAAAATAGAATGCATTCCCTTACTCAGAGAGAGAGAGAGAAAGAGAGAGGATTCATGAAAATATTGACATCAACCCTTAGTGACTTCTCCAAAATCACTAATAGTTATTTACCTTTTGAAGTTCCAAAAAAACCTTTCAGATGGTCTGCTTTCAGTATTTTAACTTTTAAAAAGCATATCGAAGGACATTAGTTCCTATAGAAGATTTTATTTCTTTTCTAACGAAAGGGCATTCACATTATCTTGCATCAAATCACACACTATATCCTATAGACCGTGATAGGCACATGTCAAATTCCAAATTACTTTTCCAGCCATAGCTGTTCCTCATGCAAATTAGACCCACGAGATTGTGGTGAACACTAACCCCAGTGGTCAGTGACCATTTCGCATCAATTCTATTTATAAACCCATTTTGTGTCAATTCTTTGTTTTTTGTTATAATCCCTAATATGTAGGTTTGAAAACTTCATTGCTCCAGGCTCAAGTAAACTATGGCAGCATTATCTCCACCTCCCTCTTTGAAATGAACATTAGATTTTCATTTGTGTGGGACAAAAGGAAGAAACACATAACCAGAACATAGCCACAACATCATCTGCTTATATTGCAATCAACAAGCAAATGGGCATTTCAATCAGTAGATGTTTGCGGTGCTTCTAGGAATACAGGTCGCCTCCCAGAACGCCAGAGTTCTAATGCAGCATTCAGCAAGCCTCAATGGCAGAACCCAGTTGGATAGTAAACTTGAAAATCAAGTGAAGCTTTTCAACAACAGCCCAAATATGCCGTCGTTTTGTGTCATGTTGCTGCACCCCAATTTGTTCAAGACTTTCAGCAATGTCCAACTCCAACAATCATTTAAGATATACGAACTTACAAGCAACTAAACCTGCATCTCGCACGGTGAACGAAGAATGTATGCAAACAAGAGATTCCAACTGGTGAACCGAAAAAGGAAAATGGATGAACAATAAGCAACTACTGTGATAATTACCTTCAGGAGTCCAACCGGAGGCGGATTGAGAAACGGAAAGCATGGAAGTGAGCAACGCAGAAGCAGTGGCGGTGTGATAAGGAAGCATAGACTCCAAGCAGCTGCTCATCTCCATCGGCGATCTTCACGGGAAAAAAGCTCATCAGCAGTCAGTCAATACAAGGAAAAAGAAGAATCACGAACAAAGTGCATAAGCAATCGAAGAGGTCAGTGAACACGCATTCGCTATTCCTTCCGTTTCAACCTGAAAATGCGATGCGACATGGGCTTCTGCGCCGGGATGCGGAACGGAGATCGCGCGGGCCTGGATTTTAGGCCGGAGGCAGAGGACCTCGCGGCGGAGGCCGAGTTCCGGAGGCACGGGGATCGGAGGAGAGACCGGCGCGCGGCGGACATGGTTATCGAGCGGTGGCGAAGGCGGAGGAAAAGGGGTTTTTGAGTCTTCGCTCTTTGGGGTTTTAGAGTGTTGAGGTTGGGGGTTTCGGCTTGCAAAGCTGAGCTACTACTATTTTTTTTTTTTTTTTATAAATAATACTGATGCATTATTTTATTCCTCGAAAAATAAAAACCCTTCCTCTATTTTTTTTTAAAAATGGTCCTGATAATTTTTATAAGAGTTCAAAGTTAGTCATTCCATCAAAAATTTTTTTGGCTGGAATGCTAAGTTGGATGCCTGAAGGCTTGAGTTGAATATCGAATTACAAGTGTCGCATATATGATTTGCTCAAGTTTCTTATGAGTAGGGGTTCGCATTAGCGAAATTATAAAAGAGAAAACGACGATTGAGCAAGAGCGAGAGAAAGAAAGAAAGGGGCACGAAAACCCATAATGTGCTGCAGCAAGATCAAACACTTAATCATTGCGGAGAGAGAGAGAGAGAGAAAAGAGAGAGAGAGAGGAGATTGATTGCAATAGTTCACGAGGAGAGAAAAATATTAAAAAAAATCACGTCAGTATTTTTCATTGTCAGTATTTTTCATTAATCGAATTAGACGAATATAACGAAAAGACTCGATTATACCAATTTGACAAATTTTGAATAAATTATCAAAAAAGTGTTAGACGATTTGCACTTTTGCCAATTTAGTTCTAAACATTTCAAGTTTGCCGATTCAATCCTAATCCTTTTCACATTTTGTCAATTCAATCTTATTGGCTAGATATCGCCGACTTGAACGCCAAATGATTATACATGGCATTGCCGTACAGACATAAACAATTTATAACTATATTTTAATATTTTTTCGATTTTTTATTTTCTTTATTTTTTTTCCTTTTCTTTTTCCCTCTCTCACCTAGCCTCGGGCGAGGGTGGCCCTCGCCATTGGCTACTCAGGCGAGGGCAGCCCCCACCATGGGTTGGTCAAGCAAGGGCAGCCCCCGCCATGGGTTGCTCAAGCGAGGGTGACTCTCCTCCGAGGCCGACAAGGTTGACCTTCGCTTGAGGATGGCATGAGTTGAGGCTTGGTGAGGGAGGGAAAAAGAAAAGGAAAAAAGGAAAAAAATAATAAAAACATATTTGAAAAAACATAAAAATATTATTAAAATTTATCTACGTCGGAGCCGATGTGATCACGTAAGATAGCCAACATTCATGTAAGTGATTTTCGGTTAATAAGACGGTATTGGCAAACCGAATTACTCTTCCTTTTGTAGGTCTCCCCGAAGTGCTTCATGCACCTTTGATCCAATAAAACGAGCTAGAGATCCTCACCCAGAACAACCCCCTCCCCGCTAGTAATAGATTGCATTTTAGAGTATTTTGCATCCTAGAATAGATTAATTGCATTTTAGAGTATTTTGCAAGCTAGAATAATTGCTACATTTTTAAATTAAATTTGTATGTTTAGGCTTTATTATCGTGTTTAAATTAACCTATTTATGATAGGATACGTTTAGGTTCATTTTCATGCATAATCTAGGCTAAATGTGGTTTTCACTAGATAGTTTAATTGGTCATTTAATTTATTCCAAAAGAAATCGTCAATGTCATATCATATAGATTGCATGTCAGGGAGCATTATATTCGGAGTCGCATGTTTAGGTCAATTGATTAATTGGTATATCATGAAGTCGATTTAGTTAGACTGTAACATAGTCTGTATATTAGTTTAGTTTAATTGCATGCCATCTAGGTTACTCATGTAGTTAATTAAATTAATTTCATATGCATTAGCTTAGGATAGCTTGCATTTAATTGAATTCATTGCATTTATAATATTAATTCATGCATTGCATTTAGATGAGTCTTTTTCTTTAAAAAAAATGAAAATCCAAAAGCGAGAATAAATTGTGTGGCGCATGCTCTCTGCAATTATATAACATAGTTTGGGTCCTTAATTTCATTGATTGCGCACTCACATGATAACCTATGTTAATGACTTAGGTTAAAATTAATCCACATTGTCTGCTAAATGTTTTTAATAATATCGAAAGGGCATTAGAGAAATCTAGCGTAATCAAGTCTCCTGGAGTCATAATCTATGATTCGTACAAATAGACTAATTCTCCCACTATTTCATTTATGTGTCTCGATCGATCTACTCGTAAAAAGATTATTGGCGACTCCTAGTTGATTAATTTTCATATTAATGAATATAAACCTGAGTTGCGATTTGGTATAGACTTGGGAAAGCCCGAGCTAAGTTCAATAGCTTAACGATCCATTAGACTAAATTTAGATCGTGACAAACATGTACACTCTTTTTTCTTAGGCTTGAATTAATTTCTCTTACCACGGGCAAGAAGATTGTTATCACTGTACAACTCGGGGCCATGGGGTTGGATAAATACACCAAATTTCAAAAGAGCAATACATTTGAGAATCACGAAATGATCTTATTAAACGGCATGACCCCGACGTAGATCTAGTCCGGGTTTCCTTTAGTTTCCCCATCGGGAATTTCTATGGATATCGACTCTGTTTGGTTCATCATTTGAAATGAGGTTTAGGGCTCTAAAATCTCTTGGCCAAATGTAACTAGTGTTTGGCTACTTTTTTAACTCGATTTGGGAGATACAATTGCATCTCAAATGCTATCCAAAGGCCTTTTGCCCAAAATAGTGGGAAGTTGCATTTTCGGGATGCAATTGCTATGATTTAATGAAAATTTCTAAACTTCCCCTTTTACTCTTATTCATCAATCATAATTCCTATTTTGCCCAATTGAAAACAAACACGCCCATAAACCCCAAAAAAGATACACGCTCGGTCTCTTGCCCCTTTTTCCTTCAAGAACACTCTCTTTCACAACACTTTTCCCATTGACCTCTCTTGCTTGAACGCCGCTGTCCCTGCACCCTCGAGACGCCGCTTTGTCTTCGTCACGCATGTCGTCACGCTCTTATCTCTTCTCGGGCAAGAATTTGTTATTTCTCCGTTTGCGTTGCCCTCAATTTTTGGCTCGGTCGTAAGATCGACAGCAGATCGTTTGGAGAGATCTACCTCGGTGGACTACTCGGCCGACCGATGCTTGGTTTTTTGCTTCGTCGGTTCGGCTTTCGATTTGATTGAGATTGAAGTTTTAAGTGAATTGTTTTCAGGTACTAATATTGACACGAACAAGGAAGTTGCAAATATTCAAACGAACGAGGAAGTCGCAAGTAAATTTATGAGTGGCTCTTCTCTTAGTTAAATTTCGTTTTCTCCATTTTGGGCATTTTAGTTTTCTTTAGTATAGTTGTGGGCATCACCATCGGTATTTTGTCGATTTGTATTCTCAATGTGATGAACTAGGTGGTGCATTCAGAGTGTTTGACGCACAAACTTCAGATTTTTAGATCACGAAATTTTGGCTCTTTATAATTCCATACTTTCTGGATACGTGGTTTTGGCTATGGTCGTGAGAGCATGGCTTTGTTACTCAGGGTGGTTTGTTGCATTTTAGTGGCAAGTGGAAATTGCTAGTAGCTAGGCTCATTGCCCTTCAAATGCCGATCATTGCCAAGCAAAATGTCGGCGAAAAAAAGATTATCATAGATAGAGGTTGTATTTTTTTTCGGGTGTGTGTAGATATATTTTTGTGTAGTGAAGAATGATGCTAGTGGCAAAAAAGAAAGAGGTTCTAACTTCTAATTGAAGCCTTTTGATATAGTCTCGCTTGAAGAGTAGGATAGATTGATTCTTAGTTCTACGAATCTATCATTACCCTATTGCAAGATGCTTCCCTTGTTCATGCCAAGTTCTCCATTTTGATCATGCATTTGTTTCTAGCGAGAACTTCAATTCGTTGCACCTTATCCTGACGAACTTGGAAGCCACATGTGGTTTGAATACTCTTTTTATGCCTCGAAGGGAGAAGATATTCCTGTTTGCTATTTCTCTTCTTAGCTTGAGAGGCCTAGGTCTATAGAAAATGTTGGAATTAGTCGATCAACTAGTTGTATCACAATTGATGGTCCGTCTTGTTGTTCTATCTTGATTGGTTTGCTAGTTTCATATCTTATTTTTTGTGGCTCTCAATTGTGTTTATGTTCATATTATTACAAGATGGTGAGTTCATCAAAGGAAAAAGGCAATTCGGATGCTTG
This sequence comes from Rhodamnia rubescens, assembly GCA_021437795.1. Lineage (NCBI taxonomy): Eukaryota > Viridiplantae > Streptophyta > Magnoliopsida > Myrtales > Myrtaceae > Rhodamnia > Rhodamnia rubescens. The sequence goes on along the minus strand of JAILYA010000037.1, from coordinate 982,109 downwards.
AAGATGTGAAAATATTTTGTGAGTTGTTCATTGAGGAAATTGAAAAAGTCAACCATCCTGCAACCAACAAAATGGATGGATGGACACTCATAATTAATAAGTTCGAGAAATTAATTGGTAAAAAGTATGACAAAATTCAAATGAAGAGTAAGTGTGATAATCTCATGGAAGAATGGAAAAGATGCAGAACACTAATTTTAAGTGAAACAAGAGTAGGATGGGATGACAAAAAGAAAATCATTGTTGCGACTGATAAATGGTGGGACAATAAAATTAAGGTTCGCATCACTTCCTCTCAAGTTCATAGATACAACTTACTTGAAATACCCTATGTCAAATTATGTTTTTGCCTTAGGATTTATGGATGTAGAACGAAATTATTTATGGGTGTGATTTGAATTTCGTGTGGACCTACTTTCTTTTTATATTTTTTTATTTAGTTCCTTTGGTGTCATTCGGCTGAATGCTATTTGGGATTTGAACAAAAAGAAAATTGGGCCCCACTTCTAATTAATCCCAACTAAATCTCTCTCCCTTCTATTTTTACCTCAGCCGAAACCCCCTTAACCAGCTGAATTCCTCTTGTTCCTATATGATTTTTCTCTCTTCGTTACGTCATCCTAATATGACGTCAATCCAAAAACCTCCTGCCCAAATTTTCCCCATCGACGTGCATTCCCCTCTCTCTCATCTCTCTCTCCTTCGACGACAAGACCCCCAATCTCCTGTTCATCATCTTCTTCTTATTTGCTCTTCTTCTTCGTTTCTTTCGTGGAACAGAAACCCTCAGTCCGACACCATTAACACTACCCATCATTTATCTTACCGCGAGCCACACCGCCACCCACAGCTTCGCCGTCATACCTTCGCCGCGATGTTGCACCACCATCAGCCGAGTCGCGGCACGATGCCCCGCCACCAACATCAACAGAAGCCCCTCTCGGTCCCGAGGCCCTGGCCACCATGAGCCACCTAGCCCCAACGCATCTGTTCAGCCCTTGAGCCGTCGCTGCCCAATCTGATCTGTTGCCATCCGAAGCTTCTGGCCATCCGCGGGTCATTTCCATCCGTCGCCATATCTCGATGGACGACTCATGACTCTGTTTTCCCCTTGTTCTCCTCTGCACCCGAGCTGTTGTTGCTGCGAGCTTCTTGTCCCGACACCTGCGACCACCTCCAGTCATCCCCAGCCTCGTCATTCGCTGTCGTAGCGTTCAGCCGCCCACAACTCTGGACCGAGCTTCCTTAGTCCATTCTTGACGCCAGCTCGCCGTTGTCCTGTCGTCCGAGCCGCCGCCCACCGGCCCACTGTCCCAAGACCTCCCATACCCTCGACGCTTCTGCTTAGCCCCGACGCAATTGTTTGATCCCCTGGTTCGCTGACCCGACACCCCCATGTAGTGAACAAAAACCCGCGAGACCCGAACCGAGGCCGACCCATGAGACCCTAACCAAGGCCAACCCATGACATTGCGTTAACTCGAGAACCCGACCCGACATCTAACGCGGGAGTTGTAAGTTAACCCCTAAACTCTAAATAGGGCGTTAACTACGTTTAACGATTAGTTTTATCGTTATTTGTTAAATTGAAATATTTAGTCGGGCCGGATAATTTAATTATCTGCGATCGAATTATTTTATCGAAAACGAGCTCCCTAAATATTTTGATAATATTAATTAAAATCTGGATTAATTAATCGAGTCGAATTAATTAAGTATGGCATGGGTAAATAATTAATTGTTAATTATTTATTAGATGATTATTACAATGTAATTACCGCATTGTTATTTGGGTGATTATTGTATAATTATCTCGGTGGTTAACCGATGATTGTGAGTGTAATGATTGATGTGAATTTGATGACCGATTGCCCTATTTATAGATGCAAGTTTGGTAGATAAAATGTGTATTTATGTGATCATGTGTGGATTGATATTTTAAGCATGAAAATGGCCTTCACCAATTTTGAGTACGACTGTTTTGTGTATGTGCATTGGGTTAAATGCAAATATATAAATTGGTTTGTTAGCTGTCGTATTTATGTGGTCACTTGATGGATACCGTCTTCTCGGGTACGAGGGGCGAGCTTGGTAAGTTCATGCCGAGGGTACTTGGAACCACATGATTTATCGGATGCCGGTCGCAACTTGTGACGGGCCGACGCTCTTTACAAGAATGCCCGATCGTTAGTCCATGCCGATGGCACTTGGAATCACATGGCTTGTCGGTCGCCGTTCTTGAAGGAATGGGAAGAAGCCCGATTTTGCTAGAAGAGCATGATTTTGCTAGACCGGGAACAGTCATTAATAACTGGAGCACGTGTGGTGCATTGTGTATGCGAATTGTGATGAATGTTCTAGTTATTTGCCTTGGCTGTATGCAATTGATTGCATATATATATAAACTGTTCATGTATGGGCTAAGGTGAGGTAAGGTTGCTTGTGATTGATGATTCGAAGTAATACTATGCTTGGTCATGTAAAAATTATAATGTGATGCGAGTTGCACGCTATTGATCTTCCATCGTTATTGCATTGCATACTTAGGATACCTTGAGCAAGTCAATGTCGTATCCGGACTTAGGCATTGACTCAAAGAAATTTTATATCTCACTCGTTGTTGTTAAATATTTTCAGTGTCCGTGATGCCTATAATATATCCGGTGAGGTTCGGAGTCCCCGTAGACCAGCCTTATGATGTTACTTATCTCCCTATTCCCGGATCCGATCAATTCCGAAAGCACCATACTATGACCATCCTGGATTGAATAAGGGCTAAGCTTTTTAGTACCTCACATTTTCAAAGCTTGATTCGTTCGAGATGGTGATATCGTATATGGGCCGCTCCGAGGATTTGATGGACCACCTTTTGCGGCTCGAGTCAAACGTGGGACCTCGTGGACTTAGACACTCCGAATGGATAGGGTAAGAATCCGGATAGCAATATGGATTTTGAGGACTCGACCCTGGATAGTCGTCGGGTTTTTACCCTTGAGTTGTGATTTTAGAGACTTTTTAATAGTGACATTTTGTTATGATCCGAGAGGGTGAGGATAGCCCCTCTAGATGACGTAGATATGAGTTAACCTTGATGACCCCCGTATCTTTTTTGTTGGTCACGTGGAGCCGCCCCAGAGAGTGGACTTGTAGATATTACTCGTGTCTCCCGAAGATTAAGAAGTATCTCTAAAATAAATAAATAAAAAGTTTGTTACTAAATTATTTGATATTATTGTTATACTACTTTTCTATTCCCGTTATTTTTATAATTGCTTGAGAGTAGCACGTTCCCCTGCGTTAATATTAAGTTAAAATTTTAATGGGGCAATGACGTGCCCGGAATATCGTCCTTTTGACCGAGGCGTTTTGGTAGGGTTGTTGCGGGCCCGAGAATCGAGGCGTGACAACCCCGCACAAGGCATAAAAGGGTATCGAATGGTCATTTGGCTCGATCAACCGAGGATAAAATTGAAATTTCCACATTAATGCTCGGACGAGATTAAATGTTACGCCGACCAGTCTTGATACTATGAATCAAAGTTTGACGATTCAAACTTAACTTTTTCTCGACAAACGTCCCGAATAGCCAATCATCGACTACTAAATCCTCAAGATCAAATTTCACTTTCCAAGCTGAAATTTGTAATTTTCTTACAATCAACTAAATTTTAGGATGTCACAATTCTCCCATTCTTAGAAAATTTCGTCTTCAAATTTAAGCACTATTACATTTCATTTTCCTTAAAAAGAAAAGAGTACAATTCTTTTATAATTTCCTCACGTTCCCACGTTGCACCCTCCGTTCCATGGTGTTGTCAAACTACCTTGACCAACGGAATCGTCTTCCTTTGGAGCACTTGTTCTTTCATATCCACAATTTCGCTAGACGTTTCATGTACGATACTCGTTCATTCACTTCAATTTCTTCAAAGCTCAATACATGAGCTGGATCGAGTTCATATTTTCGTAGCATCGACACGTGAAAAATATTGTGCACTTGTGTAAGTCTCGACGGCAATGCCGGATGATATGCCAAATTTTCGATTCACTCCAAAATCTCAAATGGTCCAACATATCTCGAACTTAGCTTTCCTTTCTTGCCAAACCGAGACGTTCCACGAATTGGCGACACTTTCAGGAATACATGATCTCCAACCTAAAATTTTAGAGGTCTTCGCCTCTTGTCCGCATAACTTTTCACGGCGACTTTGAATAATCTTAAGTCTTTCTCTCGATGACCTTGACAGCTTCCAAAGTGATTGTTACACCAATTCGAGCCTATGATGCTTCTTTCACCAACGTCATCCCAACACATCGGTGTCCCGCAAGGTCTATCGTACAACGCTTCAAAAGTGCCATTTTGATGCTATGTTGAAAATCATTATTGTAGGCAAACTCGACTAAATGAAGTTGCTCATCCCAGTTGCCCTTAAATTCTAAAACGCAAGCTCTCAACATGTCTTCAAGTATATGAATTGTCCTTTCAAAATGGCCATCTGTCTGCGGATGATAAGGCATACTAAATTGCAATTTCGTTCCCAACGCATTTTGTAGACATTTTCAAAATGTGGCAAGAAACTTGAGATCACGATCCGAAGTGATTGTCACTGTCACTCCACGCAATCTTACAATATGATGTACATACAAGTCTGCAAATCTATCCAAAGTAAAGTCATTCCGTACAAAGAATAAAATGTGCAGACTTAATCAATCTGTTTACCACAACCCAAATAGAATCATTGCCTCTCGTGACTTCTTGGCGGTCCCATCACATGCTCCCATTTCCATTTTGAAATCTCCAATGGCTGCAGTAATCCACCAGGCTTATAATATCGCGCCTTCACTTGATGACACGTCGGGCACTTCGCAACATGTTTAGCTATGTCGACTTCATATCATTCCACCAAAAATGTTGTTTCGATTCTAATACATCTTCGTGCTATCGGGATGAATATTGTAGTTACTCCAATGTGCTCCCGACAATATTTCCTCCCTTAAATCTTCATCGGCAAGTACACATAGACGTCCTCGAAACCTTCGTATCCCATCCTCAACTACTTGAAAGTCAACCCTTCCGTTGGTTGAACCTTCTTGAAGGATCTTTTGAATTGCGAGGGTCAGCCGTTTGCAAAGCTTTAACTCTCACTTGCACTTCGGCTCAATTCTTAGTGTAGCTATGAGAGTCGACAGGCGGGTTACCTCTAGTTTAAACTCGGAGTCTCTCACTTGCTCAAGAAGACGTCATTCATGAGCATGTAATTGAGCAATCACCGATTTTCTACTTAGAGCGTCGGCTACCTTGTTGGCCTTACCCGGATGGTACGAATATCGCAGCTTGTAATTTTTAAGCAACTCCATCCAACGTTGCCGACTCATATTTATCTCCTTTTGAGAGAACAGATACTTGAGGCTTTGATGATCGGTATACACCCGAAACCTGTTCACTAATTAAGTAGTGCCTCCAAATTTTAAGGGCAAAAATAACATTTGCTAATTCCGCATCATGCATTGGATAATTCAATTCATGAGGCCTTAATCGACGAGACGCATATGCGATCACCCTTCCATATTGCATTAGTCGATCTCGGCTAATCCATAACTACTTCAATATTGGTTGGATCCACGGAGATTCCTTCACCGAAATCACATGGCTCGATACCATTTGAAGGAGCGGAAGCAAGAACTTAATCGGAAACGATATCTTATCCCACACGGCACTCAAGGGAGCTGTTAGTTTCCGATCTCGCTCTTGGAACTAATCCTTTGAGAGATACCAAAATTTCGATCCACAGGATCCACTATCCATTACCACCATAGGTTTATCTCGATCAAGTATTGGGTAGTATCCAGCCACTTGAAGTTAATCAACAAGTGGAGAGAGGCCCACAACGCTTTCACCCAATAAAACAGATCCGATAAACTGGATGATTACGATTCGTGGCAAGTGGAGAAAATACTTAACCAATCACGTAATAGAGAAGTAAAAACATTTTAGTGCGAAGAGCACCTTAAGAGAAAAGGAGAACTTAGAAGCTCATGTTTGGAAACACACTCGCTTGGATTTCATAAAGGAAGCCAAGTCTTGCCCTTTTTTACAATGCAGAGCCCCTTATATATAGGCGAGGTTGTGCAAAGGAAACAAAGGATTCTCTATAATAGAGATCCGACAAGTGCGTACAATAAACAACAAACATTGACTTCAAGAGTCATTATTGTTGACAACACATTTGACAACACATTTCACAAAACGACACATTTCTTCTGCCTTTGTTGATTTGTCACGAGGAGCGAGTAGGGTTGTTGCAAGACATAGCGAAGCGAAAGATGGTGTGGCCTTATCTTCGCTGTCAGGATCGGGGTGGTAATTGGGGTCGGAGTCGAGGCCTGGTTCATTATTTCCGTCTTTTTGACTTCATATGCACGTAATAATTGCTCTCTTATAGTCCGAGATGAGCTGGTCAGGCCTGGATCATCGGGATTCCGTGCGAGGATGGGCGTCCGGACGAAGATGGGACGTCAGGGATGACGGGTCGTGGATAGTCATATTGTCCTCCCATGGATCAAACGGTGTAGGGAGTGTGTGTCCATAGTGGAGCTTGCTTGATTGGTGTGAACTCTGGAGGCTTCAACACAAGGATGTGTCCGGGAGTATCCCATGAATAGTCAGGTTGGGAGCCATACCTCGGTGGTATTACCTTGTTTTCCGACGAGAATACGCGGAGTTCTCTTATTCATACGGATGTCAAATATGGTCCCGGAGACTTATGAATCTTGTATACGATCTTGGAGGTTCGCTTGAAAGAGCGGTCAATTTACGCATTAGATCTTTTGTCTCCCGTTGGTCCTATGAATGACCAAGGGTGATGAAAGATGACAATGGGGCTGCAAGGTTCGGTCCGCCAACTTGTCTTGGAGTATGAACATGTGTTTCCATGCTCGGAGGGTGGAACCAAGTGAGAATATCAAGGAAGGATTTCGATCATGGTTTCTATAATTTCCAAAAGAGATTCGACAAAACCTAATGATTTCGTCTAAGGAAATTCAATAGCAACTAAAGAAGCATACCGTAACATCCATTTGAGATCGAAGGGAATGGGATGGTAGGAGACCATCTTAATGGATGTATGAATGGATATTCATAGTCGAGTCCGTGTGAGCATGAGTCCGCCATAGTCTTTGAAAACTATGTAATGATAATTCCGAATAATCTTTGAAAATGATCGAAAAGAGAATTATCGAGATATTGAGGAATATCGCGGATATCGGTGGGATGGCCATTGGTGTTCTCTCATGTTCGAACTTTGAAGGCTCCCAAAACTCTTTACGAATGAACATGTTGATGGATTGAAAAGGTTCATTCGGCCGTGATAGGAAATCACCAAAATGTTTTCTTTCCGAAATATGTTTAGCTTCAAAAGAGTATTTAGAAAACCATTCCGCCCAACGTAAAGCCGGGATGAGGAACTTGCTTTTGTTTAAACTTGAGCATTTGAGGAAAGGATGACATATCCATTTCAACAAGAAAGTGATGGCCAATGAGATGAAATTCAAATTTTTGATGCCATTTTTGACAAGAATTTCTTTGAAGGTGGAATGGTAATGCATTTCATTGGAGAATTTTCCACTTTTGTAAGCACGATTAGCGCTTACCTTTGTCTTCTTCAAGAGGATGGCGCCCAAGATTTGTCACCGATCTGTTGGAGAATCCTTTTTCCATTGGAAGGGATTCAAGAGGTGGCAAATTTTGTCGGTCTTGAGTGTTTTATGGCATCGGTCCGTTTGGTCGACCAAGGAGGAGGTTTTTCTTTAACATTTTTTGCGAGGATGAAGAGTCTAGAGATTTTGGGACGAAATCTCGAGGTAATGAAATTCCTAAGAAGGATTGTATTTGTTGAACAGAGAGATGTTCATCGTGGAATTTCGGAGATCTTCGCAATGGAGGTCCAGGGCAATAGTTCCCGCTTTCAAGCGCATTAGGAACTCAATTTCTCTTTGGGCTATAATCATCTTCTTTGAGAAAGCATGATACCATGAATATGCACAATTTCAGAAATTGTCAAGGAGTTTGCATGAGATTCTTCGTCGAAAGAAAAAGAATATCATCGATGTATATTTGTGCATCAGCAAGAATAGGTTGAAAAATTTTGCACATTGCTTTCAAACAAAGATGGAGCGATCTTAAGTCCAAAAGGAAGGACTTTCCAGAAATGCCGATTGGGAATGCAAAATCCAGTTAATCGTCAGGATGAATTCCAATTCCAAAACCCGCCTTAAGATCAAACTTGGAATAAATCTTTGCTGAGCAAGGCTGGAAAATAAAAAGTTTTTGTGAGGCAAAGGAAATTTATCATCTTGGATAAATAGATTGAGGGCGATAGTTTATGACTAATCTCGCCTTTCCTCCTCTTTTGTTGACATAAAAAGCTTCACATGCCCATGAGAATCAAGGCTCAATGAGTCCTGAGAGAGGAGTTGAGCACATTCCGCTTGTACTAGTGCAAGATGTTCGGATTCATGCCGAACGGCAAGCTTTGGTAGGATTGATTTCTCCATTTTTCTTGAAAGGAATTTTGACAAAAAAGTCAGAATTCTTCCAGAGAGGATTGGAGCAGTTTGGATGAACTGGTGATGGGATTCAACAATGGGAGAGAAGAGATTGGGTGATTGGATCAAGGATCTCCGTTGAATGACAAAAAGTCTTTGGATTTCCACAAACTCTTGGAAGCTTTCTGGAATTGTAACCCCTTAGGGTTGATTCGAGTTTGGGAAGTTTGGACAATAAGTCCCAACCAATAATGAGATCTTTGTCGATGCGACACCCAAGAATTCTTGTGGTAATTTCACATTCAGGGAAGATATGGATGGAAATGGGTTTATCGCGCACTTGGTGGAAAAGGTTTCTCCAGAGGCCGATTGGAAGTATCCCAAAGATTCTTCGGGAAGAATCTTAGGCAAGAGAGAGCTTTCGTATCAATGAGGGTAGACTTGATGGACTTGGTATTTTCCGGGAGGTGAATTTGTACCGGAAAGTATGGAGGATGGAATGGAAGAGTGGATTCAATGAGTCGAAAAAAAAGGAGAGTATGCTCCCGGGAAGAATATTTTAGTTCGAATATTTTAGAGTTTGAAGACCAAAGAAGCTTTTTACTCATCATGGAAACTCCATCCGATACACTTGTTCCTCTCCAACATCAATCACCACTTTCTCTTGCTCCTCCTCCCGAGTTACGCAAATCTACGCCTCCAAATTAACTATCTCTATGAGGTAGCCTTCTCGAAGACAAAAGATTTCCGAAACCCATCTTCCACTCATCAATCCATATTCCCTCGCCAAACCCACTCGTTCTCTCCTATTCGCTCCATCAAACACCTCATTCGATACCCTCGATCGCTAAGGAGTATGTCCAATCTTCCAAGTTTGACCAAGATCATATTCTAGCCACACAACAAGAACATTTGTAACGCCCAAATTCCACAGAATTTCGTCCAATGGATCCAACAAGGATTCACCCATCTTCATTTCGGAGCCATCGATAGCCCTCTCATTTCATGGCCGAAAAGGTCTACCTGTAGCAAATAGCCCTTTTGGATACAAGGTTCTTAGACTACCAAAGATGCCAATCGGCACCATTCAAACTACTTGAATCTGGGGCAGCCTTTGTTACTTTATTTCCAAATTTCAACAGGCACTACAGATCCAGGATTACTATCGCCTTTAAGGTTCAACTACAATCACCGGAGCCCCGACTCCAAATTCCTTGGTCGCTACTCTCCATTACCGATGGTCTATAGAGTTCAAATCATGCTATTGATCTCAATCTTCCAAGATATCGAATGATGCTCTTATCATCTCGATAGATCATGACCAAACTTCTTGTGTTCATGTTCCCAGCACAATTCCCGGGGACCAACTTGTCAAACTCCTTCCCGACAGCAATGACCAACTATGAGAAACTTCACCAAAACACAAGGCCGCAATCCACCGAACCTCGATCACAAAAAAGAGAGATGGTACGTTACCATCAAATTTGCAAAGGAAAAAGAAGACTCCGTCTCTATTTCCTTCTCTTTCTACTATTCTCTGTTTCACCCCACGTCCATCCAAAGCTGAATATTGATGACCAGACCGAAGAAATTTGTTCGGGCCTTTGACTCAAATGGACACCCGTCCATTACTTCAAAGACCCTTCAGTCATTGTTTTTGGGACCCGAATGTTCCCGTCCCTCTTGTACTTCTCCCCGTCAAGAAGATGACAGGCCCTCTTCAAAAAGAAAGAAAAAGAAGGACCCTTGTACCAAAGATATCTTGATGGTGATCCTCCCGTAGGACCACTGGGTGAAGATGGGGAAACATAGATCTTGTCCAATATGGTACTCCCCAACCTACGAATTCCTTCCTCATCTCCTTGTAAACCAGATCCACCAAGCCTACCACCATCATCTCCCAAGAAACCCGCTACCATCTTTCTACAAACCCATCCAGAAATGGATCAAGAAAAATTCTTCTTGTTCCATTGAACTCCCAAAACCATACAATGCCGTCCGAACCACTTCCTACCATATGCATGTTTCACCAAGACTTCCCCCTCTTCAACCAAAACCGATCGAATCAAATTCATCCGCCTTGCCTTACATTTCCCTCCACTTGAAAATTTTTCGACTCTCAAAGACCGAACTATCATGCTCCCAAAGTACCAACCAAAAGAAATTGATTCACATGGTAGAAGAAAGGTGCCAAACCAGCTGAGACCGTTCCAATCGCAACCGAAAATGCCTTGGCCCGAACGTGGCCCTGACAAAGTTTCTACTCAAGTTGATCGAGTTGATCGAGCTCAAGTCACATCCAAAAGATGCTCAAGACTTCAAAAAGATTGTACATGATGGAAAACCAAGGTCCATCATCATTATCCGGAAGATCGACTCCACAAATTGAAAAACCGAAAAGGCGATTCGGATTCTTAAGGTCAAAAGGCTCAACTTGAGCACCAACCCTCTTCCCACCCTCAATACCTCATGCCTCTTTATATCCCTCTTTCACTAATTCTCGCTACTCATTCCTCTCAATCCTCTAGTAAATCCTCTTCGTCACCCTTTCAACAAGTTCTTGAAATGGTTTCACCGAACCAAGAACTAATGTTTTAGCCCTCGAAAGACGTCTCAAAGAAATCAAAAAGCGTGTAAAAAGCAAAAGCCTCGGAGAATTTTCCACTTTTGTAAGCACGATTCGGCGCTTACCTACACGAGTCAACCAAAACGCGTACTTACCGAACTTGGGATACATGATGCTCCCTCAAGGTTGTCGAATCGTCCTCGATTTTTTTTCGTGGTCTTCAAAGCTTCGCGAATACACCAAGATATCGTCAATAAATACTATGACGAATTGATCCAGGTATTCTTTAAACACCCTATTTATTAGGTCCATAAAAGCAACATGCACATTCGTTAGATCAAACAAAGATCACAATAAACTCATAGTGACCATAATGCGTCTTGAATGTCGTTTTCGGTATATCCTCCTTTCGAATTCTCGATCGATAGTACCCGCCGTAGGTCAATCTTAGAAAATACCGAAACTTCTTAGAGCTGGTCGAACAAATCGTCAATCCTTGGCAACGGGTACTTGTCCGTGATCGTCACTTGATTGAGTTGTCCCGTAGTCCAGGCACCTACGTAACGTTCCATCCATTTTCTTGACAAACAACATAGGCGCTCCCCGGGCGACGCACTAGGGTAAACAAACCTTTTATCCAAGAATTCCCGCAATCGTACTTTCAGCTCTTTTAGCTCGACGATGCCATCTTGTACGGAGCTTTAGAAATCGGCTCCGTTCCTAGGGCTAACTCAATTACAAATTTAATTTCTCTATCCGGTGGCGGAACTTGGCAACTCTTGTGTAAAGACATCGAGAAACTTCATGAGCAACCGCAATGTCTTCCATCATTGGCTCCTCCATGTACATGCTAACTATAGCTGCCAAATATCCTTCACAACCACTTTTCAAAAGACGAATTGCTTCTAACGATGAAATCAACAAGGTCGATGTTCCACCTCGGCTTTCGATAAACTCAAAACTAATCCCATTCGGAGGGTTAAACCGAATCGCTTTACGGTAGCAATCCATTGCAGCTCATTGTTTCGTAAGTTAATCCATGTCGACAATTGTATCAAAATCATGCATTTCTAGCACGATCAAATCTATCATTTCCTCACGACCACATATTACCAATTTACAAGCGGGACAACCTACCGCAGATACTATACTATCTTTTAGCGGCGTAGATATCTTAAAAATCGTTCTCAACGGTTTCGGACTTAATCCAACTAATTTAACAAACTGCTCAAAGAACAAAAGAGTATGTGGCTTCAGGATCAAACAACGCATAAGCAACATGGTCATTCAAGAAGACGGTACTTGTAACAAGAGCGAATCGAGCCTTATCTCTAGTCACCTGCATAGACTCTTCCTTGCGTTGGGGGTCGATTCTAGTTGTTCCGAGGTGCTTTCCCACGTAACCGTCTTCCCTGCTGCAGTGGCACTGGAACTCTTCCTTGCCTTTGCGGGCAATCTCTAACTTGATGGCCCATTTGACCACAACCAAAGCAGGCTCAATTCTTGAAGGGACACGGGCGATTCCTATGCATCCGATTACAAAATCGGCATAATCCACCGTTACCAAAGCTGGTTTCCCCATAGCATTCCTCCGATTAGGCGGAATGGTCGATCTTCCTCCAGGGATTGTTCCTTTGTCATACCTACGATTATTTCGCCCGCGAGTACAAACCGTGATCCAAACGCGGCAATCCTTTCAATCATGTTCCTCTCAATTAGTTGAGCCATTTCATATAGCTCGTTGTAGTCTTTCAGGTTCAGGCACCAACGGGTCCTTCTTTCGGTTTCAGTCCATCCCCGAATCTTCTTGCCTTGTCCACTAGATCATCAACCATCTTAGGTGCATACCTTGGCAGTTCAGCAAACTTAATCTCGTCTTGGTCCTCCGACATCTAGTTTTGATGCGACGCATAAACTCATCCATCTTCCGTTCCTTGGTGCAATTAGAAAAGTACTTGCCATTAAAGGCTTCCACGAAGGCATCTCATACCGAGACCATACCTTCCGGAAAGATCCTTCTGCGTGAGGCTTCCCACCAAGTGCTAGCATTCCTTTGCAATTGATATACTTGTTAGGGTCACCTCCTCTTCATTACATCTCAACAGAGCGAAAGCCTTCTCTAGCTCTTTTATCCACGGAGTGGTAGCTCGGGATCATCGACTCTAGAAAACTTTGGAGGCTTAAGATCCAAGAATTGCTTCACCATCTTATGTATTGGCGACCACCATTCCCGTTTCCAGCTAACGGGTCCTCGGTGGAGCGACGAAACGACAGCGGTAGCATTGGCTTTACGGTTTCTCACTTGCTGCACAACAATGTTTCCCAATGCTTCCATTGCTCGTAGCACCATGCACTCGATGGTCTTCTTGTGTTGCTCCTCCTCTAGCAGCTTTGGCATTACGGTTACTCATCTTACAAGTTGATTATGGAGCCCTATTTACCCCAAAGCAATGCGTAAGAAGAACCGAGGCGTACAACCTTAGATCTTTAAATAGCAAACACGTACACGGGATTTTAATCCTACTAACTATCCTATATATCATCACTCCTTATCACTCCAAGCCATGACAGGTAGTTCAGGCTGATTATGTTCCGATACCGCCTTGGGATGAGGTATCACGCCCGATCCCCGGTCCGCAATAACCCTACCAAAAGCTAGGTTAAAAGGACGACGTCCCAATCACATCATTGACCCATTAACATTTTAACTTAATATTAACACAGGCGGAATGTGCTACTCCCAAGCAATTATAAAAATAACGAGAACGGAAAAGTAGGATAATAATAACAACAAATAATTTAGTAACAAACTTTTTAATTATTTATTTTATAGATACTTCTTAACTTTCGGGAGACACGAAGAATATCTACAAGCCTATTCTCTCGGGGGCGGCTCCATGACGACCAACAAAAAGATACGGGGGTCATCGGGGTTAACACGTATCTATGTCAACTAGAGGGGCTATTCTCACCCTCTCGGGTCATAATAAAAGGTCACCATAAAAAAGTCTCTAAAATCACAACTCAAGGGTAAAAACCAGACGGGGTCCAGGGTCAAAGTCCTTAGAGTCCATATCGCTATCCGGATCTTCAACCTCCCCATCCAGTGTGCCTAAGTCCATGGGGTCCCATGCCCGACTCGGGGCCGCAGAAGGTGGTCTATTAAATCCTCGGAGCGGCCTATATAAGTTATCACCATCTCGAACGAATTAGGATTTGAAAATGTGAGGTACCAAAAAGCCTAGCCCTTCTTCGACCCAAATGATCGTAGTATGGTGCTCCCAAACTCGGTCGATCCGGGAATAGAGAGATGAGTAACGTCATAAGACCGATCTACAAGGACTCCGAACCTCACCGAATATACTATAGGCATCACGTACCTAAAAATATTTAACAATAACGGGTGAGATATAAAATCTCCGTGAGTCAATACCTAAGTCCGGATAGGACATTGACTCGCTCAAGGCATCTTAAGTATGCAAGGCAATAACGATGGAGGATCAATAGTGTGCAACTCGCATCACATTATAATTACCACATGATCAAGCATAATATTACCTCGAATCATCAATCACATGCAACCTTACCCCACATTGGCCCATACATGAACATTTTATATATACATGCAATCAATTGCATACAACCAAGGCAAATAACTATAACATTCATCACAATTCGCATACGCAATGCATCATACCTATTCCAGTTATTAATTATCGTTCCCGGTCTAGCAAAATCATGCTCTTCTAGCGAGAATCGGGCTTCGTCCCATTCCTTCAAAGAACGGCGACCGACAAGCCATGCGATTTCAAGTGCTATCGGCATGGACTAACAATCAAACATTCTTGTAAAGAGCGTCGGTCCGTCACAAGTTGCGACCGGCATCTAATAAATCATGTGGTTCTAAGTACCCTCGGCATGAACTTACCAAGCTCGCCCCTCGTACCCGAGGATTGGCTTCGTCCTCACGTACCCGAGAAGACGGTATCCATCAAGTGACCACATAAATACGACAGTGCAAACAGCCAATTTATATATTTGCATAAAAAGTCGGCATTCTTGTAAGGAGCGTCGATCCGTGACAAGTTGCGACCGACATCCGATAAATCATGTGGTTCGAAGTACCCTTGACATGAACTTACCAGTGCTCGACCCTCTTACTAGGAGTTGGCTTTGTACTCACGTACCCGAGAAGATGGTATCTAGCAAGTAACCACACAAGCACTACAGGAAACAACGATGTGCCCAAAACTTGGCTCAAGGCCAAGTTTAACCCAATGCACATACACAAATAGTCGTGCCCAAAACTTGGCTCAAGGCCATTTTCATGTTTAAACTATCAATCCACACATGATTACATAAATACACATATTATCCATCGACTTTGCATCTATAAACAGGGTAATCAGTCATCAAATTCACATCAATCATGACATTCACAATCATTGGATAACCACCAGATAATTATACAATAATCACCCAAATAACAATGCAATAATTACACAATAATAACCATCTAATAAATAATTAACAATTAATTATTTACCCATGCCATATTTAATTAATTTGATTCGATTAATTAATCTATATTTTAATTAATATTACCAAAATATTTAGCGAGCTCGTTTTCGATTCAATCGCGAGATAATTAAATTATCCCGGTCCAACTAAATATTCCAATTTAACAAATAACGATAAAACTAATCCTTAAACGCAGCTTAATGCCCTATTCGAGTTTAGGGGTTAACTCACAACTCCCGTTCAATGTTAGGTCGGGTTCTCGAGCCAACGCGACGTCACGGGTCGGCCTTGGTTCGGGTCTCGCAGTTACTGTTCACCGCATGAGGGCGTTGAGTCAACGAACCGGGCGTTAAATAGTTGCGTCGAGGGCTGAGCAGAAGTGTCGGGGGATATGGGAGGTCTCGGAACAGGTGGGTCGGCATCCGGGCAGCGGCTCGAATGGCGGGACAACGGCGAGCCGGCATCAAGGATGGATTGAGGAAGCTCGGTCCAAAGTTGCGGGCGGCCGAACGCGACGGCAGCGAATGACGAGGCTAGAGATGACTGGAAGTGGTCGCGGGTGTCGGGACAAGAAGCTCGCAGCAATAACAGCTCGGGTGCAAAGGGGGCTGAGCGAAAAACAAAGTCACGGGTCGTCCATCGAGATATGGTGACGGATGGAAATGACTCGCGGATGGCCGGAAGCTTCGGATGGCAATAGATCGGGTTGGGCAACGACGGCTCGAGAGCTAAACAGATGCGTTGGGGCTAGGTGGCTCACGGTGGCCAAGTCGTCGGGACCGAGAGGGGCTTCGGGCTGATGGTAGTGCGACACCGCGGTGAAGGTACGACGGCGGAGCTGTGGGTGGCGGTGTGGCTCGCGGTGAGATAAATGATGGGTGGTGGTGATGGTGTCAAATTGAGGGCTTCGGTTCCACGAATGAAACGAAGTAGTAGAGCAAATAAGCAGAAGAAGACGAACAGGAGGTTTGGGGGGGGGTTTTGTCGTCGAAGGAGAGAGAGATGAGAGAGAGGAATGCACGTGGGTGGGGAAAACTTGGGTATGAGGTTTTTGGATTGACGTCATATTAGGATGACATAATGAAGAGAGAAAAACTCATATAAGAACAAGAGGGATTTAGCTGGTTAAGGGGGGTTTCAGCTGAGGTAAAAACAGAAGGGAGAGAGAGACTTAGTTGGGATTAATTGGAAGTGGGGCCCAATTTTCTTTTTGTTCAAATCTCAAATAGCATTCAACCGAATAACACCAAAGGAAATAAATAAAATAAAATAAAATAAAATAAAAAAAATAGGTCTACACGAAATTCAAATCACACCCATAAATAATTTCGTTCTATACCCATAAATCCTAGGGCAAAAACGTAAATTGACAAATGGGTATCGGATTGTCATTTGGCTCGATTAACTAAGATTAAAATTGAAATTTCCACATTAAGGTTCGGACGAGATTAAATTTTACGTGTCACAAGTCTTGATACTACAAGTCAAAGTTTAACGATTCAAATTTGACCTTTTCCGACAAATGCCTCGGAATAGCCAATCATCGACTACTAAATCCTCAAAATCAAATTTCACTTTCCACGTTGGAATTTGTAATTTCCTTACAGACCAACTAAATTTCAAGACGTCACACTCTATCACCACAACAGATCGATAATAGGTTTAAGCCTTTCGGGACGAAAGGCATACACCCCGAATTTGATATGATGTTAGCTAGAATGCTCAAGCAATATATTTGCTACGGGAGGAATCACATGGAATCCTCGGACAAAGTTTACGTATTGAGGAGGATGTTGATGTCACATAACCTAATATCGCCGATCTTGATATATCCGCCGATGATATTTTGGAGTCCGAAGGTGGTGAAAATATCGTTGAACAAAATGCAACTCAAACCCATAAAAGAGTGACGCAAACTTCAATACGGCAAGCTCGAGGAAAGAAAGAAAAGAGAATGGCGCCACAACAATAGCTTGGAAACCAAATTGAAAGGATGGTTTCGCTGTTGAAAGTAGGAGCAATGCCACATCTCAAGCGGATTATGGATTTGGTCCCTACAAGGACCTCATGCGATTGTTGGATATCATACTTGAGATTGTGCAAGATAAAAAGTTATATTTTTTCGCAATAAAATATTTTAAGGAAAAGAGAGACAATTGGCGGGTCTTCATGAGCTTAAATGGTGATGCACTAAGAGTCAAGTATCTCAAGTTTGAGATGGACGAGCTTAGTTATAGCTAGAATGTTGAAGCATCTTATTTGTACTCTTCACTATGCTATTTTATTTTCTTGTGAGATTTTTATTTGTTTTATGTGTGAACCCAATTTCTATTATTTGTTTTAATGTAAGAACTGTTTCCAATTGGTGTTCTCTTTACGTGGTTGAGTTTGCATATTTATAGTGGTTGATATCGTTTATCTTGATGATGATCAATATTATTCCTTGTTTCGCATATTCTAACTCAATATTTTGTTACAATGTTAAGCACTTATGGATTCTCTAAAAGGAAAATTATAAAGAGGAGGAAGACAAATTCTCGGATCTTCTCGCAATCACTCAAGCTTCTATTGCTTGTCAAGCAATGTACCTTTGCAAACAACCTTGCATGACCTCATCATAAACATGTTATGCATGGTTAAAAGAGTTGATGGGCGAAGATGCTAATCCGATAAGGTGCTATAATATGTTTCGAATGCATAGGGCCGTATTTAGTAATTTGACGCATGACTTAGTGACACACTATGGCATTAAAGGATTTAGGAATACCGATATTGCGTAAATGGTTGGAATGTTTCTTTATATGTTGGGACACAATGCGGGTAACAAGTTAGCACGAGAGTGCTTTCAACGCTCGGGAGAAACCATTAGAATGCACTCTAGCTTAATTTTAGATAAAGTATGTGATATGGCAAAAGATTTGATCCAACCCACCGATCGACAATATCGAGATGTTCCAAAGAAGATCAAGACAGATTGACGATTTTATCTATATTTTAAGGTAAGTTAAGATTGTACAATAAAAATCAAACTTTAATGTAAATCAAGTAATATTTGTGTTATTTGTTCTAGAATTGCATTGGAGTTATGGATGGTACTCATATCCCAACGGTGATACCTACATATGATCAAATTCGTTTATTGGGCAAAAAGGAACGACAATTCAAAACGTGTTGGCGGTATGTAATTTTAACATGGAATTTATTTATATTTTTGCCGGTTGAGAGGGACAAGCTCATGATACCCGTGTTGGAAGACGTGATGCAAAATTTCCCCATCCTCCAGGTTCGTTAGTTAATTGTTTATCAACTTTATGCAAGATCTATTTATTATCTATGTGACATGTTAATTAAATTTATATTATATTTGTGTAGGTAAATATTATTTAGTAGAAGCTTGGATATCCAAATCTCACGAGTTATTTAGGGCCCTATAGACAAGTGAGATATCATTTGCTAGAGTTTCAACAAGGTCCTTAACCTACAGGTTATCAAGAAGTGTTCAACTGTACTCATTCCTCGCTACGGGCGAAATTGAGCGAGCCTTTGGCGTATTGAAGATGAAGTGGCATATTCTAAAAAATTGCCAAGTTATCCGAATGAAAAGCAAGTGCAAATTGTCATAGCGACAATAGCTTTGCACAATTATATACGAAGAAATGCCGCAAAGGATATGGATTTTGAAGATGCGGATTTGGATCTCGAGTATGGATATTCGGTTAACGGTGATACTTGTAGATGAGAGGGCTAGTGCTTCAAATACTAATGCATCTCCCGACATGACACGTTTACGTGATGAAATAGCCATGGGTTTAGTTAATAGTTAAAGAGGTTTGTAATTTTTGGAGGAAAACTTATTTCTATCATCAATGACTTATGTGATCATCTTTGTAATTTTTGGAGGAAAACTTATTTTTATCCTCAATGACTTATGAGATCATACTTATTATAATAATCTTTTGATTGCACACGGCATATTTTGATTTTTTTAACTTATAAATTTGTTAATATGTGTCTTTTACGTTGCTTTCAATGCGAAAATATAAAAGCTGCAGTCATTTGGTCCCCCCCCTTTAATTTTAAACAAATCAAAGTTGAAAAATATTAAATTGAGACATCAAAGGATTTTTTAAGATTTAAAAGTTTATCAAACAACATTTTCCTCAAAGTTTCATCCAAATGCACTTTTCAATTACAGTTTACCAAACAAGATTTGCATTTCACCAAATCGCTTTACCTCAAAGGTATTTGCATTCCAAATCCTTTTTACCCAAAGTCCAACCAAACAGGGATCATAGAATTCGCATACAGTATCATGGTATACCATTGAGAAATAGTAAACATACTTAAAAAAGAAATACCTTACTAAAAATCTTATTATTAAGTGATAGAATATAGTTTGTGTGGGGAGTTGATCATCTAATGCAAGGGTTCCAGTTACTTCAACACCGCTACAAAACTGTCACATAATTAAATAAATACATCATGTTGAGAAAATTACACAAATAATCTTTAAATTTTGACCAATATGCAATTCCCTCAACTCTTACAAAATGTTTAATGTAGTCCCTAGCATGTATAAAGAAGTTCAATATCGCCATTCCGTTAATTTAAGCTAATGAAATTTGCTATTGCAGCTTTCAATATCAATCTCTGACATTGGATAGTAAAATTTCTCAATATTGAGTAACCCATATCTTGTATCTAAGTCCAAAATCTAATAGCTTAGTTTGTCCGGATCATAAGGCGACTACTCACTATCATGACCATCAACATATTCTACTATCCTATCGAGAGCAAACCTACCCCCAAGCCCATAAGAGTACAACAGAATGTCTCATTAGCCATGTAAATCCGCAAAAAAGTTCCACATAAAAATCAGCTAAATGAAAGAGGGGCAAAAAAAAAAAAAGATGCCAGCCGATATGTTTCCGTAGTTTTATGGTATGGCATGAGCAAAAGAACATGAATTTGCCATGTAGTCTAGGACTACGTTGAATATTTAATAATATTACAGGGGTCAAAATCGAATAAAAATGAAGTCCGGGACATTACACAGCCATAGATTAAGGACACTATTAGTGTCAATTTTTCCCATTTGCGTAATTAAACTTTAACATTCGATTTTGAATTCTTCAATTTATGAATGAGATGCTCCTGAATCTGAACATCGAAGACGAGCCCAATCCAACGGCACAGAGAGCAAGATCCAGTTCTTGATGGAATGAAATCGACCGATCAACCGGAGCAAGAAACAACCGAAGAACCTAGGATTCTATGTTTTTGACTAAAAAAAAAAACCTAGGATTCTACGACGAACCTCGAGCTTCGGGAAACGGATCCCACAGCAGGAGCGAGAACAAGAGCAGGTTCGGGACCAGGATCGGGACGACCGGGTTCACGTCTCTCCCGAGTCGCCTACGCCGCAGCCGCCGCCTTAAGTACTCCCTCCTCTCCGCGTCGCCCCACCGCGCCTCCTCCACGCCCGCCGCCAGGACCGGCGGCGGCGGCTGCTGGTACGGGCACTTGCACCGCCAGGACGTCTCCGGGAGGCCGAGCCTCGGGAGCCGCCTGAGGAAGAGGGAGAGGCTCCACCGGAGGAGGAGGAGGTCGGGGTCGGAGTTAGGGGCCGCTTTGGAGCAGAAGAGGGGAGGGTAGTCCCAGCGGAGGTAGCAGGGGACGAGGGAGGCGACGAGGAACTGGGAGTGGAGGGAGGGATTGGTGGTTGGGGAGATGAGGAGGTGGGTCAGGGCTTGGAGCTTCTGCTCCCATGGCGTCTCCTCCATTGTTAGTGTCGGTGCTGAGAAATCGCGGTGGGGTTTGCGGAGAAGATGAGGTGGGGTTGAGGGATGAGAAGACGTTTTTACCCTTGTGACAATAAATTTTTAAAAAATCGAAGAAGGGGCAACAAAAAAAAAAAAAAAATTGGCTCCCTTTATTCAGCAGAAATAAATATAATCCCTAAGATATGGAATATTATTCAAATTTAAAGAAAACCTTTTCTATTTTATTTTTTTGGGTCAAGAAACCTTTTTTACTTTGTGTGTGCATTTTGTTATGCTTCAAAACAAAATTGATTGACATATTTTCGATATCTTCAAGTTAACTCAGAGTAAAAAGTTTGCCTCCTTTTCAAAGTGATAGCCTATTGAAATTACAAAAACATATGAATCCCATTTCGCTTGCTTATAAAAAATGAGACCGCAATTATTTTTCATAATCAATAGAAATAATTTTTTACTTAAATTGAAGTAAATAACTTTCCTTTTAAATGATAATTTACAAAATACTACTTAACGTCATCCTCGGTGTCTTTGTTAGATCGAAAATTGGCCCCTAGACTCCCTACATTTGAAATTAGGTCGTCGTTACCCGAACAAGGGTCTCCATAGCACAGACCGATCCAAGTAACTCGCACCCAAGGTTCTGACCCTCAAATTTGAGAATAAAGGTTGTAATCTTTATTTTAATATTTTTTTTTTCAGAAGAAGTATTTTAAAAATTACTAATGTAAATTATCAAATTCTAGACTTTTTCTCAAAAATTAATTGTCGAAAAAATATTTCCCTTATATCTCCATGTTTTGGATTGGCTTAAATAAATGAATCAACATAGTCAATCAAAAAATCCTACTTAAATTTGCAAAAATGACTTCCTTTATTAAAATGAAAAGGCAATTTCTAAAAAGCAATTCCACCGAGGCATTGAGTTTGTGCTCGAATTTTATTTTCTTGTGTGTTTGATAGACCTTCAATAGCGAATATTAGAAAATCAACTTTTATTTAATTTTGGACAACCAAACATCATAAAATCTTCGACCAATAAGGCGTTGGGTGAGTTGGTGAGGTGGTGGTAAGCAAAACGTTCTTAGACAGTTAAACGATGATGGTTTTAGGTTCAAATCTCCTGGCCGTGCTCGAGAGACTTTAACCGCTGGCATTGGTTCTCATACCACCACCACCACCACGAAAATAATTTATTAGATGTGAAAAACTTCGGTTATCATAAAAAAAAATCATAAAATCTTTGACCAAAAAAATAATAATAAAATCAAACCATATTCCTGGAAAAATATTATTGAGCACATTTCAATTTTCGTGGAAATACTTATGAATGAATGGAAGGCAGGAATGGAGTCTCGTCTCCATCTCTCTGGAAACTTCGACACCCTTCTCGTCGTCCGTCCCGCATTCTACACAAATCTCCTCTCCTCCTCCTTCGTCCCTCTCCTCAAATAATCTACCACCGCCAACGCTTCCTCTCGCTTCACCACACAGTGACACGGCTCGACACCAGCACCACGTACGAACGCCAGAATCCTTCGCGGTTCAGCTCTGTTCATTGTAGAGCTCCGAAAGAGCTTGACTTTCTTCAACTTGAAGATCAGTTTGAGCCGTATAGCGAGAAGGAACGGAGAGAGAGATAGATAGAGAGAGAGAGAGGGATTGAGGGAAGAGATGGGTGTGGATTACTACAAGGTGTTGCAGGTGGACAAGAGCGCCAAGGACGATGACCTGAAGAAGGCCTATCGAAAGCTCGCCATGAAGTGGCACCCCGACAAGAACCCCAACAACAAGAAAGAGGCCGAGGCTAAGTTCAAACAGATCTCCGAAGCGTACGAGGTACTTGTCATTGCGAGCTTTTCTTTTTTTTTCCCTTCCTGTTGCACGTTTCGAGATAGATTGCTTTACAATGAGCAAGTTCTGGTATTGACCGTTTTCTGGTGCTGAAAAGATTCTTTTTTTTTTTTTTTCGCGGGTGTCCTCTTAAACTCATGTTCTTCGCCTGCTGATTGCGTTGTTCTCACCGAGCATTTATCGCTTGTTTGTGCTGTACGGGGAAAGTCTAGCATTGGTTAGAAGAACTTAGGAGGCAAATTTTTGTGGAATTTTGAATTTGGATGGCCTTTTTGATGTGGATTGATGCAAATTGTTAGTCCAACGGTTAATGTGTTCTTCTGGTGTTTAGGTTTTGAGCGACCCTCAGAAGAGAGCAGTTTATGATCAGTACGGTGAAGAAGGACTAAAAGGCCAAGTTCCGCCGCCTGGTGCCGGTGGTCCGGGAGGAGCGACCTTCTTCCATACCGGGGAAGGCCCGAATGTCTTTAGGTTTAACCCGAGGGACGCGAATGACATATTTGCGGAGTTCTTCGGGTTCTCGTGCCCATTTGGTGGAGGTATGGGAGGGAGTGGAATGAGGGGCGGTTCGAGGTCGTTTGGAGGGATGTTTGGAGATGATATCTTCAGCTCATTCGGAGAAGGTAGGTCGATGAGTCAGGGTCCTCGTAAGCCTCCGCCAATTGAAAACAAATTGCCTTGCAGCCTTGAGGAGCTCTACAAAGGGACGACGAAGAAGATGAAGATCTCTAGGGAGATGGCAGATGCTAGTGGGTATGTTGATCTTGGCCTCCTTTTCCAAGTCGCCTGTTCGTATGTCTGAGCAAATTCAACGAATGCTTTTGATGAGTTTTAGGCATATTCTAGTGTTTATTCTTTTCATCCTATGCAATCTTTAGCTATTGCTTGTTTGCACTCCTGGAATTGATGTCATTAACTTCTTTCTACTTTGTTTCTGGATCATTTGCGAATTAGCTTTAATTTTGAGAGAGATGGTAAATTCGTCATGAAGTGCCATCGGCATCATTTCCAAACTATTTCTGCAAATTGTGCATACTGTCGTGATGGTTCAGCACACTAGATGTAGTGTTTTATTGAGCTTCCTAGTGAAAAATGGTCAAGCGGGTGTTTTCATATTCCAGTTGAGCCTATGCTCTGTGGAACCCTTTGACCTGTTTGCTCTTTTCGGTAGGTTGAAGTTCATGTCCTAAGCTGCCGTGGTGTTTTTCTTGCGCAGAAAAACTTTGCCTGTGGAGGAAGTCCTAACCATTGACATAAAGCCCGGGTGGAAGAAGGGCACGAAGATCACCTTTCCGGAGAAGGGAAACGAACAGCCCGGTATGCTTCCTGCCGATCTCATCTTTGTGATCGACGAGAAGCCGCACAGCACCTTCACGAGGGATGGCAATGACTTAGTTGCAACGCAGAAGATATCGCTTGCGGAGGCACTTACAGGTTACACAGTCCACCTCACCACGTTAGACGGAAGAAACCTGACCATACCCATCAACAATGTGATCCATCCGAGCTATGAGGAGGTCATTCCTAGAGAAGGTATGCCCATACCAAAAGAACCGTCGAGGAGAGGGAACTTGCGGATCAAATTCAACATCAAATTCCCGTCAAGGTTAACCGCCGATCAGAAGGCCGGGATAAAAAAACTTCTGGGTCCTTGAGAAGTTTGATTCTCGTTTGATGAGGTTGAAATAATGTGCGTCTCCTTTTTGATGAACCGTTCATATAAATATCGAGTGAGTTGGAGCTGTAACGTAACTCAGGGGTTACTCCCTGGGGCCAAATGAATAAGGGGAACATTGACAAGCTTAGTCTTTGAAGAAAGACATCAGCATTTAGCAGGATCCAGCTCCTCTAATGTGGTTCCAACTTCCTCATTTGTTAATAGTCCAGCACTGTGGAAAAACTTTATTCTTCGAAGTTTTCAACCTGAGATTGATCTTTTATATCTAGCTCGAATTTGGTTAAGGGGGTTGCCGATGCTGCCGGAAACCGGCGACCGATGTGTCCAAGCATTACTTTCCAAGTTCTTTTCACTGTGTGTAGGAGCACAATGGACGCCGTATTATAGCATGCTTCTTGTGGAGGCACCAGAGGAGTGGGAGAAGACTACACAGAAATTATTGCTTCAACCGTTGAACGGTCACGAATGACTACTAGAATTGGAATCTAGTTTGAGTTGGTAACAACTAAGATTTCGTGTCTCGAGAGCTTGTGAGATAAGTCCCTCTTTTGCTTTGGTTGGCAGATCATTCTGCAATTGCTCTTATCTGGATCTGTCTTCTGAAAAAGAGAGGGAGGGAAAAAAAATAATGTTCAAACCCTAAAGTTGGATGGTTAATTGTTGAATATTGAGTTGAATGTGGAGGTTTTAGGGAAAACTCAAATATATAAATTAAGGATAAGTGTATTAGAAGTCTTAAAGTCAATTAAAGTACAATAAAGTAGAATGGAGTTCTCTGATTAAAAAAAATATCATCGAATTTTAAAACTTAATAAAGTATAATCAAAGTTTAAAATTTATCAGAAAAATATAATTTGAGTTTTAAAATTTCCAAAAACTGCAACTAACGAAAAGACTTGTTTGAATAAATTTGAAAAATTTTAAAATTTAATTGCTCCTTTTAAAAATTTTAAAAGTCAATTACACTTTTTGAAAAATTTTAAGACGTAATTATACCTTCGTCTCAAATTTTAGAGTTTTTAATGCACTTATCTCTATAAATTGTTGTTTCCATTCCAACATGTACAGGGCGTGTGAGAGGGAGAGAGGGGAAGAGAGAGGGGAAAAAGTGGAAACAATGCGAAACCAATGTACTAAAATTTAGCACCATTTTGAATGAATTTCTAATTAAATAGCTCATTTGCAGGGAAGCAATGTGAACAATCACTATCTCTGTCATTGTCCTTAATACAAAAATACAACTATATATCCTCACTACAATCATATCAATGGATAAAATAGTGAGTCAGCGAAGCAGGCCATGTATAGTTACAAAGGAATGAACTAATAATGCAGAGAGACACCGATATAACCAAAAATTAATGAATATCATAACAGAAGCCATTATAAACCCAGTAAGGGAAAGGTTGAGGCACTTGAAATTTCAAAACCAGAAGCCATGATCAGCATGAGACAGCATGAGAATTGCTTTGTCTCACATTCACACAAAGACAATTGCCTATTGATCTATCTTTAACCTCAACTAGGTAAGTTATATTGTGAGACTTCTAGCTTGAACTACGTCTCTTGAGGTGTTCATGGATAATTAGTCAAAAGTCCGTAGGGCCTGGCCCAGATACTTCGTTGTTGTGGCATGAAGTGATGGTACAAAACAAGCCGTTGCATAGATGGTAGATTGGTCTAAAAAGCTCATGTCCAATCATGTTGAGTCTGATTTTGTGCCTAATAAAAGCAAAAGGATGTCACGATGAAGGTCATCAAGGTAATCAAGTTAAAAAGAAACACATGTATGACAAAGAGAACTTCAGAAAGGGCCATCTCACAATAGGGGATTTATCTTGGCAGCTTTCAAGGCAGCAGTCAGCATTTAGGGCACTGATATTACAGAACTTTGCAGTGTACAATTTCCTTCAAGCAATCACATACAAACGAAAACTCATGGTACACTATGATGTAAACAAAAAACAACTGTGAAGTCGCAGAACATATATTGCACAGACCTGCAGGAGTTCCTCAGTGGATGATGATGAATTCAACTTCATACCCCAAGTCTTTCGGCAGTCCATGTCTTCCAGCCAAAACAATTGCAATGCTTCTGAGGGAATATAAACCTGAAAGCAGAAATGTTTAATAACATGCAAAAACGGAGAAGCACAAACATAGCAGCGCGTGAGAGAGAGAGAGAGAGGGAGTGAGCGAGAGAGAGAGAGAGAAACGTGACACGACACACTTTTACTAAGACAATGCACTTTAACAGTGAGTGGTCCTTATGAAATCCTATGCTCTCAGAGCCTTACCTCTAAATATGCTAACAGCGCTTTGATTAATCTGATTCCAAGGGGAAGAGAATAATCCAAAATATGGATGTACCCATGTTCCAACTTCCTTCTCTCTTCACACCCCACATGATTAAGTGAAAAGTCGAACTCACTGCAAAAAGTCTTGTGGCAAGACTGGCAATGGACAGCCTCAAAGAAGTACGTGCTGAGGCAGCCATCACAGATGCCTAATAGCTGGTCACACCTCTTCTTCCTGACTTTCACGCCGGACAATGAGGAGGAGATGCAGCACTCTTTCCACATCCATTTCTGGAGATCTTGATATCTCTTCAATGCAGCTTTCTTCTCAAATTCGTTTCGGCCAAGCTCAATTTTGATCGATGATGATGTCTCGAATGAATCGGAGTTTGAAGCACAGACAGTACTGTTAGGACTGTCAAAATCATTAGGACAATCAGGACTAGAATCCATTTCAGCTGCTTCATTTTTGACAGGGAGTGGGAGTCCACCCCTTGAGAAGCCTTTGGCAGATTGCAAGTTCCTTCTAACATTCTCCTTGAATAGGGGATCCACTTCTAGTAGCATTAGACGCAAATGGGATTCCCTTATCCCACGTGTATCTAAGGACATCAAAAGAGCATCAAAAGCCTGCAACAAAAAAAAAAAAAATGATGAACGATGATATTAAATACACAACCTGAAAAAACTCACAAACACCTTATTCGGAGAATAAGGTAACGATAATGCTAGCCAAAAGTCAGATACAACGGAAATAATGTTCTTTATCACTACTTTCGATATCAAAATGGCTGCAATTTTCAAAAAGTGAAGGTTACATGATTACCCTCGGTGGCATACCTTCAGCTACATTGGAATTTACTGCAGCGTTCTTTATTCAGAAAAAGAACACTCGCATACAGATAGTAAAATGATTTTGTTTCTATTGTACACTTCTAATGTGGCTTCCAGAGCTTTTGGCTATGGTAATTCTGTTTTATGACTCACAAAAGCATTAATAATAACTTGCTAACAAATTAAAAACAATGGTTTTGTCCAGTTTGGATAACATAACCAGTGCCCAGTTTAGCCAACCATTAACCAGGCCACCTTGAGTTTGTTTTTACCTTTTTCCTCTTCCTTTTATTTAATATGCAAAATGCCATTTTCACCACATGGTTTCATAATGAAGGACATAATGTTCTTAGAGGTGAGTGATAAATATATTGCATACGCTTACCTCTTCCGAATCTATAAGCCTCCAAGAATTGTCATGCAGCTCAACAAATATTCTGCCTGAACCAGGATCATTTTTTGAGGCGGATGCAACAAACCACCAATATCGGTTTCGCCTGCGATCCTGACCAAGAGGCAAGGACCTGTATACATATATCTCTTCAGCTCTATGAGCAATATAAGACTTCAATTGAGAGCGTGACCTTTTTGAGGCATGTCCGCATTGCATGGAGAAGTTATCTGGACCTCCACAAGAATCCTGAACAGCTGAGAATCTTTCATTTGGAACACTGCTCAAGTCATTCTGGAGACTTTGTGGACCATGCAATGATATTTGGTTCACTGCAGGAACATCATTGTTTTCATTATCAGCCAGAAGCCAGGAGCTTTGGCTGCCATCCACCAGAGAATTGGGAAGCTGGAATTCAGTTTTGCTCCCCACTAAGGACAAGAAATCCACTTTAGCAGTAAACTCATCCTTCAAGCGAGACTTATCCAACTGTGCCTCTAACCACATTTGCTTTTTCAGAGCACTTGCTGCTTCCAGTCGGTCCTGTGGAAAATTAAACAGAAAGCTAAGAAAGAATTCCTTTTTTGCAAGGGCAACCAAAGCTCTTTAGTAAAATGCAGAAGGCTGACTACCTCAAGAACAGCACGAATCGAGTTCCCCTCATTCGCAATACCAATCAAAGTGACAAGAGCATTGAGACGCTCCTCAACACTGAGATGAGAATATTCCCCTTCAGTAAGTCCACGAATCCATGATTCCCCTGACCAACTTTCATCAATCTCTACACTTTCTTGATCATCTTTACCACAAAAATCCTCAGCATCCTTATGGTGCTCAGTGGCAATGCTTGGATGACACACATCCATGGAGCCAGCCACAGTGCAAGATTCTATGTCCCCTTCAATCTCATTTTGCAAATTTGTATTACCAGAAACATTTTCCTGTCCAATTTCTGGACATGCATTCGGTTGACCACATTGGTCCCCATCATTTTCAGCACTTGATCTAGGAGCTAAATCATCGACCTCAGGATCCTCATCAACATCACCTTCAAATTCTTCATCTCTTTCCCCTTCATCCTCTCTTTCCACTTCATCTGCATCTTCTCCAGCTAAAATTCCATTCTCGAATATCCTTATTTTCTTTCTGGCTTCTGCCAATATTGACTCAGCATCAACCGGATCCTTCCTATAAGCAGATCTGACACGATAGGTTGAAGGAGCTATTCTCTCAAAAAGTTTAGTATCCCTTGTCAAAGCAACAGAAATGGAAGCTTCTGGTGTCTTGCTTGTAGTGAGATCCCGCAGTCCAGATTTCTATAAATAATGAGCTAAATCAGATTCCAGCACTGAAGAACCAATCATTACCCTGACCGGAAATCTATAAAATACTAACCTGAATCTTGTCTGCTAGTTCTAATACAGTCAACCCCTTGCTTCCTTCCAGTGAGAGAACGTGAAATGCGGCAAATTTGACAGTTCCGGGTGTCAATCGGTGCCTAGATCTCCTAGGCAGTAACAAACCTTTTTCTCGCATGATGGTGAGTGCTTTCTCTGCTGCTGAACCACTGCGTAAAGTAGATATGATTTCTTCACAACCTTTAACCTGAAAACACAAGTTTCTCCATTGAAATTCATCAAAGCAAAAAATAACAGATAGATAATGTCATTCTAGGTTCCACTTGGTATAGATGTATGAGAACTCCATCTAGGTATGCGATGGACTACCAGAGAATACATAAAGTGTGTTTCATTGTCATTCTTACCGAATATAAACACAAGTTACAAATAACGACCAAATTCACATCCTTACGAATCAAGCATGACCAAACAAATTGGAAATTGATTTTCTTCCAATACCAAAAAAAATCAGGAACGAAGTCTGTCACCTAAAAGGTTTTGAAGAAATTGTTGGCCTATATTCCAAAGGTGCTGTAAATTCAGCGAATAGTAGCATATCAAATGTCATCATTACATACGTAATTGAAATCCCAGGCAACACATAATAGAGATTGATGTCGCACTTTATCCACATGCTGTGTTCCGTGCCATGTCTTCTTTCTGCGAGTTTCTTATGGACACTAGATGGAGTGACCCAATTGAAATATCATTATTAGAACTTCAATTACACTATGCTAGTAGGCTTTACACATCGTGATAAGGTAGCCATAGGGATTGAAAGTTCTCAAAATTCAGTGATATGACTAGGAATATCCCCAACCTTAATGAACCTAGAGAAATTTATCCAGTGTCTTTTCTTGAACACAACTTGTAGGGTCAAAGAAAAGTGAAATCCAAGTCGATGTTAGATTCCATCAGAAGGAAAGCAGGATCAAGACCTCTTTCTTAGCAGAAAAAATGGACGAGCATTCAATAGAGTATGATTCCCCAATCAGTTCAAATTAAGTGACATTGTAATAGTAGGCCAATCAGGACTTCTGATTCTTTTATGCCTAAGGATGTTAAGTAAGCACCCCTACTTTGGCTTTTATAACGGAGGAATTCTGTATGAATTTCCTCTTCAATTTTGACGAGGACAATCCCCCCCCCTCCCCCCCCCCCAAAACCCCAAAACAAAAAAACAACAACAAACCCAATGGTTAGACAATAGAAAGTACTTTTCTGTCAAGTTTGAGGTAAAAGTGAAGTTCAAATAAAGAACCTCATCAATATCTTGCCGGCGACGTTGTGCAACAGCTCTCTTCTTCAACTGTGGACCAAATCCAGCAGATAATGCCAATTGCCTAAGTATCTCGGGCCATGTCAATGGATTCAAATGCTTCTGCCACTTGAGTATGTCGAAACCCCAAGCATATGCCTAAGAAAAAAATAAACAGTTCATTCACTCCAGATAAGGGATTCACTACTCTATAAACAAAGTTCAGAAAAGCATAGTTTACCCCTTCAACAATCTGTGGATGTCCACCTTCAGGATTGGCAGAGTTATTTTGATTCACACCCAAACCAGTAGCAGGTGTCCTTGCAACATCTTCGATATCTTTAATTATTGACTTCAGAAGAGCAACATGTAGTTCACCCAACAATCTTGAATCCTGCCATGAAGTAGAATGTACAGATGAGCACAAAAATGATGAAGGAAATGTTAAAGCTATGAGAAACAAAGATATCCAATTAGAGAGGACATTGCTTACATAGTCGTGAAAAGCTTGAACAAACTCATCAAGAGTAAAAGGCCATAGACCAAGTACATCTGCAAAAGTAAGAAAAAATCGCCAGGCCTGCACAGGATCACCCAGAAGTAAGCCACGAAGATCAGTCATAAAACAAAAGAGAACACCCTCAATAACTCAAAGGATGAGTTTACTCTTTTTTTGAAAACATTCAGATCAGAAAACAAATTTGTCCACAAGGCAATAAAAACCAGCATCACATCCCAAATCATGCCTTCAAAGTCACCCTTATAGCAATTACAACATCGAGAGATAAAAGTCAAAGAGGCAACCATCAAAATGTCCATCTCTCACCAGACAATGAAGTATCCCTCCTGTAACGAATCTATTCTATTAAGTCTGAGAAAAAGAATGATGGGTTAATGAACTCAAGAACAGACAATCAGGAACCCATGACACACTTCAGCACTAAATATTAACGGAAAGATAATATATTCACAGCCTCAAGGACAATGATACATCTCCACAATAAAAATGCAACATTTTCAAATAGTAATCTAATCATGGAAGCGCAACCTATAATGAAAAAAATGATGTACGTCTCTATCAACAGTCAAACATACCATGAGAAGATTCCCAATGTTCTCCTCTGAATTGGTCCATGGTTGAGCTGCAAATGGTCTCTTTAATCGCACAGACTGAGGAGGGAAGGCACTCAACGAATCTAAAGCATAAAACTCTCGTTATAGTTGCATGGACAATAGCAAACATACAGTAGCAACTAGAGTTGGAATGCCCAAAGAAAGGCAGGCAGACAGGAACATATATGCATGCATGCATACACATGGAGGCACGCGCCCGCATACGCACATGCGCATGTATACACACTCATCACAACAGCACCGTACAAAAACAAGAAACCTTTTCTTCCCAAATAAGTACAAAAACAAGAAACAGTCATCAAGAGATACGTATCTCTGCAT
The DNA here is from genome assembly GCA_021437795.1 of Rhodamnia rubescens. Classification (NCBI taxonomy): domain Eukaryota; kingdom Viridiplantae; phylum Streptophyta; class Magnoliopsida; order Myrtales; family Myrtaceae; genus Rhodamnia; species Rhodamnia rubescens. The sequence continues at coordinate 949,531 of JAILYA010000037.1, read as the reverse complement.
CTATTGGCTATAATTTCTATATGTCAAAATCAGCTCCTTTACTACAAAATGAAAGCATGGAGCAAATTCAAGTACAAGGAATTATAAACCAGATCCTCACTTCCGAACGTTACAGTAGAAACAAATCCCTCATTGTCTAGGCCAATTCAGTTTACTTTTCTGATCCTATAAACAAGTTACAAGAAATTCACAGCAAAATACATCACTTAAGGTTTTAGATTACGTAAGGATGCCACTGTAGAAACTTTGTAAAAATACGATTCAGATTAATTGGAGAAAGCTCTACCAGAAACAGGCCTGAGTTGAAAAATTTCTGGGAGGGGATAGGAGTAACAGAGCTATTTCACTTACAATCAATTGAGTTGGCTAAGCAAAACAAAATTTGTTCAACTTTATTTGCAGGGGTACCCAACATATTTTTCTTAGAATGTACGTAGGGTTCTTTTAAGAGAGCTTATAATGAGTACTTATTTTGCTTTCCCTTGAAAGGTTTTGCTTTCCCACTAAGAAGAAATAATAAATGCGACACCATATAACAATACTTCACCTTTTGAAAAGTTTTAAGAAAAGAGTAAAGCAAAAAGAGGGGGGGTTGTTGGGGGAAGTCACCCCATAAACACATCTAAAATTTACAATGCAGAACGCCCCCAAAACTTAGTTATCTGACCCACACAACGATGTGAGGGCTAAATTGAAACAAAGCTTACTTCGACATAAATTGGTAAATGATTAATGGTAGGTATACCAAGAATGTACTAAATTGGGTACACTAAATTGTGTGACGTGACTTAAATTGGTGTTGACAGGAATCGGTTCAAATCACAAGATAGCGAAGGAGTGAGACTAGTCTTAACAGATCGCTATAAGAAATCTACCTCTGAATATCTCAAGGTTCTGCATAGTGGCATGATCGAGGTTAACTATTGAAGGCAACCCCTTGCTTGCAGCAGCTAATTCCATCAGCTCCAGCTGTTCATCCTCCATAAGCTCCATGGATTCCTTGGCAATTCTGCGAGCAGTGGCCTTCTCCACTGCAGCCTTTCGTCTCTCTGCTTCTTTTTCTCGACGGAGTTCTTCTTTTTGTCTCTTTTTCTCCGCCTTCCAAACAAAAACCCAGAGAAATTGGTAAAGAAAAGAGAAAAGAAGAGATGTTGCCTTAACCAATCAAATGAAGCAAAAGACTAGAGGAAATACAATATCAAGTTCAAATACTAACCTTAATAGATTCTTTCTGCAAATATTTCTCCCGTCGCTCTATTTCTCGCCTTTGCTCACGTAGTAATCTCTCCTCCTCTCTCTGCTGTTCACGGATCAACCTTTCTTCTTCCTTCCTTCTTTCACGATCAAATCTTTCCATCTCTTTCCTCATTCGTTCCTCACTCTGCAATAGAAAAATACAGGATGTCAGTACATGCCGAAGTTTTCTCCACAAAGCTCACATATCCCTAAGTGATAAATGAAAACCTTTCTCCTCAAAATGCTTTCTTTTTCTAGTGCTTTGCGAATTCGGTGGTCATTAGCTTCAACTTCCCTAGCAATCCGGGCTTCTTCATTCTGCAACAAAGTCACATTTTTGGTCAACCTAAAGCTATCTTTAAAAGTAGTGACAATAATCTGCTCTCAGGAGCTTCAGAATTACCTTGCGCTTTCTCTCAACATGCAGGTCAGAAGTATCATGCAAAATTGTCCCGTCAGGCAGCGTAGAAGAATCTTCTAGACCAATAAATTGGTGGCTTCCTTGCTGAGCATCCATTCGGATGTTAGCAAGAGACTCCCTCAGCTGAAGGGAATGATCATCTCCCGAAGGGGATAAAACGCTTTTTCCCTCTCTATCTTCTTGCGAGACACGGCAAACTCGCAGTCGGTGACCTCGAGTACCATCAACACTTGGCAGCTTCTCACTTCCATGAATAGATGAAATTCTGGTAGTTGGGCCATCCACCGGAACATCATGATAGTGAGTTTGGGCAACGTGTCCAGGCGTATGGTATCTTACAGGCTGGTCATGCAGAAACTGATACTCATGGTGGAGAAGTCTCGAAGCAGCCTGGAATATAATCACACATAACAGAGAACTTGACAAACCATATATGAGTTTAAAGAATTAATGAAGGTTAACAAGCAAAACTATCATCAGAAATTTATTACATTCTTCCACGAGTGGTAAAATTTCTTCAAATCAAACGAGACAACTCCAGTTTTAATATGGAAAGACGAAGAATAAACTTGTAAAAGTTTAAAGTTTTCAAATATCAAGACTCAAATAGTGGATTGAGTTAGAAAAAGGAAATCTAGGGCATAAGTATAGGGGCAACTGCCTGCCCTGCATCAACCTCAAAAAAAAAAAAAAAAGTTGCATGAAGAGGTCAGTTTAAATAGAGAACAAGATCCCCTCCAAATTTCGACAAAGAATAAGTACCAAGCAGTTCTTGGTAACTGTACTTAAGGAAAAATTTTTCCCAGTAGAACACTCATGTTATCACAAAAATATCTGTGACGACATTTCGCAAACGTATTCTTTATTCACAAGCATGAACAAGAATCCTTGTAAAGCAAGTGTAATGAAAACAGAAAATTAGTGATAGTTAACTACAAAACAAGGAAAAAAACCATCACACAGACAGAGCAGCTGGTAATTTAAAAAAAAAAAGCAGAGAGAGAGACAGTAAAAGCCAGCCAAAATCACTAGGACTCATTTTATAGAAATTTAGATGCAGAAGCACCTTTCCTCTAAGTAAAATATGCACCTGTCCCAGCCAGCCCAGTTCCATTTCATGGAACTAACATTAATCATAATGAATACCTTAGAATCTTAATGGATTATAGCCCTCTAACAGTTGGCACAACTGTTCAAAAAGACTGAAACCTTTGGAAGATGACTACATCAAGGAAATAGCAGCAATAACAACTTAAACATCACACAATCTCCACATGTAAGTAATAAACAACATACTAGATGGCATGTAAGTAATAAACAACATACTAGACGGTGTCAAAATTGTATATGTGTGGCTTTCCTTTTGCAGCCGTTTTGTATAGGGTCAGTACCCTCTTGATACCTTCTTAATGGAATTTTGTTTATCGTTCAAACAACAACAACAACAACATCTCAAAAGGGAAAATAAGGCACTGACTTTATTTGACATGGCATCCCGTCGAACATACACTTTGCCATCATAAGGATTCTGAAGTCGTTTCTGCTCCTCATCTGCAACGACACAAATAACATGATAAAGTCAGCTAAGTACTGCAGCAAACATGGAAATGAGAACTAAGAAGGGGAAAAACTCAGATAGATAGATGTGGCACTGCAAATAAAATACTCCAAAGTTTGCACTCATATCCTGTTTTATCCACATAGGTACCAGTACTTACTATAATGATCTTGATCCATTCGGCACTTGCTATTTTACCCAAGCAAAAAAGCATATGACTACTGGAAAAACTAGAAAGAGTGGTGTCTTTACATGAAAAGACAAGATAGATTCTCAAGATCAAACAGCTGATCTTTACTAACCCAGTACAGATCGATCACAACGTAGGGCACCTTGACATTATACACGGTATCTTACTAGGGTACCATAGTAAAAAAGGAACCCTAGTAAAAAAAGGAGCCCTCTACATCAGTAAGGAATAACACTGTCAGATCAGACACAGACGAAAAGCAGCGAGCCTACTTCCCAGGACACAGCCTACAAGTATCCCCGATCATCAATTGTAGTTGTCAAGCTTATCCTCCATCAACTAGGAGAGTGCATCAAAAGAAAAGAAATTTCATGTGTCAAAATCTAGACATATCACAGACCCTGTCACAACGAAAATATTGCAAAACTAGCTTAAAGCACTTGTGCAGCTTCACAGTGCAAACAATCTGCTGCAATAACCACAGTATAACTTTGCATATGAGCATTTCACCTGTCCATAAACTCGAACATAATATCAAAAGCAAGCTACATTTATATGGACCACTACCCAAAACTGCATATGAACTCCCGTTGAACAAAATAGATATAATTCTAATGACAAGACACCAAACTGATACCTATAGGAGCACCAAATGCATCAGGAGGCAAGGGATCAAACTCCATGCCAAGAATAGGTCCATCCTCCCTCAGAGGCTCCCCTAACTGTGCCTCCACACAAGCTATCGCTCTAAGCTCCATTATTGTCCTTGGCGACTCATAACACCTCCTACCAGTAGCTGAATCATCTCCGTCCTTCCTCGGAACCATCCCCTGCAACTCCATACTCGCGTACGGGCTCGAACCAGAGCCCGAACCCGACCCATAATCACTTCCTGGCTCAGCTGCATCCATTAGACCGTCTTTAAAGCCTTCTTTCGTCCCCACAACAGCCGCAGATTTCCGAGACTTCTTCTCCGAGGCATTGCTCTTGTCCTTTAGCCTCCTGTGGCAGAACCACATCTGCAACTGCCGATCAGTAAGCCCCAATTTCTCCGACAATCCAGCCCTCATTGCCTCCGAGGGATACATCTCCACTGCAGCACCACCAACCATCAAAAACCACAAACTACAACAAAATCTAATACACAAAACACACAGAAAAACCTTTATAGCTAGACAGGGAGCAAAAACAAAAAGAAGCTCAAAACAAAGCAATCGAACACGCACTTGCATAAGCTTTCTCCAGGGTTTCGAGCTGGAACGGCGTCTTCATCTGGCGCTTGGGCTTGCTCTGCCCCTCACCCGAATTCCCCGCCTTCCCGGGACTCCTGCATTCATCCTCTCCATCCGATCCACCCTCCATTGCCGGAACAACCAAACCGAGGCCACCCACGAACCCTAGCGACCGATCAAACAATCCCCCAGAAACAGCGCCTTCCGCTAGGGCTTCCCCAGAACAACCACAAGCGCACAAGACCAAATCCGTTCCCCACCCAAACCGATTCCCCTCTTATCTAAACCGAACCGCAGCAATCGCGACGCCAAAGGAAGAGACCCATCACCATAATCATCATCATCAGGAAGGAATCGAGCGAATATATTGAGGAGGAGCTTCCCGTCTCGATTCGATAACGATGTATCCGAACAAACGGAAAATAGGAAAAAGGCAAAATCTCAGGATCAAACCAACAACAGTCCTCCTCTCCTTCGCTCGTTCTAATAATTCCACCCAATTCCATCGTAATTGGCAGGAAAAAAGAAAAAAATTCAACTTTCTTTTCCTTTATTTTTTTAGGAAAAAAAATCTAAATCCGCCTTATAATTCTGATTTTGGTTTTAGCGTTTCGCGAACGTTTTCGCGGAAGAACTTCGATTCGCTCGGTGATTTTGGTCCGGTCATGCGCGGTCCGATCTTTCCTGGCTGTTCTTCGCCAATTCCACATGCTCGTGTCTTTTTCTTTCTTTCTTTCTTTTTTTTTTCCCCGCGGATTGGGCTAAAGCCCAGAAATAGTGGCCTTGAGCTGGTTATCTTGTTCTTGACTTTAATTAATAACTCTAATCATGGCCCATATCTTTAATTTTTCAGGAATGCAGTAATTAGACGGAGATAATTCCCCTAGGAAAATTAAAGAAAATTACTAGGTACATCCCGATCGAATTGCCCATCGTTTGTTACCATCCTGAATTTTTCCGATGAGTCCATCCAGATCGTTCAGTAAAAAATAATAAAAAGTGGCGAAATTCGAGCGCCTCGGTGATGACATTTTACTCCCTTTTTTATGTGCCCGATCAAACGAGTGTGCGAAAGACACAAGATGAGTGAAATCTTCTTATCAATATATTGTTGTTAGTACGATGTCTCGCTAAACACACCTGCCGGTTAAGAAATTTTTTTTTCCCTATAAGTGACTTAAATAATCATGTGATGTGTTAATTGTGCCGAGAGATGATAAACGCGACCAACAAATCAATAGGCGAAATCTAACAAATAGCATTTTTATATGCAATAATAACATAGTCTTTACTGAAGAATTGCTTCTCATGATAACATGTATGATTTTAACGGGTCAAGAAACCCTCTTCCTTATTGCAAAGATCGGTTTTCCTGTATTCTAAAAAACAAATTGTTGTCACTTTTTGCGAATTCTTGCCTCGTACCTAAAAAATGACGCCATTGAAGCGGGAAAAATTATCCAAAAAGGTATTAAATCTATTGTACAAGATTTCCCAACGTAGATTTTTTTCCTCATCGATCATCGCTTGAGACAGGCCACTTGGTGAAAAGAAAATGATTAAAAAAAGGAAGAAAAACAAAGGACAAAAAGAGAAAAAAAAACTTAATTTAAAAAAAAATCATTCACATCAAGATCGACCATGCCTTGTAAGCCAAATTATCCACGTTAACGATTTTCAACCAAAATTTACACGATAAACTACATTAACAATTCCGAAATATATATATTGACAATTGTCAAAAGGTTGGATTATGCGAGCTCTTTTTTGCAATCTAATTCTAGATCCGAGAGTTTAAGCTCTTTCGATCTAATTCTAGATATGAAATCTATTCTCTCCACATCGAGTTTTGGGAGTTCAATAAATATTTTATCGAGGATCCGATTCCCTAGTGCTTTATTTGTGTACAAGTCCTTTGCCTCTGGATTCAATGATTACCGGAGGATCTCTAGACTCATGGAACCACAAAGATTTGCTCTCCCAAAATGCTAGATATGTGTTCATTCAACATATTTTGGTTGTTCCGTATGGTGATGGTATAAAGGAAACCAAACTTAGACGTGCTTCGCAAAGATCGTAGTTCTTGAATAAGGAATTCTTGGGGCGTGTTCAATGATAAGGATATGAGATCCAGCTATCGCCCGCCAATTATTTTGCTCAACAAATCCGCTCTTATGGAACGAGTGTGTTCTTAATCCTGGTGGTGCTCTTTTGATTCTCTCTGTTTTCTGAATTTGGCCTTATTTTGCAGTTTGTGGGCTTTAATTTGCTTTACCATGAAGTTTATGTCCTTCTCATGTATCCTACTGAGTGATGGATATAATTTTCTTTAAAAAAGAAAAACTCAAAGTTAGAGGACAAACGCCAGATGGATGAACAAATCGATGGAAATTGAATTGACCATTCACCTTTCGAAAATGAACATGGTGGATCCCACATGGTCAATTGAGGAAAGGTATTGGCTATTTTGTCCGATTGCACGACTATCTGGTGCCAATTACAACTATTTTAGGCTCAATAAAAAAATGAAAGCAATGGTGATGAACTCCCAAGTTCATAATTGCATAATTAATCCTTTTTAAGTGGGAATTAGAACAGCCTAACGCAACTTCCTCTTTTGATCATCATTAATGATCGGGAAAATTTACCAAAAAAGTCTTGAACTTATCGGAATTATGCCAATTCGATCATAAATATTTTGTATTTATACCAATTCAATCATTTAGGATAATTTTGACTAGAAATTGCTAATATAATGCGGCCAACGCTGATATGGCATCACCCGGTGCCACCGAGCAAAGACATTTTTAATTTTAAATAATATTTTATTATTCCCGAAATTTTTAATTTTTTCTTTCTCTTCTTCTTCCTTCTCCTCTAGCTATCGAAGCTCGCCCTTGCCCCTAACTAGGAAGGCCTCATAGTCGACGGGCGAGGCCCACCTTGTCGAGTCCGGGTGAGGCTCAACCTCGCCCATCAACGGTGAGGCCGGCCTTGCCAAGGGTGGGTGGGGATGAGCTTCACCGGCCCTATGGTCGGCCGGAGGAGGAAGAAGAAGAGGAGAAAAAAAAACTAAAAAATATATTATATATTATTAAAAATTGGTCACGTCGGTCTTAGGTCGTCTTAATGTATGCATTTTCCAATCAAAATTGATCGGAATTATAAATACAAAAAATTTAGAGCTAAACTGGCGCGAATGCAAAAAGATTAAAATTATTTTGATAATTTTACCTTTGGTACAGATATGAGTGCGCTCTTTCCACGTAAACAAAAAGCATCGTCCAAAGTCGTTGATTCCCGACCCGTCACCATCATTATCTGCTAATTTAAAATGTTTGACACATTTTCAACGTAATTTCTCCCAATTTGCAACCGACCACGGTCTATGGTTGCCATCATTTAAATCAAACACGAAGAAAATACACTATAAATGAGCAATATCACGGATAAAAAGAGTTAAGGAAAAGGAACCAGCAGAAGTCCAAAGAAAATTAAACAAAAGGGCTCATAACACAAGCAAATCCCAAACTTGTACATCCGTTCTACATTTATCAAAAATTAATTCGTGCCACATTTATCCTAAATTAATTTTTTTGGGATAAACAATTCTAAATTGGTACCCTCGTGCCGTATTCACCTCAAACCGATACACTCGCGCCACATTTAATGCAAATTACGATAAATCCGGAACTTTTTTTTTTTTTTGGGAATGCGGTATGTATGTACTGGTTGGGGAGTTTCGTAAAATAAAAATTATTTTGGGGTAAATGCGGCGTGGATGCCACCAATTTGAGGTTTTTGATAATATTAATTTGTGTCTTTTCGCAAGTAAAATGGGTTCACCCACCGGAGTTCTAAGCTACACCGTTGTACCGTACCTCACAAATACTGGCCGTTAATATTGAGATGAAAAGATCCCAACCGTTGGATAACAGTCGGTTGCGACCAAGTTCTCGATTTTCGGACAAAGTTGGACGTCGATCCACTATAAAACGGATGTTCGACAAACTCCAAGTGAAGTTTAGAGCTCAAATTTAATGACATTTTACATATTTATGTCTCCGATTACGACGAGATAGGCCCAAGATTTTGCCAATATCACATTTCAAAATAGAGAAAATTTACGATCTTAAATTCCTGGTTACGGTGGAACGTCGTACATTTTGAAATCGTCGTACTAGAATAATTAAAGAAACCTCAACACTAACGACATCTTATTACGGGTTATGATCTATCGCCATCAATTCCGAGGAAGTGTCGTCATTGTAACGAAATTTGAAATTAGAAAGTCGTGTCGTTGTTTATGCTTTGAACCGTCGTAACCCTTTGTAGGGCCGCCATAATTAAAAAGAATTCAAGCTTACGTCCTTTGATCTTGATCATGACGAACCTCGTGATTCTATATAAATCCTCGCGATTGACTCCGAGCCCATCTCGCTACCGAAAATCAAAAGCTTCTTTACGAAACATTTGCCTGGCTGGGACGTCCTTGACCATTGACTGAGGAGTCAAAGAGGCAATTACCGGATGGCTAACTTTCTTTTGGGAGGAATGAGGATCGAACTTTGGATCTCAAAGTGTGGAAATCAATGTTCATTTTTCAGGACAATATGTTTCACGACGTTTCGTACGTACCACACTTTAAGTTATAGCAAAATCGAGAGATTTCGACCATTTGTGCACTTATGGACTCGAATTCTCCACATGCCCCAGGTATAAAATTCTTGAACCGAATGAACTTTCAACAAAAATGATCTTGCCCTAAAGTTTAATTATAACTAACAACGTTATTGTGGAATAGTTATATCCTCCTCTTATATATATATCTCATTGTATGCTAGGTAACTCTCCCAAAGAAAAATCTCACTATTCAAGCTTATCCTATTCATAGCATTTCATCTAATACGACTTGCCGTTTCATAGAATCGAGAAAGATTATCTAATCAGTCCTAAATTTATTATAATTCAATCCAAAACTAATTTTGGCTATTTAGTTTTAAACCTTCACATGAAATTTCGATCACAGTCCCTTTGGGCCAATCTTTTGTCAAAAAATCACTAACGCAATGGTCCAATCATCGCGGGCCATCTTAAGCTACGCAGGTGTCACATTAGCATTTCTCGATGGAAATTGATTGAGGAATTGTATTGAAATTCACGTAAAGATTTATAATTGAATTAAAAATTTAAAATAATTTACAACTGAATTATTATCCATATAATAAGTTGAAAACTGATCGGACAATTTCCCCGAAATCCATCCACCGACTCACAAGTCAAAATGGATATGACGTCTATCGGTCTACGAGTGGGGAACCTATTAAAGAAACATGGGAACGAGGAGACGAAGTTGACGAGAATGATCGAAAACCCTAATCCCTTACGTGAACGTCGCTGTCCTCACGAAGCTTAGTGCTTAAGCCATCTCTCTCTTTGGGCGCGTCGCTTCCTTTAGAAGCTGGAGAAAAGTCTCGCACGACTGGTGTTCCCTTCCCGTCCACACGCTGTAAGTCGGCGGACTGAGATCCGCTACAACCGGCCTCATTTGTCGCTCTCTGCAACTGCTTACTTGGAGCCGACGGGCTCACGCCTCGCAAATTCTCTGTCTCGGTCCGGTGAAATTTTCTTACAGTGACTCCAAACTTGACTAACATACGGCCCCGCCTGTCTCCGACCACCGATGGCCGGCATTGCAACTCAATCTGCACCATGGCTGTCTCCACCGACCACCGTACTCCCCCCCCCCCGGGACTATCTCTCTCCCTCTCCTCCGGAGTTGTTGGCATGATGGAGACGAGCTTCCTCCACGGCATGCAATTGAATAGGTCGGCGCCATCCTCGAGCTCCATCCAAGAGTCATCTCAAATGTTTCACACTTAGCTTCAAGGCCACTCTCGATTGAGACTCCGCATCTATATCGCTATCCTCTCTCTCTCATTGGAGCGGGAAGTCACCGAAAGAACAGTAAAAAAATCGAAAGATAAGTACAAAAAAGAGTTCCTCAATCTGCAAGCTCTTGTTAACCTTCTTCCTCCGTTCCTTTGTATAGGGTCATATTAGTGAACGGGTTTTACAGCGCAGGGTGGTCTATTTGAATGAAAGTATTTTTTAGAATTATTTTTCCGAACTTTCATCTGTTTAGTTAGTTCGCCGAGAATGACTTAGTTAACAAAAAATGCCTTTCGATTAACGAAAAATTCATGTCCAAAATTAAAAAAAAATGAATTCTTAAATTAAAGAGGTAAAAATACTTTTCGAAACCGCTTCTATTGAATTTCTTAGTTTCTAATTTTTTAATATTTTATATTATTTTTTCTTTTCTTTTCTTTCTTTTTTCTTCTACTTCCGCTAATCGTCTGGCCTCGAGGACGGCCGGTGGGCCTCCAACTCGCCCATAGTTGCCGTTGGTCGGTTGTGGTGGAGGACGTCAGGATGGAGGAAGGAAGAAGGAAGAAAGAAAAAAAAAAAAAGAGAAGAAAATAAATAATCTAAAATTTTAATTTTTTTGCCTCAAATAAAATCATGAAATTGGAATTATTTTTCAAATAAAATCCAAATACGAGAAAATATTTCCAGTCACTTATCACTAAATAAAGAAAAGCTGACTATTTTTCTGAAACAAATTGATTTTTTGAAAAGTATTTTCGTTTAAAATGAAATTTTCCGTGGAACAAAGGTAAGCCTCCTTGGTTTTTCTCTTTTGGTCGAAAAGGTAACTTTCTGCTTTTGTCTCCCTTTTCCACGAATATGTCCTAAAGCTCGTCCCCAGTCAACAAGAGGGCCCACGTTCAAATGAACACAAAAGAAAACCTGATCAACGGACGTGATTTAAGCCCGTCGTACGCCCGCGTGTACGAAATCCAAGCCCAACGTGACGTCCAAGCAATTCTTCTTTTTAAATATGATTCCCTTCTCTCTCTACGACACCTCCCTCTTCATGAAAAGCGCGCTCTCTCTCTGTAGAAGAGCTCACTGCCCTGAATTGTTCGGGTCAGTAAGATCAAAACCCTCTTTTTGCTTTTGGGTATGCAGTAATTTGCAGAGGTGTTGCTTAAACTGGTGTTTGGTGGATCCTGAGAATATATATGAAATCTTGGTGTGGGATGTGCAAGAGAGCCGAAGAAGAACAGACAAGAAATGACTTGGCAAACGGAAGATGCGAGAGCCATAATCCCACCAACTCATAACCCTAGAGATGATGAAGAGGATGATGACAACAGTCTTCTTCCCACCATGACATGCCCTTCATGTGGCCACAGCTTCCCATTATTTGATCAGGTATTTATCACTTGCTCTCTTTTTTTTTCTTTTTCTGGGTTTTGTACGGTATGTTTGGATTCCTTTCCTTTTAAGGGTAAGGGTGTGAAAGATTAGTAAGTGTGATTATGAAATGTGTTGTAATGAATGCGCAAAGCAAACACAGAACACAACACAAGGATTCACGTGATTCGACGTGATATCGATCAAAGTAAAACAAGATTCCACTATAATCAAAGAGAGTACATATTACGTGTTTGGTCTTATCGGTCGAACAAAAGCATATGGCTCATGTCTGTCATGTAACAAAAAAACCTAGTCACAGTATAAAATAGAGCCCAACTCTCCGCGTCACGAACTAAATCTTAATTTTTTCTCTACTTTTGGGCCGCACAAAAAAAATATGTCGAGTCGGGGTGATGAACAGGACCGAAGTACATAAAATTCAAGATATATTTAACAAAATGATTGTTGTGTAGAGGGGGATTGTTCATGATTTGGTGGGACTACCGGCAGGAGTGAAGTTTGATCCGACTGACCAAGAAATCTTGGAGCATTTGGAGTTGAAGATAATGGGGGATGCGAGGAAGATTCATTTTCTCATTGATCAGTTCATTCCCACATTGGAAGGAGATGAAGGAATTTGTTATACTCACCCAGAGAGACTTCCAGGTAATTCTGGAATAACACTACCCTTTTAATGATTTCATGATAGTTAATTTGTTACCCTAAATGTCATCGATCTTCTGTTAAAGAGCCCTTTATAGAAGGAAATGTTTGCCTTTTGTTTTTCATTGTTTTTTGCCCTTTTGGATGTTAGGGCTGTGTAAAGGGAGTAATTCCTCTGCCTAAGCTTTAATTTAGAGGAAAGGATGCATATCTTTACGACCCTAAATCTTTTTCATATGCCAGTCGAAGAATTTTGATCAGTTATTAAGCTAGATATCTTTGGACATAAATGCAAATGTGCACAATCGAGAAATTATAATCTTCTTCAGCATACCAACGCCTTAGATAAGCAAATACTTGAGTCGTCTACGAAAAGTGTACAACTTCTGGTTTCAGATTTGGCGGTTTAGGATCGTGTTCGCGTAGTTCCTATATTTACTGGAAAATGTCTCTCTTTTGGGAGTTCGTATGATGATGTTCGAAGTTGTTCTGGGGTAAAGTGGACATTTCTGGTCGGGGAATTGCATACTAACGAAGTAGTTGCACCTTCAAGTTATTGTTGCATATGTTATGGTCTCTTATTGATTGAAACATCAATGTGCCTCCTCTCTTCTAGTTGGAAATTAGTCAAATTGTTGTCTTCTTTTGCATGATGGGGACACTGCTTTCCCTGTGCCATCAGTTTTTAGGTAAACCTTTCACAGAACAGAAGTCTCTATAATGTTGTGGGTGTAGTATCAAGATTGCCATGCATACTGCTCAATCGCAAATCACCTTTCTTGTTAGAGAGTCCTATCCCTCAACAAATCAGTCTCAGATAAAACATCAAATCGATCATCTTCGAGTCGATCACACGGAAGTCTTGTAGATACAGATATTAAACTTCTGGTTTTGTGAGCATAGGAGTGACTTTTAATCTTTGATAATCTTTTCAGACTGTAAGTTTAACTTACAAAGCTGTCGTAAATGCATGTCGTGTATGGGTTTGAATGTTGGTATGCTTTCATAACAGATAATGAGAACACACACATTGGGACAAGTCCGTTAATCTAAATATTTGAAACAACTAACTCAGGTGAATGCACCCTTGAAACCCTACTTAATTCAGAAATGGAGCATAATCGAAACATTCGAAACAGAAGAACAAGGAAGTAAAGAATGGGCCAAAGTTGGGTTGAAAACCATTCTAGAATAGATTCCCACAGAGAAACACAAGCCATCGATTTATTTCGAGATTGGGGATCGTTTGTTTCATGGAAAATGAACGATTTGAAAAATATTTTCTTGAAAATTAGTGCTTGGATCGTTTAGAAAAAAGAATAATTGAAAGATATTTTCATCTTGTATGGAATAATAAAAACATTTTTATTGACTAATTATTTCGAGTATACAATCGATCATTTTAGGAAAATGATTTTTAAATTATTTATTTTTCACAAAACAAACGGAGCTTGAAAAAGGTCTCGAACAAGCTACCCAACTCAGAAATGCACCAAGTAGGACTTTGAAGTAGCTTTTCGAATTGATATCACGGGCCTTATAACTCGGATAGATCTAAAGTATTGCTCATTTAGCTCAACAATGTGAATTCTATTACAACTCAGATCATCTTTATCAATTACCTGAGCTAATTGGGCACACGAGGCTCGATTTGCATTTTCTGCAAATCTCATTTGAGTGTCTTCCATGCGCATCACGCAGGAGTAAGCAAAGACGGACAAATCCGCCACTTCTTCCACCGGCCTTCGAAGGCATATGCCACTGGGACTAGGAAAAGGCGCAGAGTGCAGACAAACGTGGACGGGAGCGAGACAAGGTGGCACAAGACGGGCAAGACGAGGCCAGTCCTCGCCGGCGGTGCCGTGAAAGGGTTCAAGAAGATACTTGTCCTGTACACCAATTATGGGAGGCAAAGGAAGCCTGAGAAGAACAACTGGGTGATGCACCAATACCACCTCGGCAAAAACGTAGAGGAGACAGATGGAGAGCTGGTCGTGTCCAAGGTGTTCTACCAAACGCAGCCTAGGCAACCCAGTTCCACGGCCCTCAAAGATCCGATCAACGCGACACCGAAGAGTGCTCAAAGCCTGCGTGAGAACGTTCATGTACCTAGGAGCTCCATTGATGCGATTGAGTATTATAGTAACTCACCTTGCAGTGTGTCTTACGACCAGCTAATTGTTCCTAACTTTGCCGTTCAAGGCGAGGCGGCTTCTTTGTTGCCGCTCACGGAAGATTCGAGCGACGGAAAGCTCGTAAAATATCAATAGATGAATTGGGAGTGATAGTGTTTCTTATGTGTGGCAGTAAAAACCTAGCATTATTAGTTTGGAGTGTTGTTGTATAGCTTCACACTAAGAGAGATCAGTTGTTTTGATTGGGAATAAGGGAAAAAATAAAATAAAAGAGAGCAATGAGGGAAATCATAACTCCTTTGTTGCGGGAGGTTAGAAACTGCTTTGAGTCTTCGAATAATCAAAATCAAGGTGAGGTAGATTTCGGGCATTTCTCCATCAATGTCGAAAGTATTATTCATAATTGGAAAAGCACCATAAAAAATCCTAAATTATGTCAATCGTGACGTATTTATTTTAAACTTTTTCTTATAACATCAAAAATTTCAAATTTGTACCTATGTGACATATTTATCTCAAACATTTACCTCAATTTTTTTGTGACATTGAAAACTTTAAACTTGTATTCGTGTGACACATTTACCGGATAAAAGTTTAGAGTTTTTGTGTTACAAAAAAAAAACGTTTAGGGTAAATATGTCACAAGAGGGCATAATTTAGGATTTTTGGTGACTTTTTCCCTTTATAATTCATATAATTATGAAGAAAACTATATAGGAATCGTATGTCATATCTCGCATTCGTGAAAGCCTCAAGTATTTCGGGTTTTTCAAAGAAATCACATTGCGAGCACAACAAAATCTTGATCAAGCAAAATAGTAAAAGGGTTCATATCACAAAAAAAGTCTCAAATCGATAAATTTAAGTCAAATTAAAAATTCTAAACTAATACACATATGACAAATTTATCTCTTATTAATTTTCGTTAAATTTTAATATCAAATTACTTGGGTTGGATGACACATGTGGCGGTTGATCGGTATACCAACTTGAGATATTTACCCTTTATTTGTTGGAGGTGTACTAATTTGGAGTTTTTCGTGGCATTAACTAAATTTGACAAAAACTAATAGAGGGTAAATTTATCACAAGTGTACCAATTTCGGATTGTCGGTGGTCAAAAAATTAATTTTAGTTAAATTTATCATATGTGTACCAGTTTGGGATTTTTTGTGGTTGAAAAATTAATCTTTGATAAATTTATAATAGGCTTATAAATTTAGGATTTTTGTGTTATTAACCCCAAAGTAAAAGTCTGTAAGCTTGACAGTAAACTCATTCAAATGTTAGCATGCCATGAGACGTTTGACTAAGTAATCGGTCTATGACTCTCATGAAGGAATGCCCATTTCTTGCGCAAGAAGTATGGGGCGCAAGAAGTATGGCGGTGCCATCAGATGAATAACGAGCTTCGTGTTTGAAATCTTATCTGAGAAGTCTACATCGTTTGGAGAAAATATTAGGTAGTCCGGCCCCAACACGTGCACCTCGGCCAATCATCAACGGATATCTGGATCCACGTCAGCCGAGTGGAGCCCACCGGTGGTTTTTTCATTTAAAGAGTTTCCTTCTTTAGTAGACCTATCCTCATTAACTAGCTATAGACTTAGACCCACTTTTTCTCTCTCCTCCTTTTGCCGCTTTCGAAGAAAGAAGAAAGACGCTTCTCCTCCGCTGTCTATCTCTCTCGAGTTCAAAATTTTAGATCCCTCGTTCCCTCTCTGCTCTGTTGCTCAAGGGCTCTCTGCTCCGGCGCTCATCTCGCTCTCTGCTCCGACCCTCGCTCTCGAGCTCTAGCTCCGTCGCTCGAGCTCCTTCAAGAGCAGTCTGGTTCAAGCCCTCGAGCAACTTGTTCAAAGGAAAGACAGGTCCGTGGAACCTCTGTGCCTGGCTTCTTTTTTCTTGTTTATCTTTGGTGTGGTTATTCGCTCCGTCCCAATGAGTGTATCGGCTCGACTCAATTCTTTTCCTTTTAGCCACGTATTGGCTCGACTGAATTTATCTTGAGAAAATGACTGTATTTAACGCATCCATGTATGTCTAGATGTGTATATTATCTCCAATCCCTTGCCAACTGAACTGTTAATGGCTACATAGTTAAGATTATTATCTTGTTGGAGGTCTTCCAGAGAGAATATTGGTTTATTTGGTGTTATCTCCGTTACCGAGTGCTTGGTTTTTGGTTTCAGCTTTTCAATGGTTTCCGATGCCCGTTTGTGCTGAATGAACTTCATTCTTTGCAGGATTCCTGTGCTCAGTTGAGTATTACTCATATGGATTTCTCGGGAAGGCAGAAGAGGAGAGAGTTTAACATGAGGATTCACATGAGAATCCCCACAAAGAAGCACTAGATACGATTCTAGAGTACTGAGCCTTGGAAAGACGTTGGTTCTGCCCTTCCTTTGCAGGTATGCTATTCCGAAGTACTTAGCATTGTGGGCGTGCTCGTGAACTGTCAATGTTGGATGCTGATCAAGATACCAACGAGCTCTGTTTTTTTGGCGCACTTCCCCTATTTAATTCAAACGCAACAGAAAGCCCTAATCAACTCCTAATCACGTTTTTCAAGGCTTAAACAGCTTCCGGGGTGGCTTCTTGTGTTCGGTTTCTGAGTTGGCTGGCTCGTTTTACAGGACTACTTCATAGAGCCTTCGTATCTTGTGTGGAAGGACGAGGAGAAGGACATGGAATTTTGCACCCTGAAGTGCTTAAGATGGAAGATTAACAGCTTCCCTTTGCTTCTGCTAGGATTAGAAACGATCGGCACTCTCTCCACATTGATGATGCCGTCAGTGGATTTCAATCGCTCGATATTGACAAATTAAATCCCGAATTACCACTGCTATCTAGCAACAGAGCATGTCACTCCAGGTGCTCCGCTTTAATGATATCACTCCTGGTATTGGATCCTTCAGGATCAAGTCATTTCGGTGGAGCCCACCCGACTGACATGGCCCCGCCTGATTGGTCGGGGCGCACGCTGACGTGTTGGCCCCGACCTACCCAATATTTTCTCGATCGGTTGTGCCCTTTTGAGCCTTTTTTTTTTGCAAAATGTCTTGTCCAAATTTGGGCTTTGACGTGTGGTGCCTTCCCAGCTATAACAGGAAATGAAAGCGACTTAAGATTCCGTGATTTGAAAAAAAGATTTTTAGGATATGTGCATCGCAAAGTCTTAAAACGTAAAACTTATTACGATTGTGCAATTGAGTTTTAAAACTTGCAAAAAGACAATCGAGTAAAATTTTTGTAATTCAGTCTTTCTATTAATTCCATCCAACTTGACTAACGAAAAATGCCGACGTGCCAAAAACGACGTCGTTTTAGCCCTAAATTTTTATGTAAATTAATTTTAAAAAAAATAAGCTAAAATTAAAAAGAAAAGAAGAAGACAAGAGAACCAGCAATGGTGGGGAAGTGGTTGGCGGGGGTCATCGGCTCTCGCCATTAGTCAACGAGGCTGGCCGACCGCTTCCCCACCATCACCGACCCTTCCCTTGTGGAGCGGTTGCGGCGAGGATTCTTCTTCTTTTTATTTATTTATTTAATTTTAGCTTATCTTTTAAATTAGCTTACATAAAAATTATATTGAAAATAAGATTATGATCAAAACGATGTCGTTTTAACCACATCATCGCTATGTAGAAGAGAGAAAATATTTAAAAAAATCATGTCATCATTTTTTCATTACCTAAGTTGGAAGGAGTTAACGAATAGACTCAATTATATCAATTTGATAAGTTTTAGGACTCAATTGCACTTCTTTGCAAGTTTAAAGATTTAATTACACTTTCGTGATAAATTTTAGCACTTCCAATGCACATATTTTAATATATTTTTTTCTAAAAACGACCACTTGAAATTATTAATTAATGAAAAATATCTTCATTAGTGATAACAAATTATGTCTAAATATTTTCGCGGACAATAAAAAAAAATTCAATCATTCATTTGGTAAGCAATCGCTTTTAGAAAAATATTTTTTTAAATCAATCACTTTTCGCTAAACAAACGAAGCCTAAAAATGCAAACTAGCTTAAAACTCTGAGATTTTTGTTTGCCCATCTTTCAATTGTTAATTTTTTTTTTTGTCAAAATGGGCAGTAAAATATCAATTTTTTTTGTCACTTGCTTGATTAAAACAGCTTAGGGAAAAAAAATTCAACGTCCGGATGCTGTCAAAGACTGAGCTCTTCCGTTCCCAAAATAACCTCTCTTTTTTTTTTTTGGTAGTTTGTACATTTCTGAAAGAGTTTGCAATCTTCAAACACTTGTTGATAAAAAAAAAAAGACACCAATCATCCATTTTCCAATAGCTTGTTGGTAAAACACTGGTACTTCAATGACATAACTAACGTTTTTGAGAGAATTGTCTAAAAAATCTTAAACTTAATTAAGTCATTAATCTTTTAATTTTTACAATTAAGTCTCAAACCTTTTCACGTTTTGTCAATTGAGTCTATCTAATCAATTTTGATCGAAAATCACTAACGTGAACGCCAGCCATCCTACGTGGCACGATCGGTGCAAAAGTGAATAATTTTTAATATTATTTTAATATTTTTTTATTCTTTATTTCCTATGTCCATCTTTTTTCTTATTACACACACCTTATACTTTCCAAGCTTCAATTGATGAATCGGCCATTGTAGAGTTTGCTCATTTTTGCCTGGGCTAAATTGAAGCCGAGAATCTAATGAAGCGTTGATTGAGTTGGTGAGATCCCTAAGCCTTAGATAGTTAAACGATGAGATCTCAAGTTCGAATCTCTCCGACCGCGTCTTGGGGGACTTAACCGGTAGTTGGCATACTACCACTACCTTAAGTTAGCCAAAAACAAAAAAAAAAAATTGAAGCCGAGAACAATAGATGATTTCTTTTTTTTGTCAGAAGAACACTAGACGATCAACTACCATCTTTTTTAATTCCTATCGTCCCACCAAGAAAAAACACAAAAAAAGACAAGAACATAATCTCTTTCCGGGATAAAAGTGCCATCCCAAACCTATTCCAGTAACTTTCGAACACATTCTAAACCTTTTAGAGATTTTAAAATAATATCCCAAAAAGTTGTCCAAAAAGTCCTAAACTTATTGCATTTTGGCTAATTGAGTCATAAATCTTTCGTTTGTGCTTATTGAGTCTTAAACCTTTTGACACTTGGTCAATTGAGTCAATATGGCCAATTTTAGTCGAAATCGCTGACTTGGACACTAATAGTGCCATGTAAGACGACCGGCTTAAGGTGGATAATTTTTTATAATTTATTTTAATTTGTTTCCCTTTTCTTTCTTTCTTTCTTTCTTCTCCTTTTTTTTTTTTTATATCAAGTCAATTAAGCCTATTGGCAATTGGGCGAGGGCCGTGAAGCCCTCGCAAGGTATGGGCACGCTCCCTTGCCCTCGATCGGTTAGGACTTCACGACCCTTGTCGGTGGTAGCCGAGGGCCGGCCGACCCTCGCTTATGACCGGCAACCTATAAAAAGAAAAAAAAAGAATAAAAAATAAAAAAAACTCTGAATTTTTCAAAAGAATAATAAAAATTATCCATTCTTGTGCCGGTCATGCCAATTGGGACGTCTATACGTCCACATCGCCCATTTTCGATTAAAATTTGTTGGGTGGACTCAATTAGTAAAGTATCAAAATGTTTATAACTCAATTAGTAAAATTGATATGACAAAAAAATTGATAAAATTGAAAAGTTTAGGATGAAATAGGCCAAAGTGCAATAAGTTTAGAAACTTTTGGATTATTTTTCCTATAATAGACTAAACTCACCTCACGTCACCGAAATGGTCGGATTCCCATTCGGGCATGCACAAAACCTACCATAATATTTATAGTAGACTGTAATCTTTCACAAAATATATGGTACACAAACTCAAGTTTGCAAGCATTATTATTTATTGAAAACTAATGTATTGTGGGTCTTCGATTAATAGTCTGCAATCTCAAAATATAAGATTGAAAGAAATTAAGCTCAAAGAACATAGAAATTCTAAGATCTGAAAATAAGTTAGGTGAGTTAGTTTAGCTGTTCCCTGCTTGACTTTGCATAATGGGACAGTTATTTTTGCATCATAATTGAATGTTTTACCAACAATAGAAGAAAAATAAATTGAACCTGAAGTAGAAAGTATAGTCATTGATAAACAGGTCACTTATATACAGTAACCAAAATAAAAACTGTTGATCTAGATCATTTGAACAGTTAAAACCTAGGAACTATTGACTAGGGGTGTCAAATGTATCCAAACCAGCTCGAACCAAGCCGAACAGAACACAAACGGAATCAGCCCAAACCGAACAGAATGGAAACTTTAGAATATTTTTCAGGTGGCTTCTCATTTTAGTTCAAATGATAGGTGAAACGATTGGGCTCCTTGTGGTTTGGCTCGGTTTTGGCACGTTCAAATACTAAATCTCTCTCTCACTTCTCATGTCTCCCGTCCGGTTCATCGCCAATGGTTGTCATCAGAGAGTTGCGTCAATAGCAACCGCGATGACAAAGACGAAGTATTGAGTGTGTTTCCCCGTGGCAACCATGAAAATCTGCACGATCACTCCAGACCTTGCGAAGAAATGAGGAGGCCCATCTCTGATTTTGCTCCCTTTCGGGTCTCCTCGACATCACAGTTCTTCGTTTCGTCATCCTCATCATCAGGTTCCTACTCATTTTCGCCGTTCGTAGGAGCTCCATGAGGAACCGCAACTAGGGCTGTCAACTGTTCGGGCCAGGTTTCTTGAAAACCTAACCAGAATAAAAAAATAAGCACGTGGGGTTCCATGATGACCCAACCCGAATGTTTTTGGTCTCGATTTATTTGTTTATTTCATTCTACCTCGCTACACGGTAGCGGATGGCGATCAAACCACCACCAAAAATCACCAAATAGTTTCTACAATGCGCAAACCCTAGACATCAAAGAAAGCAAGAGCAACAAACAATGAAAAAGCTATGATTTTTCGCTCTTGAGGTCCTTGTATTGTGCGGTTCTATCTCGGTGATCCAAGATCCAACAGGCATGGAAAATCAGGGAAGACGACCTACCAGCACCAAACACTACAGTTCACGCAATGGAATATCTGTGGACATCACTCGTACACACCGTTTTCCTAGAACAAAACAACAGATCCTGACAATGTGCTACGGCCAACGAAGGAGCTCGCAGCACCAAACCCAAAACTCTAATCATAAAATCCCAGCAAGCTCGTGGCTCAATCCGGTTCTCGGGCTGGAACCGCCGAATCCATATTAACAAGAGGCGGGTACAACTATTTCTGACTCTAAATTCCTTCTTGCGAAGGGCAGCTATTCCTGACAAACTTTTCTAACCAAAGAAGAGAATACTCCTTACCAAATTCGTCTTGAATTCAACAAGATCAACAGAAACATGGTTTAGATAGGTTTTGCTTCGGTGGCCAGGAATAAAAAGCATTCTCACTGGAAAAACTAAAGTCGTCAAAGTCGTAGAATCCCTCCGTCAACCTACCTCCTGGAACTGCCATCTTCCAAGACCAAATTTCGATTATCTTACCGAGCTTTCACCAAACAAGGCAATAACCCAAAAAAAAACTTGGAGCACTTTGAAAAACAGGAAAACAGGGCTGTTTTCTATTGGACATAGCTCGTGCTTATGACATGAACAAAAAACCTGGATCAAGATGCAATCCAAGTCCAGGTACGAGAAAAGCCCAGCATACACAGACCAGAAGCACTCCCATCCATGGAAAGAAGCAAAGGGGCAACAAGAAATTAGTTTTTCCATCCTACAATTACTTGTTACACTCGTCATTAGACCCAAAAACTATCCAGAGAACGACACTGACTAAGAAGAAGCCTGACAACACACTTGCACAGAGTCTACGCCAATAGCTAGCTTTGCATGGAAAACGGAGTTTGCTCATGATAATATGTTGGACCAGTCTCAATGAGAATTTCAGGCAAAGAATGTACATAGTAAAAAAAGCCAAACCTATGTCATACCTGATCTACAACTCAAACCATTTTTAAGTTACACGCGCTTCCCTGTACATACAAAATGTTCACGACTTCTGGAGAACAAGCTTCTCGTATAGTGCAAGGAGGTCCTTCTTGCTAGGATTCTTCAATTGGAGCAACTCGGCACCGAAATTGTGACTTGTGAGTTCTTGCCTCAGTTTGAGCATGTTGAACTTGGTATAATCCTCCTGCGACGTTTTGTTGCTGTGGTTGTCCTCATCGCCTCTGTACACAGATCCGCCGTCTTCTGGCTGAATGTGCATTAGGGGACTGGTTGTGCTTCGCGTCCTCTTATTTACTCTGGAGGCCTTGTCAATATCCATATCTTGAACAGATTCCGTGCCGATTTCACCGTCGGCTGCTCTGAGCCGTTTCCCGAGAGAAGCAGTCTTGAGCTTGCTGTCCAGTGCAGTTTCATTTATAAGAACGGTGGTTAACTTTTGTTGGAGGGAGTCGATTTTTGCCTGAGCGGATTGTAGCTTGACCGAGAGATCTTCCGCTCTGCTGTTGGCTTCTGCACGGGCCCTTCGTTCAGTGTCAAGGAGACTTTCCAGGACCTTAACTGTAGTAGCCCTTTGCTCATTATTTGAATCCAACAAGGACTCGATTTCTTTCTCCCTTTCCTCCACTCTTGCCTCTAATAAAGTGACTTTTGAGAGGGCCTCTGTCTCCGATATACATGCTTCCTTAAGTTGATCTTCTAATGAAATTTTATCTCTCCCTAAACTCTCAATAAGCCTCTCGGCCCTCTCAATTTGGGCCAATCTCTCCATCGCCAGCCTTTGAATATCATTCTTTTCCTTTTGGGCAGTGACCGCATCTGCTCGTGCTTTGTCAGCCATTTCAGTAGATCTTCTAGCTTCTTTTTCAGCATTTCTGCACCGTTCCTGAACTTCCTCAAATCTTTTGAACTCAGATAAGTACTTCTGTTCAAGATGGATCTTCTCCTGCTCCACAATCCTAGCTTCTCTTTCAAAAGATTGGGCTTTAGCATTTGCAGTTTCAAACTTCTCACTCAACGCTCTAATTTCGTTCTTCAGGGACATAATCTCCACATCATAATTCTCTATTTTTGACTCAGCAGCCTGGAAAGCATATCAATCATCAACTACAAGAAAGTGCAAAACGATAGACTGGAGATACTGTCCTACAGACCAGGACTGATGGAAACAATAAAGAAGTTATCAAAACAAAATTCAAATAAACAAGTTGCTTCCTACATGTGTATTATAAAATGTGCTAAACACTGAAACTTCAGCAGTAAAATCATCGCCTTCCATTGTCAATGCTCATAGATCAAAATCATAAGAGCTTACCTTCAGCTCTGACTTTATGGTGATCAAGCACTGCTCAGCATACTCGATTTTCGCCACCTTCTCCTTCACTTCTTCCTCCTGCATAATCATTGAGAAATGGTTAACACATTGATTCCATTACAACAGGGTACAAAGAAATGAACAAGAGGAAAGCTACAGGTGTTTGCACCAACACAAGTTTGTGTGAGGGTGGGGAGCGCGCGCGTGCGAGAGAGAGAGAGAGAGAGAGACCTTTGCAGCCAATTCAATAGAAAATTCCACCCTCAGAGCATCTTCCCTCTTTTGTGTGTCCTTATTTGCGCGCTCTTGTGCAATTGCTGCCTTCTCTAAGGCTCCTTTTGCTTCTCTAACAGCAATATCATACTTCCTTTTCCACTCCTCTGCCTCCTCTTGAGCAGACTGAGCTTGTTCCTTAGCAGCAGCTAGTCTAGCCTCAGCAGCACTGCTCCGGGACTTGAGGATATTAATTTCAGAACTAGCCTGGTCATCCTCTGCTTTCTGTTTAGACAACACTTGCTCGTATTTTCTTTTCCAGTCCAGAGATTCTTGCTTTGTAGATTCTAATGTTTTCAGCAAGCTAGAAGACCTCTCTTCAAGTAAACTACAAGTACTCTGTAGTTTAGTTATACGGCTCGAATAATCATCAGAAAGCTTGTTCTTGTCGCTGATCGCATCTCTATATTGCTTAAGATACTGAGATTTGTAATTCTCACTGGCTTCCAGTTGCTTATTAAGCAACCCCACTTGGTCTTCAATGGCCCGGCATTTCAGCATGAAGGAACTCCTCTCAGATCCGACCCGATCAATTAGCCTTTTGGCAAGGTCTAGTATTGGGCCTTCCAAGCTGGGTAGTTTAAAAGCAGTAAGTCAAGTATGGAGATAACAAACTCAGGAAACAGGAAGAAAATGTTGAAAAAAGGGAAAACCTATGTTGCAAGAACATGGCAAGCTTTTGCCATTTCGATGGACCATGAGATGATGCTTCATATTCTGACAAAAGGGTATCAAGAACCTGCAAAATATCAACGAACACACTCAAGATGATGCCCAAAATGACATCAACAATCCATGCTTTTCCACAATATGTTGGGTAGAACAAGCATGAATAATTGTAGCATTTATTTTTTAGACATCAAATTTCGACATATGACGGGTTTGAGTTGTTATTTTCTCATCAAATGCTATGCAATTTAACTTTAAGAACGAAGTGAGGATGTTTATCAAGCATATATATTAAACCGCGCCTTCATCTAATAGCTTAAACTTTTACAATAGTTAGAAGCGCTTCCACAAAATTTTACATGGTACTAAAGTATGTACATTCCACGCTTTAGTCTTAAGCCAAAGATTAGTCTTTATGTGAGGGGAGTGTTAAACAATTCAAAGATTAAACCGCATCTTCATATAATATAGCTTTTAGGCCTGTTGGTAATGGTCCCATTACTTTGCACTGAGTATTCCAATACAATGTCTACTACAAAGAGTAAAATTTTCACAACGATCCAATGATTTCTTAGCATTATGAAGTCTCTGATCTGGAATGGGCAACTCTATCACATAACAAGAGCTACGACATTTTAGGACCAAAATTCTGCGCAATAGAATACCCAGTGGCCTTTTGTACTCCTCTTTTACTTGTTCCACACTAAATGCTTTGCAAAGAGAAGAGGATCTCATCTCCCACCATCATTATACTTGCTTGCAAAAGTTAACTTGAAAGGTACTCAGATTTATATTAAAAGCTCAGAATGTTTTTTATGAGATTGATCAACAAATAAATAGCCTGCCAACTTCAGCATTAGATAGGTCTTTGATATATTGCACTCCGCGTCCATGGCACTAATGGTCAATATATCACAGTTCCCCTACAGTTCGAACTGGA
Source organism: Rhodamnia rubescens (assembly GCA_021437795.1). Classification (NCBI taxonomy): domain Eukaryota; kingdom Viridiplantae; phylum Streptophyta; class Magnoliopsida; order Myrtales; family Myrtaceae; genus Rhodamnia; species Rhodamnia rubescens. Next base: position 923,627 of record JAILYA010000037.1, on the reverse strand, counting down.
CCTCGTTTGCATTTGGTGTAAGTAACCCCACTCAATACTAGTTCTTCTTCTCTTTTTTATTCCTTCTCTCTTTTTAGTCTAAATTTAACTACACACTAATCAGACCCCACCCCAACGATGGCCGCCTCACAATTTCGCCATCATCAACATTCTAAAAGATTATTTTCCAGTAGATAAAGACAACTTTGAATGTGCATTATTGAAACACAGCCCAAATGCTATAAAAAATAAAACAGGCTCTGATTGTGAGAAGCAATTTGATCCAACGAGACATCGATGCGAAATGAGTTCACAATATCCAAGCCTCATAAACAAACAAAACAACATATTGAAGCTCAAAATACAGGGTATACAGAGAAAAGAGTGAAAAAGAGAAAAAGGAATCCTTTATAGGTAGCATCAAGACTACTAACCTTAACAGCATTATCGATATTAGCATCAGGTGTATGACAAGCTGCTCTCAGCCTCTTTTCCATGCTTTGTATAGCATGTGAACACCGCAAGTCTGCCTCCATAAATGCATTCCTCTTGTAATCCTGCATGGACCAATTTAGTCAGGAGAGGATTGCTTTAGTTCTTGGTCCGAATACAGAGAGATCAAAAAACTTTAACAAAAATAGACCATCTTCATTAACCAAAATTAGTCAACACACCACAGCATTTTTATGAAAAGGAAATATTACAATTAGACGTAATCTACCAATACCAGTATGTCATCTTTTAACCGCATCAAACTCCCTATTCCAGAACTTGAGACTAAGCATTTCAAAATCCCGCTAAACAAGATTTTCAAATATGTTGACCACTCAGTTTTTGCACTTTCTGCGCCACACATCAATGTTTAGACCAATTGCCTCATAAAGTGAGGAAAAAAATTTTGAGTGCTATATGGATTTCCGTATTCTGACATGACCATATACGTAAAAGGGAGGAAATCAAATAAAATGTTGACCCCCAACAAGAAAAACAACATTATCAATGCCAAACCCAATGCAACCATCTAATCACAAGCACAAAGGAAAAGAGTAAACTCATGTAATAATCATAACAGAACCAAATTATTGGGAGCCACACATGATAAAAATAGCATAACAATTCCACTTCATTGCAACAACAAAAAAAATAGTTAGCATATTGTAACTTATGCACCACCTCAAAAGCCCTTCTAAAGAACTTATGGAGAAGCTCCTCATGTTTCTTCCTTGCTGAACCAGTGCCAACAGCACTCGCATTGAATGCAGCTAATGATTTTTGTACTGCTTCCTCATGAGCCTCCCTCATGCCAACCTAGATTAACTGAAATTAGAAAATATCAAAATAATAGAGCATATTTCTCTGGCTAAGTGTTGCTTACTTCCTCCGGTGGCTTGGAGCGGTCAAAAGTAGACATGTAAACTTCAGTAGCCGAATCATAAGCTCTACGACACTCAGCTTCTTCAACACTCTGCAAAAATAAGAGGTAAATAAGAATGAAAACATAACTACTGCACATTTCAATAGATAGCAGTGACAAGTGATGATCAGCACCACACAGTTCTTTAGCGTTGCCCTTCTAATAACATTGATAATTTTAATCAAAAGATGATAAAACCATTTGAAACTTAACTTGACACAATATAGAAATAAACAGAAAAACACAGATTGAGGACAGGCTTCATTTTCCAAGATGAAAAAGATTCTGATGTCAAACAAAGAGAAGTCCCTTAGCTCATTAATACGCAATAACTTAATTTTTAATAGAAGCTCATAACAAGTTTTTTATTTCTAGTGACACAAAGTATTCAGTATAAGGTAGCAAACAAATCAAGCAATCTAAATGTCAGGTACCAAAACTATTTTTGTCAATAAAATGCATCATATTTCCCAAAAATAATCAAATGTCCATCTTTATCACATTGTTTTAATTTGTAAAAACTCATAGCCAGGCCTGTTAATTAGCTGAATAATTTTGCCTCATTTACATTGTGTGGATGAAAAACAAATTGCACCAAAATATAAAGGATTCTCTCTCTTAACCACGTTAAATCTGAGAATTAAACTTTCTCAATGCTTAATGTCATTAAGTGCTTTTGATAACATTTAACTACACAACTATCTTTGTGTGTGAAAATCACTTGATGCGGTAAGTAAGGAAGTTGTTCAATGGAAATTATAACCTTACCATCTTATCACCAAAACCTTCAAAAAAAGATCCTTGCTATTCCATATTTGGTTTTATTTTCTATTATCAAACTTCTTATTTTCATTTTCAGTACTTAAACACTTCAGCACTTAATATTCAGTACTTAAATTTTCAGCATGTTATCAAACGATGAGCCCTTCATTGCAGACACCCAGTTAGTCATGAGTCAACTTGTGAAAAAAATCCTCAGCCTCAATCACCCCAGGAAATTAAAAAGAAAACAAGCAAAGGGATAGAGGCACCAGGTGGTTTCATTTAACACTTGGCAAAATTGTTGTACCGATCGCTGGAGGAAATTATCACGCCTAACTCAGATCAAAACCAAAGTTTTTAGATTGAAAACATAATGAAATTCAAGATATTACCAACCTGCCATGAAGATGATATCGTAGGCACTGCACCATTATTCAAAGCCTCTAAGTAAGACTCTGTGATACCTACTAGAACAGGGCCAGTCAAGACAGTGGCCCCAACTTGCTTGGGCCTTGTTCTCTCAAAAACAAACTTTGTCAAGGCCTCCAACCCGGACCTAAACTCAGGCCTCAGTTTATCCATCTGCATTCAACATGACACATACAAACCATAAAATAAGAGCCATAGAGTGAAATTTTTTTGCAGAAGTAGATAAAAGCGCATCTAACAATGACAAGATACTCACGGATATTTGATCGAGCCGCTGGAGATCATTTTCATTATTCAAAGGTCGCACGAGGGTGAAACATTCTCTATCTGGAAATAGAGCTCGTATAGAGTCCCGAATCTGGAAAGTATTTCTTTAAAAGATTACAACCTCTAACAACATAAAGAAACACTGAACAAATAGTAGCAATTAGTACCACTACAGCAAAGATGTATGCATAGACACAAGCAGGAACCGGGCAAATAAGAAAACAATGACGCACTGGAGCATCCTGCCAAGTTCCTTTAATGCTAGAACATTACAAAAGGAGCTTTTAGCCCAACCATTATAATGAATCAGTTCTTAAGCAAGTGGACTAACTACAATCTAAATTTTAACAATCATCTACTCCCACTACCTTTTTTTTTTGTTGGGGAGGGGGGCCTTCCAATACATGTTTGACACACTCAAAATTATAACAGCAGACAATTAGTTGCAACCAAACAAGTTCAAGTAGTACTTATGACTAGGTTGACACAAGCCCAACTGTATATGGAAGCATCCCATTATCATAGATTGAGATTTGCCTCGCATAAACTAGTGTTAAATAAGGTAAGAGAAAATGTTTATAGGAGCTCCAATTCATGGATTCCACACTAAAAGGGGTAAAACAAAAAAGTAGATAATACCTCATTTTTGGCAGCTATATCTCTTCCAGTACCTTGAACTGGCCTCAAAGCAAGTTCTAGGTAGTCACGTGGTGTTATTCTCCTATTGTCTTCCACTAAATCCAAATAGAAGTCCTACATAATGTAGCAACAAAAACAATAGTTCGATACCCAAACGATTCATCTAGTCTAAATTTATAATCACAGTTTCCAGAGTAAAAGAAGCAGAATGGTTTGGGGAAATTACTCTCAGAAGCCAAACAAAGATAGGGGAGAACTGTCCCAACTCAGAAGCACTACTCTTCCCCCAGACGCTCTCACACGAATATGCTTAGTCATTTGAGTAACGAGAGACAGCCGATCCAGTGCAGCTTCATCAATCCCCCCCCATCTGAATACGAGTTATACACAAGCAAAATGAGTAATAAAAAGACATAAAACTGAAGTCTGAAGTATCTTAGAAACTTCAGCAAAGTAGCAATAAAGCTGGCAGAAAGGGAAAAAGTTTAAGACGCGATCAGCAACTTATAAATAAAACTAATACGACAAGTATCAAACATCTAGGACTAGAAAACATTATCACTATAACTTTGAAAGACTTTACCAACCTGATTGTAGATGAACATGCTAGACAAGAGGACAGCCAATGAAAATATTTGTGTGCTATATGTTCCCTTCACATAAAAAAAGAGTGCAACAACCACCATAAGAATTAAATCAGCGATCAACAATTAATACGCAATTCATTGAACTTGGCCTACCGTTTGATCATAAGCATCAATGCCTTCACTGTCCAAAAGCAAGAGATTGTACTCAGTTCCATCAAGAGCTCTTCTCTTCAACGGTGCACTCCACAGCCAAAGCCCTTTAGTGCATGGTCGGTGGGTTGATGCTACTTGAAATCCACTACTCTTTCCAAGAAGCTACAGAACAAAATAAACATCATGATAAATATCATAGCACCTTCATCTTACTGGATCACCTGATACAGGCCAAAATAAAGACAATTGAACAACCAGAACCTAAGCAGAAATCATGGCAAATGGAAGAAATAATAAACTAATAAGAATAGGAAAACTGAGATTTGAACACAATCTAGGAGACAACTGAATTGTTTATTATTCTGCTCTACACTTGGCTGCCGAAGAGAAGAGTGTTCCCTATTATGCTTAGTGTTTTTCTATTAAAATCTGTCTTGATCATATTGCACATAACTGCATTTGTTTATGCAATATTGTCCTCAATATGACTTTTTCAGCATCTTCTCACAATATCAACTCCATGTATTTGAATTCAGTCGTTTGTTATAGGCCAGCAATTCCTACATCTCAAACACACTACAATTGAAAGAATTTCCATCTCCAAAACAAATGAGAGGTCTCCTAATAGTGAGGTGCCATCTTAAGGTTATTTCGAGGTTCACATAAGGACATATCTGTGGCAGCAGCAGTAGGAATCTTATGTGTGACCCTTTAAATTTTTTAACGTGTCGTTTGGAATAAAGTTTGTCTTCTTTCACTTCTACTGTCATTTGCATCATCAAGACCTTCGACCTCACGAACACCTTGAACCATGCTCCGATCGTCAATGTACAATTAGTAGTGCATTCTGTACCGTGGAACTTTCACTCATTCTCTAGAACTGGTTATGTCCTTATCTTTTGATATTCACAGAAAGAAGACTTTCAATGGCCTTCAACCATGTTCCGATTATCAAAGATATAACTAGTAGAGCATTCTGTACCATGAACTTTTCCACCATTCTCCAGAACTGATTAAATCTACTATTTCCACAAATGATTCTGCTCTCAATGACAGTTCACAAATTCAGAGAAAGGAAGGTTTTGCTAAATAGATAAGACAGCAATGACCCACTTTTACATATCTTTCATGGAAAGCCGACGAAAGCTATTATCACTTGCCTGTATATGGCCCTCGCCACAGACGAAGATGTCTAAACCCTAACTGGCCACAAAGACTACTAAAAATGCTCTCAGATTGCTACAAATCGCTAGTTGAGTCCGCAAAAACTGACTGTAAAACCACCATTAGATGCTTGCCAGAACTACAATTCCGAAAACACATAAACCACTATATAAGTTTTGTCCCACCGAAAAAATTGTGGTCTAAGCTCACGCAACTCAGAATTCAAAAATGTAGTGCATGAACTGGGAAATCAGTTTTTCAAGGGAGGGATAAAGTGAGCCTACACATCCAGCCACTAAAGGCAGCTCCAGTACATCTGGAATTGCAAAAAACACAACCCTCAGGCATACTAAATCCACTTCAGGCCAAATTGCACCAAAATGTACACATCCTTAGCCTTCACCTAGCCTAAACAACAGTGTTTTACCAACACACTAGAGCAACGCAAATGCTCACCAGAACTCTTCTTGCAAAAGTAGATAAACCACTATCAAACACGACGCCTAACTCAACCACTTCCGGATTTCGCACACCAGCACCAGAACACGGGAATTCTTTAGAACTCAGCAGAACGAAGTAAAAAAAACCCTAGTAAAGTCAGCCCCCATCGCTCGAGAACTGCAATCAGAAACTCGAGCCCTTGGAATCCAAACTACACTAGAGAGCGCAAACCCTAGCCATCGACATATCATCATTAACATTACAACCAGCGCCCAACATTGGCGCAGTGAGAAATGCTCACCTGGTTCAAAATAAAGCTCTTCCCCTGTCGAGCACGGCCGCACACGGAGACGACGCCAATCGGCTCCTTCACCAGCTGCAGCACCGCCACGGCCTCCGGATCCATCCGGAACCTTCCCTTCTCGTCGCAATAGACCAGGCGGATCGGCCGCGCCGGCCCGGTGACCGACGCCGGCGACGACGACGGGGAAGGCGCGTACGACTGCGGCGAGGCGTCGGAGGGGGCGTCCCTCCCTCTGCTGAACAGCCTCATCATCGCGGCGCGGGTGGTCTCGAGGTTTCTGAGCTCCTCGATCTGCTTGATGAGCTAGCTAGTGCAGTAGTGCCTCTGGTTCCATGCCTCCGCTTTCTCACTTGCTTTTGAGAGTTGGAGAGGGAAAGGGAGGTGAAGCGTGACTTTTTGGGCGGCGAAGTGAAATTGAGCGAGACGGTGAAGAAATACTTGAATTTACGAAAACAGACAGGGGAGCTCCGTGCAAATCGAGGGTGCTTTTGGTCATTTCGTGATGAAGTCCTTCATGGAGTTCCACGCGACTGCTTGAAGGTCAAGCCACAAACAAAGCGCGAGCCAGCCCCGGATTTTGACACCGTTGTGTTGTACGCCGACGAAATTAATCGATAATACTAATGAATTCGGACATTTGACAGAGTAACAAAAAAAAAAATTATGAAATTTTTGTTTGCAAATTGAATGGTATTTGAAATTCCTAGGAACTCAATCGAGATAATGCGTCGAGAATTGAATGGTATTAAAAATTCCTCAATCATTCTATTTGTCTTGCGAAAAATATGATATTTCTAGAAAAAGTATTTTTTGAAAAGTCATTTACCTGAAAATGAGATGAAAAATATTTTCCATCGTTTGATTAGGAAAATTATGATAGAAATACATTATATAGATGCCGGTGGCTTGCGTATAGGTAACTAAGGAACGTGACCCGAGCATTGAAGTCTCGAGACCGGATCCTTGACTCATGAGCACGAGCACGCTCTTGGATCCAAAAAACCGAGCCTAAGAATTTAGTGCTTGTGCCCGACTAGGGGTGAGCAAATCAAACGGACCGGACTAGGCCGGTGGTCCGATTCAATGTTCTAGGGTGGTTCGATCCAATTCCCGATTCTAAAAATTGAAACCTGCAACCAGGCAATCCGATTTCCAATTCCGGGGGCATAGGATCGAACTAACCCTCGGATTAGACCAATTGATTTTTTTTTAAGTAACCCTATGTTTACTTGTTTGGAACTAATATCTTAACTTGCAATTAGAACAAAGCTCATCTAATTAGTCATTACAAGGTAATTTTTACTTCCTAAAGGAGTTGTCCTTAACGAAAAAATTTCTCTTCATATTTCTATGAAATCAACTCAAGCGGGTGAAACTAATATACTCTATTCAATATTCAACAATTTGGATAATCGATTAGTCCTATAAGTATGGCGGGGATGGTGCATGTTTTTTTTTTTTTTTGGGCATGGTACTAGTCCAATGGAATCACCTAGGGATTGGATCTGACCCATTGGTCCGGTTCCCAAGACTATTGGGCCGGTTCCCAATTTTGGCAAATTGGGAATCGAGACTACCGGTCCCTGTACCCGATTCTTGAGAGGAATCGGACCGGACCGAGAACCAATCAATCCTATGCTCGGCTACTTGGCATCCTAACCTTGATCCATAGGGATCGGGCCCAAGTCCCCGACCCTCGAGCCTTACTAAGACCCAATGCCTGGGATCGAAACCCCGACTCCCCGCCTAGGTCAATCGAGGTCGGGCCCGAGGATCTTGGTGCCCATGCTCGAGTCCATCAAAGCTAGCCTTGGTCCCTAATACTCGAGGCCAAGGCCAATCGATGGACGAGGCCATAAGCACAGGAGTCTCGGGCTAGGCCTTGATGGACCCGAGCATGGGCACTAGGGTCTAGCCTTGATGGATTTGGACACAGGGACGAGGACCCAAGCCCAATCTCGATATTACTGGGCTTGGCCTTGATGGACCCAAGCACAACAACTGGGTTCTTGGTTGCAACCTAGATAGACTTGGCGAGTCCTTGAGCCCGGCCTTGTTGCCATGGGCTTGGGAAGTAACGTTTGAGTTTCTATGCATAAGAGTAGAGTTTCTGGCCCAATCGCTGAGTATAGTGGAAAATGATTTATGATTTTTTAAAGAGAAAATAATTTTCTTGAATAAAATATTTTTGGTCGACTCATTTTGTTAAGCTGTCCAACCTTCGAAAAATGAGAAATTTTTTTAAAAACACGTTTTTCGCATCTTGCGTTTAAGGTGTATCCGGAGCCCAGCCTGTGTTACGAGGTGTATTCGAACCAATGAAACCGACAAAGTCGAAATGGCCCAAACCAGACCCATGCTTTAAAGAGCATTCAACAACGACGACGCTCTCTCTTTATATTATTGTGATACTGGTCCACGCCCATAAACATGGGCTCATCCTTGAGCACAATTACGGTTATCAGACTGGTGGGTCAAATCGGATCGAAAGTGGGCTAATTCATATTTACTTATTTGCATTCAATACAAACCTAACGATCCATACTTAAGACGAGGTCAATTTTGATCCGACCTACTAATTTGATAAGTCTAGTGGAGACGCCGTTCACAATAGACGCGCTTACATTTGCTCTTGATTCGACACACTTCTACTATAATGTATGAGCGAGTAGATGCTATTATTTTCTCTCGAGCTGTAATAATATTGTTTGACTAGACCATTGCATCGTTTCTTTTACTTGAATTCTTTATCTTTTTAATGTCTATACGTCTCTCCGGCTATTATATGACAGTAGAGTTACGGTGTGCTTATCCGTGAAGCCCCATGGCATACCACCTTTACGAATAGCTCGTACCGGTGCATCTAGACCAAGATTATCACCGGCTAGACCCCCTGTTTTTTTTTTTTTTGGTCAGAACTAGACCCCCTGGTTTGATTCGACTTACAACCACCGTGACGAAGTTCAATTATGTTTGATTGAGCATAAATGAGTTTTCGATAAAATGATTCCCACTCAACTTTAATTTAGGAAGTTCGACTCTCCCTTCGTCTGGATGATCATGTAAACATGTTATCAGTATTGTAATGTAAAACAACTATACATAGCTTAATTTGTTACGGTAATTTATGTGCTTATAATTGTTTACTGCTATAAGCCGAAACCCACTATTCTCGCAAAAAACCTACTGGGATAATTTTTAGAAAATTCCTAAACATATTGCATTTATGCCTTTTGGTCCAAAACTTTTCAATTGGGCTAATTTGACCATAAATCTTTTGAAAATTTGCTAATGGAGTCTATCCGGTCAATTTTGATAGGAAATCATTGATGACGTTGCACGATAAACATGGAAATTTTTCATAAATTTTAATATTATTTCTGATTGTTTCTTTTGTATCCCTTTTCGTCTGACAAGCAAGGCGACAGTCATCATCGAGGCCATTTTAAGAATTTAGATTGTTGTATCCTCAATTGATCCGTAGCAATCCTAGTTTATGAAAGCTATTTGTTTCTTTGGTACTTATTCACCGTTTGTGCTTCCGGATTATTTACTCCTAATCCGTTGTTCTGCAGATCATAATTGTTCCTTTTGTCATCTGTGCTGGTTCTTTTGAGGTAGATGCTTCCAATTGGACACCTTTTGCACCCAATGGTGCCAAAGCAATCTTGACTGGCGCTACTGTTGTATTCTTCGCATATGTCGGGTTTGATTCGGTAGCTAATTGTGCCAAAGAATCGAAAAAACCTCAGGTATACTACATGGCCGCCATGGCTTACTACCAAAAATATTCTCTAAAGTACACCCGGCTCGCCCTACTCCCGTTCGTGCTCAGGTCTAGGTTGGAGTCGTCGCAGGCATATTGGCGGGCCTATTTAATGTGCGCGTCCTCTCTCACATTCTTTCTGTCGGTTCTCTGGTAAGGGCCGGCTATGTCTTTGTCATTACAATAATATGTCCAGAGTATTTTGATTGTTCCTGCATGTGACGGTCAGTCTCCTCTGGCTGATTAATTTTGATGGTGTCCTGACTGTTGCATGTGCATCAAAGTACCGTTCTCCTAATTCCTATGGTTTTCTTCTGTATGCAACTGCATAAAAACTAGTTGACATAACATCATCATCTATGCCCTCAACTGTTTTTCTTTTGGTCCAGACTGGTTATTCAGTAGTTTTCAGCATGCGTTGTTGTCCTCCGATGGGACGGGAAGGCGGCAAATTCAGATTCTCCAAGAGGGATTTCGAGCTGGAGGGGAAGGTGTTCTTACCCTTTTCCCAGTTGCCTGCAGCAGTTTTGTTGCCGGACTATGCTATCGTCTCGACGCTCCACTTGTTGTTTCAATTGCTGCTGTCGTTGTCGCTTTGCTTGCTATTGTCGCTCTTCAATACTGGCAGGTGAGTCTCTCTATCTCTCTTCAGTTTACGGGTTCCACCATTTTACCTGTTTGTATGCATGGCAGAATGGTGCCAAACCAATTTGTTCTAGGCTTTCAATTTTGAACTAGTAGCTGCCCTTGTCACTCTAGTGGCCCACGTAGCTACTTCTGATGGCTCTATCTGCTGTATTTGCTGATTAAGGAGAGGCTCTAGTGCCCTGCTGGCTTAAATTCCTGACCTTAACACAACAATAATTAAGGTTGTAATTCTTGTTCGTCTTGAGATAACGTCGATTCTCCTCAGGTTTATGCGCTGGCGGCAAGCTTCTCTTGTCCTTGGGTTCCAATTCTCCCGGCCCTTTCCATCTTCTTCAACATCTACATCTTCCTCTTTTCTCGGGTATGCTTACGAAGCACCATAAGGCAGACGATGAGATCGTTGGTTGGATACATCCATTCAAGCTTGTAAATATCACGGTTCTCTTTTGCAGCTGCACTATGAAGCATGGGTGAGATTCGTTGTTCTCAGCATCATTACAGTTGGAGTATATGCATCCTATGGGCAGTATCATGCCAATCCACATGCAGATGAGACGATTGTTGCCCACCAGGCTCCTCCAGAAGTTCAATAGCGATTATGCGGGCGGAACTCTTGTTAATAGGCATTGTCCTAGTCAGATGTCTGGCATTGATGTAGTATCTACCCGGAAAGGAATTTTAGCCTGTTTTTGGCAATAATACCTTCCGGAAACGCATGGCATCGGTGAGATATTTACGACGCTGTCTTCTAGGGGCTGAGGGCTCACCCTCTGTCGGCACTCGCCGATTTCTTGCATCATTCTTGCCTGCTGTTAGTGCTGATCCAATACAAGGGGGTGCCGCCCGAGATTCTTGGCCCCCAGTTGTAATTTATCGAGATGATGATACGGATGGTCTCTGAACTTTAGTCCAATATACAATGTGATGTGATGAATTGTAGTTTCTGTACTTTAGCATCTTGGGTTTTCCTATATAATCAAAGACATTCTTGGGTCGCATGAAAGTTGGTATCTTAACATTAACTCTGATTCTGATGACTAATAATGATATGTCATATTCTTCAAGAGTAACCTAAAAATATGATGTTAGGAAAGAGGAAAACCCGAAGTTATATATATATAGCTGAACCGAGGAAGTCATCAAATAAAGAACAGAGACAGAGCAACCAGATAGCACGAGCAGAACTGGAAAAATAAAACATGAAGATTTCATACTGGGGCTCCAAGTTCCGGAGGAATAAGGATTCTCCTCTTTCCCATACGGATTTTAGCAGGAGAACCTTTAAATAGGTGCTATCAACACCGTCTTCCCGACTCATTGTGGCCACTATAGTGAGAAGTTACCTGCATAAGAACATCGACAGGAACTGCAGTCATCGTAAGAAGCAAAGCGGCGACTTATTCCCAAAGGGAAATGGTCTTTGACATGTAGATTCACTGTCGTGCTTCTCGTTTCCCTGACATTCATGAATGTTTAAATGAAACATCAAGCATAAAAGTACCGCCTCCACCTAAGCATTTCAACCTAACTTTCTGGAATCCCAAAAGTTCTTTGTGTGAATTTGTCTCAACAGGCTGGGGGCGATGAGTAAAAGAACAGATGGAAGCATACGGGATCATGATTTTCGCAAATTGGGTATTGTCGTACGTGCGTAGCGATCCGTCTAAACTTTACATGGCGATAGATGGCGGCCTCGGTTTTTCTCAACGTGGAAACCAGTGTTCATCAAGTTAGAGATATCAAGGCAATGATACAAGAACCAAGTAGAAGGAAGATAATGTGGAAAACCTAAGACACCTTACCATCTGTATTTTGTACAGAACAAAACTACTGAAACAATGCACATCTTTTGAAACCTGTACCATACTTCGGATGCTGAAAAAAGGAAAATCCAAACGAAAATAAGTGAAGCTTATGTCCATTTTTGTGACTTCCATCTTCTGTTAAACTTAAAAGTATTCTTGAAAATACGCTTCACCAAGCGCCTAATATACAATAATGAGTAGAGTGGAGGATAACTTTTTGAAGGGTTAAATACACTACTAGTATTATAACTTTTGTACGGTTCTCACTTAAGCGTTATAACTTTTTTTTTCCCTCACTTAAGTGCCACATTGGAGGAAAATTGTTCACTTGAGAACCACTTCCGACGAAAATCATTCACTTGAGTGCCACTTCCGGTGAATCATCCTATGTGGACTTTTTATTAATTTTTTTCTTTTAGCGCCACGTGGATTTTTTCTAAAATTTTTAAATATTTTTTGAAATATTTCCTTATTTTTTTGATATTTTTCTTTTTATTTTCTTTTTGTTCTTTTTCAAACATGACCAATGGCCTAGGGGCGAGGGCTACCTCGCCCTAGGGCCGGCGGGCGAGAGCCTCACCACGCGGTCGAGGCCTCTCTAAATCCGGGGCTATTTTCTTCCGTTGACAATTGATTTTTAGTTGACGCGTCGTTATACGTAAAAATTTGGAATTTAGATTCCTCATCGCGACAGGATCTATTTTTCAACCAAAAAAAGTCATTTCATCTTTGAATTAGTATTAGCTCTTACATTTACGAGTCATTTTCACTCTTGTTTTGAAAAGTGAAAAGCTTGATTCCAGAGTTGACTTTCTTGGTCAAACTTTGACAAAAAAGTCAACCTAGGTTAATTTTTTTTTATACATAGAAACCTTCTAAATAGTGTCATATTCATTTCTACATTTTCAAGTTTTCAAAAAAATTGAAATTCGACCCATTTATTGCTCTTTGGCCGAGAAGTCAAATTATTGGTGCTTAAAAGAAAATTGGAAAAATCACAAATCTCAAAATCAATTCCTTTTTACTTCTATTTGAATTTGGCATTGAAAACTTTTGCAAAAAATCAATTGGGAATTGACTGTTTTCCCAATTTGGAAATCAATCCCTAATTGGCCAAAACCAAAATTAGTTCTTTTCTTATCATTTTTTGAGATAATTTCTTTCATGACATTTGATCTAAATGTTGTGCTGCATCTAAGTGCCAAGCCAATTTTGAAATTCATTGACAAAATTAAAAAGCCCCGATTTTGAGCTCCAATCGCCGATCGATCGAGTCTTCGTGGTCAATGAGTGATTGCCTTGATTCTACACAATTGAGTGAATGAAATATGAATCCACCATCAATTTTGACAAATTCACTCATATGTATGGTCGATTGAGTTGATTTACAATGTAATGATTCACAATTTGATGAAAACCTGATGCAATTGGTCCAATTCAACTTGACCCATTCTTGGTTATTATCCAATTTAAAAATAGGGGTTTAATTTGATCAATTAGACATGTTCAGAATTTGGTCTCATGATTAATTAGGCAATTGTAGGAAAAAATTAATGGAATTCATGCATTAATTGGAAATTTATCCAAACTAGATCAATTTAGGTTGTTCTAATTGCATGCAATTGGTCCAATTTGATCAGAAAATTTCTAATTCATCAAAATTGGAACAAAATAAGATAAGTTCAAGCCAAAAACCAAACTAGTTCAACCCACTTAGACCTGGGTCAGCCCGGTTCGATCGGGTTAGACCGGTCCGACCGACGTTGACCCGCTGGCTCCGTTAAGCAATTTTCGATGATTTTTTCCAGCCACAATTAGCATGGCCGACGCCCACACCCTCCCACTTGTTCAGCAACTTACAAATTACCCTTTGTCCTTGAGAAATGACCAAACTACCCCTTAAGCCATGTCATCAATTCATGTGAAGATCCAATCCTACCATTCATGCCTTGTGATCTTAGCCATTCATTTTTGCCATGTCATCAATCCAAGTACTGAAAATCTGACCAATGGCATCATTACTTCATTATTAAACATCTAATTTGAATCATTGATCAATCCAATGGCCAAGATTGGATCTAACATTTGAATATATCCCAATTACCCTCCAAATTTCAGAGAGCATGCTCTCTCTCTCTCTCTTGATTCCTTGGCAATTCGTGAGTCACTTGTTGATCACGTTTTGCCGAGCCGCCACCGTTCCGATGTGAAGCTTCTAATAATTAATGTGGAGAAGAAAGAGTGTATATAATCTATGCATTATACTCATCAAGTAATTCCTTTTGGCTGCCTTTGATCGTCCGAATAAAAGTCGAGATATGATATATTTTATCCTATCTTATGTTTGGTGGTCCTCCAAGATAGGATATAGAGCGGATATAGCTCGGATACGGAAACTCTTCTACACACTGAAGATGTAAGAACTCATCGTCAAATGTACTCACGTAGTTATTTCTAGGGGTGAGCATTTGGTCATGATTCCACCGAGATCCGGATCAAACCAATCGGTTCTGGATGTTCTTGTGAGAACTAGTTTGATTTTTGGTCTCACAAGTTTGGAACCAGCAATAATCGGTCCACTTCCCACTGAACCAAACTAACCGGATCGGATAAAATGACTCTTATTTTGGGAAAATTCCAAATAAGAGTTTGAAATGTCTTTATTTTCTCGAATAAGGATATAAAGTGGATTTTGTTTCAACTATAAGGGCTTGAAATGTTCTTATTTTCTCAAAAAAAAAAAAAAACTTGAAGTGGACTTTGTTTTAAATAAGGGTCTAAAGTAGCCACGTCGGTCTCAAAAAGGGCTTGACCTCACTTGGTTAGTCAATGGCATTTTCGTCCTTTATTTTTTTAAATTTTTTTCTTGTTTTCCTAAAAGGATAAAATTTATAAATAAATAAAAAACCAAGCCCTCCTCCTCTTGTGGCTATAGCGCCATCGCTCACCGCAGGCGAGGGCTTGCGGCCCTCGCCCATGTCTAGGGGACGACCGGGGCCCTTGGCCGAGTGTAGACGAGATCCGAGTGATGAGGCGGCGGCCACGAAGGCGAGGAGGGTCATCCCTCCCTCTTGTATACTTCCTTTTTTTATTTTTCAACTTTTAGGTTTTTCGACTTTTTAGTTAACTTAACTAAATGTAGCTATAAACTTGTCTTTGACCGAAAATTCCTTTAATCGGCTGAAATATTTAGCCGGCCGGCGAGATCAAACCCTTATTTGAAGCAATCATGGCCACTTCAAACTCTTATTTTGAAATTTCGCTCTTGGTTTTATCCTATCCTAACTTTTATCCCGATTAGCAAAGGCAACCTAAATTGGCACTCTCTCACCTCCCTCTCTTGCTCTCGCGTCTCTCTCACACCTTCTTTCCCTTGTTTTCGACCATCGCTCGCTCCCTCTCGCGCTCAAAAGGCCACCGCTCTCACCTGCCTCTCTCACACTTGCGCTCGACGGTCTCACAAGTCTCTCATCCTCCAATTCGCTCTCACGGTGCCATTGCCCGCAGGTGAAATCGAAGCCCAAACAATTGGAGAACTCAATTCAACAAAGAGAAGACGAAGGCTGTTGAAAATTTCAAAGGGGAAAGTGAAATTAGGGTTCGAATTTTGGGAGATTTCACTTTCGATTTTCTGTCATTCTCCAAGGGGACGCTGAGCGAGGTTTTGAGGTCAAGTGATTTGTCCGAGGATTTAGACTTTGAAATGAACTTAAATTACTCAAGTGATTTATCCGCGCTTGGCGCTCCCATCGTCTTTTGATGCAATTCGGGTTTGCTTTCCATTCAATCTCGGTTAACACTATCAGCAAACGATGAGTAACTCCTAAAACTTTCGTAGATTTCTTCCTCTTGGCAAAATCTGTTCAATCTTCTTAATTATAATTAATTAAATTACCCTTCGATACGATATTATTTATAAATTAGAAGTAATGTTCACCCCGTTCTAGAACATGTGGGAGTCGTTATTATTTTGGCCACTTTATCGTACCAAAATTAGACAAGTATCGCATTGTTTTGTTTCCTTTTTGGTTCGAACACATAGTACCGGAAGACAAATTTAAATTCGGTAAACATTACACAAACCCGCCACTTGTTTCCTTTCCCATTATTTGAGAGTTTAGCTCCTAGGCCTAACCACTTTGTTTCCTGGGCTTAAGAGAAGCCCCGGGATATTCTAAGTAATTGTCGACTGAAAGTCAAGCGTCAACACTTACCATAAGAGGCAAATGCAAGAATTCATTTGACTGTTGTTATACTAATGGATTTCTTATCCCTATGTCAAATTTACCTATCTATCAGGATATGACTGAGATAGGATAGATTTAAAGTTGGATATTCTCATATCCTGTTCAATTTATTGTTTAGTCGAACTAAATGTCAATGTAAATGACATATATGCCACCATGTTGTGGACACCTTGATTTTTACCGACAATCAATTACGCATCTTTTGTAAAGAAGGCCATCAAAGTCCTCAACAACATGACTCCCATTTGTTCTACATCATGGGCATTGTGCCCTACGCTCGTGGCATCGCAAACAAGTGTGATCACCCCCATGTTCATGTCTTTCGTTTTCTTTTTCTTTTTTTCAATTTTCATATGTCAAGAAATTGGCTATTTTTAGTTGCACCACGTGTCACGTAGCCATAGTTGGACACGATCAATGGTCGCGAACAACGGTTTGACCAATATCGAGAGGATACTTCGAGACTCCACCTCAACCTAACACAGATATCAACGGACACGACAATACGTTTTCAAAAAAAAAGTTTTGATACAGAGATCGTTATATTTTAAATATATATTTTATATACAAGATAAATTATCATATATATAAAAATATAACGGTGAGTTTTTTTTTTTTCTTAGGGATTAACGATTAGTTTTTTACTAGTTGGGTATATTAATTTTAAGGTGGTGATATATAATTTAAATATATAAATATTAATAGATTTGCATTTGATCCCTAATTTATTGAAAATGTTTAAAATTGGCCCTGCGTGTCGGAATACTATACTGCCTATTATAGCATGTCGAGAATTGACCACGTGTTGGTTGTGTGTCGGAGAGGTCGGTGTCCGACACGAATCCCACAACATAGAACCCGAAGAGTGCAAGCTTCCCACTCACCCTTATAACTAGAAAGCCACGTGTTTGTCGTGGTAGGATTCGATGCCCGACACGAATCTCACAAGACACAAAAATTCCCGAAGAGTGCCCGGCTTTCTAGCTCCACCTTAGTGCCCATTCTAACTATTACGCCTATTTTGCGTTTTTTTATTTCTTTAGCTCGTAAACACAAAAAGACTGTGCGCACTTTTTTAAAAATATTAGGTGTCGGAATTTCTGGAAGAACTCCTTCCGTTCTAATTTCTTCTCTAATTGCTTTTGGGCACGAGTCAACGACAGCTGCGAGCTACAGTAGACTCGGGAAATGAGAATGCCACATAATTGCTTTGATTTGCCTATTATTCTAGAACGGATGAGCAAGTGCCAAAGGATCAGGTTGGTCCAACCCGACATTCGGATAAGTTTGAGAATTAGAGAATCATTATGCTTCACGAACTGGAAGAACCTAATAGCTAAAAGATAAGTTATTGCTCGAATGTCTGCATGGTGGCCCAAAATTAGTCATCATAGAAAAAACCCACAAAGAAAAAGGAGTGAGGAGCAACAAGCAAATATTATACTTATCAATTCTCTATCGAGACTTTGTTAATTGGCCATTTATTAGTAATTTAGTGTGTCGAACCTTCTACTCGAATAATCTCATCGTGTGCATGTTAACCTCTTCGTCCTTGTGCATAATAAGATGAGACTCCACTGCAAGGTGGCAAGCATGGAAAAATTACTAAAAAAGTCATAAATCTATTGCATTTGTATCAATTCAATTTTAAACATTATCACGTTTTGTCAATTGAATTCATCTAATCAATTTACGAATATCAACCATCCTATGTGGCACAACCGGCGTTGATATGGACATTTTTTTAATATATGGAACCACCCGCAGTGTATAAAATAAATTTTGTAGCGAAATACATACGTTTCTTTCCCCGCACCCGCTTCTAGTGTTTTTGCCAAAAACTTGCATCTACATTGACATTTTTTTTATAATAATTCCAAATTTTTTATAATTTTTTTTCTTTTCTTTACTTTATTTTTTTAACCCTACAATTATGGCTAAGACTCCCTTGCCCAAACCCGGGCCTTGCCGGATCCGGGTGAGCGAGGCCGTTGTGGCCCTCGAGTAGACACGGCGAGGTTCGCTTGGTGACCCTCACCAACCCTAAGTGCAAAGAACAAAAGAAATATAAAAAAAAAAAAGAAAAAAATCAGATTATCTTGTGTCGATACACTCGAGGAAAGAGATGTTTCCATATTGTTGAAAGAATAAACTCATGCTTAGACTGATGGGCCATTAAAAGTCCTCAGAAGAATCAGGGACAATGCTTATAAGGTTGATCGCCTTGTAGATTATGGCGTCTTGGCTACTTTTAATATGGGAGAGCTTTCTCCTTGTTTTGAATATGTAGGCATATTAGACTTGAAGACAAATCTCAAATAACCTGGGGAAATTGATGTGGGAACATCCTGTTCTATATGATCGACTATCAAGCTCAATAAAGAACTCGTCGACTGAACTAGCCCAATCCTTACTTTTGCAAGCAAACGCCAATTTCGGCTACGATCTGGTTTGATGGGTTCAAGTTTGAAGATATCGATTCTACATGCTAGTTATCGACTTGCAAGATTAGTTATCGATTTCATGGTTGTTGATCGACTATCGAGATGCTGATTTACGAGTTTGTTGTCAACTTCAAACACCTAATCGACTACTTGGTAACCCGGGTTTGCTCCGATCGATTTCCTTTGTTGTTTGTCGATCTTTCGAGATTTCTGTTCGACTTGCCTAGACCAGTGGATGAATTTGGCGGATCAAATCAAGTTACAATGCATCTAATCTTCGTTAAATGTATTTAGCCCAAATTGTTAAGTGTCTTAATTATTAGTTTTATCTGCCTTAAGTCCTAGTTTTATGAGCCTTTATTATGCTGTTGCTTCCAAGAGTCTTAACTATGTGAATAACTCAAGAGTCATTTTGGTTTCCAGGATTCAAGAGTCTTTCTTTTGTTTAGCATAATCTTTCTTTAAACAGGGGTATAATCTCGTTTATAAGACAGAAGACACGAATTTGATGAATTTATGAGATTTTCCTCAAGTGAGAGAACTTCTATCCCTATTTAAGTTCTTTGGTGGTGAACCCGGAAGTCCTTTATCCTTGTATGGTGAGTTTCCTTTAGGCTTTGGCTGTAAACTTCTCGTATTTGGAGGTCTTTTATCCATGGTGGACGGCTTGTCATTTATACCTTAACAGTGAACTTCGTCTATCCGAGGTCCTTTATCCTAGGCTAGCAGTGTTCCTTTAGGCCTTACTAGTGAATTTCATCTATCTTAATCTTTATCCTCAGCCAGTGGCGAGTACTTCATGCCTTGATGGCGATCGACATCTACCATATATCTCATTGTCACTCAAAACACATCCCCAGACATGCATCACATGTGCTCCAAGCTTTTTTAATCCTATTACTACTAATAACATTCGCGTCGGGAAGATTGTTAAATTAAGCATATACCTACCTGTATTCCAATGAAATTGTAAATTTTCGGATTAAATTAAAGTACCGTTGTAAATTAGGGATTTTTCCCCCCAAAAGAATACCAAGAACGTACGTCACTTTTGATGCCTATGATAATATGTCTCTATTTTAGCAAATTCCCTTGCTTAGGGTTTGCGAGTGCATATGCCTCTTTGCAAACTCATTTTAGCATATTTTAGCATTTTGCTTGGGATTTGGATGATTGATCATCAATTGGTTTTGCATGTCTAAGGGATACGTTTTTTTTTTTTGTGTGACAGAAAATGACATTTTTGTAAATCGAAATCCAAATATGGTACTTGTGAAGTTGCAAAGTGATTTCCGAAGGTAAAACTCAGATATATGCATATGATCTTTTCAAAAAATAGAAAGGCACGTAAGTGCTGATTAGATAAAAGGAGATTCGAATTGACGCAGTCTAAACGGAAGACGTGATGAGCGATTTATAAATGGGGCCTTTCGTTAAATGATTCCTTTCTCAACTATATTAGACCACGATGAAAGAGTTTCATGGCATGATTCTTTTTTTTTTTTTTTAGGTTTCATACCTAAGCGGTTTGGTCCATTGTCTTTTTATATTTGAATAATAACCTATCTGCCATACACCACCGGCCCTTCTTTTGTACCTGCAATTCCGGGTCGGACTTGAATTGATTTGTACTTTCGTACGCTAAAAGAAGTTGTCGAAGTGGCTTCACCGACATGATCTCGTGAATTGCGTTTTCTGGGTCAAAGGTTACTGCGTGTGGACCAGCTAAACCATAGACGGTGCAAAATTATCACTTTGTTTAGTTCAAGAAAAATTAAGGAGAGGTGGTCTTTTCTCTAGCATTGCCTACTTTTGGCACATCCGAGGGAGGAAGAAGGCTTAAAACAATACAAGAAGTTTTGATTGCGCCTCGGGTTTTGTAACTTGTCGAGTGCAGCGAAATTGCATGGACAATTTCGAGGGGGGGTCGCAAGTGGGTTGTAGGCGGCATCCGCTTTGCCATGATTGGAGGAGAAATCGATGGAGAAGCGTCGGAGAAATTCCAGCACACCTTCGTAATTGAAATAGTCTGAGAGGGAGAGACCGAAGTTTGAAATAGAAGTTATTGAGTCACAAGCCAATATAAATCTCCAGACGACCTTTTCTTTTCTTTTCTTTTCTTTTTTTTTTTTTCTTTTTTTTTCTTGGGTTTGAGGGCTGGCGAGGGTTACCGGCCCCGGTGATGATCCGCGAACCCCACCGGCCCTTGGGCGAGGGCTGCAATGACCTCAGGCGTAGCTAGCAGCCCCAACGTCCCTTAGCCCAAAAAAAAATTAAAAAAATAATTAATAATGATCCCATAAAATCTCACATGATCAATATAGATCAAGCCATTTTTGACCCATAACCATGCCAAGTGTGGCTATTAATCCAGAGATTTTACTTTTCAGATGTACGAACATGACATTTCTATTCATTCAAGTTTCACTTATGAGGAGGAAATCAAGGAATTTCATTATGCTCGATATGTCATGCTTTGGTCTTCGGTGGAAGGGTATAAAATAGTTGGAAAGTCTCTCCCGTTCGGTGAATTTATGCATTGATTTTTCATCCTATTTTTGGGCCCAAATCGCATTGACCCTTCTCCTGAGAAATTTACAATCTACATCATTGGATCTCCATTCATGACGACAAAGATGCTTCTGTTCTATTCAAATAAAAAAGAATTTCTCGATAAATTGTAGACCAAGTCAAGCTTCAGCTGCCATTGAATCCAACTAGACATCGCCCTAGAAGGTCTCTTCAGCCGTACGCAACTACCTGCTTAGCTTCAAGCATCATTCGTACCGACCTTTGACAAATCGAAACCAAAATTAATTGCAAAAAGAAAATTACATTGACTAATTACAAAAATAAAATGGGGGCAAAAACAAATTATTCCCTAGGTCCCTCTCTCCAAAAATTCTCGAGCGAAACCCGGTAAAGATCTAAGCAGAAAGATACCAAAGCAACTGAAAAGGAGGAAAAATACTTATGTGGTCTTGTTGCAACGAAAGCGAAAAAACAAACACGAAACAACGGGATTTACGTGGTTCGATCAAGATGATCTACGTCCACGGGCGAGGCAAACGAAAATTCCACTATGATCAAAGAGAAGGATGATAGAATAAGACACACCACAAGTTTCAAAAACGAAACATAAAAAAAAAAACCTAGCCACGGTGTAAATGGGCCCAAAAAATTTCCATTTTTCCTCCACGTCGAGAACTAAATCTCCATTTTTCCTCCACTTTTGGGCCGCACAAAAAATATATCGGGTCGGGCAATGAATCGGACCGAGTATAAAAAATTCAAGACATATTTAACAGGTTTTATTTCACACCAATCAGAAATTCAATTCATTGATCAAGAAATCTTTTTCTCGAAAGATGAGGTTAGTGAACATGTACATATATGCTTCAAAGCCATAAGGCCCCAGCTTCTCTCAAGATGGGCACCAACTCGCCGGAGATATGAGTGGCCATCATCTTCTCGAGCCCTCCGAACAACCGCCCGCCGACGAAAACTGCCGGAAACTGCAACTTCTGGTCATTATCGCTGCCGTCGCCGTTTTCGTCCTTGCCGTCGGCCCTAATCATGCTCTTCAACTCCTTGACAACGACGCCCTCATCACCGTCGTCGATCTCGTACACCGCGGGGTTCACCCCGAGCCCCAGCAAGAGCTTCTTCGCCACGTGGCACATGCAGCACCCGCGTTGCCCGATCACGACCACTGCATTCTCCGACACCGCCCTCCCCACGCCGCTGCTGCCCACCGCACCCGCCGTCGTCACCGTCACGGCTGTCGTCCCTTCCGGCCCTGCTTGGCCCTCGACCGCCGGTGGCCGGGGGCCGGAGCTAGCCGGGATACAAGCCTTGTAAGGGATTGCTTTCTGCATGGAGAGGGAGGGAGGGAGAGAGAGATCTGAGTGGTGGTTTGCTGTTTTGGCTTTGGGAGGGAAGTGTTGGGGCAGGTAATTTAAGAGGAGAAGGTGGGAAGACTCCACCGTCAACGGCGGTGACGCACTCTGCTACGTCACGGGCACTGTGGTGACGTGGCGCTGCGTGAGTAGGGGATGGATAGATTCCAAGCAGCAGCATCTACGTCCCACGGACCCACTTGATCTTGATCACGACCTCGTCGTCTGTCGCCCATCAACTCGTGTCATGTCTTAGCGTCCATAGCAATTAAGGAAAGAGCCAAAAACATGTGAAGTTTCCGGCAACCTCCTAACTCGAGCATGGGCACATCATCTTCTTCAATTGATTTTAGCCTTTAAATCTTGTGTTTCTGTATTATTTTTAATCAATGGAGACGTATGTTTCAAGAGTCTTTTTAACAAGTCTAGTATTTCTCACATTTTAGTCTTGACCTAAAGTTTCAAATATGGATTTCACGAGATATAAAATAATGGACTGCTCAATTATGCTCAAAGGCTTGAGTTTCTTTTCCACCATTTTGGTAATTATCTCCTTCATTTATGGCCCTTGAATTAACTTCTCCATGTCGAGATCATGACCCATTGGTCTTTAGATGTACAAAAAGAGTTTGTATCCCTGAGAAAGGGATAGCACGTGACCCTAATAGCGTATCGAAAAGTTCAACACAAAAACTTAAGTTTTTAAGCGGAGGAGCCCCGTAGAAAAAATCTATAATACCCGTTATCAAGCAATGATATATATCGACACAAATGAAGTTCCGTGGAGGATTGCATGTATAAGCATCTGTAGTGTGTGGAGCTTGAAGGTTGATTTTCTATTTTGGATTGAGATACTCTTATTTAATGGCATTCACAACTAAAATGTATCCCTTTGTGAAGGATACATTCAATTATGTCGGCTGACGATTTTTTCTTTTATCCTCCCCCGCCACCCTTCAAACGCCTTAGCCATCGCTAACAACATCCGCACCACATCCCCCCGGTTGCGGCTGTTGCTTTCGACCATCCGCTTTAGCCATCGCTAACAACATCCGCACCACATCTCAAGGTCAGCTCGGTTGGTTGGACGATTGGCGATTTTCAATTTAGAAATTGAAAGCTTGACATTCGAATCCAACCAATTATGTGTAAACTGCTTCCGAGTCGGGGTCACCTGTACAAATCAAAGGTCTTCACGAGACATGCGGAATATTCCACGAATCTCCAGATAGCTCCTTCCTGAATTATCAGAAAACAAAATCCCCCTTGCATATTTCTTGCGGACATGAACTTAGAATTTTATGATCCCTACAATTTGTATCTAGGAAAGGCATGATGTCCAATTTTCGAGATAGAGTGACTGTGTCATCAATGTTGACATCCATTTGTTATATAAATAACCATATTATGAGTTCATTGTCAACCCAAGGACATAGTGGGCTGCAATGGTGGAAACTTCACGGATAGAGTCGGGGGCACTATGTAGGGTTGTTTCGGCACTTCTCTCTTGACGTGTTGTCATACCTCACACATGTTTTGGACTTGGGTTTTTGCTTTGAAAAGATAGTTTTGTGATGATAACAACTACTCCGTGGTTTACAAGTTCTCTTGCATATGCGATTACGTATGTTTAGCACAAACCCATGTTTGTTTTTGCTTTTTCTCGTGGCCGTAAGTCGTACACTTTGAGGGAAGTCAAGGGAACGGGACAAAGAAAAGGAAACTTCGATGCAAAATCGAACTTGGAAAAGAGAGTACCCTTTTGACCAAAAACTAAAATTGTTTTGTTTTATCGACCAAAAAATAATTTTTTTTATTGAAAATATGCATTGAGTTTGAGTCCGAGCGAAACTCTGAATTTCAAAAATAAATATATCTTGATCGCGAAATTAAAGATAAGAAATGGATCGTGCAATCTTCTTTTGGCTTTTGGAGTTGATCAAGAAAATCAAAGAAAGTTTAATGTGGAAGTGGGTTTAATGAACTTAGATTCTAAATTGGGTAAGATTTGTTACGAATCTCACGAAAATCTATCTTTCGTGAAATCGGTGTGATATTTCCTATTATGAATAGGTTTCCTAATCCTAATTGGAGAAGATTTCCTATTTTGGATCCAACCATTGCCTATAAATAAGAAGCTAATGTTCTTTGTGAAGAGTATCAAAGAAAACCACCTTCTACTAGTGAATTACATCCGTAGTGTTCGAAACCAATTAAATCTTGTGAGTAAGATTTGTAAATTCCTTCTCGAGATTGAGAGATTATTTTGTAAGGAACTACGGGGCTAAACACTCGTGAGTTATTAGATATAATTGGAGCTGGGAAACACCGAGAGTATTTCAGTGACTCGAAAGTATTGTTTCTTTTATTATATTATTTGATCTATAGTGAAATTCATTGATGCTCTCTCCGTGGATGTAGGTATCTACGACCGAACCAGGTAAATCTAATGTTTGATTTATTTTCTTGTTCGTCTATTTTATAGTTTGATCACTTGCTTCGGACAACAATTGTTATCGGAGCCAATTGTTGATTAGTGGGCTTCAAACTTTTCGGTGTTTGGTGATTATCTCAAAGAAGAAATCTTATGATCGACACTTGTTTTATGTGGAAATTGCTATCACTTGTTGATCCGGCAAAAAGAGACCATGAACAGTTGGTCAAGTAACAAGAGTCTAGCAAGAAGAAACCATGAATAGTTGGTCCGATGACGCAAGATATAGACCATGAGTGATGCAATTTCAAGTTAATGGTAGATATCGGTTGTTTGTTGTGCATAGTTGCGGGTGCATTGCAATAATTTGGAGATTCAAGTTGAGGTATCTTGGTGCAAAAAATACCTAAATTAAAGCGGAGCAAATATAACACTAGAGCTCACTCGTGAAAGGGAGATTGTTAAGATGCATGTGTAAATTGCGTTAGAAAAATCCCACATTAAAAAATTGATGTGATTTGGAGCAATTAATATATCAAAGTTAGCACATAATTTAACTTAACCTTTTAAGAAACGGTGGGTTTGACCGGATATGTTGACGGTCTTAAACTTGAGCTTCCTCTTGGTGATGTCCTCTTGAGAATGTATCGAACTTCTACTAAGCTATTCCAACAAATGGTATCAAAGCCGGACTTGGATGAAGTTGAAGCAAATAGATGGCAACAAAAGAAGGTATAGTGAAAATCGACGGATTTAATGGAAAGAACTTTGATTTCTCGAAGATGCATATTAAAGATTATATATACCGGATGAAAATGTACTTACCCTTGTCTAGGAAGAAGCCGGATACGATAAAGTAAGGCGATCGGCAATTGTTGGATAAACGAGCTATGTGTGTTAAACTTAAAAATGCACGAATGTGCATCGGTTGCTAATCATATCAATGAATTCAAGGTGATCGTTAGTTAATTGAGTTTGATTGATATTGACTTTGAAGATGAGGTATGTGCTTTGAACCTATTATCTTCATTGCATGATAATTGGAGTACTATTATTATTGCTGTTAGTAATTCCTCCGGGTTAACAAGTTTGACGTTTAATACGATTTGAGATTTTATTATGAGTGAGAATATCTACGAAAGAGAATCCGGTAAATGCGTGTCTACTACTTTAGTATATGAAAATAGAGAAAGAACTAATACTCGTATTAGCAAAAATAGTATAAACATGAACAGACACACGGTCGGTCTAGGACTAGTGGTGTTGTGCATCGGAACCGTAGCAAAGGGGTATCTTGGAAGGGATTGCTTTAAGCTGAAAAATGATAAGAGTAAGGGAATGATAGTTGAGTTGTGGATGATGTTACGATTATAGGCGACGATAATTCGGATAATGCTAATTTTATCTTGTTTATCACCGAGGATTCGTCGTTTGACGGATGGTGTGACATTCTGATTTTTTTCTTGCCTATTTAATTACGGGCGATAAAAATATTAGAATTAAATTACATGACTTAGAATTAACTAATGTCATGTAATTTCCGATAATATGCAATATTGGCTCAATTTCTCGGACGAGAAATTATGAGCAATTATCACACGAAGGGGACACCCTAAAAATGTTACATTGCTATTTAACTGCAGTTATGGTATGAATTGAATTTCTTTATTTTACTAAATCAATTGTATTAAGGAAATCAATTAAAATGGCTATAGTATATGCTAACCTTTAAGACAAATTATTAAGAGCATACCATATGATATTAGAATTAATTGAGTATTCTAATAATCACATGGGTAATTATTCGATATAAATTTATTAACATTATGCTAATCGAATTATTAATGAAATTATAGAGAAAACCATAGTCTAAACTAAGGTGTAATGTACATAATGTACATAATTAAACTTATGGTGGCAAAATGGATATTTCACCCCTATAATTATGGCTGGCCAACCTAGGGAAATTGTGCCAAAATTTTTAACTCTTTTCCCTCGTTTTTACCATGCATTAGTCATTTCACCTCCCATGACCCCCAACGAAATTCATGACAAAATGTTTCTTACATTCAAACTCACTCTTTCACTCTTTAAACCCCCCCCATGGCCGAAACTCTCTATCATTTCACTCTAAATTTCAAAAAAATTCACCTCACACAGTGCTCTCAAAGAAGATCAAGGAAGATCCAAGGTGAATTTTCTCAAAGGTTGAGGTGTTCTTAACATTCAAAGGCAAGTCTAACATCTTTTTATTATATTTTATAATTTAATATTGCTAGGCCTAGTTTGTATGGAGCATGTTATGTAAATAGATGTATGAATGGTAAATTTCGTGCTCATGTGGAAAGAAAATGACTAAATGATTGAATCTAGTAAGCTGCCTTGAAAAGAGTATAGTTTACCCTACGGATTTTTGTGAACTTCAAATGTTCTGAAACCAAATATAAAAGTTGAAGAAAACACCTTAAACTATAATATATATTAATTTGAGAATTTTTGGAGTTCATATAATCCGCCAAAAACCCTCATCTTTCCATGATTTTAAACGGTGCCTAAATTGGGACCACAATGACCTTTTTGATTTTACTATTTTTTCACTATCCTTTGTGAACTTCAAATGACTTGTGACCAAACATGAAATCACTCCTAACATCCTAAAATTTGGTATATACTAAATGGGAAACTTTTGGAACATATGAGACCTGACTTTTTATTTTACTTTCTCGCGGGTGCATGTCCTATTTTGAGTCCGATCTTACCCCCGAGGCTAATTATTTTTGTATCTCTTCTTGTGGATTTTTAAGACTCCTAGACAAAACACAAAATTTTGAGCTAGCATCCCAAGATAACACATATATTAAATTGATAATTTTTTGGACAATCTAAGTTAAGGTTAAGACCATGACTCTAACCGACCGAGTTCTATTTCTAGGTCTAAAAGTTGGGGCCAATTCCATGAATTTTCATGAAAACTTTAATAAGATCTAACTTGGAAGTTGGTCACTAAAGTTGTAATTATGGGTCATGAATACTTCATATTAAAATTCGGTGATTTTTTAACCTGATTTACTTGGGCTAAAGTATAAAATTCATTCGATGTGTAAGACTTGTCCCTAGAGGAGCAATTTACGAAAATTTGGCAAAACATCTTAATCTGTGGGTCTAACGTATAATGGCCTTAAAAAAAGTTAATCCTTACTGAATGAGCTACTGTCCTATGAATTTTGAGAATTTTACGAATTTGTTTAGTAAATTAATCATGGTGGTCATTTAGCTCCTAAATCTACCTTGATTTCAACTTTGGGATAAGGAGTATTGGTAAATGGGATTATGTCATTATTAATGGCAATGGTGATAAATTGAATAAATTTTCATGTGGCATGATCATGTAACATATCATTTATACACATGTGTGCATTGATCATGGAGTAATAAATTGCAAAAGAAATTCCCATCAAATTGAGTCCGGATGGAGCCCCGGTGTTTGGGAAGCCCCTACTATGTAATCCGGGTTGTCCTTGCTATGTGATCAAGGAAGCCTTCGGGGTTGGAGATGCCCAAGTGCGGTAAGCTTGGTAGTGCCATGTGTGGATGTCGGGTAGGACTCGGTGGGCTCTTGGCAGGAAATACTGTGAAATGTGAATTGAAAAATGGTTAAAGTTGAGATAAATGCATACTTGCATATCCGTGAATGCATTGCATAATCATCCGTGTGAAATTCATTCCCGCGCCGACTGCCCATTTGACTAAATAAATTGTTATGTATCGAGATATTAAATAAAAAGAAAATGGTACTATTTAACACCGCCAACGCCTTGGCGTGGTGTCGTGGGAATGCAAAAGGGTCCGAAGACAACCAGGGATCGAATCCTCGGAAGTCGTTATTGTAATATTAAATAAATAAAAACTTTTTGGTAAAAAATGCAAGTATATTTTACTACATTATAAAATTTTCTTTCTTTGATAACTTACTTGAAAATGCATGGCTTTGGACAAATTGGTGTCGTGTGATATTTGAATTATGATTTGTAATGTTTAGTCGTGTTTCTAGCTTAGCGATAGCTCACTCTTGATATATTTTCAGACCATTAGCCATTGACCTCCCACCACATCACCGCTACGGAGCTCCCATTGGTTTCGAGCCCTAGGCCGAGGACGTCGTATTTCCCTAGTCCGATTTCGAGTTTGTTAAGAAGACATCGGTGGTTTGGGTTCACACGGGGCGGGTGATACTAGTCCCATATAGATTTACTGCATAGTACATTCAGGGCAAGGGGATTGCATGTTGGGACCGTTGTACATTCCGAACCTTGGGGGTAATTGTGGTGAGGATAGTGGAGCCGACGTAGACGACAAAGGTGGCAAGCCCGAGGAGGAGAGTGATTTGGATGTAGTGGATGATAAGGCTGTCGTTGGGGTCATAGCTATCTCATGGGAGGTTATTTGTTTGTATTACTTTATTACGTTACGTTTGTCTATCATATCTTGATTGTTTGTTGTATCGTGCTAGTTGTGACGACCTGATGTAGACCTATGGTGTGTTAGTTGCTTTTAATTAATGAAGTCCTTATGTTAAATATGATCTTATCTTCCGTTTGCATTGATTAACTAATTAATTAAACAAAAAAGGGGTCGAGTCGTCACAAATGGATTATGGATTCTGGTTGTTCTTTTCAAGCTACACCAAATATGAACTAGTTTACTACTTATCGGTGCACATATAGTTGTAAAGTGCAGTTGGAGAACAATGCTTGAATGCGATGTTATAGGTGTTGGCGATACGCGAATCGAAAAGCATGATGTTATTGTGAGTACATTAATTAGAGTGAGGCATGTTCCAAAGTTGAAGAAAAATCTGATTTTCTTGTGTGCCCTGGACTTAGTTGGGTATCGGTATTATTCATAATGTAGAGTTTTAAATGTTGTTCGAGGTGCCTTAGTGATAATGAAAGAAATCAAGCACAATGGCTTTTATGAGATTCAAGGTGATATAATGATAGATTTCGCTGTGGAGATGTCGGATGCATCGGTTCGTGAGTCCGAATTATGGCATATGTGTTCGGGGCACATTAGCGAGAAAAGCCTAAAGGCTCTAAGTAAAAGAAATTTACTGTGTGGTTATATTGCTTTGACGAACCGAATGTATGCAGGTATTGTGATTTAAATCAACGACGAAGAGTGCGGTTTAGCGCAATTGTTAGAGTAACCGCGGAGATTGCAGAATTAATTCACTTAGATACTCACTTGGATACCGTGGTTTTCTTCGAGGAAGAGTGCTAGATTTATGCTAACAGGTTGTAGATGACTACCCGAGGAAGACCGAGTGTTTGTGCTTAGGGACAAGTTTGATGCTATTATCGGGATCATGCAATTGAGAGCTTTGATCGAAAAAGAGACGGTAAAATGATCAAGCATGTGCGGACTAACAAAAACATAGAGTTTTGCTCAAAGTCATTAAACGAATTTTGCATGAAAGAAGGCATAGTGAGACACTTGCATTAGTGCTAATGAACCACAACATGTTGTAGAGTTTGATGAATAGAATATTACTAGGGATAGTCCATAAAATGTTCTCTAGTATTGGTATGGGGATGCGCTTAGTATAGCTAGCTACCCGAAGAATAGATCCCCATCACTTGCAATTGGACAAAACTCTAAAAAAGTGTGGTTAGGTAATGCTACTGATTATTCTGTCATTAGAATATTTGGTTGCTTATGTTATGTTTAAGTTAGTGATTGTAAGCTCGAAGGAAGGGCAAGAAAGTGCATGTTCCTAGGCTATGCACAAGGTGAGCGAGGTTATCGTTTGTGATGCCCGGAATTAAATTTTTCCGTTGTCAATGGAGAAGTTACATTTGATGAGTCTCTAGCATTTCTAGGTAGGAGTGATTATAGCGGTGTTCATACGATCCGAACATCATTCAGCTTGAGGTGGAATTGCAACCGAAACTCTCCAAGTAACAAGTACTAGTGTAATAATCGACATAGATAGTGCTTACAGTTGGTGACCTATAGAGCCAGCGATTCTTTGTAATTGTTAATATTGATAATGTATGTATTCGGTCTCCTAATACATATGGATGCAACAATGGTTTTGTTTTATCTAGAGGAGGCTGTGTTTGTAACAACGGTTTTGTTTTTCGGGGTCTCAAAAGCGCATGGAAGTTCTTGTGGAGTAGTTAAAGGTGTATATGCGGTTAGTGTTGTGATGATGTCATCGGTTATGACAAAGTTTAAGCGCGGCATGGACTTAGATGATGTCGTAATGGTTGAGCACATTGGGGCTATGGGAGAGTAGTAAAGAAGTTTGAATTTTCAGCGAAGCAATTGTGACTTGGCTCAAACGTCGAGCCAAAGGAGAAATTGTTAAAAATATGTCTCAAGTTTGAGCTTGAAGCGAAAAGCTGAATTTCAAAAATAATTATATCTTAGTCGTGAAATTAAATATAAGAGAAAGGAGCACGCAATCTTCTTTTGGCTTTTGGAGTTGGTCAAGAAAATTAAAGAAGTGGGTTGACCGAACTTGGATTCTACATTGGATAAGATTTGTCTTGAATCTCGCGGAAATCTATCTTTGATGGAATCAATATGATATTTGCTATTTTAGATAGGTTTCCTAATCCTAGTTGGAGAATATTTCCTATTTTAGATCCAACCCTTGCCTATAAATAAGAAGTTGATGTTCTTTGTGAAGAGTGTCAAAAAGAAGTTTCGCTAGTGAATTACATCCCTAATGTTTGAAGCAATTAAATCTTGTGAGTAAAATTTATGAATTCCTTATTGAGATTAAGAGATTATTTCGTGAGAAATTGAGGGGCTAAACACTTGCAAGTTATTGGATATAATTGGGCTTGAAAAACACCGAAAGTGTTTAAGTGACTCGAGTATAATTATAATCTCAATTGTATCGCTTGATCTATAGTGGAATTCGTTCTTTCCTCTCCCCATAAACGTACGTTTGTACGATCGAACCACGTAAATTTGATATCCCTTATATTTTCTTATTCTGTCTATTTTATCGTTTGATTACATACTTCATGCAACAATTTAATTTTGAGGTCTCTTATAGTTCTATCGTCGATTAAAAGTACGATCAAATTCCTTCATTTGAATGTAGTGATTCTTGTCATCTTAATTCAAATTGCAATACTTCTTGGTCATCAATCAAAACGGGTCCGACAAGAAAACCCGCCTTTTATAGTTAGAGCTTTTCTCAATATGGGATATGATATTTCTAATGCATAGATTACCAACCCGAAAGGCGTACAACGTAGTTTTTGGTTGCTTGCTACATGTCATCCGGTTAGTGAAAACCATGTAAGGCCATAACCTCTTTACGCGTGTTGCCAGTTGCATATTTTGTATTCCATGCACTTATGACCATATAGCTGCCCTGCACGATTTTCTATTTAAAGCTTCCGCGTGCGCCAATAACTACGAGTAATGAAATATTAAAGCAAAGAGCGAGTAGCAAGCCTTAAGGTGTGGAGTGACTGGAGCGCTACAGGTCGTCCCACGTGGCACGACCGATGCTCACATGAACAAAATTTGATAATTTTTAATAATTTTTTTTCCTTTTTTTCTTTACTTGTTTATCTTCTTTCTTATCTTTTTCCCTTTTTTTACTTCCCTCCTTCCCTCTATCGCCTATCGCCGCCTGGCCGTCGATGGCCGGCGGAGGTTGCCGGCCTCCTGGGGAGGAACGCCCTCTTCAACCTGGGCGAGGGCCGCCCTTGTCAACCTCGGGAAAGGTTTACCTTCGCCGCTTTAACGAGGTTCTCCCTTGCCGAGATCGAGCGAGAGTTGCCCTTGCCGGTCGAGGCGAGGGCGAAGGAAGGAGGGAAAAAAAAGGAAAAAGAAAGCTAAGAAAAACATGAGAAAACAAAATAATAATAATAAATTAAAAATATTACAAAACACCAAAATATTCTTAAAATTTGTCAATATCGCGTCCGCTCCGCTATGTCGGATGGCCGTTGTCACGTCATCAATTTTCGGCTAAAATTGACGGGAGGGATTCAATTTGCAAATTGTGAAAGATTTAGGAATCAATTGGCAAAAATTAAAAAGTTTGGAATTAAATTGACATAACTCTAACAGATTTATAATTTTTTAGATAATTTTTCCTAGTGTTACCAGATCAAAATCGTTAAACCACTTATTGATACAAAGGCTAATGAGAACAACTGAAAACATAAGTTTTCCATTGAGAAGTAGCCACACGTCGATTGGGTCTGAGAATTTTGTCATACATCCGAAGATTACACACTTTCTTCCATGAAACACTAACCTACTCGACCTCTCTCATTCCCCCCAGTTCTTTGAGCAGCCACCAAGCCTCCCCAATCGGGGTCGTCGCATGACGCTATCGTCTACCACTTGCCATCATTGCATACGGTTGTGCAACCACCCTCTCTCGTCTCCGCCTCCTCTTCTTTATCGGCTACGTTTCTTTCTCTCTCGATCTCGATTTTACACCTAAAATTGAATATCAATGTCACTATATCCCTTTTTTTTCTGGACAAATTGAATTTTAACTCGAGATCCGTTCATATAAGAGCAATGAAATACGGTATGCAGATACCGTATTTGTGTTATTCAACACACCATCATCACATCCGGCACGACTTTCGAACTCGAAACAACGATGTAATTACAAATCTCCATGTTAGGGCAAGTGGTTCGTGAAAGAGGCAATTGGTATTTACTAAGTTTACCATATGATATATTCGCACGCAATCTCTTCTACTTAACGATAATTTGATTGATGACATCCTCGACGCGCCTTGTTCCATTCGCCAGAACTCGTTTTTCTCGTTCGGACGGTGCTGTCCCTTTCCCAACCAACTGAAATTAAACAAAAGCAAACCGACAAAACCTTATCCGGTGACACCAAGACCCTAATCCCTGATCTTCACTCAACGTCAGTTATTTTTTTCACGTGCCGCAACGCGATCTCCGTCGTCCAAACGGCTCCGCGTGGCGGGAATGATTTCGATCATCCACCTCGATTGATCTCGGCGGGTCTTTCTTAGCCACGTACGCGAATTTGTTCCCTCGATTTTCTCTGCTCATGTCCCTACGTGAGGTGACCTATTGCATGATGGAACCAACAAGACGAGGAGGTGACGTGGACGTCGTTTCCAGAGTCACTCTCCCGTCGACGTTGGCGAAGGTGATCGGGACCCAGAAAGGAATTGAATTCTTTATTTTTGTTTGACCCGAGAATTGAATTCTCTTTTGCGTTTCAAACTTTAATTTTAGTGTTGCTTCGAATAAGAAAATTTATCGACAGCTATATAGTTCATCTTATTAGATCTGCCATCGATTATGACTTTCACAGAGTACGATTGGATGGACACCATGTCATGGATTTTAGTACATCCATTCAAAGATTTAGGAAATTTCTCATCTATGTGGACGAGCTGTGATGCTAGTAATTTTTCTCTCAAAAGTAAGGTTTCGAGCTTGACTCAACTTACATATTCAGAATTCGAACTTCCAGTTAAGTTTGATTGTGTCTCAAATTTTCTGTTTGAGCTTCACTCTAATAGTGAAGCCGAGCCCGAGCTTAATAAGCCAGAACGCTCTTCCTAGCATTTGAGTAAACATGGGTATGTGAGTACGTTACGTAAACTTAAGATCTATGTCTCCATTTATCGTGATTATTATGTCAAAGTAGATAAAAAGCTCGATTAGCTTCGCAAGCTTGTTGAGCTGAGTATTGGCAAGTCTAAACTCGAGCACAACTTGGCTTGAGACAGTCTATTAGCTCGCTCGAGCTCGGATTAGACATGACATTCGGTTAGTCAGTTGGAGCCGGAGAACGGGTAGAATTTAGACTTAGCTAGCCTAGTTCGAGCTAATTATGAAGAGTTTTGACTCGGGCATTGTCATCAGCAATATCAAATCCGACACAACTAACAGCAAGTGAACCACAGCCCTGGTTAACACCAAGTGGGTCCATCCATCTTCGGGCTGTCTTCAAATTTAGACTAGCAAGGAATTTAGAGGGAGAGAGAGAGAGAGAGAGAAAGGGACGGCTCAAGCAAAAGACACGATTATCCGATCTAATCCAAAGATTGACAAGTCGGGGGACGATAAAAAGAGCGTGGACGGCCGGCCGGTCCACCCAACGCGAGGCGTTTGGCATTTTTGGAGAGGAAAGCGTCATCATACGCATCACAAACCCTAGCACGACAAAACTAAGAAGCTTCGTTCCCTGTCCCACATGAACTCAAGACATAATTCCTCGGAAGTGACGTCATTAATCAAACCCAACACATCTCCAAACGACAGTATCTACGGTCCAGATTCTTAAAAGCACATCGCATCTTTTGTTTTCTCTCATTTCTGTATCGTGATTAGACGTATCTCCCTCTCGCATCTCATACGATCTACCCGAAAAGAGCACGAGAAAGTTAGAATAAAGCCAAAGGTTTGTCTCACCGCTTTGCGATCACTGTTCATCACTTCGACTAAGTGTCCGTAAAACCGTCACGGAAACAGTCGGAGAAGAAATAGTCTTCCTTTGAATATCGATTTTGATCGAGTCGTCTCTCTCGTAAGATGGACTGTCATCATATTGAATGGGGGTGCGTGTACTGCTTGTGATTTCCAACAACCATGGAGACCGAGACAACGACGTGAATGTCATACACATGTGTGTTTAGTCACATTTAGGAGGTGAATTGGATTCGATCTCACTTAGAGATTTGACAACATACGTGTCGGTGCGGAAGATAAGCTTGAATGATCTCTTTTGCAATTAGAATCATGTGCTTTCGGCTGTCGAGTCGATGATGTTTTGAGTACTAGGCATGTTCCTGATGTAAAAGCAAGTGATTCTAGCCACAAAAAAGATTACTCCAGTTTGTGTTTCCGCCGCGATAGGTATGTTGCGAATCCTCGATGAGCAATTGAACTTGATTGTTAGTAGGTGTTGCCAAATTTTTTTATCGAGGGCTTTTTCGTCTTTTCTCTTCATTTTACTTTTAGGTTAAAGGTTAAAAATTACACCTCATGTATAAAGTATTTAGAGGCAGCAACAGTGAATAGCTGAGTAAAAACTATAGACCCCAGAAAAAGAGAGAAGAAAAAGTCATTTTTCCTTTTCAAGTGTCCTCAATTTCTTCGTGCCTATATTTTTTCAAAGTCTAGTAGATTCGCGAGTGCCTCTGCGCGGAGATACAGCCCAAGTTTAAGTTAACTTTGTTAATAAATTTTCTAATGTATTCTTTTGATCACGGTCTTTTATTATTATTTTGTGTTATTTTCTTCGGAATCGGTGTGTGATACCTACTATCGGTTACCTACATATATGAATAAAATCATTTTATTTGGATGTTGGTAAATTGAAATGGTTGTTCAAATGGGCACAAATCGCAATCTTTTCGTGGAGGGTTACCATCAGGCCAATTAAAATGTTAATGTTCAATAATTGCTAGAGTTGTAACTTGTAACCATCAGTGTGGTAACTCTTAATCATTGAACAGTTTGTTAAGAGAATAACGATACCGAAAATGCCTGGATTTTTTATGCAATTTATAATCGATTACCTAATATTCAAGTACCTCGACTTTTCAAATGTGGGATCATGTCTAGCCTCCGTCGAAATCGCAAGCAGAAAATGTCGACATGGAAACTAATACAATTAAACTAATGCCGACTAAGCCAGTCACGTGAATAAAATCACATGACGTGGCAATTTATTTGATTGAACTCGATTGTAAGAGTGCCAAAATTTTAGATACGTTTGGTTTCATTATCTCTTTTATTGAACGCCGAACGGTATGTCTCTTCCATCAACGATCGAGAATCCTTGGATAATTTGGATGAAACTCATCCTCATCGATGAATTCATGTACGTTTCGACGTGATCACTCTCAATCAAGAGCTTGCCCAAATAATGGAATACAAAAGGAAGTCAAGTATAACACACACATTCAATCGAAGGTCAAGTGGACCTCACGCGTTATCCAAGGCTCGATCATCAGTTAGGTTATATTACACGACTATCATGTCGTTTCACTAACCCTTGCACTTGACAGTCAATGCCATCATCGAGGAAGTTTCCCTAACTTTGCACCTCTCACATCATCGCTAGGCAAAATTCAAGTCGAAGACGCGAGGAAGTTTCCTTAACTTCGCCGAAAGCCGAGATTGTAGTTTACTCTGTTGAGCTGATGGACATTGACCCATCGTTAACCACAGATCCAGGGACGTGGCAGAACAGAACGGGAATGGCCAGCTAAGAACCACAGAGAAGAGAAAGAAACGTGTCGGGACTCCGAAGATCCGCGACGGAAACGGCGGTGTCGGCGCAATGAGAGTTACGATCGTCTATGCATCGTTCGATCGTGTTAGGACTATAAATGCCCGAGTGAGAAAGTTCAGGGGGAGTGGAGTGAAATTTCTTTCAATGAATTGGGTGATGAAGCAGCATCTCTTTCTGTTGAGAGCTTTGTCGGAGCTCAGTTTCTCAAACTGTCCCCAAGAATTTACTGTTTCAAGGGGTACAAATACTTACCGGGAAGAAATATTTGAAGGTTTCAAACCCTCCTTTTTGGTGTCTATAAACATTTTTCAACGCTCTTCCGCCACCATGTCCGCCAGCTGATGAGCAAAACCACCAGGCGACATCCTTATGAGCAACCGTCTCGCGAATAAAATAACAATCGACTTCGACATGATCCGGCCTAACGAGGAAAACCGGATTGGCGATAAGATTGGTGGCTCTAACATTGTAACTATCACAAAATTGGCGGCTCAGGAATTGATGCATGAAGTTCTTACGACAAGCTTCGCATCCAATTAAGTTCCCGTCGTAATATAACGCAAAACTAATCGAAATCTCGCAAATTAAGTCAATGCAAAAAAAATGCAGAAAAATTATGCGGAATAATCAAGGACACTTAGAGATTACATGATTTGATCCCAATATCGATTACTACATCCACGGTAAGAGTCATGAAAATAATTCATTATAATCGGAGAATCGCAATTATAATCGTTCAATACGTTCGTATTTTCCGCACCTAAATTATATATAAATTCAAAGTATTTACAAATAAATAACTTAATTGGATATAGAAAAACTCACGCACAAAATTACTGCGTCCGAGCCCGTGCAACCGAAAGGAAAAAATATCGGATCGTTGTGTCCACTTCTTCTCTACTTTGCTGGCAGCTCTTTTTCTCGTTATTGTGCGGCTGCCAGTCTTGTTTCTTTCCTCTCTGGCGAAAGCTTGAATTGGACTAGGACCCACAAATATTTAATTCCAAGTCTTGAGTGCTCTGTGCGGTGTCAGAGAAGTCATGAAAGCAATTCCTCTATAAACTCCAGCTGGTCTCACCCGTAAAATTGATATGTATAGGAAACGTGGTCCGCACTAGATATGGTCACAGGTTGATTTGGGCCCGAAATCGATCCGTTGACTGAAATTACTGGTTCCAAATAGGAACCAGCCTGGCCCCTCATGGGCCGATTATGATTTTCCAAAAAGTCAGAATTGGCCGTTAGTCCACGGGCAGGTTCCGCCTCCTCCATTTCTTTTTTTTTCTCTTCTAAATTTTCTATAAACATCATTTTTTTTCCTTTCATTTTTTTTCTCATAATTTCTCTCAAATTCTTTTAATTCTTTCAAATTCTCTCAATCTGCTCAATTCTCTCAATTTTCCGAGATCGGCTTTCAGCTCAATTATCTAACAAAAATGACAAGTGGAGCGAAGGCGGTGACGGGGAAAGAGCCGTCTGCCGATGGGAATGGAGGAATCCGATTATCATCAACCTTATGATTAATATGATCCTCCCGAGTTTACATGTTGGGTAAACGCCGATGATAATATCAATTATATTCCCAACGTCGAGCACTTCCCAACGCAAAAAAGTTTTCATCCACCTATCGAGTCGAAAAAACGTCGACAACAAAGAAATCGGAATGGAAGGCTCGAGAGAGTACATGCAACTTATGGCAACACTTCGACAAAGTACATATAGACGAAAATAAGTATAAGATAAACTATAAATATTGTATGAAATCATACAATTTTAATAAAGGAGATTGCTATGGAACATACCGTCGACATTTGACGAAAACATGCGACACAAGTCGAGATCGACACCAAGCAATAATAAATTTTCGAATACACCAATCCTAACATTTCTCCTTTATTTCGTTACGGTGATGAAATTTATAAAGAAACATTAGCTCAATATGTTGCCATTGAACAGATTACCGTTTACTACTTGACGAAAAATTTGATTTGAATTTTTTATAAACACTGCATGTACTCTCCAAGCAAAACTTGTTCCCTGAACTACTCTTAAATGCGAACTTTTTAGGGTTTATAAAAAATAAAAAAGGCTTTGCAAAACTTTTTACGGATTTCAATAGACGTGTATATATAGGTAAAGACATTTGGAACGATCCTTAGCAAATTCATTCTTATATGTGTATCATATATCATTAAATAGGTAACGATTAGAACATTAAAAAAGAGTACTTGCATTTCGAGTGTTTGATGGAAGACATACGGCCAATAATATTTATAGAATAATTAGGAAAGTTTTAGAAAAACATAATTTGATTAATAAATTTTTTTCAATTGATTTTGATAATGCCGCGTCAAATATCGCTTACATTCCCGAGTTACAAAATATTTGTAAACCCTCTTTTGGCGGATAATTTTTTCACATTCGATGTACTTGTCATATTTTAAATTTATGTGTACAAGATAGTTTACGAACTTTTGAGATTTTTCTCACCCCAATAAAAAGAGCAATTAAATTTTTATGGAGTCATCCCCAAGTTATGAAAGAATGGGGCGATTTTGTAAATCACATGGACAAAAATCAAAAAGATTTTCAAAAGATGTTTCTACTCGTTGGAATTCTACCTATGAGTTGCTTCATCAATCTTTTGCTTATAAAGATTTATTATGTGCGTTCATTTCGGATAACGTTTCCGAAATTGGTTTACTCCCGCAAGATTGGGTTGTTTGAAAAAAAAAATTGAAAATTTTTAATGATTCAACTTATACTTTATTTGGTGTTTATTATCCTACTACGTATTTATTTTTAATAGAGTGTGTGAACATTGCTGATGTTTTTTGTGAATATGAAAAAAATGTTCAATTAGCTCCGACTATTATAGCAATGAAAGCAAAATAGATGCATTATTATGCATGCATTCCTTTTATTTATTTGGTTGATATTATTTTCGATCCACGTAATAAATTAGATGGTTTGTATGATTATCCGAAGGATTATTATTATGATTGTTTACATTTGAATGAAACAGAAGATATTAAAACTATACAATGAAAGTTTAAAAACGCTATAGTAACATTATATAATGAATTTTATAGTAGATATGATTTAGGTGATAGTGGATCTTTTCAACCTAGTACCTCACAAAAGAAGAAGAGTGGTAGGCTTAATAGATTGAATCAAGTTGGATCTTCTCAACCTAGTACCTCATTAGTAGGCAAAAAAGATAAAAAGAAGCAACAGGTAATATTTTCGAATTAGAAAACTATGTATTCATTGATTTTAAGTTTCGTGATTCGAACACAAAGATAGATTTCAAAA
Source organism: Rhodamnia rubescens (assembly GCA_021437795.1). Lineage (NCBI taxonomy): Eukaryota > Viridiplantae > Streptophyta > Magnoliopsida > Myrtales > Myrtaceae > Rhodamnia > Rhodamnia rubescens. The sequence continues at coordinate 882,653 of JAILYA010000037.1, read as the reverse complement.
TTCAAGTGGTGGAAGACTCATTCAACCTAATTCTCGGTCCTCGCTCTAATCGCAAGACAAATATTAGCAACCCATTCTTCAACAATTGCGATTGAATAAGCATTTAGTGCTAGAGGATTAATTTTAAACGACCGCCATGCAAAATTAAATTCGGGCTGTGGAGACTCAAACTTGTGTAGATGATTGGATAAATGCTAAATTTCGACAATAATAGGCTGGATCGAGACGACGAATTCTTAAATGATGATACTAGAGATACCACCGCCACGGGTACCACAACAGGTAGTAACGATTGACGATGAGGTAAGTTGGGGTTATCAAAGGTAAAAGAACTACATGGGCTTTAATTATTTTATTTCCAAAAAGAAATGTAGGCGTTTAATGATAATTCATTAAGTACAAGCTCTTTCCCTCTCCTTTTTTTCCTCCCAAATTTAATTATAATGTACAATTTGATTATAATTTATAATTAATATTTATTTTTTATTTCATAATTTATTATTTAAAATTCGGAACCGAAATCGGCCCTTAAACCGACCCGAAACCGGGCCGCCCCTTCAAGGGCCGGTTCCGGTTCAAGCATGGTCATGACTTGAATCGAACCAGAGGTCAGTGGCCATGTCTAGTCCGCACCCTTCTTTGCATGGCCAATCTGCAGTACAATAAGATTCAAGTCTTCATCGATTAAAGATTTTCTTTATCTTTAACATATCGATTCAACAAATCAAGTAATTTAAACTCGAGACATAAATTTAACAGTTCCATGTATAATCGTGACAATTCACGACACTCAACAATGCGTTGCGTGTTTCTCAACGGTGAACGTATTTAAACGAGGCGTCAAGATATAGTAATTCTACAAATGATGCGAAACTCGGCGAAGTCCAGAAGCACCAGGGGAATGAACAGCATGGCTCTTGGATCGCGACCGTGGACATACTTGAATGGAGTTGAACAGAGATAGTCTTTCCGGAAGTTTTTACAGCAGGTCATACAAACGATTACCTGCCTTTCATTCCCTTTGTGGATGCACGAGAGGTGGAATTCAAATTACACCAGCAGAATAATTACTCTTCCTGAATCCTTAGAACTACTGCGTCAAATCCGGCAAATCTCTAGCACCAGCAGCACATCGTCATCAACTAGAACCACCCTTTTCAAGTTCTTTCTAGTTCAAGCAAAACCAGTACAAGAGAGCTGAAAAGAGAGGACATGAACGTAGATTTCATCATTTTATTATCCCTATCATCTGTGTCGCAAATGTTGACATGGCAATCACAGAGAGTTTCGGAGCGGCCACCTGCACTAGAGTTTCCTCCTATGCGGATTAAGTATTGAAGATTTGTCTTTCCTAAGAAGAGGTCTAGTCTTTGAACTATGCTTGTACTAACTCTAATCCAAATATCCATTTACTGCATACAACATAGTGGGAAGCCATGAAGTGATATCTTCTGTCACTAGGATCATCCATGGAAGGACACTCGGGCGCAAGAGATTCCTCTTCGATAGAACCATTCAAGAGAGTGTTTTGAGAGATTGATGCTGAAAATTAGGTTTTGAGTATCTGGTCAGGAGGCAGAGAAAAATGCTAATACCAAGAATTTGCAGAGATGGAATAGACCGAAGCAAGGGAATAAATTAGAGAGCAAAACAAGGAAACAAGTGAAGCAATTAGAGAGTAAACAAAGGTTGCAGCAGTATGAATAAATTTTTTTTTTGTGGTATGATTAAAAAAAGGAACTCTTTTCCCGAACATGTGCGTATTTTTATTCTGGATTGAGTTGTGGTTTGCGCGCGGGCTGGTGTTCTGATGATGTGAATCCAAGAGCAAAACCGTACAAGTTCTCGAACTGGAAGCTCAGAGACTTCGGAATGGAGTTCATACCGGCGAAACAGTGCCTGTACGACACGGTGACGAGCTTGCAGGAGAAGGGTCACCTGCCTCTTGCGACACAGCCCGACGATTCGGACCGGATTGGGACATAAAATGTGAAGTTGGGGATGCAAGCAAATCTAGGCACCATTACTTGATCAAGATTTTGGTGGCAATACCACAAACATGTTAGCGATTAATCCAATTCAGAAAAGTTGTCGATTCAGTTGAAATGTTGTCGATGTTTGCTCGACTTCCAAGACTGTTGCACGAGTTGATAAAGCCTTTAACGTAGGGTGATTTCTCAACAATCTGTTCGTGTTTCTCTTATTGATATTTTGTGAGTTCCTAAGAATCCATCTCCATGAAATACTAGATGCATTTTATGACTCATTTAAGAGGAAGATTAAAAGTCATGTAATAAACCTACATAAAGGCAAGTGTTGTGATCATTTCCTTAAGGTGAAAAATAAGTTGAAACTAAAAGAATCGATAAAATCTATTCGTTCCATTCTCTTCTTGAGCTGTGTGTATTTTGAGTGTTTTGCCTTCAAATTATGCCCATCAGAACAAACTTCGATCTTGTTGAAAATGTGAAAGTGCTCGCATCAGCTATCCATGTTCCCATTATCAAATTGCAAAACCTCAATCCAATTCTTGATGCGAAAGCAGCCTCTCTACCAATCAAATCACAAACTCAACCCAGACCTTGTCGATTAATGCAGTTGATCATGTGGGAGCATCCCATTCAATGGAACAATCCTTAAGATCCAACTTGATTCCATCTATTAATCCAGCAAGATCGATATTCATTCAAGCAAAGGAAAATTCCGGTTACAATTGCTTCAATGGGTCAAGGTTGAAGTTGCCGATTGTGAGGAAAAGTGTCAACACGCAAGAATGGTTGCCGATGGACTACCAAGCTATCAAATAAGGAGTTAATGATTCTTCCCTTGCCGATCAATTATTTGGTTACCAATTCACTGGTCTAGTTGACGATTTCAAAACTAATCAACAACATATCGATGGGAGGTTCTGAGCAATTTCCTTGGATATATGTTGATCTCCAGAGATAGTTATTTTCTGGTAAATGTTGGTGTACAAATTTTGGAAGGTGAACAACAAGGCTGAAGAGTCAAGATTTCAAGCCTTTATGTCATTATTGCATTCTTAGTTTCTAGGTCTTTATGAATCTTGATTGTGTTATAGGTTTCAAGAGCCAAAGATCTAGTTTCTAATTGTTTTATTGCATTTTCTGGTTCCTATTACTTTATTGTATTTTCTAGTTCATATGTCTCTATTAGTTGGGTAGTTCTTATGTACTTAATGTTTAGTCTATTTCCTATGTATTAGTTTCTCTATAAAAAGATGTGAATTCTCAATTATAAGCGAACCACAAATTTGGTGAATATGAATACATGAGAATGCCTTTGGAGAGCAGATAATTCCTATCCCGGTTTTTTAATCCTCGAAGAGTGGATTACTCATTGATGGTGAACTAAAAAGCTCTATATCCTTGGCTAGCGGTAATCCTTTAGACTTTGATGGTGAGCTTTTCTATCTCGGAGTCCTATATCCCGTGCCGATCCCAATCTAAATGGTCGGTTGATGGCGTGTCCTTTATGCCTCGGTGGAGATTATATTCTATCCCGCATTTGCATCCATCCATCCATCATCGACATCCATCCCCAAATGCCTTGATCTATCCCTATTTCCTTCGACAATCACTCAAAACACATCTCACCCATCCCACGCATGCATCAGCTCTCCTATCCTGTTTTTCTATGCAGTCATTCTATCCACCATCTCCAAGCGGTCGGTAATCGGCTGCTGGACTTTAGAACCGTTTAAAGCAATTGCACCGGAAAACATGCAGCATATTCTTCGTATACATATGAGCCGCGACAACAACATGGCTGATGGTAAAGGAGAAGATGTAGCTCAGTGAACCAGTCTTCAAAAACTAGGAGGACTCCGATCACTCAGGCGAAACGTCAGGTTAGAGAGCCATTATAGGAAGCATAAGCGGTCGGAGCAAATATCTCGTGCCACATCATCATTCTTGCAGATGAGGAACCGCAATGCATCACGATCATCGACCGATCCAAAAATAAGCACATCGACCGGAGCCCAGATAGGCTATGAAATCCAAAGACTTTGCTAGATATTATCCATTGTGCCATTGATGTTCATATCCCGTCGTGTCTATTATTTGGTAAGAATTATATATCAATACAAGTGAACTCAAAAGTGCACAAAGGGAGATCCCTCACTATTCACTACTAAAGAAAGCACAAATCAACGGACGAAGCCAACCTCGAGCATAAAGGAGCTCATTGCTGTATTTCAAAGCCACAAGTTCGACCATGATAATAAATGTAATTGAGATTACAGCGACATCGACGAGATCGCTCAATCAGCAAATGCCAAATCTAGTAATAGAGAGAGAGAGAGAGCGCATCATCCACCTTTGCAATTCCGAAAAGTACCATGTTTCAACTCTCTTGGCACTTCGTGACGTTTGAACATGAATCGGAGAGTTATGAAAGAGAATGAGCTTCAAATTTCTCATCCTTTTCGTGGAGCTTCGACATCAACCAAAAATCAATGAATGAGTCGTAAAAACGTGAACCAGAGAAGGAGAGGATGGGTTTTTTTTTTTTTTAAATCCCTTTGCCCCTCATTGTTCGAGAATAAAAAATATCCTTTTTCGAATTTAAATTTGTTCATTAAAAATCTTGGTTCTTCTATTTCATTTTTATTTACTTATGTTTTATTATTTTTCCCTCTCTTTTTTATTTTTTTATTATTCACTTTCATCCTTCCTTAATTAAATGTTATTAAATAACAAACTATACTAAATACCCCTAAAATATTCTACTAAATATAAACACTAAATACATATATAATTATCTATCATAGAATAGAAAGAAGGGTTAATACCATATATAAAAAAAATCTCAAACTGGACACATATGACAAACTATACTAAATACCTAAAATAATGTACCTAAGATATTCTAATAAATATAAACACTAATACATATATATCTATAATTATCTATTATAGGATAGAAAGAAGGGTTAATACTATAAAAAAAAACCTCAAGCTGGTATACATGTGACAAATTTACCCCACACTAATTTTTTTACCATCAAAACTCCAAATTGGACACTTATAACAAATTTATCACAAACTAATTTTTTCAACCACTAAAAACTCCCTCTGCGACAAATTCACCCTCCGTTAGTTTCCGTTAAATAGAGTTAATATAGTAAAAATATCAAATTAGTACACATTTAACAAATAAAGAGTAAAAATCACAAATTAGTACACTCATCAATTGTCACGTGTCATCTAATTTAACAATTTAATGATAAAATTTAAAAAAAACTAATGGATGGTAGGTGTACCAACTTAGGATTTTTAATTGTTAAAAAATGAAAAAAATGTTAAAATTTTATTAAAAATTATCTCGTCAACGCCGACTAATCAAAATTGGACAAATAAATGGAATTGACACTAATACAAAAGGTTTATGACTCAATTGATAAAAAAATATTTAAAATTGAATTAGTATAATTGCAATAAGTTCAGAATTTTTTAATAATTTTCCCATTAATCACCTGCGAACTTTGGCCAAGCCAAGAGAAGTGTGGCCAAATTCATCAAAGGAGGCCAGGCCACCTATTAGGCCAGATCGAACTTAATATCATTTTTTTAAAGCCAAATTTCCATTATTGGCTACTCAATTCACAATTTTTATGAAATTTGCAAAAGATATTTGAGTGACAAATGAGGTGCCAACATTTGAAAAGAAACTTTGTTAAACTTGGAAGCAAACAAAGCCCCACGAGCCTTAAACAATTAAACTGATAAGGTCCCAAGTTCAACTCCCAACGATCATGTCTTAGAGGACTTATCGATGACATTGGCATATCCCCACCATCCTAAAAAATAGTCCATTGTAAATGAAAAATCTCGGTAAAAAAAAATTACATGAATGGCTTTAGCATTTAAGGTAGTCTTGTCCCTTTTTTGGGGATTGTGCTGAGACTTTCATTTCGCATTTTCCAGTAAATGGAGTTAGCACCGTCGTTCATGGGCGGTCTGAAAATTGGTTGACTTTCACTAGATGGTGCTCCTATAATCTTTTATCGATGAAAGATCTTTTTGCTCTTGAAATCAAGACAATTCAACAAATTCGATATGACTAACCCAAATGCCCTCCTTCGTAAAGGATTTCTCCAGCGAGCGTAGAATCAAATGTGCTCCTGGGATCAAGGAGGATCACATGCTCGATCAAAATTATCATTCGATATCAAAACTTCTTGATGTATTGATTGTTTCAACAAATTATTTCCATAGATTCCGTTTGTTTCGCGAAAAACAAATAATTTAAAAAAAATTCTAAAAATAGTCGCTTTATATCGCCTATAAAAATAAATCAACGTAAAACACACTTTCTTCGTCCATGGGTGCATGAAGTTCTTACAATGAACTTTGCATCCAAGTTTCACATATGCTCGTGACAATCCATGACACTCAAGACGATGCAGCAAGCGTTATGCAACAGTGGACATATTTAAACGAGGCATCAAGATATCGCAACTCTTCAGAAGATGCAGAACCCAGCTAAGTCCTGTAGCATCAGGGACATGAGTGCGATAGAATCGCGACAGTTCACGTACTCGAACGAAGCTTGAACAGATAACATCTTTGCGAAATCATACAAACAAGAACATGCCTTTCATTCCCTTAGCACAGACACCAGATATCGAATTCAAATTACACCAGCAGAAACATCTCACCACATGCTGCATCGGCTTCAGCAATCGCAATCATCCTCTTCTTGTTCTCTTTTTTTTTTTTCCCCCTTTCCCCCACGAATAAAAGCAGTACAAAAGAGCTGAAAAGACAGGACACATGCGAATTCTAGCTTTGACAAAGTGCAAAAGTACTTGCCTGGAAGCAAAGGCTGTCCAGATGAAATCACAAGCCGTGTGGACCTTCAATCTTTAGCCGTTCTTGACAAATGCAAGCATCTTCAAAATCACAAAAGGCGGTAACCCCATGCACCACAATTGGTTTTGCACTTGCTGCGATTCGCAAACTTCAAATTCACACGGACAAATAGTCTCCACTCACATGACAGCATGGCTTCACCATATTAAATCAGCCAAAAGAAGTGAAAGCTTAAGAGGTCAAATTTCCACTACCTTCCCTACTTCTGAATACACAAATTTCTGGGGGTGGGGTTTCCCAATATAACATTGTCTCTAGGATGCGACATCAAAGAGCACATCACTCACGGGATGCAGGTCGAGTACTCTCGTGCAATTGCTCCCAACCACCCTGCTCATATTAGCCTTTGGATGGAAGTTCTCTCCAATATGACCAACAAAAAGGGCTTCGTCATTCAACCTAGACGAGCTCATGTTAGCTTCCTTGTGAGCAACATCTCTTCCTTCGGTCAATGATATGCCGAAGAGACGGCAACTACTCTTCAAAGGCGGGGACATGTCCTCACTAACTACGCCCTCCGATGGCAGCAAAACGGAAGAATGAGGGAAACTCAATCTATTCTGTTCATTCAACAAACCCAGTGACATCGTGCCACCAAAACTCGCCTTCATTGGCGAAGAGAACTTCCCATCCCATGACAATGTATTACAAAGAGAACTCCTGTTGGAACTTTTCCTGCTCGACTGGTGGAACACTAATACTGAAGATGGTGAAGAAACTTGTACCGAGGAAACTGGAAGACTGAAACGATGGTCTGAGCCCTGATTCGGGGCAGAGCAACCGATCCTGGACGGAACCATTTGAAAGCCGTCATGACCACCAAATGCACCATTTCCTTGGGCTCCATTGGTAAACCTGGGTCTTGTATATGGTGGGTTGGCAAATGTTTCTTGACCTTGCAAGACCTCACGAAACCGAAAAAGATTCGCAGAAGCCCATGCCTTTGAAAGTGACACCAGCATTCACGGATAGGTTTGTCATGCCATTTCTGGCGACGGTGGTTTCAGAACCACCTGAATCATCAGGATAATGCCTCCTCACTTCAGATAGCAGATGACTTTGAGTTTCAATACCATCATAAGGAGTGCTAAAACCCAAGTTTTCTTGACCTTGCAAGACCTTCTGGAACCTGAAAGATTCCCCAAAGTCCGATGCTCCGATTCCATCTGTCAGATTCAACACAGTTCAGTAGTGTAAAGACAAACAGATAAGAGAAAATTTTGTCTCAAACAAAAAGTTTAGAGCACAAAACCTACTTGGAACCGGATATTCTGGTTTCATGGATGGTATTCCGAACCTGGTCCGCTTGGAACCGGGCAACATAAAACCAATTGGATTGGAAGCTGAACCAGATGGCTCAAGTTCCCATGGACAAATTCTACTTCCACGATCAGGCTCAACGTCATCCCACCTAACCTGCAAATTAGGTACCAGCTAACTTCAATGTCACGCATCATACAATTTTGATCTTTGTGCGGTGTCAATTCCTGACAGAGACATATTGAACTGTCTTGCCGGCTTGGTTTCAGAGAATTATGCGCTTCTGCTTTCTTTCTCAATGATAAGTTGTTGAAACACACGCCAAGCGCTTAGAAGCAGTTTTTGTTTAATATTCAGTGATGAAAAACAAATAAGTAACTAACTATCAGGCACAGATCTATTTGGATTCAGTAACAACCACGTGCAACAAAAGTACAGATCATGCAGTTTATGAAGAAAATGCGACAAAACACCTTTCCAAAAAGTTTCAAGTGAAAAAGACATAAGAATTAATTTCTCAGTGTTCCAAAAGCTTTCAAGTGAAAAACACAAACAATTTAAATTCTGAGTGTTTTCTTTTACCTACTTTAGGACAAGTAACAAATATAACTTGTCCTGAAGTTCTGTCCCTACTACAGAAAGGTTCACCAGCAATAACAGTACATCGTCAGATGTACTTAAGAGAATTTACAGGAAATATTGAGTAAATTCTTCAAAAATGGCCTTAAGCTCTCAACTTTCATGGGCTATATAGTTCTCACGTTAGCATAAACAGTCCAGTGTACGAGTGCAGGAATGGATGCATCTTTCAACTGAAAACAGCAAAGACAGGATGGGATTGCCGTAGACTATTGAAACAAACAATGAAGATGATCCTTTCAACTAATTTTTCCAGGCATCATCATCAGCACTTAGACCATCACAAAAACTTTCCCAAAGGTAAGGGCATTCGTTACAAACTTTCCATAGAACATCATGTAAGGTTCTCTTTATTAAGTCAGGAATCTATTTGAACCCTCCAAGTCAAATAACACGCTCCACTTGTATAAAATGTTGTGCAATAGGTTAGATGCATAGGTATCATTATTTTTTGGTTCGAGGGAAAAGGTTAGATGCATTATAAGGGCCCAGACCTAAATTTCATGGCCACATAGACATGTAAACAAGTTTGCAAACACGAACTCACCGACAGACACCTCCATTTCGAACTTGGCCATCTAACAGGATCCATGTCACTTATGTTGGCTATCATACCCGAATGTCTGCCATGGAAAGAATTCATATAAGGAAGGCTGCAAAAGCATTCCTCAATACAAACAGTAAGCGCACCAAAGAATTGAACCTTCTCTCTGCCATATCCTCAGCTTCAAAACGCATCTTGAACCTCATGCCAGGGGCAAGAGAATGGTTAAGGCTTTTGAAAAACCTACGAGCTGGTATTAGGAACTCAGATGAGCCGGCTCTGCAAAATCAGTGATGCACATATCAAAGAGAAATTATGGCGTGAACAAGAACTAGACAGTCCTCGCCAGCAATTGGGCCTACCAGTTCATACAGACATCACCTCAAGTTGTAAAGGACTATAATATCAAAAGCAAACTGAGTAGGATCATAGGCAAAGCAATCCACTAGTTCAGAAAATGGACTAGCATAAATAGCCCATCGCATTTACGATTAAACATCAAATGATGTCCTGGGTAAAGCTCTCAGTGATCGCAATATGAACCATCGAATATAGCAATTACATCACTAAGCACTATTCATTTATTTGATCATGGGAGATGGGAATCTTTTATAGAAGAACTAAAATGACACGGTAATAGAGCAATTTGAAAAGCCAAAAGTATCGGCATCAATAAATGAAAGATCCAGATTTGACATAGTTAAGCGTAGTAGCAGTATTCTGAGAAAAAGTAGTCAAGGAAGAACATCACAAAATATTAATCCATGCTTCCACACATTTAAGCCCTGCCTGAGGTATATAAATAGAACAAAAACGGAAAGATGACAGTCCATTCAATCCTCAGACATTCTCAAGCAAGCTAACTTAAACCCTAATGTATATAACAGAGATAATTTCTGATACGACAAATTCGAGAAAAATTACTCAAATCCTTGTTTACAATCACAATTAATTCGAAACCTACAGAACTTGACATGTTCTAAATCCATGTTTTATCAACATAAAGTTTCACTTGATACTGAGAAAAGTTTCTGCTATTTCAACAATGACAAATTGGAAAAAAAATTGCCGCTTTGAACATGGCAACTCAGCACGTACAATTACAGTCTACAAACACCCTAGCCAAGCACTCATGGAACAACTTGAGCAATCCGAATAACGATTCCCAGAAAATGTTACTAGTCCTATAAGATTTGTCTTATCCAGCAAAACGTGGGCAGCTAAACCTCATAAAGAACAGCAACCAAGGGATTGTCCAAATCAAGTAGCTCTAACAGTTTTACCTATGTACTGTGCAGCATGTATCATCACACACATTGGGTGTTAATTATCAACGCAAGGGGAAAAGACTAAAATTAGTGGATGATGGAGGAATGATCGAGCAAAAACACGAGTCATCCTAAATAGTGCACACATTAATTACCCCAAGATAACATAGCATGACCAGTTCGGAAGTTCATTAACTCCTCGCTTTCAAAGAATGTACCAATGTTTCACAATGAAGACCTCTAAAATCAGTATCAGAACCATTGGCTGACCGCTTGCAAGTGTCATGACATGAAAAGATTTTCAAAACAATGCAAGGCTTTTTCACATCATGTGACAGAGAGACACGACCCTGGCTTGAAATTGACCAAAACCGGTTTCAAACACACATGAGGATTAAAGAGTTCAACTAGTTGTCTGGGCTATTTTAGCACCAAAATGTAAAGCTACAAGCTGAATAAAACGACAGTCTAAGGTAGCATTCATTCGTACAATTGGCCTCACTGTATTGTCAGAATTGATGTGTACAGTCCAGTCAAGTACCTTGGGTCATAGTAAACATTGAAGGCAGTTCCAAGAGATATAGCCTTGGGTACATCCATAAGGGCACTCTGATTCAGGGTCTGGATGCAAAGAGATGGAAAAGTAGAAGCTCCTTTAACTTGAATTGCCCTGCGAACTCCCAATCTCAATTCTCCGTTCGAAGCCCTGGGTTTTGATAAAGTACATGAATTTCAAACTCTTAACCAAAGTTGATAAATTGCAGCACGATGCTTTAATACCTAAGGAACAGCACGGCATCCCCAGAGACTAGCCTCTTCCGGTTTACAAATGCACTCCATCCTGTTGTGAGCAAATGCCTGCGTGGCTGTCCTGCTCACGCATACGCACCCAATAAAATAACTACTTGAAAAAAAAAAAAATTTCCATAACAACCACACCATAAGATAAAATCAACGCCAACAGAAGGAAAAGGAAGATGAGGACTCTGATACGATACCTCGGTATATATGTCTGAATCTCCATTCTAGGCCATGCAAATCTTTAGCTACAAGCTCCTGAGAAGGCCTTTGTTGATTATAATCCTGCATTAACAGCGTACTAAGTCTAAGCAAGCTAAATAAATCAAATCCCACCAATCGAAATGGCATTAGCTGGATGTAAGCATAAACTAATAAGGCTGTCTCAATGCAGAGGCTAAATTGAAATGCAATACCAATGGAGGGAAGCAGTCCTCGGCAGCTCGTCGAGGAACAGAGAAACCGCCATGAGTGCTTGTGTCTGAAGCAGTCAGAGTCTTGCAGAACATGTGAGGCGTCGAAGACTTCACAGCCGGTTCAATTTCATCCTCATCCAAGTCTATTTCATTGTCCCCTTCGCGCAATTTATGCTCAATTTGCTGCAGAGCACACAATGCAACCGAAGTTATCTTCCATCAGCACAAGACCCTTTTCCAATACAATTCTCAACCAAGACAAATCCGAAAAGTTAATAAACCTCCCCTGAGTACCCGGTCGAAATTCAAGATCACGACAGGGTACGTTCCCTTATCTTTTCTGGTGAATACCGTCAGCATCTGAGACTCCAAAGATTAGACAAAATTAGCAAAACCTCACCTCTCTTTCAGGAATCAGCGAAACCTGCGCGTAAACGTCGTCTGTGCTCGCATCAGCCTGTCACACAAAAAGCAAGCATTTCGACATAAATTCACCCCGCCAAAAAAAAAAAAAGGAGCAGACCCTTTTTCCCCAATGGAAGAAACTGCACGACAGACGCAACGACCCACAAATCAATTATGACCAAGTCAGCTGAAATTGAACAGATTAGACACTCGTGACAAAATTTCATAATAAACACTAAAAAAATTTTCTACTAGCAAAGACGAGATATGAACAGGGCACGAAATTCTTACATGGAGCTTGACATCAACAACACGACAGAAAATTTGAGAAGGGAGATCAAACACGGAAGCGGGAAAATCAGGGACGTGCTCCAAGTGTCCCTGCGGGAAGTAAACCACCAAAGAGCCGTTCTTGGGAAGCGAAATCAGAGGACCAGCACAGGCATGCCACAGCTCCAAACACAAGGGAGAGCACGAAGATGAAGAAGAAGAAGAAGAAGCGGGGTTCGTGGGGTTGGAATTAATATTCGAAGCGCTTATAGCAGAGGACAGAGAAGAGGCAGGGGAAGAGCCGGACGACGGGGTTTCGTCGTCCTCCACCGTGTTGAGATCAATCATCTCTTCTTCTTGCCCCGATCTTTATCGAGCAAAAAATGGCTGGGGTAGTAATACCGCGCCGGCGAATCTGGCAAGATGGTGAACGAGAGCTAAGGAGAGGAGGGAGAGTGAGAGTGAAAGAGCAGGAGGAGAGCTAGAGTGAGAGAGCGGTGTGGAGGGAGGTTCAGGAGGAGGAGAAGGAGGAGAAGTGGTCATGACCGCAATTTGAAGGACAGCTTTTGCATTTGCCAAAAAGCAGAGGAGCCAAGAATTACAAAGATAGGAAAATAGAAAGGCAACCCCTCCCTCTCTCTCCCTCTCTCTTTAGCTTCTTTTCGTGGGGATTTTTGTTTTTTGGGAGTTTTTTTTTTTCTTGGTGGGGGTGAAAAGGCCGGGCGTTCTTGGTTCTGAAAGAAAATCAAGATCCCATTTTTATCTTTTGCTCCAAAAGGCAGAAGAGTAAATCAAGATATCAGATTATAATTTCTTAATGGGGGGGTTAAAAATGGGGTCTTTAGGTTGAACAATGATCCGAGCAACAGTTTATCGTCTTCCACCATTATATTACAATTCAATGGCGGGTATCTTTTTTCTCTCTCCCTTTTCCTTTTGGTGGGTAATGTCAGTAGTGGACTGCTGTTTTTTTCTTTTTTCCCTCTCATCCGCAAGCAGAGTTGCAGCACTGCTCCTGCAACAGGAGCAGCTGCTGCTCCTGCAACTGCTGAGTGATGTGTGGCAGGAGAGAGAGAGAGAGAGAGAGGAGGAGGACTTCAATTTTGAAATTTTTATATTCCTGGGGTTTGTATTACTCGTGAAGCTTTGGAGGGGGACTTAAATAAAAGATGTAGTAAAAAAACACCAGGGAGACTGAAAAGAGAATGGCCTGCTTCGCTGCAGGGGTCCTTTGCAGTGGGGCTTGCTGTACGGCCACCCCTGTATTTGCGCGGGATGTCTTTTCTGTCCCCATCGACCCCCTCAAATCTCACTCATATCCCACTCTCTTTCTTTGGATTGATTACCGTATTCCACGAACTGGGTCTCTGGGGATATGGTCGAGATGGAAGAGGAGGTGAAAGTGAAGAGGGTTTTTCTCACTAATCACAATTAAGGTTTCAATCTCCGAACATAATCTTCAATCTGTCGTAATTAGTGTCAGGATCTCTAACAGGAGGTGAAGTGAAGAGGGTTTTTCTTTCCTCGTTTCATTTGTTTTGGCAAAATTTGTTGCGTACTAAGGGCACGTTCATTCTAGGATTAGACGAAATTATTTGGGAACATTTACCTCGTTTTTCTCGAAAGTTGTTCGAGTTAACAATCGAGTCGCTAAAAGATGTTTCCACAGTCTCATGTCGATGTAAAGTCGATTATCTTTCATTCGAATAAAAGACATTTATTTTTCTTCGTAAAAAACGCTAGCATATCCTACATTTTTCTTTCAATATCAAGGAGAAGAAATAGATTTAAAAGAAAAGACAAAATTACTAAGAGGACTTTTATAAAATCATATATCATTTGATTAATTGCTAGTTTAATTCAAATTTTGAAAGAAAAAAAATGTGTACTCCTTCTTTTTCTTTTGAGCTTGACCGACTAGTAAAAAACTAAAGTAATTTGAGTAATTCGGAATTTTAGATAAGGATTAGTTTTTTTAATTTTTCGGTGTATTTTGTGCAAAGGAGCATATGGAGACTATAATTAATATGGCGTGTCAATTTCCTTGATTAAAATCGAGTTGAACATCAACAAGGTCGGAGTGAGTTGGGAATTGAGTTACAAAAATCCTTATTCGGGATGCCTAAAGATTTCTCTCAAATGTATTCAAACATAATAACATAAAAAATAGTAAAGCATTTGAAATAAGCTTTTCTTAACTTAGATGGTCAAATCCATATAATTTTTAATGATATGGATAGCTTTGGCTTTTTTCTAAATTGATTCTATAAGTAATTAACAAACGGATCTGTTCGCTATTTATTAGAATGATATGATCTAGTGAGGACGGGGAGTGCTCTCTAGGGTAAGAGAGCCTATCGGACTTGACTCGAACAAGATATGACTTCTACGATGATGGAATGAGCATATATGAACCTGCACATCAAACAAGGAGAAAGATTGCTTCGTTGTGATAAATATAGAATTGAAATAAATTAGTAGAATGTACCTTTTGGTGTAACAAGTATTCTTTAGCGTTGGAATTTTGACATTCAACACGATCCAGTGAGAGTATTTCCAGGATATGTGACCTCGCGCCAGAGATTTTAAAGATTCAAATAATGAAAATCGATATGCCATTTCCATAAGGTATTTAACAAACGTTTCACAGCTGTAGCGCCTCTACCATCGCAACAACTTACAACAATTTCGAGGGAGTTTAAAACCAAACACATCAATCAAGTTCTTCCCAACACAGTCCAATCCTAGATTTACTCTAGGAAAATGGAAACCCCAAAAAAAAAAAAATTACAGTCATTGGTTTCATGGACACATTAGTGATGGGGTTCTCTGATAGGGTTCTCTTTTTATGCTAAGCTCAATGCAACAGACGGTGCAAAATGTGTAGGCCTCTCACAAAAAGTTACTGTGCATGATCACTATACTTCTAAAACTTGTCAAGGGAAGTATTAATATTGAACTGACACCATCTGATAATCTCTCTGATTAGCCGGGTGCTGCCCAACTTAATTGAATTGTTGTTTGATCTAGCACACCGTGTAGTGCAATTCGCATGACCTCCTAGGCAACACTTAGGACCTAAGTTCACAAGGCAAAGCTTGATTACAATTGAATGAGCCTCAACATTTGTGAATTTTTTAACCCTAATCTGTTGTTGAAGTATCAAGGTTCAGGTACTGTTGGTCTCCCAAAATTTGAGGAGCAGCGTCCTAGACTCAAGCCTCATCAATGTGTACCTACAGCCATTATGTTTTCCTTTCCTAGGCATCAACTAACTTTAGTGCACGGGTCTTGACTTTGGCTATTAGACAACATCAATGTCTATCATGAAAAGCCTAAGTCAGAAACCTTGACAAATGCAAACTAATGATGCTGTTTTTCCTCTGTATTTTTTTTTCCCCCTTTCTTTGCCTCTCCAAATTTTGCAAGTGGAGTTGTCCGGTAAAGTTGCTATTTCCTTTATTATTTAATAATTTCTTTTATTCTTTACTGAAATGCTAAGTCATGATTTGTTTATTTCATGAAAGAAAAATGAATAATTTAGATTGCATTTTTATCACGATGATCGTTTGTGTCGCTTGCGTAAATGAATCGACGAAAATGTTTAGATGTAAGTTGTTGTCAACGATGACAACATTTTCCATCGACTAATAGCAAGCCACGATTTTCATGAATTTGTTTCAAATTACTCATTCAAATAAAGCCTTAAATCTAAGCACCCTTTGTTTGTTGGATTGTGCCTCCTTAAACTTACCTTTTACCATGACCAAAAAAAAAAAAACCCAAATAAAAAAGTTTAGGTAATTATTTTGTTAAAACCAATCTTTTGGGACTGTCTTTTTCCACATACCGATGAAGTCATATTACCTGATCTTTTTTTTTTTTTTTGAATTCTTACATATGAAAAAGCCAATTTTAGTCCCACATCACATCCGTAGACCACTTTCAATGCTAGCCCTAAGCTTTTTCCTCTTGTTTCACCAGCCTTTTAGATCAGCATGAAAAAAGTGCATTGGGCTCAGTTCTGACATTACCATATGAACACAGTGTGATGTGTACAGCATGTAATTACTCTCTTGGATGTGATGAATGTTTTGCTCTGTATAGCAGTTTAAGCAATGGGGCAGGGTGATCCCACATTTAGTAATCCGAAAAGTGGTGACCAAATTTCCATTCTGGTTTAGCAATTATGTGGCCATTCAAATTTAATGATCACCAACGAGAAGGCACATGGATGATGGATGGACTCTTCAAAAGTTGGGTTGAGATTATTTTTATTTAGAAAAAAGAAAGAAGAAAAAATTGAGATTATTTTTATTTAGGGAAAAAAATTGAGATTCTATACCTTCTCAAGCACCCTTTTTGAGATTTACTATGCTATTTTTTTTTTTTTCATGTTGTTCTGGTCAATTGAAGTTGGGAGAGATCTAATGAGGCTGCTAATTTTAGTAGCTACAATGTCTAGAGGGAGTTGTGTCCTATGATAGCAAGAGTTCTCAAACCCAATCCTTTCCTAGGTACTTTTTGATGAATTATGTATGCAATTAGCCTCTTGGTTGATCTCAACTGTGGTGACAATGCTGTAGGGGATCCTGCGGAAAAATAGCTCAATGCCTAGGCAGCATGCATACACCAACAGAATAAGGGCTTAAAAGAAAAATTATCTGTGAACATACGTGGAAATACGACTAAGAAGCAAAACAGTGTATTGTGAACTTCTAGGTGTTTCGAGTTAAGGGATTCAAAATACATCCGCCGCAAAGTTTAGATTAAGTATAAGGTAGAACTTACCCAAACATCGACTAAGAAACAAAATCCAACGGAAAACTTTCTCATAGGGAGACAAAATAGAGTTTGCTTCTGCCTATGGCTAAGCATGATTTTGGCTCGAATTGCGAAACCAAGTTGAATCGACCTAAAATTTAGTTCGGTTTAGTTTTTGAGAGGCTATCTTGAAAATTCGATTTGTTAATCAAACCGAAGTGAAATTTGGCTGCTTGATTCAATATAAGGTTTTTCCAAATGGAATCAAACCGAGTTATTTTCTACGTTTCTAGAATTATTTCTTACTTTGCTAGTTTTTTTTTCCTTTTAATCTTTACTGGCTTGAGACCTTAACTAAATTCAATGACGATGAAGCTAAACACTTGACGACACTGAAAAAGAGTGTGTGAAGTAAAAAATCGATAAATTCAGTTCGGTTCGGTTTCAAGCCGAGCAAAGCTGAAAAATTCAGTTCGGTTCCAAACCCTCACTTAGTTCGATTCGATTCTGGCTCTATAACATTTCAATTCAAATGTAAACTCTCAGTCGAATCGAACCGAACCGAACGGTGACCGCCTCTACCCTCTTTCCCCATCCAATTGGAAATGGAAATTGCAAAAACATGGCAAACTGTGGGAGGGTGTGTGGACAGTGTCCCTAGCAAAAGTGAATGTGGGTAAAAAGATTTCCTATTTTTTATATTTTTTATTTTATTTTTTTTAAAATTATAGGGCAAGGGTCTATATCAAAGCCATTAATTGCAAAGGACCCAAAAAGCAAAAAAAAGTTGGGGGGAGGGTGTTGGGGGCAAATAGGTAGGCATAGCTGAAAAGGGCTTTCACTTCACAAGGTCTATGCAACCAACCCGGACAAAACGGGTTCCTCCTTAAATGCCCTCCATGACTCTCCCCCACGCGCTCTCCCCGGCGGTGCCCCACAACCGACGACCCAGCATTTTCTTTTTCCCCTTTTTGTTTTTCAAGAAATATCTATAACACTTTTGCCTCCCTTTTTTTTTTGTGCTTTTTTTTTTCCATGCAAAAAAAGGCACACTCGATGAAAACATGATTACGGAAACAAACCAAGAATCTCAACTTAGTATTATTTTTATTTTTTAGGGCATGATTAGATGGACTCTTTTATTAGCGAGTGGTTAACAAGCAAAGGCCGACAAATCAAAAGCCGAAAATTCGATAATTCACTTTAAGTGCGGACTATACAAGATAGGTAACCAAATAAACGATATGTTTACCTTCATCATCGTCACCTCCTACGTTAAGAGAAAATATACTCTCGAATTTAAAGTGTTAGAGTTCAGACGAATCAATTCAAAGTCTTGCTTAGGTCCTAAATATGATTAAGGAAACAAATAAGGATCTCAATTTAAAGGGGTTTTTTTTTTTTTTTTTTGTGGGTGGGCATGAATAGACGGACTCTTTTGTCTCTATGTGGGTGGGGTTATGCACGCACACCCTCTAGAGAGCGTGAGGCAGCACTAACATGTTTCCTTTTTGCCTCACTTTAGCCTTTAGCCTTTTGCTGGACAGGACTACTCCTGCCCACCCCACTAGAGATTGTTAGAATTATTGGTCGGCCTCGTAATAGGCAGTGCCCACCTACTTTGCTTCAATAGGTCGGCTCCTCCCTAATTAATTTGTCTTAAACCTTGCTAAAACAGAAATTAACTGTCACGTATGACGAAAGACGCCTTTGATTTTTCACTCGGTACGTCGTCTTCGCGATTCTTTTAAGCACCCCGACTAGTTTTTACTACGTGCGACGAAACGTATGTGCATGCTGACAATAATTTGGGCCGGAGCTGAAGAACTAGGAAGATCTTCTGCTCTACATGATGGCTCATTTGTTGTCCAGTGGAATCTCAATTGTCGAGCGTTAAATTTCAAAACTACCTTTCGTGACATGTATTGAGAGCGCATAGCGAAGTCTCAATACTTACATCCGATGAGACAGACTTAAGAGGGAGTCTATGTTGGAGCCTATCGGCATATACAATTAGACTCATATTCACTTAAAAAAAAATAAACTAATGAGTTTTAGATCAATTAAAGTATATTAAATGATTCACACTGCACCAATTCTCTCGTGTGAGATTGAATCGCACTTGCATATCAACAATCTCTCTCTTCCATGCGAGTTTAGTGTTATGTTTGCTCCCCCCTTAATTTATGCATCTTTCTGCATCGACGTATCTCGACTTGAATCTCCAACACCCGCCTTCATCCCTAACTTCTTTCTCTAAATCGAACCACAAAGGCTATTATTGGGACTACGTTACTACACTACAATGTTCACTTGCCCGAAAATCATGTTGGTCGGGAGATTAATGCCTCGGGATATTTATGAAGGAAATACATATTGGGGGTGAAGCACCAATCAACCATTCGACTTTGATGCCAATGGGAGCGCGTAACAAAAGTTTACTACCTTCACCAGGAAAGATCACCAAGATAAAGCCCATGGCAAAACCCGTCAATATATACGGTTGAATTCCCATTCACTCAAAAACTTAAATCAATGAGTTATAAGTCAATAATGATATATTAACTGTTTAATATTACACCATCAAATCAATTATCCAACATTACACTTAAATCTAAAACAACTCACACATATATCTCAACAACATTGATGAATGGTTGAAGATAATTAAGATAGTGGGTGAGGCAATACCATGCATACCGTGCACGGTATCTTCTTTGATGCCTTAACAAATCTTAGCTAACGATTTGTTGAGGGATTAATTCCTGAGTTAACCTCTTTAATATGATCAACGGTTGAAGATAATCAACATGCCGAAAGAGAGTACTAGAGAATACTTACGCTAATAACAGGATTCCAATTTCATCTAGACATCAAGGTGCATGCGCTTCTACAAATTATTGAGGAACAAATCTTGGTCGATCGTTAAAAAAACTTTGAAGAATTTGCATATAACGATTTTTGCAAGGCCAATCGATTTTCAATAGACCATAGATATCCCCCTTTTCTATTTCCTTTTTCCCCCTTATGAGGTTGACCGGACCATATTATGGAGTTGCTATGCCAAGAAGCACGAGCATGTTACATGCCAAATATCCATATTTGCAATGTTTAGGTCAGACCTTGGTTACACGATTCATGTTGGCGTGCCGTAATCTTGTTTCGTACTTTACTTTGTGTGGTGTTCATGTAAATTGTAATGTAAACAGGTCGTGCCCAAATTTTCAGCGAAATAAACATACCTAAGTATTGTACACAATAGAAGCCTCTATATGTTTTTTTTTTATAATCGAGATTTCCCACGTGTGAATTGACTATTTCTCGGAGTGGTGAGGGTATGCCAATGCCACTGGTAAATTCCCAAGACGTGATCGCGTGAGTCGAACTTGAAACTTCATCGAGTAGCCTTTATATGGTTCATCCCTAATGATTTCAAGATTTGAAAAATCCTTGAGGAAATGTAAAAGGCAAAATTCCCTTTTGCAGACTGTTTAATTTGGTGTGATTGTCCAAATCTCACGTGCACCATTGGGGCGGGGGTAAAAGTAAATCGGATAATTTCGATAATGCTTGTGGCATCATTTTGTTGCGCTAATCATGATTAATTGTCTTTTGCTTTATATCCTAGACAATCCCATAATCATGCTTTGGAAAAAAAATTTGACCCAACAACGGTTGGTCGTTTTGTCGCATGTTGAATGTAGTAACATTGACTTCAAAGTTGCTACTCATGCAAAGGTTTAGCTAATCGATTGCCCTAAAACGGAGGGAAAAGTACTTATGGAAGAGGTTACACTTAGATTCGCATCAAGATCACTCAAGCAAAACCCGATAAGCTTTCCTGGGAATTTACAAAAAATAAATATGATAAAAAAGAGGAAATTCTTCAAATAAGGGCATAAAACGTTCTCTCATTTTCTCAAGTAAAGGCCTAAAATGCATTTATTGTTTCAAAAAAGAGTCGACCAAGTATATTTTCATCATTTAAATTTTTTAAATTTTTTCCCTTTTTCTTTTTCCTTTTTTCTTTCTTTTTCCTTTTTCCCTTGCTTTTCATCGGTGGCCGATCTCAAGCGATGGCCGGCCACCGGGAGGGCTGCCTATGACCAGTGGCACCAGCTGAAACAAAGAAAAAAAAAGGAAAAAAATCAGAAAATATAAATAATAAAAATATCCTTTGGTCGACCCTTCTTGGAAATAATAATGGCGTTTTAGCTCTTTATTTGAAACAAGAACTATTTTAGATCCTTATAAAAAAATAAAGGCTTTTCATGCCCTTATTTGATATTTTTCCTAAAAAAGATTAATATAACTTTTTGTCTTGTCTCATATTCACATGCTCAACAAGCCAATGTGCTTTTGTGCAAATTGAAAGAATTGCCAATATGAAAGTGAAAGTTGCTGAAAATTAAGGTCTAGCAAAAGTCGGGGCTGGACAAATAAAGCGGCTTGTCCCCATGGAAAATCATTCATGAGCATAGAATATGGCTCAAGTAACCTTATGTTATCCAAAATTCTATACTCATGACAACTCCGGCATTATGATATTTATCTCTCTCTCTCTTTTGTCTTGAAAAGTAGATTTTTTATGTCGGATTCACAAACGTGCAGGGGAAGTAATTATAGGACGGATCTAGAATTTCATTTTTTTTTAAAGGATAAAAAGTGTCGGTTGTTTTTAAACTTTAAGTCGAATATTCAATCGAGTCCGTCGATATTTTTGACCAATTGAGTTGATAAGCTCTCTTCTTCGTTGATGCCATATTGATGACGTGGAACAAAAGTACCAACAAATGAAAATGAAAAAAATAAAATTACTAGGCCATTTAGCGAATACCAATAACAATCTAAAAAGCATCGACACTCTCGAGGGCCTCCATGTCTTATCGTGTCATGTCCAACATGAAATGCAACCGACATGGAATCAATAACTAAAACCTTAGATAAAAAGGCGTGTATCGACACTCTCCGAGAGACTTCCATGTCTTATCGTGTCATGTGCAACACTATTCGACATGCGACCGATACATGGAAGTCTTGTGAAATTGGCTGCTAAAACCGTTGGATAAGATGGGCTACCTAACTCTCGAGAGATTTCGTGTCTTGTCGATAAAGTCCGTGGCTATTCGACATGTGACCGACACATGGAAGTCTTGTGAGATTGATCGCTAAAGCTATTAGATAAATGCGTAATTTAATATTTAATTACCCTAACACTCTCCCTCACGATGTACGAGACATTGACATATTTAATTGGGAAGGCAAGTAGGGTTTGGAAAATTTTGAACTTAAAACCTCCAGCTCTCATATCATGTGAGATTTTGTGGGATTACTGCTAACCTGTTCTAAAAGTTTAAGTTTGTTGGATGAAGGCATGGTTTAATATTTAATTGCTCTAACATCTTATATGTTCTTTTTATTCAAGTCGTCTCCCTCCACCTAATAGTTTAAGCTTTTGAATTGAACTTTTTAATATAGTATCAAAACACAGATTACAAATGAGTCCGGACCCAAGAGCCACATGAGAGAGATACGAGGTTGTTGTTACTCCAACTCATGGCCCAATGTGTGAATGGGAGATTATTGGGGTTGTCTTATATCGATTATGGAAGGGGATGATTGTCGGTTTACAAATATGAGGGAAAGCTTTGACCTTGAAGATAACTTTTGAGATGAAAGAAGCTCAAAACTACCCAACACCTGGTATCAAAGCCGGTGTTGTCCGCGTATGTGAGCCACCCCTATTAGTCAATTTTCACGTGCCATTCGTAATCTTCTTGCACGTGAGATGAGGTGTTGAAGTTGTCGTTGTCTCACATCGACTTACAACGAGTCTTATATACTCCTTATATTCATATATTCTCTCTCCGTCTAATAGTTTAAGGCTTTTGGGTTGACTTTCTAACAAATCCAATATCCCGACAAGTCATTTCGACATGCACATGGTCAATTTTAAGCATTTCAACAAATTATGGGTCAAAATGTAAATTTATGATAAATCTATATACTTAAGTCGTATATCCAAATTCTTTCCAAAATTAATATACCTAGTCAGCCTAAGAAAAACTAATCGTAAATATTAATAGAAGAAGAAACTCACCGTTGATATTTTCATATATACATGATAATTTATTATGTATATAAAAATATACATTTAATATACAACGTGTCGAAATTCTCTATTTTTTAGAATGACGTGTCGAATAGCGTGTCGCGTGTCAATGCAATGTCGGTGCTACTTAGGTAACAACTACTTGGGCCCTCGTCGGCCTTGACAAGGGTCGAGCAATGGCCCTACTCGGGGGTCAGCGACTACAATCTCGCCTCGTTCGCGGGTGTGTGAGCAAGCCGCCTGCTCCCAATCATGATCTTTCTTGTCATCTGGGAATGGTGACAATGGCACGAGATCCTCACCGACATCAAGGCTAGACTAGGGCTGGCAATTTGTGTTCATAATTGGGTTCGATACTCGTATCTAATTTATGTTGTCGGAAAGCGCGAACGCTATCGAACTTAGGTATTTACAAACCGCTTCATTTTATGTTGCTAGACATCCTGTATAAACGTGTTAATTCGTATTAAAAAAAATTGAGTCCCGTTTAGTGAGGATCGGCACATTATATTTTTGTTTATATTTTAATCCCAAGAGTCACTGTGGCCAAAAAAAAAATAGAGATTCAATGGAATTTTTTTTTTTGAAAAAAAGTCAAAGATCTTATTGAGTATTCGACAAAAAAACCAAGGATATAGCTAATATTTACGTGTAAATCTAAGTAGACTCACTTTATTTAGCAGCTATATAATTAGTCAACGCTTTTATTCAAATTGGAAATTCAGTCCAAATAAAATGGCCCGACACACAGTCTCCTCTTATCCAAAGTGATCATTGGGTCGCCTGAAAATTTTGTAACCCTTCCGTCATATTTTTCTAAGTGGAGCTTGATTTCTTGATTAGCACGCACGCAATTGCTAAATTCCCCCAAATGATCACGGCTCAACAATGGGAAACACAAAACAAAATAATAATTATCATTATCATTATAATAATATTAAAAGCTGTAATAATAATAAATAAATAAATATTTTTTTAAAAAAGCAGAAACCTAATAATGCCCTCGTGTCCCCACATGACATGCCACGCCCCAATTGTCTTATCCACTTCATTGGAAGCATTGCAATTCGTTTTTCACGAATGTTTGGTCAAATCCATTCCAATTTGTACGGATCCAATGCAATCTAGTTCGATTTAAGGGCGAGATATATGTCTTCATGCTTTAATAACTAGGGAACTTTGATGGCATAGTTACCAAGACAGTCTTGACTTTTTTGCAATTGTACCAGTTAAGCCATAAACATTTTTTTCCCAAATTGAAAACCTAAACCTTTTTTGTATTTATACCAATTCGGTCCTCATCAAGTCAACTTTGGCGGGTCGACGCCGACGTAGTTATCATTATTTTCTGTTTGTGGCCGACGAGGGTTGCTAGAGTCCCGCAGGCCACTAGGCGAGGGCGACCTCCCCGGCCGACTTGGCCATGGTGAGGCTGCTCTCGCGCGTTGGCCGACGAGCTCCATCGTCCCTCACCAACTAGCTCGCTGTCCACAAGTAGAAACAAATAAGGAAGGGAAAAAAATAAAAGAAAAATAAACAAATTAATTAACCATAAAAAAAAATTTAAAATTTTGAAAACTATTTAAAATTTTAAAAAAAAATCAGCTAAAATTAACCTGGATAGGTTGAATTGACACAAATACAAAAAGTTCAAAATTGAATTGATACAATTGCGATGGATTTAGGATTGTTTTTGTAATTTTCTCGAACTTTAATGGATGATCATTTGTAGGATCTCAAGTGGGTTTTTGGTTTTCTTTTTAGGGACATCAATTGAAGAGGGGAAGAAAATTGTATTTTGTACGTGCTAGCACTAGGTTATTCCCACACGATATTATCGGATTAGTCGGATGTTCTTGTTAATTCATGGCACATGGCTTTAATTGAAGAGATAACTTGACACAATTGTACCTATTGAAGGGCTCTCAAGTGTGCTGTTTTCAGAGTAAAATACCACATGCCGAGTCTTCTGCTTTGATGAAATTCAAGAAACACCCTCTATTTGCCAAAATTTTCTCCACACTTCCCGTTGTCCAAGGTTGCAGATCGATCTTTTTCAAGGGGAAATTGATGCCTTTTGTGAAGAATTCGACCTCAATCGACGCAAAAATAGCTAATCTTCTTGAGAAAGGCCTCGATTATGCACAAGCAAAGAGTGTCAATCGAATTTCGTCATGCTAAAATAATCTCCATGGAACTTCTCCATGTCTCAATCTTGAATGGCAATGTTGGATTTGCCTCCAACTGGATTCAAGGGCATTGTATCCCTAGACAAGCGTCCTACGTATTTTTTTGATGTAGGAACTACATTTGCCATGGTTGCTTCCACAATTTACAATGGACCTCAAATAAAGTGAAAAGGAAATGGTTGTGGGCGATCCAATATTCCCTTCGCGATAGTGTCTCACCGACAGATGATCGTAGATTGAATAGGACAAGTAAACACCAAAAGTGGAAAACAGTAGGGCATAGGGCAACAAATTCTAGGGGTCGTGACCCCATTTCTGCCCTGTTCTTAGGGTACAATTTCTTTTGTCCGGATCATGACAAGTACCCTCCAAATTCTTTGATGCTCTGGACCTTCATCTTCTTTGTTTGGAATCGATAAAATAATATCCTTATCATTGTCTTCGACTCTTAACTAGTGTACATCCAAGACATCAAATGAAACTTAGTTTGGAAAGGTTTGTTCTTTTATAGAGGATTTTCAAAATGGAAGGTAGAATGTGAGTGTAATTTAGGAGAGAAACACGCTCGCGTCATCTCGGGTAAAAGAAAAGATAATGAGAAAATTTCAAATAAAGAATATGAAGCGGGTTCGTATTCTTAAAAGAGGGCCGAGGATGAATTTTATCTCAAATAATGTTTCGAATTTATTTATGGACTTAATCTCAAATAAGATCTCAAGCTCATCGGAGGACCAATATCTTCCCCAGTCGGCGACCACGTATCACTCGTGCGGCACTTCTCAAGCCACGGCCGGGGGCATTTTCGAGCCCAAGGGACTTGCCACCACTTTCGAATCTTGCCTAAATAATTCAAATTAACACAATGTTCGCGATTGTTTAGACACTTATGTTGTGATTTTTTCACGGGGATCGGTATATAAATAATCCATGAACTTTGACTCGATATGCAATCTTATTTACGAAATTTTAATTTGTTGATGTATCCCACGAACTTTAGTTGAATACGATGTTATCGTTTATGGCGAACTTATAGTACATATTCGGCCTCGTTCCAGAACCAATTGAAAACATCAACATGGTTCATGTGCAAGGACGATATTACAAATTCGATAAAATTCAGGGATTATCGGAACAATTAACAGTTTATGAATCATCATCGGACGTTTACATTTGTTATTTTTTCCCTTTGCCTCCGTATGCTTTCGAGAGAAAGCTGTGTGAAAGGAAGCGACGGTGAGCTCCCACGCTCGCGCCAAGAGCGCGTGGGCCTGCGAGTTTCGAAGCGAAAGATGGCAGCGAAGCAATGAATAAAGTCTGCCGAGAAAAGCAGAAAAGCAGCGAACGAAACCCTCGACTTTTACGCGGGGGCTGCTGCTGCCTGCCTGCTCACCCTACAGCCTTTCATCGTACTTTCGGTCACGTCAGTCGCCCGCACGCGCCGCATCCGTCCGTCCACGTGTCGCGTGCCCGTTCGCGGCTCCCGCGCCCGATCCGGGCCGTACCGCGGTCGTCGAGCCAAGTGGAGCCGACGTTGTTGTGGGACGCAAATCCCGATATTTTTCTCGACAATCGATATTAATTTTTTGTCCGGCACGAAAATTTAATTATGAAAAAAGTCATTTCGAGCGCGACTCCGAGGGTTACATCGAAGGGGTACGAAGGCTTTTAAAGCATCAGGGTAATTTTGAAAAAAAACAGTTTTTATTTATTTATTTATAAATGCCTTTTTCAAATTTCAATTTTTTGTTATTTTTAATATGTTTATTTTCGAGGCCTTTGGAGCCAAAATTCATTCAAATCCACAAGCTACTTTGCGACCGGGGGGGTCTCAAATACTTACCGAGACGAAGAAGATGTCGGCTTAAATGGTAGCGGAGTCCGTCGTTCCACTTGGGATTTTGTATCCAAGCCTCTTCAAGAAAGCCGCATTCGCTAGATCCATGCTAGGGAATGCGTCATTCGAATCGCCTGCACTAAGAAATCATTACGCGATTAAGTTGACGTCATGCTAGAGTACATAGTTGATCGGTAGAGATGCATCAACGTCGGCCCGAATAGCAACTTATTGCTAACGCCACAAACATAGAGAACATTTGCGGAGCATAAAAACCTACGAGGTAAAAGGGGTCCAAATCCGTTTCATCTAAATTTGGTGGAACACTCTCCGATGTGTGGTCCGATGTTGAGTCTTATCAACTTGACTTCTTGAATTACCTTTAGATAGAATTTGATCGGACGAGAGAAACATGTGCTCGATCACCTAACAATAAACATTTTAGACTAGCCTAATTCCAAATTTGACCACACATATCGTTGAATGGATTTCAAAGCAAGTGGTCTTGATTGAAAGTTGTAAATCATTTCAGCATCCGTTCGATTTCAATCAAATTACATATCCTATGAAAAAAGTGTCTTCCGAAAAAATTACCCAAAATTATATGAAAACATCGTGATTGATACAAAAGTTTGAACAAGACCCATCTTATTCGACAAGCTTTTTCTTTTTCTATGATCTCTCTCTCTCACATGGAGGCGACACGATAACCATGTGGTGTCCACATTGTCTATTGCCAACAACTTGGTTAATAGCATATGAAATCTCCATGTAATTTTTTTATAGCATTTCTTCTACTGAGAGCTTTATAATTTTTAGCGTCCGCATAATTGGATCAAAACCGAAGGGTGTTGAGTTCGAATTATATTTATTGACCTATGGTGTAAGTAATGCTCCTCATTGTTTCAAGTATACTATAGTCCAATTTGATCTTTTTTCCTAACTATAGCTGCATCTAAACCCGTTTGAGAAATGTAGGCGTTCGAGCTCTACAAGATAAGTTCAACTCTATTGGCCAAGTAAATAAGTTTTTCGAGTTGGACTATGTTATGATAAATATGGATGGCCGAACTTTTCCAAACGATTCGACATAAACTACGGAAGTAATTATTTGGTATTTCGTACTCGAAATACATAAAAGGAATTTCTCGAAATCACGAACTCGTTGCGTTAAGTCAATATCAACTAAAGTACAAGTTGGATGGAGTTTGCTTTGCATGAATTGTATGTTAAGTCCTTGTCCTAGACAAAGAAGAATTGTATGTTGAGTCATTTAGAAAGCAGCTCGATCCACTCATTGTATTTAGCCAATAGCTACACTGTTCCTTGTTATTATATTCTCACGGCGTTATAAAAGCTAGTATAATCCTTTTCAAATCTCAAAATTCAAAATGGTGAGTGAAGATTGGATGAAAAATTCCAATAAATTTATTAACGATATGATTAATTAAATGACAAGTAATATCACTAATGATTAGAAAGACCTATACGTATGCAAGTCTCTTGTAAAGTCGAGAATTTTTTGTCGAACTTTATTATCGAGTGCCTAACCATTCTAATAAGAGCATGAAGTGTTTTCGATTTCTTAAATAAGGATTGACCTTTAAGGTTGTAAGGGTATTTTCATCTTCTTCTTTTTTTCCCTTTTTCTATTTTTAATTTCCTTTAAGCCGTTTGCCGCCGGCCACCGTCTATGCTCGGAGAGGCGGATGCGGCCTCGCTTGGGCAGGTGGACTCGCTTGTGGCTAACTTCACTTTTGACCCTTATTTGAAAAAATAAAAATATTTTAAGCCATTCTTTGAAATTTTCTCAAGAAATTATAATTTTCAATGTATAATTACTGAACCGAAAAATAAGAGTTGTTGCGTATAAGACATCGTCACAAATATCTGGCGCACAATTGTTTTTTTTTTCAGCCACGACTACAAGCACTCTCATCCCAAGACGAAGAGGACACGTGGCGAGTGATGTGTGGTGAATAGGTCCCACTTTTTTTTTTTGGGGGGTCGAATAGTAGGTCCCACTTAAGCATTGCCAAAAAGAACTAGATGGGTCATTGTCTCAACCAGAGGCTGTCGGTTGCCTATGAGGTTACATCGCTTGATCGTACGGCTCACAACAGCCAAAACTCTGATTTTTTAAAGTTTTTTAAACCCCAAAAATAGAAAATAATTTTTGTTTATATCTTTTCGTTTCTTTTAATTAAGGATAAAAGCCCCCTAAATAAAATCTAAACTATGCTTATTGTAATTGTAGCACATTTATTCCTAATTTTTTGGTAACATGAAAAATTTCAAATTTGTACATGTATGACACATTTACCCGATCTTGTATCGATGTGACACATTTACCTCAATTTTTTTATTGTGACACCAAAAATCCCAAAATTATATCCATGAGATATATTTACCTCAAAATTTAAGATAAATATGTTACACACCTTCAAATTTAAAGTTTTGGTGTCATAAGAAAATAATTTGAGGTAAATGTCTCACATTGACACAAGTTTAAGTAAATATGTCACGTGGGTAAAAATTTGTGGTTTTTGGTGACACTTGAAAAAGCTGGGGTAAATATGTCAAAAAGGGCATAGTTTATGGTTTTTGATGTCCCCCCCCTCCAACTTTTTTTTTGTCATGGTGCTTTTTCCCTGAAAGTTGCAGAATTTTTTGAGTAAAATTGTCCACATTAGATCGCCGGCGGTAATTGGACAGTCACGTCATCAATTTCAAGCGAGACTAGGCCTGTTTCTATTTGATTGCTTTTTTACTCCAAGAATTTAAACTAAATTGATCTAATCCAAATGTGAAGGAACGAATTCATATCTTATAATTTGTTTCTAATATT
Organism: Rhodamnia rubescens; assembly: GCA_021437795.1. NCBI lineage: Eukaryota > Viridiplantae > Streptophyta > Magnoliopsida > Myrtales > Myrtaceae > Rhodamnia > Rhodamnia rubescens. Next base: position 852,407 of record JAILYA010000037.1, on the reverse strand, counting down.
GACATTGTACTTTTCTCGAACGTGATATGTGCTCTAGCATCATGACAACTTACCCGAGTATTGGTTTCTTAGCTTTAGAAGTAAATGATACCTTTTTACAATCTCGGCAGAATTTAATAGAATGTAAATATTTTCAAAACCATGAAAGAAAATCACTTGCCTTTTTGGCATTAACGGGGAAATTTTGCTGAATGTGCAACAAAGACAAGCATATTCAGTGCAATCAAGTCATTGGACAACTTACGACCAAAAATTATTATCGCCTACAATCTGGTGGATATTCATGTATTATAGCATCGCGCTAAGTTAAAGGCATTCACGGCACATTCTTATCTAGCTTTAATCTTATCGATATAGGTGTTAATTGAGTATTAGGTGCACACAATACGTTCGGGTGTATCCACCAACACTCAAAAGATTTCAACTTTGTAAATTGGGGATTCATGTGGTTTTGACGCAAGGCGGGCTATTGCTGAAAATGACATATTCAAGGACCAACTTCTCAGGTGCATGGGAGGATTGCAGTTGAAGCCCAACATCAATGGAGGTGAAGAAATCAAGCCTTTTTGCACTGAACTTTGATGGGCCAAAAGCCTTTCTTACAATGCAAATTGCAAACAGCTGTTCAAATTGTCAACACAGCTTATAGGAGTAAAACCTCCACCACAACCCACTTCCCAAGCATTCCGGATCTTGCACATGACATCCATGCAATAAATCTATTCTGGTCATGGTCAACCCTTTCTTACCCCCACTTCCATGCTCCATTGCAATGGCAGGAGCTGCAGCTTGACCACCTACTGGACTCCTAATCTGGCTTTTAGATGGTGGGGTCTCGCCAAAGGGATGGAATGGATGTCATGGTGATACAGAATCACTACTAAGATGGCGGATGTGGCAAACATGGGCACTGGACCGAAGAACCAGAGAAGCAGAGCCAGAGCGAAATAGATTGCCCTAAGCCCAAGTGACAAGAACTCACCACCCCTAATGATGACCACCTTCACATCCTCCTTGCTGATGCTATCGTCTTGTGTGGTGACGAGATAGTTCGCGTGGATGAAGTGCCTTGCTGACTGGAGGAAGAATGCGAAGGCCAGGATGAAGCAGGCCAAGAGGCTCATGTACTTGATGGCCGTGGTCGATGGGTCCAAGTCCCCAAGCCCCCCAATTAGCCGGAACATGCTGCCGATGGTGGAGTTCGCGATCCATGCCCCGAGTAGAGAGCTGAGAGTGAGGGAGACCGAGGCTAGGAAGGTTGCAGCTGTCACGCTCGATGAGATCACGTTCGTGGCGAAAGTTCTCTTGTCGAGTGTCAACTGCTCCCACATTCAGAGATCACTTGTCAGTTCGTCACCATCTTACAAAAGGGCAAAAGAATGACAACTATCTTACAAAAGGAAAATTTTGAGAATCTAAGCAAAGATGCAAGAAGAGAGATGAGGGATTGAGAGCAACCATGAGATCTCAAACTACCTTAATGATTCCTTCAACCCAGGCTCTCTTGTCCACATTCTCAACGCCCATGACTGTTGTTTCGGGGGAGTGCCGGTATTTATAAAGAAAGTACAGGTGATAAGTGAACATGATCACCAGCCCGCTCGGAACCAAAAGCAGATCCAGATCTTTCTTGGGGAACATCATGCTTTCCTCCCCCTCTGTTTCTGAAGTTCCCACAAGTGCAGAATAGAATGATTTGTCTTGTTGGGTTTTTCCAACCTTAAGGAACTAATTGATACTGGAGTGAGCAAATGCTTGGAATATACTCAAAGGATCATTGACTTCGGCTAATGGGACTGAAACTACTTCACATGTCTCCAAAGATAATGCTAGGGACGTGTAATTAGTATCCACACGGCCTAGCATGCAGGCCCATAGTGCAATTAACAATTTTGCAGTCGCATATCAGCAGTCAGTCAGCCATATCCCACGGAATGCAGAACCCAAAAAAAAAAATGCTAAAACCTTGCGACCGAGGCGATGGCAGATCATTCATAATCTCGTCTGGCAATGTAAAGTGAGGGCAAGTAATCTAGCAGTCTGGCACTGGAGTCATCTCATGATTATCGGTCCAATCGCTACTTTTGAAATCAATGGCTCGTGACTTCTGCTCTGGCTCAACAACCCTTAAACTATAATGGTACTAAAGGCCGAATGACCTTGCCTATTACAACTTTCATGGGGTTGATTTTGCATGCTAACCCATGTAATGCAGATTAACTGGGCAATGGAAGGCAACAAGTAGTTTTCAATCTTCTATCTCTTCTATCTTCAGGCAACTCTAGAGATCAAATCACAGACAAAGAGAGAGAGAGAGAAAGAAACATTGATTCAGGCTTCGAAGTACTCCTAATTCCAAAGAAACGACATACATTGTAATTTTTCCAGCTAAACCCAACACTTCAAACGCGATTTCACACCGATATCTACCACAAAAAACACAGCTTCATCAATCGTTGCTAACTCAAAACACATTTACATGAAGGACAAGAATCAAGCCCTCTCGCCTCTGATCCTCCTCGCGAGCTGGATGTCCTTGGGCATGATGGTGACCCGCTTCGCGTGGATCGCGCACAGGTTGGTGTCCTCGAAGAGCCCCACCAGGTACGCCTCCGCCGCCTCCTGCAGCGCCGCGACGGCGCTGCTCTGGAACCGGAGGTCCGTCTTGAAGTCCTGCGCGATCTCGCGGACCAGCCTCTGGAACGGCAGCTTCCGGATCAGCAGTTCTGTGCTCTTCTGGTACTTCCTTATCTCCCGGAGAGCCACCGTGCCGGGACGAAAACGGTGGGGCTTCTTCACTCCGCCGGTCGCCGGGGCGGACTTGCGCGCCGCCTTGGTGGCCAGCTGCTTCCTCGGGGCCTTGCCGCCGGTGGACTTGCGTGCCGTTTGCTTCGTACGCGCCATTGAAGACGAAGAGGAAGATGAAAATGATTTTAGGGTTTTTGTTCTTGTTGCTGAGAGATTTGGAGGTTGAAGATGGCGGTGGGTAGCGAAGGAAGCGAGGGGATTTAAATGGGGGGATTCTGGAGTTCTCGCGGTAAACAAGGGAAGATACCGACCGTTGGAATCCGCTTTGTTTGGACGGTTCAGATTGTTCTTGGTGAGGATCGGTGACGTGGCCACAGAGGTTGCGCTGGCACTTGTCGCGTGGGGTTGATCGTGAGCGTCTATAAGAAAGGGCAGGGACAAGCGAGATCGACGGACGAGGTTCGCTTTGGCATTAGCACCCGGATCGCGGATGAAAGTGCACATACTTAAAGAGGTAAAATATTTTTTCAAAAAAGCTTTTTCTAGGCATGAATTTATTACACGAAAAACACAAAAAATATCCCAAAACTTATCCCGCGGAAAAAAAGAAGAAAAAGAGGAAATACCCTTATTTTCAAATCTACAAGTTACATAACTCATTTATGTAAATTTATCCATTTATACGTGATTATCACTTTTTAAAACACCCTCACCATTTTCCCACAGCCTATCCGTAATGTCCGTTGCGTCTTTCTCCTCATCTAATCTTTTCGTTTCCCCGGAGCTTGAGCTCGAGCTCGGACCGGATCCGACGTCTTTGTGGCCATGGACGCCCCATATGGGCCCATCGACATGGCCATTGGAGCTCAAGCTTCCTATCATTGTTTAGGAGATTAAGATGATAAATGGTCTTCGTGAATTATTCTACAACTTCGTCGTGAATTCGTTAAGCTAAAACAATTTGTACAATATTAACTTTCGGAAGCCGTGATATTTAAGCACGTGGCTTTGTGAAAGGTTTAGGAATCGATGAAAATGCTTTGGAGGTTTAGGAATATTACAAGCTCTAAAAGAACTTAAAATTTATCGGTTTTTGTAGTATCCAAATACTTTGTAATCGAGAAAAACCAATTGATGAGATAATTTTACTAAGCTCTATATGCATAAATGATTATATGGTGTTATCGAGTAGTTGATGATGAAAAAGTGTCGGATATAGTGTTTATTGGCCAGGTGGATATAACACGAAAGCATATTAGATAATCAGCAAAATTAAAAATTCACAAGTGTTAAGATTACTCAGGCATTATAAAAGCCTTACTAATGATATTGTTCTTTTCCCTTCCAATCTTGTCCACCAAAGCAAAGTTCCAACTCAGTCTTCATCGGAGCTCTAAATTTTGTTAGATTATGTGCTGTTTTTAGTCTCACCTACAAAGCATCTTAAAGGTGATTAAGCGATTAAGGCTTAAGCCTGTCACTTTGGTGAGTGAAAACTCTGGGGACTAAGCCAGATCGATCTACTATTAAATGAATCTTAAGAATGACATGTTGAGCTATTGTGATCTATTGGTTTCAATTGAAAAGTTTTCCACATTCTTAGAATATTTCGATTGATTAAATTTTAATTAGCGGATTATCAAGTTAATTACTAAAGGAAATTAAACCGGGACACAATTAATAGTTAGCCCAAATTGCACTAAATTGAATAATTAATTTAAAAGTGGGGCTGTTTTAGTGATTTTTATAACTTGTGGCATGTCCATATTGTGAATAACTTATTCATCCGTTTTACCATAACAAATGAATGGTGTTTGGCATTTAATGCTCTGTAGCAGCTGATGATCATTTTATGAATAAAGTTTGTGGGTTTGCAAATGATAATAAACGGTTATTTGGTTCTATTATTGATCCAAGGAACAACAAAATAGTATTGTCATAACATTTGTTCTTATGTTATAATGATTATGTTAGTGATGCCATGTGATGACGACCGTTGTCAAGGTCTATTCACCAGAAAATGAACTCCCTCGTACGAACAAAGACGTACCAAAGACGTGTTCGTAGTTCTGTCCCCCCATGAGTTAACGGTGACGATATCTCGTTAGTTTATATGAATCTCGGCCAATGCCGAGTAAGGAATAGATATTCACTTGTGTATACGAGTGAGCTATTATGTGGTATTTCTTTTTGGTCGATACTATATGGTATTTTCTTTTTTTGGTTGGAGATACTATATGGTATTGGCGCATCATTTATGTGCATTTGAGTGGTTAATTGAGTATTCGATTGTGGCTTCCATTTTTACTCGTTGCATACATAAGTATGGTCATTTATTGATAATGCACGACTTACATCTTAAACGAACTTAAATAATAAGTTTGGGAAGTGTAAGTCGATACTGTTGAGAGTAAGTTGACCTTCTTATTACTGAAATGTGTAGGTGATAAGGAAATTTTGACTTGGATGATTAACATTTGAAGCCGCTTTCGTGAATATGATGCGATGAAGTATGTAAATTCTCGACACGCTAGTGAATCGATGGAGAAAAAGAAAGTATAAGGGCCTGCATGGTAACCATTCTTATTTTCGGATTCGATTCCGGGAACAAAAAAGGATGAGAATCGCGTTTGGTAACGCAAATAAACTTGATTCCGATTTTGGTTCCGGAATCGGTTTTAAAGCAAAAAAAAGTTGGTTCTTAAAAAAGAACCACTTTTGCAAAACTCATTCTCGTGGGATAAAACACAACGGAACTCCTTTCTCTTCGTACGAAACTCTCGTCCGTCGCGGCTCTCACTCACTCCTGTCGCGACCCGCCTTTAGCCTCCCACGAGGATCCGACGGGTTTAGAGATATTGCCATGGGTCAATGGCATAGACTCTCCCAAGTCCTACCCGGCATGACATTGGATTTCTTTTCACCGATTAGCAAACTAAAATGCTATTAAGAGTCGCCACTAGCCTTATTGGGGTCGACTAGAAACCAATCGAGACACGGGAGTGTTATCTCGATTCCTACGCAACCAGAGTTTCTAAGTTCGGGGGACTTGTTTACGCTAACTAGATAATTAGCGCCCTTTCGGTACCTAAACCAGTTGATATTCCTTAAGGTGACCATACATTCCGCATACCATCTTAAGCTTATCGGGTATCTAACCAAATGCTAAATGATCATGCATAATGTTTTTCTCATCATTTCGTGCAATTACCTATTTATCCTTAACCTAGCGATAGGACAAGTGATTAATAGGCAATTTTTCAAAAGACAGTATGGTAAACACTTAATCGAGTAAATATGCCAAATGAAAGACTGGAATAAGCACATGCGGACCAAATCTATGATGGCGATATTTAAATAAGCAATTTTGACGAAGTAGTATCGGAATTGGACATCGACTTCAATCAACACCGTAGTCTTAAAAATTCACATTACGGGTAAAGGTCATGAAGATTGTTTTCTAATTTTCTGAAAATTTTCTGATTCTTTTTGAATTTTTTTCGGATTTTATTATTATTTTATTATTAATTTATTATTATAATTATTTTAATAATAATAAATTTTTTAAAAATTTATTTAAAAGGGACCGGGTCCGGGTCGGGTTCTCGGACTGGGCTTGGATCAGGCCGTCGGACCTAATCGGGCCCAGGAAAGAGGACCTGAATCGGCGCCCAGTCAGACAACACGGGCTCAGGCCCACTTTTCCTTTTGTTTTCCGAATTGGGTCTAATTGCAACAAAACAAACCAGGCCCACTTTTCCCTTCTTTTCTTTTTTTTCTTCCACGCCAGCCCAATCTCCCCTTCTTTATTCTCGCTAGCCCACCCAAAAAGCCCAAAACAGCCAACAAAATAAAAACGTGGAATGGCCTTGTCGCTACTATTCATCATCTTCTTCATGCAACGTCTTCTTTTCAACGGGACCGAGAGCAAATGCCGACGCCGCTGGTCTAGGCGTGGGCATCGACGCCGGTTTCGTCGGTCGCCAGAGCTTCCGTGTCGGGCCCGGCCTTCCTCCTCTACTCTACTAAAAAATGTCGCCGCGTCGAGCCGCTAATGTTCGGAACCCGTGTCTCCGAGCTCGCGTCGCCGCTTTGTATCGCCTAGGTTCGTTCGCCGCACCTCCGCCTATTGACGCCCTTAAACCTTTCGTCACCTTCGGACACCGACGACAACGACCATGACTTGCTCGCTTGGACTCGCTCACCGAAAATGCCGCGAAACGAACTACGCCGAGATCTACCTTCAACGCCATTGGTTCAGGTCTACTCACGTGATATCGCTGGTTTGCATCGCATCACCGCTACCATCGGGACTTGTTTCCGATAACCACACCGCCGCGGTGCCTACACCAAGGCGGTTATCCACGAGCCGCACCAACAAGGACGCTACTCACCACGTGCTCATATGCAATGCTACACTCTTGGCACCACCAGGCTTCACTCACTTCGGCGCCGCACCTCCCGGGCCGGTTCCGCACCTCCTAGGCCGGGTTCGCCAACACCAACGCCAAGCCACGTCCCAATAGACCCTCAACCGTCCGAAAAAAAACGACGACCCCCGGGCGTCTGGACTCGACCAACGACTACCAACGAGACTCGACGCAGGCTCAAACTTTCACCAACTCCCTCGCCTCGCAAGATGAAGCCTCACCGAACAATTAACCACTCAAAAAAAAAGACCACCCACAATTGAATACTAAAACAAAAATAATACCAAGACTAACGGGCATGCACGAGTAATGAACAAAGAAAATGGGTGTTGGGTCTAAAGCGAACCAATAGCTCCACAAAGAGGATCCATATTGGCCAAGACAACAAAGAAACTCGGGGCTCGCCGGTCCGAGAATTCTAAGCACTTGGCCCGGCGAGTTCCGAGGTTGAACCGGGGAACCAAACTCGACGAAGGAGACCAACCTTTCCGGATGAAGTCGTTGGCGAGCTCTCCGCAAACCAACTTGGCGGAAGGGTCTTTCTTCTTCTACCACTCAGCCTAGACCTCTTCTCCTCCCTTTTCTTTCTCGACCGAGCCCTCTTGTTTCCTCTTTGTTTTTTTTCTCCTCCCCCCTTTGAACCGAACCTATAGCCCGCCACTCCCACCTCGCTTATATTCTCATCTTTGCCTCCTTCCCCAAGCTTCTTCATGTGGCTGAAAATCAACCTCATTTGATGGGGACGTGGGTTCTTGAGAGACCATGTGAAGTCTTTGGAGTGAACTGGTGAGTGACGTGAGTTGAGATATTACGAGAGAGTTGGTAGTGAAATGAGGAGAATGACACGTAAAAAAATAAAACCGATGGGTCACGGAGAAAGGACATTCGCATGGGTCCATCGGGAAAATGTGGGCTAACAAAAACGAATAAAAACAATGGGCTGAAGAAACGTGTTCCAATGGACAAAGAGAAGAAAAATGGGCTGAGAAAGAGAATTGCCCAATTGGGCCGCACGTGGCCGGGCCGAAGACGTCCGAGGGGGCTTGAGTTGAGCTAGCCCTATCAGAATTTTTTTTTTGTTGAAATTTTTATTTAAACATGTACATATATATTTGTTTTCTTTTCTATTTTGGCAATAAAAAATAAGAAACTACATATATGTATATATAAAACACATAAAAAATGCATAATTGATCAATTAGACAATATTCTAACGGAAAAAGTAAAAATAAAATAAAATAAAATATGGGGTCGGCAAAATTAGGTGTCAACAATTGCCCCTCTTGGAATGGGAGCTCAAAGAGATTCCATTTCAAGACGAAAGGACCCCTAATTTTGTCAAAAAGATAACCCGACAAAGGCTTGAGAAAATCGCCAAAGCAACTATCAAGGCCAAAGTTGAGGAGACCGGCTCAAAGAACTTGCTCCGGGGCTCCACGCCTCTTAGTACTGCGCATGCAAGGTTAACTAAAACAAACACACCTCTAGGACGACCGTATAAATGACACGGGTTTGGCCATCGGAGGAACGTGACACGATTCACAATCTCGGACCAAATGAAAAGGCGATTTTGAAAAAGTCTCGGTTCACGGTCTTTGACCCATGAAAGGGCTGTGGAAAAGTCACAATTCACGGTCTTAAACTAATGAAAAGGTTATGGAAAAGTCACAATTCACGATCTTTGATCCATGAAAAGGCTATGGAAAAGTCACGGTTCATGGTCTTTGACCCATGAAAAGGCTATAGAAAAGTCACATTTCACGGTCTTTGACCCATGAAAAGGCTATGAAAAAGTCACAATTCACGATCTTTGATCCATGAAAAGGCTATTGAAGAGTCACGATTCACGGTCCTTGACCCATGAAAAGGCTATGAAAAAGTCACGATTCACGATTTTTGACCCATGAAAAGGCTATTGAAGAGTCACGATTTGACAGAAAGGCTCACGGTCTTTGACCCATGAAAAGGCTATTGAAAAAGTCACGGTTCACGGTCTTAGACCCATGAAAAGGTTATGGAAAAGTCACAATTCACGATCTTTGATCTATGAAAAGGCTATGGAAAAGTCACAGTTCATGGTCTTTGACCCATGAAAGGCTATAGAAAAGTCACATTTCACGGTCTTTGACCCATGAAAAGGCTATGAAAAAGTCACAATTCACGATCTTTGATCCATGAAAAGGCTATTGAAGAGTCACAGTTCACGGTCCTTGACCCATGAAAAGGCTATTGAAAAGTCACAATTCACGGTCTTTGACCCATGAAAAGGCTATTGAAAAGTCACAATTCACGATCTTTGATCCATGAAAAGGCCATGAAAAAGTCTCGGTTCACGATCTTTGACCCGTGAAAAGGTTATTGAAAAGTCACAATTCACGGTCTTTGATCGATGAAAAGGCTATGAAAAAGTCTCAGCTCTACTTGGCATTGTATCCGCTTATCGAGCGAGGAAACCTGTTTATGGACTGGGCCTCGGGAAGCTAAAGTTCACCTTACATTTCAGCCTCCGGAGTACATTCTATGGGTTACATGGAACGAGTTCTCGACCTCGGGCGCTTGCATGTCGATCGGAACTTACCGAATGAAGTGAAAATATTGTCAATGAACTCGCCACCGCGACTTAAACTCACGTGACTTGGTTCTTGACAAGCACTTGGCGTCATATCTTTTAAATTTGTGAGGCTCGCTGCACGAGGAAGCTCATTGTGGAACCGGTTTAGGGGCGCGAAAGCTCTCCTTACCTGTCCAAATAAAGTCAGCTCAAACCAATAATAACGCTAATAAACATCTATTATATGTCCCTTCACAACTGGAATTTGTCGCAGATGATCGAGCCACTCACTCATGGAACAAAATCGAACAGATGGGGAAGTAGCATTAAATGCATGGGCGATAAAGTTAAATTTACTCACCTGGGGAGGCTACTTGGTGTGACGTGATATTGAAAACTTCTCACTCGGTTAGATGACATCGTCGACCATTAGATTCCATGGGGAGAATCAATTGACAGGGGTATTGTACCTCCCAAAAATGATTTTTTGATGAACAATTTAGTTCACGAAAGACATTTTTTTTTTTTGAAAAATATTTATTGAGCATGCCAAGCTAAGATCCTTAGTCCGAAAGGGCTTCTCGTAACTCTCGCCGGGAATATTTGTTGATCTCAATCGCTCACTTGGGGATTTTGGGATAAAATTTCTCGATACCTCGCACTCTCTTTGTGTCTAAGGTTTCGGATATATTCGCAATGCATACATTCTTGATCAATCCGAAAGGTCTTTGAGGGACCGTAATGTTGGCATGGTCACGGGCTTACACAAAGGACTTCTCCTCGCTTTGAGGCCACACTTGGGTGCAACATTTGAAGTTATTATCTTTCTTTGGGTTTAAAAGTCAAGAACCTGGAAGATAAGACAAGAAATGATTGGCTCCACTCCTTCGAGCAATAGCTACTTTGTAAAGTCTTCATGTCAACTCGAAATATCCCAATCGGAAGAGTCTCCGACGGGTTGTAATGTCGGTTTGGGAAGGCTTATAAGGCTCGATTTTTTTTTTTTTTTAAATGGGGGTTTATGAGTTGGTGACCACCTTGGTGTCTTTGACAATCTCGCTCCGTTTGGGGAAATCATCCGACTCTAGTGATCACAATCTGCTCGAGAGTCCAATGAGCTGCCTATTTGTCTTGGCAAGAAAAGAGTTTTTCTCTATTTTCAGCATTTGTTTCTTTCGAGGTAAGCTCAATGCTTTTCTCGCATTTGGTTTTTTTTTCTCTATGGGCTTTGGCCTTGCTTTTACTAGGCACTTTGCTTTTTTAGCCCTTTGTTTTTCATTTTTTTTTGCCACTTTCCCGAACTCTTTGGACTCTCGAGACATTTTACATCGACACCGCTTTCTACGGTAAATCACACATCTTGCCCCATTGTGGGGAGATGATCACCAATCGGGTTTTGAAATGAATGGTTTTGGCGCTCAACTTGGCTAGCAAAGGGTATTCGTGTTTAGGTAGAGAAAGAAATGCTCTTCTTCATCTAGGGATATTTCGAGCTTCCATGAAAATTCACCCGAAATTACCACACAAAGGTTAATGCAAGTGAAGACAATTAAATCTTTCTTACCTTTTTCTCTGCTGATTTTCAACTGTAATCTCCTCGTATCCGCCTCGATGTAGGGTGGTTCTTGACAGGGGTATTTTGAATGTTCTCCTTACTCGGGCTCAATAAGGCTAGCAAGGGATGTATTGTGTGTATGGGAAAAGAAAGAATGCCTTTTGTCACTTCAACCCTTGTACACGTTGCGAATGGATCTTTTGTCCTAAGACACGAATCTTGCTCTCACTTCACTCAACTCTCGAGTGTATTAGGGACGTGTTTAGATAGGGTTCATCCTTCACCTTAAACACCTCCACTTGGCATACTCAATACCTCTGTTCCACGAGCAAAAATCATTCGACCAAATGAACTTGTAGGAGACTTCAATGCAAGATGCATATATGCATGAATAGATGCACCAGTTCAATGAACATGGATGCTTTTTAGAATGAGTTGAAGCATGAACTCCAATTGTACTAGGGATGAGAGGTTTTTTTTTTTTTAATGCTTAATGGATCGTACATTTGTTATGACCCAACTAGGGACGAAACATTTGACCAATCACACGCTCTACGAAGTTCCGGGAAATGGGTACTTACCTGGGCGGCTGACCACCGACCTTTTATGTCTAATCTTCCGAGGATTCATGCTAGCGGAGCATCCCGAGATTTTGCAAATTATTACACTTGATTAGTTATCCAGAAAGCCCGATGCATCACAAATGGTGACACGACTTTCGTAGACCCGCTCTTTGGGCAAAATGATATGACTCGACAAAAATTTTATTGTTGGAACTCTAGCGCCTTAACGCCTCGTTTAGTTTTCCATCGATCGAAATCTTCTCCTTTTACACAAAAAACGAGGTGGGTGCAAAAAGTTTTGTATCATTACAAGAAATGAAATGAATGCAAATTTTTTTTTATATACATTTTTTTATTTTTATTTACAAGGGAGCCCCCCATTTTTACAATGGGGCTCACTGGAGTGCCATTCCCGGGGTTCGAACCCCGGTCGCGTTCGGACCACCTTCATCCCCCAACCACTCCAGCTACGACGCTGTTGGCGTCATGTAGGGGTTTCGCTTTTATTTAAGCAATCCCACCGTGGCGGGGCACGACTTTCCATGCCACTTCGGGCGTCGGTCATTTGCAAGTTTCCTTTACCTAAGGCGTTCGAGATTGATTTAATTCGTCACTTGGCTTAGGTTTGTCGAATATCACACCTAATCGCAATACAAATATGATACATATATGCGTATGATATGCATGATCCTAACAGATTAGGGTAACTCGGATCTATACAGGAAACGGCCGTTAGAGCCTCCGATTTTATTCATGGGAAATACTTCTTCACCATATCGGCATTTACGGGATTCGACCGGACCGGCCGTCCATCTCGCTTAAAATCAACGCACCACCAGGGAGGACTTTCTTGATCACATATGGCCCTTCATAGTTTGGTGTGAAGTTGCCTCCAGGATGTGGCAAAAATGCCAATCTCTTCTTCAAGACCAAGTCTCCGACCTCGAAACGCCGGGGTTGAACTTTACGGTTGAACGACTTAGCCACACGCTTCGATAACACCGACCGTGACGGATGGCCCGTAGTCTTTTCTTGTCGATCATATTCAACTGTTCATATCTCTGCTTGAATCCACTCGCTTTCGATAGCTTCAATTGTGACAGAATCCTCAATGATGGAATCTCTGTTTACTGGGTAGCACCGCTTCCATACCATATACCAACGAGAAAGGAGTTGCCCGGTTGAAGTACGGATCAATGTCCGGTATGCCATCAATGCATAGGGGAGTCTCTCATGCCAATCACGATAATTCTCTCGCTATCTTTGATAGGATCTTCTTGATATTCTTTTTTGCCGCTTCTACTTGCACCGTTCATCTCAGGGCGGTAAGGTGAAGAATTCAAGTGCCGAACGCGAAACTCACCAAGAACCTCATCAACGATCTTGTTGTTGAGGTTTGAGCCATTATCGCTGATTATAGCCTCCGGTGCCCCATATCCGGCAAAAATGTCTCGACGCAAAAACCTAGCTACATTTTTGGCCGTGACATTGGCGTATGAACCGGCCTCGATCCATTTTGAAAAATAGTCAATAGTCACGAGTATAAAACGATGTCCGTTCGAAGCTTTGGGATTTATTGGTCCTATGACGTCGATGCCCCACATTGAGAAAGGCCACGCCGTACATCCGGTGCAATTCATTGGGAGGAGCAGCAATTCTATCTCCATGGACACGACACCGATGGCAGGAACGAACATGTTGAATACAATCGGCTTCCAGGGGTGAGCCAATAATATCCCAACCTCATGATTTTTTTACTCAAGAGATGGCCATTCATATGGGGGCCACATTCACCTTCATGGATCTCACTCATCAACTGGTTTGGCTTCTTTGGCATCGACGCACCTCGGGAGGACGGAATCATATGACCTCTTGTACAACGTATCGCCGCCGAGGAAGAACTTTGAAGACAGGTTTCATCAGGATACTTCCTGTCGGCCGCTTCACTCCCTTCAGAAACTCTCTATTCTCAGATATAGACCTTAATGTCATGGTACCATGGCTTTCCATCACCTACTCCTCTACTAGCATGGAGTAGGCTGAACGTTTCAAAATTTCGATTCTCAACGGCTCGATATCCGAACCCGCAGCCACCCGAAACATTGAGGATAGGGTGGCCAACGCGTCCGCAAATTGGTTCCGCGCTCTAGGGAGGTACTCGAACGCTATCTCATCGAACTCTTCAATTATGTCCTCAAGAAACTCATGGTTTGGGATCGCCTTCGAGTCACGAGTTTTCCATTTGCCTTCTGTCCGAAGGATGATGAGGGCGTAATCGCCATAAACTTGTAGTCTCCGGATATCCATCTCCACTGCAGCCTGAAGCCCGAGAATGCAAGCCTCGTATTCAAGCAATGTTGTTGGTGCACGGAAATAATGACTTAGCGGCTACCGGATAGTGCTGGCCATCCGGGGAAATAAGGACTGCTCCCGTACCCGATCCCGATAAGTTCACAGCTCCATCGAAGTACATGACCCACTTTTCGTAGTCACTAGTAAAACACGATCATCAAGAGGGTCCATCTCGTCCTCCGCCTGCGATCCCGCAGCATTTTCTGCTAACATGTCTCGCTGTGGCTCGACCTTTCACCGACTTTTGCGTCATAGTCCGCACATCAAATTCGGAAATAAGAATTTGCCATTTGGCCAACTTGCCAACCAACGCCGGCTTCTCCAAAAGGTACTTGATGGGATCACATTCGGTGGTCAACATGACCTGATGGTGAAGGATATACTGTCGCAATCGTGCAACACCCAAACCCGAGCTACGCAAGTCTTCTCAACCTCCGAGTAGTTGGCTTCGAATCCGAGAATTTCTTGCCGAGATAGTAAATCGCGCATTCTTTCCCATCTCGATGGTCTCTTCGCACCAATACAGCTCCCAAGGACTCCTTGTGGATGGTCGATAAAGGATCGAGGCACCCGGAACGGGTGGAACCGGGACGGGGAATGGGTTAAGTAATGTTGAATCTTCGAAAAGCGATTTGACATTCGATATCCCACACAATTTTCGCATTTTTCTTGAGAAGCTTGAAAAATGGCTTAGCGGTCTCTCGACAATTGGGATATGAACCTTGCCACATAATTCAATTTCCCTAGCAAACTGCGAACCTCTTTTACCGAAGACGGAGATCGCAGCTCACATATGGCTTTCACCTTGGACGGATCAATCTCAATGCCTCTGCTCACGACCATGAAGCCCAATAATTTCCCGGACTTTGCCCCAAATACGCACATTGCGGGATTGAGACGTAATCGGTATTTTCGTAAACGCTCGAAGAGCTTGCGGAGAATCGCAACATGGTCCTCGCCTGGGTCTTGACTTTGCGATCATGTCGTCGACGTATACTTCTATTTCATTGTGTATCATATCATGAAACAAGGCCACCATAGCTCTTTGATAAGTTGCACCCGCATTTTTCAGCCGAAAGGCATGACCCTATAGCAAAAGGTTCCCCATGGGGTTATAAAGGAAGTTTTGCTTATGTCTTCTTCTTTCATCCGAATATGGTTATAGCCAGGAAAAACCATCCATGAAAGAAAACAGCTCGAACCCAGTATGCACGTCAACTAACACGTCAATATGCGGGAGCGGGAAGTCATCTTTTGGGCTGGCCTTATTCAAATCACGGTAGTCAACACACACCCCGACTCTCCCATCTTTTTTCATCACCGGGACGATATTCGCTATCCAATCCGGGTAGTGAGCGACTTGAATAAAGTCAACTTTCGGGAGTTTCATTACTTCCTCCTCAATCTTCTTAGATAACTCAGGCTTTGTCCTTCTCAACCGCTGTTTCTTCGGCGGTATATCCGGGTTAGTCGGTAGAGCATGTTGCACGATATCCGGATCTAATCCTGGCATGTCGGTGTACGACCGTGCGAACACGTCCCGAAATTCTCGAAGAAGGCCGATCAATCTAGCGGCCTCTGCTCCCCGTAACCCCGCACCAATTTGGACCTCTCGATATTGTCTTGAGTACCCAAATTTTCTGTCACAATCGGTTCAATTTGTCCAACGGCTTCGATTCCTCATTACGACTCCAATGGAGCTCAATCCCTTTTAGATCATCACTATCGCCGCCTGAGTCCGAAGAATCGTCGCCCGACGGGTCCGAGTCACATATGTTCTTATCATGAATGTACGAATGCTATGCCCGAGATACGAAGCAAAAAGGTTAGTTTACTTCACCGACAAACAAACAAAGTGTAGAAAGGTGTGTTTTTTTTTCAAAATAATTTTGTAACAACACATTTTTTTTAAAATGAGTGAGCCCCAAGAAATACCCTCACATCATCGTAGTCAACTAAAAAAATGTCGCCGCGTCGGGCCGCTAATGTTCGGAACCCGTGTCTCCGAGCTCGCGTCGCCGCCGTATCGCCTAGGTTCGTTCGCTGCACCTCCGCCTATTGACGCCCTTAAACCTTTCGTCACCTTCGTACACCGACGACAGCGACCATGACTTGCTCGCTTGGACTCGCTCACCGAAAATGCCGCGAAACGAACTACGCCGAGATCTACCTTCAACGCCATTGGTTCGGGTCTACTCACGTGATATCGCTGGTTTGCATCGCATCACCGCTACCATCGGGACTTGTTTCCGATAACCACACCGCCGCCGGTGCCTACACCAAGGCGGTTATCCACGAGCTGCACCAACAGTGACGCTACTCACCACGTGCTCATATGCAATGCTACACTCTTGGCACCACCAGGCTTCACTTACTTCGGCGCCGCACCTCCCGGGCCGGTTCCGCACCTCCTAGGCCGGTTCGCCAACACCAACGCCAAGCCACGTCCCAATAGATCCTCAACCGTCCGAAAAAAACCGACGACCCCCAGGCGTCGGACTCGACCAACGACTACCAACGAGACTCGACGCAGGCTCAAACTTTCACCAACTCCCTCGCCTCGCAAGATGAAGCCTCACCGAACAATTAACCACTCAAAAAAAAAGACCACCCACAGTTGAATACTAAAACAAAAATAATACCAAGACTAACGGGCATGCACGAGTAATGAACAAAGAAAATGGGTGTTGGGTCTAAAGCGAACCAATAGCTCCACAAAAGGATCCATATTGGCCAAGACAACAAAGAAACTCGGGGCTCGCCGGTCCGAGAATTCTAAGCACTCGGCCCGGCGAGTTCCGAGGTTGAACCGGGGAACCAAACTCGACGAAGGAGACCAACCTTTCCGGACGAAGTCGTTGGCGAGCTCCCGCAAACCAACTTGGCGGAAGGGTCTTTCTTCTTCTACCACTCAGCCTAGACCTCTTCTCCTCCCTTTTCTTTCTCCGACCGAGCCATCTTGTTTCCTCTTTGTTTTTTTTTTTCCTCCCGCCCTTTGAACCGAACCTATAGCCTGCCACTCCCACCCGCTTATATTCTCATCTTTGCCTCCTTCCCCAAGCTTCTTCATGTGGCTGAAAATCAACCTCATTTGATGGGGACGTGGGTTCTTGAGAGACCATGTGAAGTCTTTGGAGTGAACTGGTGTGAGTGACGTGAGTTGAGATATTACAGAGAGTTGGTAGTGAAATGAGGAGAATGACACGTAAAAAAATAAAACCGATGGGGCTGCGGAGAAAGGACATTCGCATGGGTCCATCAGGGGAAAATGTGGGCTAACAAAAACGAATAAAAACAATGGGCTGAAGAAACGTGTTCCAATGGACAAAGAGAAGAAAAATGGGCTGAGAAAGAGAATTGCCCAATTGGGCCGCACGTGGCCGGGCCGAAGACGTCCGAGGGGCTTGAGTTGAGCTAGCCCTATCGAATTTTTTTGTTGTTGAAATTTTTATTTAAACATGTACATATATATTTGTTTTCTTTTCTATTTTGGCAATAAAAAATAAGAAACTACATATTTGTATATATAAAACACATAAAAAATGCATAATTGATCAATTAGACAATATTCTAACGGAAAAAGTAAAAATAAAATAAAATAAAATATGGGGTCGGCAAAATTAGGTGTCAACACTCCCGCATCCGCCGCTCCTCGCTCGACCGCCGCCGTCCGCCTCTTCGTAGCACGATTCCGATGAGTTTTGCACGACCACGTTTTCTCTTCGTCTCCTTGCCGAGCCCGATTAGGGTGGCCCTTGCCGATCTGGATGAGGGCTACCCTAATCGGGCTCGGCCGAGCGTTGCCCTCGTGTTGTGTTGTTTTCATTTTTGTTTTCGTGCTTGTATTTGGCTTCGTTCGTGCGCTTTCCTCGTGCTCATCCACATCTGTTCATTCTTTTTGTTCCTTGTTGGGAGTTTGATTTTGCAATTTTGCTCGATTTCACCAGTTTTGGTGGTCTTGTGCTGGAATTTTGCGAAAGGTTTTCTTTTGGAGGTCAACTAGATGTTAAGATGAATAGTATGATTGATTCTTCTTTCAATGACTACTTGGGTAAGATTGGCTTTAAAAATAAACTGGGTGAGATTGATCAACGTAAATTGAAGAAAGAAAACAAATGTAAGAGCTATGACTTCAAACAACTTGTTTGGATGAACAAAGGTTGAATGTTGTTCACGGACCTATACTTCTGCAAGTTATATTTACTTATTTAGCAATTTTAAGTGCTTTGAAATGTTTGTTCTTCTATTATAAAGATGTGTAAACCGATATATTGGCCCTCCACAAGCTTTTGTTATTTTTTCCCAATGTTGTACTCAGGGTGACTACTTCACCAACAAATGTCTACCTGGGTGAGATTGATCCAAATTTGAAAAGGACTCAATTTCCAACAATCCTTCTTTTTTTATTTGCGGAATATACTAGGTGAGATTGGCTTCGCATGGATATAGCGCATTGGGATGTTTATGATTTAGTCGAGACATTGGAGTATTTTTGGTTTGTGCTTGCGAGATAGATGTTTCGCATGGTTCCGACGATTTTGGGTTGTCTTTGTATTTCAACTAATGAAATTAGAGAGAGGGGGAGAGAGAGAGAGAGAGAGAGAGAGAAGAAACACTTGATGATGCTCGTATTTTGTGTTCAGTCTCGTTTGCTTTGTGGGTTATGTTCGTCTCCCTTTTCGAGAATTTCTTACAAAAGTTAGTTCCGCTACGTGACATCCTTTTTGCAACGAGTGTAATATGTTTTTTTCTTTAATTTGTAAATGCCGAATACATGTGTGGATGGATACAAACCCAAAGTCTGAATCTCTACACCTTTTTCTTAAAAGAATTGTTCTAGTATTTATGTGACAATGTTATAACTATGTTATGGTTGCATGTGGTAGCCATAGCATCCGAGAAAGATACAAATAATGCAAATTGGACAGACAATGTGACCAAAATTTTTATAAGTTTGATGGTAGAAGAGGTAAAAAAGGGAAATCGCACCTCTTGTACTTTCAACAAAGTAGGGTGGATGTGACATCCCGAATTCGACCCACTTTCGAGCTATGAATGAATGAAATATCTCATTTATGTATTTCGATCTAATCTCACTCGGAGTTGATCCCTCTCGAGCGACTAACCAAATGGGAATGGCTAGCTAGGAAAATCAAGTACGTGGACCTAAGAACTTGATCCTGGATTGACTCTTTGGCCATGAAAATCGTCGAGGGAATATTCTGACCAATATAGGCCGATCCTAGAATGATTAAGGAACGATTTGGATAATACCCTACGCTTGGATCACGGGTGATTCCGTTTGACCTCGTACGGGTTCCGAACGTCCCTAAATTATTTTCTAACAATCGTGCCCATCGGGACTAGTGATTGACCCTCGCAATTGAATGACAACCAAAGTTGCCATGGCTCGAGAAATTCTTAAACGTGATATAAATCACGGGTCGATACGCGTAACTCCTAAAAGCCGCCCGTTAGTTTGAGATTCGCTGAAATTTCAATTAATCGAGATTGATCGCGAATTAACTTCGAAATTAGATGTCGGACCTTCAGGGGTTCCAATAATAATATTTTGGACGTCGCCTCATCCCGAGCATGTATATTTCACAATTCACCCCAAAGTGTTCGAAAAAGTGAAATCTGGACTAGATATGGGAAAGGAGATGAATTATTGGTGGGACCCACAAGTCTTTGTCTCATTATTTCTAAGACCAAGAATTCTAGTCAAACTTTTCATCCCAAAATATCCTAGCCTAGCTTATCTATCCACCATCTTCATCTTCTTCATTTGGACAAAATTTTCTCTCACTTCTCTCTCTCGCCCAAACCCGCAGCTCTATTCCGACAGCCCCACTGTTCCGGCCATAACTTTTTCGTCCGACGTCGATTTGGGGTAAGACCACTTCCATTTGAAAGCTTATTGTCTTAGCTTTCCAGGGACATATTATAAGCTCGATTTGGCCGGGTAGTTTTCCCGTAGGTCCGTTTGAAGGGGCAAAGGTCCAGATGAGGCAAATCTGACCCGGTTTGAGAGAGAGAGTTTCTGCTTCGGTTTCCAACTGATTTTCACCAAAGGATTTGGCTAGAAATCAAGTAAGTTGGTTCCTAAACCTTGATTAGGTATCTAGGTTGCTAAGGGACTTGAGATTGAGTAGTTTTGGGTGAAAATTTGGTTGTTTTAGCCCATGTTCATGCTTTGGCCGAAAATGAGATGTTGGAGGAGAGAGAAAGGTGTTCTTGCATGAATAGTAAAGTCAAGAGAGAGAGTGTGTGTGGTCAAAGTTTGACCATAGTTACTTTTGGCTAATATTTTAACCATGGTTAGGTTATTGATTAACTCTAGTTACTTTTAAACTATGGTTAGGTTATATGTTAACTACGATTACTTTTTATGTGACATTATTTCGTTATGCCACGGTGCATGTTTAGATGTGACTAAATGTTGTTATGCCACGGTATTTAATTAAATGTGGTGTTACTATAGTTTAGTACTATAGTCGTGAATTAATTGTACGTTAGAAATTAATATGGTTTGGCCTGGATCAATTTCCACGTTAGTGTACTTTTTAATTGTACGCTATTAATTTACTGCGCATTAGTATAATATGGTGCTGGCGTGGATTGAATTCCGTGGTAGCATAAATTAATCGGGTGGCCCATGTATTAATTCTCTAACGTGAGTGAATCACGTGGTTCCGATCGAGTGTTTGCCGGTACAATTTAATCGAGTGGTCTCGATTGGGCAATTGAGAAACATTGGAGAGATCGCATGGTCCCGATCTTTTATTGGAGAAAATTCGTGAGACCGGATGATCTCGACCGCTAATCAAGGAATCTAGCAGGATCACGTGGCAAGGATTGATCGATCGGAAGTATTTAAAGGATCGTATGATATCGGACGAGTGATCCGGAAATTATTGTGGTATATGGTCTTAAGTGGAATGAAAGAGAGGAAATGTGGAATTTTTACCCCGAGGCGTTATGACGCGGGTTTGTACTTTATAAGACCATATGTTGCCCGAGGCGTTATGACGCGGGCTCGATGTTGGATTGAGGAATTATAGCCTGAGGCGTTATGACGCGGCTTTACTATTATTATACCCTAAGGCGTTAAACGCGGGTTATGAGTATTATAATATCTTGAGGCGTTAAACGCGGATAGTGACCTGAGGCGTTATTACGCGGGTCGTCTATTCTCGAAAGTATGAAAGTCGTGTTCAATTAAGTCGTCCGAGACCAAAGTGAGTCGTGTTCGACTAATTGTCCGAGACTTAATCCGGCCGTGTTCCTATGTGTCCGAGACCGAGATTTATGGGTCGTATTCAATCAAGTCGTCCGAGGCCAAAGTGAGCCGTATTCGTCCGATTGTCCGAAACCGGGAAAGTATGATGGTCGTATTCAATCAAGTCGGCGAGGCCAAAGTGAGCCGTATTCGTCGATTGTCGAGACCGAGAAAGTGTGAAAGTCGTGTTCAATTAAGTCGTCCGAGACCAAAGTGAGTCGTGTTCGACTAATTGTCCGAGACTTAATCCGATCGTGTTCCTATGTGTCCGAGACCGTGATTTATGGGTCGTATTCCTATGAGTCGAGACCCTAGTATATATATATGTGGAGCCGTGTTCCATAAAGGTCCGAGGCTCAATGTTATGAACTTGTATGAAGTCGTGGAGTACCGTGGAATATTTTTGGAGTAGCGTGGAATTTTATACGATAGCCTGAAGCGTGGAACGCGGGCTTTGGAGCAACATGGAATATTTTTTATTCCAATCCGAGACGTGAAATATCAATATGAGGGTAACGTAGAATATTTGAGAAAGTGTGGGAATTTTCGAACAAGTATGGAATATTCCGGGATTTATTAGTTGAATTATTGAGGTGAAGAAGGATATGTTGAAAAGTTGCTGTTTTTAAAACTTGTCCGGAGGCACTAGAGCCCTAACCTAGGTTAGGGGCTAGCTTCTCGAGATTTTATCTCACCCCGTCGTGGGTTCGTTGTTTTTTCGGACACTCCGCATCAGCAATGAATAATCCGCCCAGGAGATTCGATATTCCCCAAGGTCATGGTACCAAGAGAAGATGGGGAGGTTGTAGAGCGATCGGATGCGGAACGGCCACCCGAGATTGACGAGGATGAGTTGGAGGCGAGAGTCGATATCGCACCGGATAGCGAGGACGAGGCCTAGGGTAGTTGGCCTCTTGAGCTTTTGTAGAGTATTTTCTTTTGGAAGCATAGCGGGCTTCGACCACGTAATCTTTTGTTATAGTTGGTCACATTTACTCCAAGCCCTAGGTTTGAAGGTTGTAATAATTGTGTATATGTACATAAGTTGTTTTACCGTCCCAAGTCATCGTGATGTTAATTAATTTCGTACGGGAATTGTTTCGCTTCCGCAAGTGTTATATCCGTTGGCCTTTGGATCCCGGAGAACCGTACTTATTTGTTGGCCAGGTGGGATGTCGACGGCTCGTAGGGTTCGGGACGCGACATCCCCGTTTAAGTGGTATCGAGCAAGGTCACTCGATCCAATGTGATTGAGACTTGGAGTAATAAGGAGTGATGACTTGAGGACAATTAGATGCTGAGACCCTTAAGATAAGGCATTGATTTCGAATCTTGAGGATTATAGGCTTAAACTTGTATTGTATTCTAATGGTTCTAGTATCGTTTTGTTTTATTGGTAAACTTGGGTGATGATATTATTGAGGTTTATAAGTGAGCAAGCAGGAAATTGAGGAGCCATAAGTATGGATTTTGAGGTTGTACATGTGGATGAGGCTAATAGAGGATTGCTTTTGAGTGAAGGGTCACTTGGATTATATGACTATGATTATGGTTTGTCAATGACTCAACTTGAAGAATATGGTTGAACATAGGCATTTGATCTATGAGATATGACCTCTATTGATGGAATTAGAAATCTTATGTTGTTAAGAATTGATTTGGAGTCGAGTGTGGTATGACAAGTAGTGAGGATAATCATGCAACGCAGTGTTTGTGGCATTAAAACGAAAGTCAATGAATGTGCATGCATGAGCTTATCACTATCGGACCTAATAAACCGTCACTTGGTATGGGACAAGTTGACGGGATACCTATAAACCGTAATGAAACATGGTATGGGACGTGTGGAACGGGGCTTTCTCCGTAGATGTATGACTTGGGACAACCCGCAATGACCGGGTCCGATGAGGGCGGGGAGTGA
The DNA here is from genome assembly GCA_021437795.1 of Rhodamnia rubescens. Classification (NCBI taxonomy): domain Eukaryota; kingdom Viridiplantae; phylum Streptophyta; class Magnoliopsida; order Myrtales; family Myrtaceae; genus Rhodamnia; species Rhodamnia rubescens. The sequence continues at coordinate 829,005 of JAILYA010000037.1, read as the reverse complement.
TCGCCGGGACAGAGAGGTTCGGACAAGGAGCGGCTCCCGACAGGCTTCTAAGATAGCAAGGAGGCGGAATGACCCATGCCATAAATTGAAAGGGAAAGTCTAGGTATCGGTTAAGTCGATCTTGATTAAGAGACGTGTTGCACCGAGTTGATCCTCAAGGTGAAATTTCAAAAATTTGCTTGGCATTTGTGATGGCGCGGGATCGGCATGATTAAAAGCTTCATTTTGGGGTGGATGCCGTTATGTAGTTGGTATCATGTGATTGTTATGGCCAAGGTCTAACCGAGAGATTTGACGGCGAGAGGGGTTCATACCCCGTTGAACCGATATCTTCCGAGAGTGTGATAGCCTATTGTGTTCGTATTAGAGGAACAGGTGCCTTTATACTTAAAATATGAGCGATTGACTCATTGAAGTAATGCCTTGAATGGTTGCTTGATGTTGGCCTAGTTGAGGCTTGCCTAATAATTGGCGGTTAACGAGAAATTGCCACGTTGAGGCGGCTTGATAGGTAGTCACCGGTTAAGGGTGATTTGAAACCCTTGGATAATTGGCAAGTAGTTGAGAGTTGCCTAAGAACCACGGGTGGTTGATTACCCGTGACAGAATAATGAGATGAGCAACTGAAACCGCTAGGACTCGAGTAGATGACTTAAGTCTTTAATTCCCGGAGGGAATTGTAGTGGTTCAAGTGCCATAAGAACCTAATGAGGTCGAACGACTAGAGTAAGGTCACTAGAGGAGCATTTGGCTCGAGTATGCAAGATATGAGAAGATTCCGAACTAAAAGGAATCCCGAGAAATGAGTAAAGATGAAAAACGGAGTACGAAATTGGAAGAGCGTTTTACGAGACCCTAGAGTTGAAAGGGTCAAGAGAACCTTAAGAGGAATTTGAAATTCGATGGGTAAGCGGACTCGAGAAGGAGTTGCCATTGTTTTCCAAAGCAAATAAGACTATTACATGATTGTGTTGCTAGCAAAGTAAATGGTAAAGATCGTAGGAAAGACGATAGAGAATGGAAAAGAAAATCGTTGGAAAGAAAGCTTGTGGAAGGATGCATAAGAATGAGATTGATTAAGTTCGATGGAGAGAGAGTGAATTTGAAACCGCCTTCCTCTGGATTGGGGATTGTGTAAGGAAACCTCGGAGGTTTTGAGTACACGGATGAAAAGAAAGTCACCCTGGCGCTTACTAGCCTTAAGAGGCCGTAGATGATTGGTGAAGGATCACTAAAGGAAGAGTTTTTCCTTGAAGGCATGATATCTGCCTGGATTGTCTTCACCAAGTTGTTCAATAGAAAGTATATTTCTAAAGATACTCGAGAACAAGGATTATCCACCTCTTAATCGCTTTGCAAAGTTCAAGGTGATCTACCAATGCGAGACAGAGTTCTCAAGGTTGTCTAGGTGTACTAAGGGTGGTTAATGACCCTATTAATGAGACGTGAAGTTCCTGCGTGGATTGGAATTCGAAAGCCTTATGGCTAGTTGTTACTCCCGATTCTCAAGAATGGTAATGGGTTGTAATGAATGAAGTGGATGATCGAAAGAGGAATAAGCAAGAGAATTTTCGTTCATGAATTGCGAGTAAGGGAATTTTCCCTTGTGGAGCACGGAATGTACCGTGAGGAGCGGCTATTACCTTGGCGTAGAGCCCGTAATGAAAGATTGACGTTTCTTCTCCGTCACGGGAAAAATTATGGAAAACGTTATGTCGCTTGTCCGACTTTGTTGATCTATATGCGAGTGAGTGAGGTTGAATTGGGACCACCGGAAGTGGTATTGTGAGTTATCATCCTAAAGAATAGGGTGTCATTTTTAAATGGCGATTGGATCATGAGATGGTCGTTAATGGAAAGGAAAGTAAATGGACTTGATAGTCCCGACTACTCACATGTTCATGGATGGAAGAGTAAGCAAAAAGGGGTACTTGGATTGTAACCGCAAAGTGAATTGATTCAATCAATTAAGATATCCAAGGTGTGGATGTGCGGGGATCGAGGAAGAACCTCGACTCCTTTGAATCTTGTCACTAAAGATGACCGGGTTATTACAAGAGAATGTCAAGTGTGGAGGCATTTGAATCCTGGATTAAGAACACCGCTTTTGGCGTGAACTCGAATGATGAAGTGGATTCGAAGTAGAAGAATGCCACCGAAGTGTATCGTTTCCTTCATAGGGTAAGAGACCTAGTGTGGAGGAAGAGAAAGTTCTAATTGTCGTGGAATTAAGATTGAACGTCTAGGCCGAGAAAGAAGAAGCGAACTCGAATGATCTCCGTAAAATTATTCGAGGAACCGTCTTGTAGACAATGTTGAATTCTAGGAAATGTCGATGTTCAAATTGAATGAATGAAATGGGGATAAGATCGCATTAGCTGGTTGTGGAACCAAGAGATTGAGGCACCGATGCTGCTTGAGGAAAGAGTGATAAAAATGAACAAAGTGTGGCATGGTCTAACTGAAATCTATAAAGACAGAGCCAAAGCATAAGCTCTCAAGTGGATGGTACGAATGACAGTTTAAACGAATCGACACCTGGTAGCAAGAGCCGACAATAGGGATTGTGTATCCAAGGAATAATTGAATTCATTGTTACCGTCTTTAAAGACGATGATCGGACTTGTTTAAGGAGTCACAAGAAGCATGACCCCGAGGAAACCATCATTGTATGCTAAGTGTAAAGAGCGTGAGTTTTGGGTCGAATAAGGTGAAATTCATTGGTCGTGTAAGTCCAAGAGAGAGGATCCCTATGAATGCTTCATGGGTAGAAAGTGCTTCATGGGTAGAAAGTGATGATGGATCGATTAAGGTCGATGAGTTATGGAAATTTGAAGTTTCTTAGAATTGATGAATTGTCATAGACGGATCGTAGGAAGATTCTCCACAAGAATTATTCCATTGATGAAATGGACTAAGGACGAGACATAGGGTGAGTGGATGAAATTGTTTACGGAGATGGGAGTGTTACTTGTGCAAGGAATGACCTCGCAACTATGTGAACTACAAGAGTTAGAAATATTGACTTCCCCAAAGGGAACTAAAGGAAAGGTCATGACTGTGATGCCCTTATCACTTAGGAATGGTGAATTAAGTAGCGGAGGCATACAATCGAAAATTGAGCGTCTTGTATTTGGCAATGAAGGGCAGACCTTACCTTGAGGAATAAGAGATTTAACTTCTAAATTGGAAGTTTAGCAATTGGCTAGTTTGATGGCTACTTGAAGCATCAAGCCTAAAGGTCAAAAAGGAATTGAGATGTGGCGATGAATGGACCCGGACTTCTAAGGGTCATGGAAATGAATAGAACAGGGAGAAAATCCAGACTTCCGAGTACTTAAAAGAAACTTTGAAGTTAAGGATAGAATCCTTGAAGTCAAATAGACAAGTGTACAAGTTCTATATTAAAGAGGAAGGTGAACACGGTTGAGGACCAAAGGAAAAAAAAAAAAACCTTTGAAGGATGAAAACCGTTCTTTAAGGACGTTATCGAAGTGTCAAGTGACGACAAGAACTACTTTGGAAAGCGTGATAGCGATGAGGCGTTAGTACCCCATAAGACGAGATGATTGGAGGATTGCAAATTTCGAGGACGAAATTTTTGTAAGGGGGAAGAATTGTGACATCCCGAATTCGACCCACTTTCGAAGCTATGAATGAATGAAATATCTCATTTATGTATTTCAGTCTAATCTCACTCGGAGTTGATCCCTCTCGAGCGACTAACCAAATGGGAATGGCTAGCTAGGAAAATCAAGTACGTGGACCTAAGAACTTGATCCTGGATTGACTCTTTGGCCATGAAAATCGTCGAGGGAATATTCCGGACCAATATAGGCCGATCCTAGAATGATTAAGGAACGATTTGGATAATACCCTACGCTTGGATCACGGGTGATTCCGTTTGACCTCGTACGGGTTCGAACGTCCCTAAATTATTTTCTAACAATCGTGCCCATCGGGACTAGTGATTGACCCTCGCAATTGAATGACAACCAAAGTTGCCATGGCTCGAGAAATTCTTAAACGTGATATAAATCACGGGTCGATACGCGTAACTCCTAAAAGCCGCCCGTTAGTTTGAGATTCGCTGAAATTTCAATTAATCGAGATTGATCGCGAATTAACTTCGAAATTAGATGTCGGACCTTCAGGGGTTCCAATAATAATATTTTGGACGTCGCCTCATCCCGAGCATGTATATTTCACAATTCACCCCAAAGTGTTCGAAAAGTGAAATCCTGGACTAGATATGGGAAAGGAGATGAATTATTGGTGGGACCCACAAGTCTTTGTCTCATTATTTCTAAGACCAAGAATTCTAGTCAAACTTTTCATCCCAAAATATCCTAGCCTAGCTTATCTATCCACCATCTTCATCTTCTTCATTTGGACAAAATTTTCTCTCACTTCTCTCTCTCGCCCAAACCCGCAGCTCTATTCCGACAGCCCCACTGTTCCGGCCATAACTTTTTCGTCCGACGTCGATTTGGGGTAAGACCACTTCCATTTGAAAGCTTATTGTCTTAGCTTTCCAGGGACATATTATAAGCTCGATTTGGCCGGGTAGTTTTTCCCGTAGGTCCGTTTGAAGGGGCAAAGGTCCAGATGAGGCAAATCTGACCCGGTTTGAGAGAGGGAGTTTCTGCTTCGGTTTCCAACTGATTTTCACCAAAGGATTTGGCTAGAAATCAAGTAAGTTGGTTCCTAAACCTTGATTAGGTATCTAGGTTGCTAAGGGACTTGAGATTGAGTAGTTTTGGGTGAAAATTTGGTTGTTTTAGCCCATGTTCATGCTTTGGCCGAAAATGAGATGTTGGAGGAGAGAAAAGGTGTTCTTGCATGAATAGTAAAGTCAAGAGAGAGAGTGTGTGTGGTCAAAGTTTGACCATAGTTACTTTTTGGCTAATATTTTAACCATGGTTAGGTTATTGATTAACTCTAGTTACTTTTAAACTATGGTTAGGTTATATGTTAACTACGATTACTTTTTATGTGACATTATTTCGTTATGCCACGGTGCATGTTTAGATGTGACTAAATGTTGTTATGCCACGGTATTTAATTAAATGTGGTGTTACTATAGTTTAGTACTATAGTCGTGAATTAATTGTACGTTAGAAATTAATATGGTTTGGCCTGGATCAATTTCCACGTTAGTGTACTTTTAATTGTACGCTATTAATTTACCGCATTAGTATAATATGGTGCTTGGGTGGATTGAATTCCGTGGTAGCATAAATTAATCGGGTGGCCCCGATGTATTAATTCTCTAACGTGAGTGAATCACGTGGTTCCGATCGAGTGTTTGCCGGTACAATTTAATCGAGTGGTCTCGATTGGGCAATTGAGAAACATTGGAGAGATCGCATGGTCCCGATCTTTTATTGGAGAAAATTCGTGAGACCGGATGATCTCGACCGCTAATCAAGGAATCTAGCAGGATCACGTGGCAAGGATTGATCGATCGGAAGTATTTAAAGGATCGTATGATATCGGACGAGTGATCCGGAAATTATTGTGGTATATGGTCTTAAGTGGAATGAAAGAGAGAAATGTGGAATTTTTACCCCGGCGTTATGGCGAGGGGTTTGTACTTTATAAGACCATATGTTGCCCGAGGCGTTATGACGCGGCTCGATGTTGGATTGAGGAATTATAGCCTGAGCGTTATGACGCGGCTTTACTATTATTATACCCTAAGGCGTTAAACGCGGGTTATGAGTATTATAATATCTTGAGGCGTTAAACGCGGGATAGTGACCTGAGGCGTTATTACGCGGTCGTCTATTCTCGAAAAGTATGAAAGTCGTGTTCAATTAAGTCGTCCGAGACCAAAGTGAGTCGTGTTCGACTAATTGTCCGAGACTTAATCCGGTCGTGTTCCTATGTGTCCGAGACCGAGATTTATGGGTCGTATTCAATCAAGTCGTCGAGGCCAAAGTGAGCCGTATTCGTCCGATTATCCAAACCGGGAAAGTATGATGGTCGTATTCAATCAAGTGTCGAGGCCAAAGTGAGCCGTATTCGTCGATTGTCCGAGACCGAGAAAGTGTGAAAGTCGTGTTCAATTAGAGTCACAAAGTGAGTCGTGTTCGACTAATTGTCCGAGACTTAATCCGATCGTGTTCCTATGTGTCCGAGACCGTGATTTATGGGTCGTATTCCTATGAGTCCGAGACCCTAGTATATATATGTGGAGCCGTGTTCCATAAAGGTCCGAGGCTCAATGTTATGAACTTGTATGAAGTCGTGGAGTACCGTGGAATATTTTTGGAGTAGCGTGGAATTTTATACGATAGCCTGAAGCGTGGAGCGGGCTTGAGCAACATGGAATATTTTTTTATTCCAGATCCGAGACGTGAAATATCAATATGAGGGTAACGTAGAATATTTGGAAAGTGTGGGAATTTTCGAACAAGTATGGAATATTCCGGGATTTATTAGTTGAATTATTGAGGTGAAGAAGGATATGTTGAAAAGTTGCTGTTTTTAAAACTTGTCGAGGCACTAGAGCCCTAACCTAGGTTAGGGTGCTACTTCGAGATTTTATCTCACCCCGTCGTGGGTTCGTTGTTTTTCGACTCCGCATCAGCAATGAATAATCCGCCCAGGAGATTCGATATTCCCCAAGGTCATGGTACCAAGAGAAGATGGGGAGGTTGTAGAGCGATCGGATGCGGAACAGCCACCCGAGATTGACGAGGATGAGTTGGAGGCGAGAGTCGATATCGTACCGGATAGCGAGGACGAGGCCTAGGGTAGTTGGCCTCTTGAGCTTTTGTAGAGTATTTTCTTTTGGAAGCATAGCGGGCTTCGACCACGTAATCTTTTGTTATAGTTGGTCAAGGCTTTGATGGCCTCGAAGCCCTAGGTTTGAAGGTTGTAATAATTGTGTATATGTACATAAGTTGTTTTACCGTCCCAAGTCATCGTGATGTTAATTAATTTCTGTACGGGAATTGTTTTACGCTTCAAGTGTTATATCTGTTGGCCTTTGGATCCTGGAGAACCGTACTTATTTGTTGGCCAGGTGGGATGTCGACGGCTCGTAGGGTTCGGGACGTGACATCCCCGGATATCTATATTAATGTTCTTGTATTTGTGTGATGGCATAGGTGCTATGGAAGGGGACAAAATAGTGAGTCCGATGGCCAGGTAGCACCACTTGATCATTACTTGAATGAGATTGATATTGACATAATTATAGCATGGTTGGGCATTGTTGTAATGGACATGTCCATGCATACGAAAGAACCTATTAGAGACATCAAATGTCAAGAGCCGAATGGGTAAGGGATATTCTTTATGGACATTCGATAGAGTATATGAAGCTTTAGACATGTTTTTCCGAACCTATGTGATTTGATAAGGGCAAGAGGTTGGTTGAAAGATAACCATTATATTAAGGTAGATGAACAAGTTGGGATTTTCTTATCTTTGATTGGTCATGGTAACTCTAATAGAGATTTATGTGAGATATTTCAACATTCGGGACATACAATCAACACATATTTCACTAATGTGCTAAAAACATTTTAAAACTGTCAAAAGAGATTATCGAGACCACCTTCATTTGATGATATTCCAAAGGAGATTCTTATGAATCGTAACCATAGACGCTACTTCAAGGTATGATTTTCATAACGTTGTTACACCATCAAACACATATATTTGATAATCTTGTATAATAGTAGACTTTCATGAAATCGCAGGATCAGTATAGGTGTTATCGATGACACTCACATTAATGCTTGCATCCCCGTGTCGAAGCAAATCCCATATAGAGGCGGGAAAGGGACTACCACCCGAATGTGCTGTGTGTTTGTTCATTTGATATGAAATTTACTTTCGTGTATCTTTGGGTGGAAAGATCCGCCAACGATTATCGAGTCCTCTCGACAAAGACTAGAGACTCCTCGGCTATAATTTCCTCGACCACCTCTAAGTATTTGCTTTGTCCATAACAAGTAATTTTCTTTACGTTTGTATTACAACTGCATATCATAACAAATGTTCATATACCTTGTTATAGGTAAATACTACGTGCTAGATTTTGGTTATGCTGCACTTCCGGGATTTTTAACTCCGTTTAAAGGTGAACGATATCATCTAAACGATTATAGGGGTAGAGGAAGACGACCCAAAATAGCAAGAGAACTGTTTAATCACAGGCACTCTTCACTAAGGAATGTCATTAAGAGGTCATTTGGGGCATTGAAAAATTGTTTTTTCATTTTGAGACATATGCCTCCATTTACGGTTCGTAAGTAAGCACGTATTGTCATTGCAAGTTGTGCTCTTCATAATTACATTCGTGACCAAGACAAGATGGACAAAAATTTTTCCCGATATGGTGATCCGAAGTACCCGTGTGGACCTATACAAGAAGAGGTTACAGATGATATATTTCATGAGGAGGCCTCCGAGATAAACATGCTCGGGAAAAGTATTGCAAATCAAATGGCAAGGGACAATGATATGGATAAAATTCCATGACTTTGTGTTTTTTATTTTTGTAATCTTATTTTTTTAGAACTTTGTAAGATTTATGTTTATCGCAGCAAGAACAACATTTATTATGATGTATTTAAGGTACAATTTCCTAGTGAAAGTATATTCACTTATGTTGCATTTTCTTTGGCTAATGTGAGCCAAGAGTTTTGTTATTTGACGCATTCATTGGTCTACTAGAAAATCTCACTGTAGACTTGTGGACCACATTACCTTTTCCGGTCATGACACTCTTTGCCCTCATCTCGTTGGCTTGAGAGACCTTGTGCATGTAAGGCCCGGCAGCAACACTGTGAATAATACTAGTGGCGAAACTAAACAATTATGATAGAGATACTCACCAATTAGTTTTTGTGAAGTTGGTGTTTGGGTTGTTTTCTTTTCTTTGGTTTTTGACTAGATAAGATATGCAAATATTTAGTTCAACCAATCTCTAAAGACATGTCGAAATCACTTGGTTATGGTTTCATCAAGCTATAGAGTAGAGTGCCTAAACGTAGAAGGAGATAAAAAGTCGATGAAAGTCAATTTAGGATACTTTCATGGAGTTTGTTTTTGTCCAACTTTTCTTTTAACTACTTTTTCCGCTGCTCTAAGTTGAACTACATAGGCTACGGAAATAGTTAATTTACCGCGTAGTGTAAAATTTAGTTACGTAGTTCATGATAATTATAAAATCACGGATTGATTATACAGGGCATTGATAATATGTGCGTTGTGTAGCTAAAACCGTAGTTCCACGACGCCAAAAGCCGAATAAGCTAAACAAAGAACTCGCATCCAATGATTTTGCTTCAAGTTTTTGACATGTTTGACTTATACTCCAAGTTTGCGCGGTTCTTAATGATCTGATTCTTAATTACGACATGCCATTAATGCTCCTAAAATCCAATTAGGTCATCTTTTGTTTGGGTTTAAATGCCTCCTCTAGATTACTCATAGCAAGAATGGATCCACCTTCCATTATAGCCGTCAAATTCTTCATCCGTGTGCGCATTTGAAACAGTTGAGCAAATGACTTGGCTCACCTAATGTTGATTTCATTTGTTTTAGTGAAAAATTAAATCTAAGTGAAAAATTAAATTATTCTTTTCAATCAAACTTCAAACGTTGTTTATTCAAATTTGTGTTTCATTTATGATATGCTAAAAAAATAATGTATATTAATTTTTTTTCATTTGACTTAAATGAAAAAAATTAGGAAGAGAAACGATTTTTCGAAACAAAAATTTTGTGCGATTATCAAACGCGTTTCTATTCCAGGAATAGAACTTTTGGGCGCTTATCAAACGCATTTTGATTCTCTAAAACTCATTCAGGAATAGAATCGAAAAAGTCATTTTAATCGAATCGGTTTCGGAATCGAATGGTTATCATGCGCGGCCTAAGTGTCATTACTCTCGTACATAGTCAAAACTTTTCGAGTGATCATTTCAAGTGCCACATCGGTTGAAAAATGGTCACTTAAATGCTTCCAATGACAAATTCCGACAATTCATCTTACAATGATTAATTAGTATAATTTTCATCTATTCATGGCTTTTCTTATAAGAAAGAAGTGGCATGTCGAAAATTCTTCATCCAACATGGCAACGTGAACAAAATGACAAGGCATCTCTCTTTCTCGCTCCCAAAAAACGCTATCCTCTATCATCGTTACGGCATTCAACAAAAGAGTTGATTACGTTAGATATATTGTATATATTAGAGCTAGGGTTTGCTTCTTATGTGTACTTGTACACCAATCCCCGATCACGGCAAGCCCTGAAAAATGAGAGAGACCACATGGTATCGGAGCTAGTGTTGCTTTGCATATGTGGGCTTACTCCCCATTAGTCAATTTTCACGTGCCATTCTTTATCCAACTTGGATGTGAGAGGAGGTGCTGAAGTTATTGTCTTCCCACATCACCTTACAACGAGTTTTATGTGTTTTTATATTCATGTGATCTTCCGATTAAGCTTTTGGGTTAGATTTTTGACAGATTCAAAATGAATATACTGCAGGAACCAAACGAATGACGTGGGAGATCATGAATTTAAGATTGAAAGCTGGAAGAAGAGTTTGGTTTTACTTGTAAAAAAAAAAAAGGACTTGTGGATCTGAAGAAGTCAAACAAAAGGAGATTTCATGATGCTCCAATTCTCTTGGACCGCAGCTCGGGACAACGAAACCCGAAGAATGGGTGAAGACGGTACTGGTTCTTCGAGCTTGGAGGAGGAAGACCAAGCCTTGTAGTGAAATCGCATCGTGAACAAGTCTTGGAAACATTTCCCAACCGTGATCTTCTCAGCCCAGGACTTGCTAAGGAGATCTCGATAAGATGATTTTGCCCCAGTTTGAGGAATTAAGCTTAGGCTTCTTTAAGTGCACCTTGAGCTTTGCCCCCAAATTTCTTAATTCGGGCGAACAATGTCTAAACGACGTCATTTAGAGGTTTAATTGCTGACTTCATCTTGTCGGCAAGTCGCATCGGAGTTCATATAAGAAATTGCCACGCCGGAGTTTTTGGCAATCCAAATTGGCGATGGTACTGAAGTAGTTGTCTTGTTTTTTTTTGTTTTTTTTAGAGAAAACATCACCAAAAATCCCGAACTACGCCAACCGTGACACATTTACTCTAAACTTTTTTTGACCTGAAAACCCCAAACTTTTACTCATGTGACACATTTACCCCAAACTTTTCTTGTGACATTGAAAATCCTAAACTTATACATGTGTGACATATTTATCCCAAAATATTTTTTTGTGACATAAAAAATCCTAAACTTATATACGTGTGACACATTTACCTCAAAATTAGGGATAAATGTGTCACATGCCTATAAGTTTGGAGTTTTTAATGTCACAACAAAAGTTTGGGGTAAATGTGTCACACGAGCACATGATTGGGGTAAATGTGCCATATGCGTACAAATTTAGAGTTTTTTGCGTCACAAAGAAAAGTTTGGGATAAATGTATCACAATGGCATAGTTTAGGGTTTTTGGTGGCTTTTTTCCTAACAAAAGGGGCTTTTAAGTGATCGTTGTAAAAATTTTGGCATTGATCGTACGAAAATTATGACATTTCAAATGTACTTTGCCTGAATTTATATTATGATACGTGCTCACTATAGAATTGGGTTACAAGTGCTTGGGTGATGTAGAATACATCAAATATAATATTTTTTGCAAAATAAACGAATTATATATAATAATAAAAAACCACTTCCCGTTGTCCAATTAAATCCTAACCACTAAAAGGGGCTTCAATTACAAAGAGTCACCTTCAACTTTACTTTCCATATCTAATACATTAGTAAAACATGTCAAATTTATTGTTATTATTCACTCATTCGGCAATGATTTTCAAGCTACATATCCCATCCACACATAATCCGAGATCACCGATGGTTGCTCTAGGGGAGGGGAAGGAGAGTAGGGAGGAAAGGTGCATGAGGGAAGGAGCATGGTTTACAATCTGCACATAACATATAGCGTACGCAAACAACATGAATTGTAAATCGAAATATTATTCCCTCATAAGAGTCAAAGTCAACGGCTTTTTGGAAAAGGCTCTCTAAAAGCTTTTTTATTTGGATTTTGTTGACAAGCGTAGGAATTATTTATTTATTTATTTATCAAGGGTAACTCGTCGTAATATCATTATTACCGCAAGTGGAAATGTTTCGTAGCGATGGTCAACGTAATTCGGAGAAAACAGAGGAAAAGGGAGAACGAGCTCCGCTCGAATCATATTCTCCGCTTGGGCCTCCCAAGTCGAACGACTTCTTCGTGTTCATGCCTTCTTCTTCCTCCGACGTCGCGCTCTTTCTCTCTCTCTCTCTCTCTCTCTCTACATCAGCCTTCTTCCCCAAGAAACTCGTTCCGTTGCTCAGTCAACGAACTTTCCCACGAGTCCCTCCTTTATATACTGATTTCTCTCCGCTCTGCCTTCTCGCCCAATCAAGGAGAAGCCTTCGAAAGTCGCTTTCTTGATCCATCCATCGTCGCCAGTTCGAAGAATCCCCGTGACCCAATTCGCTAAATGGTTCTTCCGCTGCTGAAGCTCGGGACCCTGGTCGTCAAGACGCTGAGCAAGCCCGTCGCGAGCCGGCTCAAGCAACAGGCCGCTCTCCACCCGCGGTTCCGCGAGTTCATCGTCGGCTTCGCTCAGGTTTGCGATTCCCTTTTTTTTTTTCCTCGCTTGTGGGAACAGATCGTTCGCGATGTGCTGATCTCGTTGGTGGGAGAAAGTGACGATCTTTCGAGGTCCCTCGATCGGGGGTTTCGCGAAGTAGCGGGCCGAGTGTTCTCACGAGTTAGTTAGGCTTTTCAGGTGATGCGCGGGGGTAATGTGGTTCAATTGAAGGGAATGGAGAGAAATGAATGTGATGCTCGCGCTTAGTGGCGATTGTCGATCAATGCAGGATTCTAGTTATTGCTGATGAATGTCTTCATAGAACAATCAGAACGGACCTTTGGTTGGATGAGAGAGTGAGTATAGCTTGGACTCATTTAGGAGATACCGAATGACCGGTTTTTAATCAAACTGGCGGACACGAGAAGAGCTTAAGGTTTTCTGCCATGGAAGCATGCGCCGAATTGAGGTTTTGATTGGGATATGCTTTCTAGGAACCAAAATTCAATTTCTTGGTCGATCTCTGGTGTCTTCCTCATTTGGTCTTTGAGAGTCAATGTCGTGCTATGCTGCTCCAGACCAGAATGTTGCAGATTCTCCTTGTGGCACCGTTCTGGCCTTCAAAATCTTCTCCTTTTTTGTCCCAGAAATGATGGTGTTTGTATGATTACATGATGAATTCAGCGGTATATATTTTATCCGATCAGTTTCATGGGTAGCACTGGTTATGTTGATGCGTTTTGTACAGCTGAACTTTTGAAACAGTGCATGCTAAAGAGTTCCTCCTTGGCAATGGCTGCACTGGAAATTGTTCCCTTGCCATCCTTTTGTTTTGGAATTGGAAATTATCCTCTAGCTTGTCTTTATGTTTAGAGGACTTGTGCTTGAATTTGGTGATTTTTTGGTGTATAATCCTTAGTGGACTTAAAATAGGCGGCATGCAGGGTCTCTATCGGCTTGATGGCAATGCTTCTTCATAGTGGATCAGTGGCTCAAGTGGCTGTGGCTGTCGTCTGTCATGAATCACATTCAATTGTTTCCCTTGATTTAAAGTTTAAAGCACTTCTCAGTATTGTAGCTGTATCATGCCCATAATAATTCACCAGTTTTCCTCTCCTCGTGCCTTACCGTGAGCTCTTTGATATAGCACATCCTAGGAGGTTTTTCCCCCTGATATTTATGTGAAGATACAAGTACTCGTTGGATCTGATATACATTAATAACTTGATCATACAGGCTAACCATCGAATCACAACAACCATACAAAGAAGGATCTACGGTCATGCAACTGACGTGGAGATCCGGCCTTTGAATGAGCAGAAAGCTGTACAGGCTGCAGTGGACCTGATTGGAGAACTCTTTGTCTTTTCGGTAGTTTAACTTCTCAGATAGCTATATCTGTGACTTAGAATGTGTTTATATTATGCATGACTGGAGTTCTAGGTATTCTTGCAATTGTGAATAAGTTGTGTTCCAGTGGTAGGTTCAACGTCAACATTGGTAACTTTCTTGTCCAGCAAAATGCCATTTTGCCAAGGCGTATGTCTTTTGCAGATTCTGCTATACATTTTTCACAGAGCACGGAAAGATATTCACATTCATTCCCTCCTAAAGCAGTGATTCAATGATTTACTTATTACTCTATTTTTACATGGCCATTTGTCTCCGTGGACAGGTTGCTGGAGCTCTTGTGATCTTTGAGGTGCAACGAAGTGCTAAATCAGAAGCCAGAAAGGAGGAAAAACGCAGGGAAGAACTGGAGGTAATCTGTAACGATCCTGATTATATTTTACCACTTTATGTTGGTTTTCATTCCCACATTGAACTTTGTCCCCTGTTTTTCCAAATGTTACCTTAAGCTGAAATATTAATCATGCGTTTGAATGTGCTTCGCATTTTATCATTATTGTTGGTTAAGCAAACGTGAAGCGGTCACTAATGATGGATCCTGTCAAACTCTTGAAATTTCTTTGAAAAAATTTGCTCATATATTTGTTACATTTGCTGAATTGGTTGTGGGAGCCACCTCATACTGTTCCTTTGACAATACCGTATTGCATGGTTGCTTTAGTGGATCCAACAGGCTTCTTAATATGTTATTGTATGATCAAGTCTGAACTAGAATTTATCCCTCTGTGTGCGTATGTGCGCGCGCGTAATTTGGGTGATAGCCAAGCCACCCATGCAGTCTCTTGGCGCGATCACTCAACAGTAATACCTGGTTTCTCTTGTTCGTGGACTACCCAAGGCTTGAATTGCACAAACAATGGAAATCCGGAACTGTATTCAGTGTCCGTTACTTAGAGGAGTTCAATAGGTACTTCCAAGCACTGAGCTCAATGCATAACTAGAAGAAAAATTCCACCAATTTTTCCTCATGCCAGAGTTGTATATCTTGCCTCATCTTCGTAGTTTTTCCTGGCTAGATTTTTCTTATGCCTAAAAGATGGAAAATCCAATGATTTGGCTTCTTGGATACCTGAGATGGACTGATTAGGATCCAATAGAATGAGCCCATGCGCCATATAATTACTGCAGAACCAGCTAGTTGCTTTCAGACGAGATGAATTGTCTTTCAGCTTATTCAGCTTGAAGACAGCAGTAGTTCATGGTATTTGTGTAGTACTGTGCCATGAGAAGTTTGATGTAGCTGTTGTTTTCAGCTTATTCCCTGCGACATGAGGCTTAGGATGCGTATGTTATATATATTTGCATATTGTGAATGACCAAATCCAGTTTATTATGTTTTGCATGATTTCATCATTTTCATAAAAAAGTTGACTGCAATCCATCTGAAGCAATTATATGTGTTTTCCTGTAAAAAAGTTCCAAAAAATTGATTAATCCAATTGGGAATGTCATCAATTCAAGAAGTTGGAGTTCTCTGATTAATTGCTTTTATCAGGATTAGAAAGTATAGCTTTTCAAGTTCGTAGCCAGTACTTTTAATATTACCATCATCCACTCTAGGCAATGAGGCAAAGGGATGAATCTTTAGAGAAGGAGGTGGAACTTCTCAAGCAAAAACTTGCAGAGCTTGAGCAACTTGCCAAGGGACGAGGACTTTCCGGCCTTTTCAACTTCAAACATGCTAATTCTGAAGATGCAAAAATAGCAAAACCAGTTTGAGGCTTTGACCAGCAGAGTAGGAGCCATTACTATGATAACAGCAAGATTCATCCATACCGTCCTCTCAATTGTGGAAAGCAATTCTTCTGGTCTTCTTTGTCAATTCTTTGATTTGTATCTTTCTTGGTTTGTTTCTTCAGAAATAGAAGGCCACGTAGTCAGACATTTTTGGAAGATGAGAGGAAGGTGCTTACTCCTTGAGTTTGTAACAATTATTCATTATTCCTTGCAATAACATTAGAATTAAGAGTCTGCCATTCCTGCAAGTAACTGTTATATTTGTATCACAACTTCTGTTGACATTGAAATTTGATCATGCCAATTTCACAGGCAATTGAATGCAACCGCGGAGGATCTTTGACCCTGGAACGATTAACATAGAAGAGTTTGGTTTCTTGATTCATCTGCAACTTAGCTGAAAATTGAAGTCTACAGCAGATTTGATGAAGTAATTGCAGAAAGTCACCGACATAAAAATCCAGTAGATTTTGCTTTTCATCTAAAACAGGGTCCTTATGGTCTATAAAGGACAATTTGAGCAGCAATGACTGCATATGCGTTATGGGCATCAAAATAGGAACAACCGTCAGTTGGGGTTTCAAGGAAATCTGAAGAAAGCTATACTGCTCATCAAGGGCGAAAAATGTTTCACCATAGAAATTTCATGATAGATTGTCGAGAAATACCCATTTAAGCAACTTAAGGAATGTTTTGGGACGTCACAGTCTCAATTCTTCACAAGAATAACAGTCTCCAGTTCCTTTTAAGGAATCTTATTTCTTTTGAACTTATGTTTCATCGAGACGGTAAACTTAAAACATATTTCTCAAGTAGAAACATGAGATTTTCCTAGCTTTGAACTTGAGGAATGGTTTGAGACGTCGCCTGAAGTTATCCAAAGTATGCGACTTTCTTGGGTATTCAAGGAAATTAAGCAGCAATATATCAAGTTAGATGCTCTTTGAGCATCTGAAATAACTGAAATTCTTAGCATACAAACTTAGAGCTCCCTAAACAAGAATTAAATGTTGAATTTCCTCCCTGCTGCCTGACAGCTTCAGCTGTCCATCCAATTCATCCAGCAACAAATAAATCTCGCTGGAATCCGGATGATCTTTATCGGAAGCAGCAAACTGATGAATCTTCCCTTCCATTTCAATCGAACTAACCCCAGGACATCCCTTGTCCACTCTCTGTTCTTTCATGGATGCTCTGATCTTTGCAACCTCTCCCCACC
Source organism: Rhodamnia rubescens (assembly GCA_021437795.1). NCBI lineage: Eukaryota > Viridiplantae > Streptophyta > Magnoliopsida > Myrtales > Myrtaceae > Rhodamnia > Rhodamnia rubescens. The sequence goes on along the minus strand of JAILYA010000037.1, from coordinate 812,004 downwards.
GACTCACTTCCGCGTGCATATTAACTAAAAGAGCAAGATACCCACTATTTTCTGGCTCCAAAACCTTCAATGCATTAGCAGCAACTTGAGCTATCTCCAAATTTCGATGGAGCTTACACCCGCCGAGCAATGCACCCCAAATGACAGAATTTGGTTCAACTTCCATATGCTGAATCAATTCGAGGGCATCTTCCAGCAATCCTGCTTTGCTCAATAAATCAACCACGCATCCGTAGTGTTCGATGCCGGGAGTGATGGTATAATCCTCGGTCATGCTACGAAACCACCGTTGGCCTTCATCCACTAGCCCGGCATGAGTGCATGCACTTAAAACGCTAATGAATGTCACCCCATTAGGCTTTATCTTTTCCTTCCCCATCCTCTCGAACATTTTAAGCGCATTTTCTGCACTACCATGCATTGCAAGCCCTTCAATAACCGAATTCCAACAGAAGAGGTTTTTCTCTCGCAACTTGTAAAACACCACAAGGGAAGTACCTAAGCTCCCGCACTTGGCATACATATCGACCAATGCTGATCCAATAAAAACATCAATGCAGATTCGGTTCTCCATTGCATAATGGTGGATTTCCTTCCCTGCGTCTAGTGCGCCGAGATGAGCGCAAGCCGAAATTACAGCAGCAATGCTCACTTCATCAGGGGTAATTCCATGAGCAGTCATCTCTTGAAACGTGGTTAATGCTTCTCTGAATCGCCTGTTCTGAGAATAGCATGTGATCATAGTCGTCCATGAGATGATATCCCTTGCCGTCATCTGTTCAAACAGCGACTCGGCCAATTCAACATCCCCCAACCTTGCGTACCCATCTATCATAGCATTCCAAGTAGCCACATTTCTTTCAGGCATCTCCTCAAACAATGCCGTGGCAGCACCCATGTCGCTCGAACGAGCATGAGCCAAGACCATTGTAGTCCAGGCGAAAGCGTCTCTTTCGTGCATTTCATCAAACACCTTCCTCGACTCCGCAATTTTGCCGAAATTCGCGTACAAGTCGATCAGAGCTGTCTGCACGAACACATGCGAGTCGAACCCATTTCTCCAGGCGTGACCGTGCACGCTCTCTCCCAACCCCAAGCCTTGCGTCGCACCGCAGGCTTTGACCAGCGACGAGAAAGTGTAACTTGTAGGATGGACATCCTCTCTCAGCAGCATAGACTTGTAACACTCGAGAGCCAGAATCGGCAAACAACGATGCACCAAGCATCTGATCATCGCGTTGTAGACGAAAGCATTGGGATTCTCCACGCGGGTGAAGGCCCAAACGGCGAAAGCTGCATGGTGCACGGTCGAAGAGGTGGAGATGAACTGGTTCATCAAGAAGCAATCTTGGTCCGCGTTCCGCTTGATCATGGAGGCATAGATGGATTCGAGCTCGTTTCCGGTCGCGCATCTTCTCAATCGATCGACTATGGCTTGCTTCCAGATTGAAATCCGGGGTTGTTGGATCATAGCCTCATGGGATCATGGTACAACCTGGGAAAGATGCGCACAACTTTTTGATTCTTTCCTCCTCTCTTTTTCCCGCTCTCTCAGAAAAACATGTCGTGTACAGCTTCTGACAAATATTAACGGTGTCCTTTTCATTAAAAAGACGAATTTATCCTCAAATCATTCCATTGCAATTTAAAGTGACGGCTCCACCTTCTATTTATTTATTTATTTATAATCCTATTTAGGATATGATTACCATAATTAAACATTTCGCATGCTTTATTTTTATTTATTGTGATAATCATATATATATTAAATGTATTACGTTTCCTTTTTCAAATTATTCATTTTCTATGAAGCAAACAGAGTTTGAGATTTTACTTTCGTAGAAACAAGTTTGATCAAAAAAAGGAATTTCCAAGAAATAATATATTTTTACCTCACTATTGGTGAGATATCTTTACGTAGGCACGTGAAGAGGTTATAAGAGTATCTAGGAATACACTAAAAACATTGATGCGGGAAAAGCTATATATAAGGATGCATCTTGATAAAAAAATTTTTTTATGTAAACACTTCTCGAGGGACCACAGTAATTTTTTTCAATACAATATGATGAATTAAAAAAGTATTTTATTTCTATAATTGATTTAATTAAATTTTACCTGTTAAAGTTTCATGTTGGAAAATGTAATTGTGATTTTTAAAGAGGGTGTTTTTTTTGGTAATATCCTATAATTCCATTCTATGTGTAGGTAGATAAATGATGACCGTTAAGAAAAGGTTTCGTGGTGATATGCACAACAAAAATGTAAGTGTGTAAATAAGTGATTGTGTTAGTAAATCGCACTATGGTAAATTTTTCCACGTTCTTCTTGATAATTGATCCATAAATATGCTCGACAACGTAGAATAGCATCGGGTTTCTTGAAAAATTTCCTTATCGACGAAACTAATTTCTACAGAAGTAAAATTCAACATGTCAAAAAGAATACATAGTGCCTGCAATAAACGAAAAGCAAAACATGTGTGAAATTCTTCCTTTTGACAACTAGATCCTGCATAAAAAATATAAAATGGCCACCACTTTAAATTGCAATTAATTAGTTAGGGAAATTTTGGCTTTTTCGTGAAAATTTACTGGATTTAATCGAACATATAATGGAAATAGGGCTGCCCATACTTAAGATTTAAAAAAGGATATAGTACTCGAGATTACGAAGAGGTCCTCACTTAATCACGGCGCAAGGTAGGTAAGTACAATTTCTTTAAAGGATTGTCAGGAATTCAATGAGTTCCGCCTTTCACATAAAAAAGAATATTAACAGAACAATGATTTTCCTTTGAAGGAAAATCTAATATGTAACGATTATATCACGTGACGTGTTGACATCGTTGTGTCGTTTATCCAATCGATATCATCAATAATGTAATCCCGAAAAATCCCGACAAAAGATAACACCTTACCTTCTAAGGTTGAATGGATGATGCCCTATCAAAATCCCCCGCGTGGTGTGTAATCTAACCTAGATGATATCTTTGCTTAGGCGGACCGTGCTGGTTAACCATCGCTTCAATGTCAAAATTCAACAAGTAATAACGAATGAGCACTTTGGGCCGACTGGTGTCAAGATGAATGGTTGGGCTCACGGACTTGTAAAATGAATGGGCCTGATTGGACGGGTCATAGGCCCGACAAGTATGAAGGATCTGCCCACTTTCCCACTTTGCTCTAAGGGTAAGATTTACCTTTTCGGTTTCTCGATCTAATTTACCTCAAATATTCGAATAATGCGTTTTTTCCTTTTGACCAAGGGATGTTGATTTAATAAGCTAAGAGTACAGGAATACGATGGTCATTAAAGGGATCTTGAAACATGAGTGGATCTTGAAACCCGTGATAGGGTGGGTTCCATATAACATGTAGGTAGATTTTAATTTTCAAAAAAAGAGGAACTTGTTCATACAGATAAGTTCCCAATAGGACTTGTATGAAACCTAAAATAGTTCACTTTTAAATACAATCAACTGAAAAGGTCTCTAATAGCTGAACACCATGAACGAAATCCGGCCATTTCTTCAATAAATGTCCGAATGACATCGACATTGATGGCTGAGGTTCGTTTGGACATTGGAGTGAAGGCTGAGATGATTTACAGGAAGCAACACACTCTCTACCTTTTCCAAGTCTTCCACAACTGCCTATAAAGAGTCCTAGAATCGCTTTCTTGAAAGAGGGCCGTCGACAAATTGATTAGAAGTAGACGACACCTATCTAGCGGAGTTAAAAATGCAAGAACAGTTATTCAGGTTTTTCAACAAACAAGGAGCAGTGTCTAAACTTTAACTACTAGGATATAGATCGAAGTCAACCAATACCTCAGTTGTTTTACAATTTATTCGCAGCATGGGCGTGAAGGGGCAATGGAAGCTAGAGGTGAGTAGGGCCGTGCGGGTAGATTCAAGACCTAGACTCGAAAACCAACCCCGCTATAACCGATTCCGAATTTTTGGAACCCGAAACTTACCATGTTTGTCCCGTAACCTGTTTTGGAACTTATCATGTTTTTTTCAATATGATTTCAAGATCTACCAAAGAACCTAATTTTCTTTTATTTTGTTTTTTGATTTAATTTTTTTCAGCAAAATAATATGAGTAGCAATAAAACGATTCAAAGTAAAAGATGAACAATAAAAACTCACTATCCGCTAAAAGTAGCAATTCCTAATATGAGCAATAGAAATTACAATCCACAAAAAACAGAAGAGATGAGCGAGCCAGATTAGTTTTTTTCTTTTTTTTTTTAACGATAATTAAAAACCGGTTCCAAAACGTTCGATTCCTAGGTCCTTAGAACCGAGAACTAGCCCGATTCCAATCGGTTCTTAAAATTTAGAACCGATTCCCAAACCTATTTTTTCGAGTGGTCCGATTCGGATTCCGGGTAAACCCGATTCGATTGCACACCTCTAATGGAAGCTAACCACATGACGTCTTCCTTATCTTTTTAGAAAGAACACGCACGACTGTATGTCAGATATTCATGACAAAAAGACAGTTTTTCCAAGTATCACCAGAGTTGGGGGTCAAATTAAACATTTCACATGCTTTACTTTTATTTGTTGTGGATATCACATGCATATTAAAAGCATTACGTTTCCTTTTTCAAATTATTCATTTTCTTTGAAGCAAAACATTTTCGTAGAAATGAGTTTTACCGAAAAGAGAAACTTCTAAGAAACAATGTATTTTTACCTCACTATTGGTGAGATATTTTCACGCGGAGCATGTAAAGACGTTATAAGAGTATATAGAAATACACTAAAATAATAGATGTGAAAAAAGTTATGTATAACGATGCATCATGATAACTTTTTTCTATAAACACTTCTTGAAGGACGATAGTAAGTATTGTCAATCCAATATGATGAATTAAAAAGTATCTAATTTTTGCAATTAATTTAATTAAATTTTACTTCTTAAAGTTTCACGTTGGGGAATGTCACTGTGATTATGTTTTGAATTTTTTTTTAAAGAGGGTCTTTTTCTCTCTTTTATCCTGTAATTCCATTATATGTTTATGTATATAAAAGACAACCGACAAAGAAAATGTTTCATGGTGATATGCACAACAAAAGTGTAAGTTTATAGACAAGTGATAATGTTAAAAAGATCGTACATGTTAAATTTTTCTACATTATACTTAACAATTGATCCGTAATTATGCTCGACAACGTAGAATAGAATTAGGTTCCTTGGCAACAAAGCTAATTTCTACACGAGTAAAATCCGACCATGAAAAAAAAAAAAACACAGTGCCCACGATAAAGAAAAACAAAACATGTGAAACGACAATTAGATTCTACATAAGTATGTAAAATGGCCACCACTTTAAATTGTAATTTATTGGATAGGGAGATTTTATCTTTTTGGAGAAAATGGGTTAGATTTAGCCAAATAGAGAATAGAAATAGCATCGTCCATGTTAAAATATGGGTTCTTACGATACCAATCGTTGTATATTATGAAGATTTCATATACTTAAAGATAGAAAAAAAGGACATAGTACTCGAGATTGCTGAGAGGTCCGCACTCAAAACTACTAGCAATTTATCAATCGAGAGTTAGGCGAGCTCCGCTACTATTATCAAGGTGCGAGCGGTCCAAAACCCATCCGCCGGTCATCACTATGTATGGAGTAAACTTCTTTTAGTCAAATGACAATTGACATTGTGAGATTGTCCGTTCGTAGGAATTCGATTCGATGTTCTCCATGAGAAAGAATAATAACCAGGCGACAATTTTTCTCTAGAGGAAAATCTAATGTGTAACGCTTATATCACGTGACACGCCGACGTGGTGTCGCACATCCAATCGGGTATCCCCGATAATGTAATCCTTGAAAATCACGACAGACCATGACACCGTACTTTGGATGGTCGAACGGATGATGCCCTATCAACATCCTCCACGTGGCGTGTATCTTACTGAGACGAATTTGTCTAAGCTTTGGGAGTCCATGCTGGTTAACCATCGCTTCAACGGCAATTGGCAAATGCAATAAGCCATCATGAATGGACAATTTGGGCCGAGTGATGTCAAGATGAGTGATTGGCTCACGGGCCTACAAAATGTATGGGCCTAATTGGACGGGCCATAGGCCCGAGAAGGATCTGCCCGGACCCAGAAAGTTCAATCCTCTTACACTTGGCTTCAAGGGTTAGATTTCTCTTTTGGTCTCTCGAGCTAATTTACTTCAAATATTCGGATAATACGATTGCAAACTTCTTTCGAGCAATCAATTAAATTCATTAATTAAATTGTACATGTTAAAATTTCACGTTAGAGAATGTAATTGTGATTATATTCTATAAAATCTTTACCGAGGGTCTTTTTCTGTTTTATCCTATAATTCCATACTATGTCTATCTATATTATGCACAACAAAAAGTGTGAGTTTATAAACAAGTCATCCATGAATAGGCTCGACAACATAGAATAGAATTCGGTTCTTTAAAAATTTTCCTTGTCGACAAAACTAATTTCTACGGAAGTAAAAGCCAATATTAAAGAAGAAAACATAGTGTCCACATTAAGCAAAAACCAAGCATGTGAAATTCTTACTTATGACAATCAAATTCTACATAAAAATATGACATGTCCACATAACATTGAGATTTCGGTAAATTATAGAAAAAAATATGTGGCCTTATGATGCCAATTGTTGAATATTATGCAAATTTCATGTACTTAAGATTAAAAAGAGGGCATAGTACTCGAGATTAAAAAGAGGTCCTCACTGAGTACTACTAGCGATTCATTAGTCAGAGTTAGGCGAGCTCCGCTATTATTATCAAGGTGCGAGAGATCCAAAACCTATCCGTTGGTCATCACTATGTACTAAACTTATTTTGGCCAAAATAAATACATTAGATTACATTGGGAGATTGTCCGTCCGTACAAATTCAATTAGTTCGGTCTTCGACATAAAAAGAATAATAACCGAGCAACATTTGTCCTCTAGAGAAAAATCTAATGTGTAATGCTTGATCACGCGACACGTGCGACGTGGTGTCGTTCATCCAATCAATTATCTTCAATAATATAATTATGAAAAAATCACGACAAACGATAATACTTTAATTTCTACGGTCGAATGGATGGTACCCTATCAGCATCCTCCACGCGGCGTGTATCTTACCTAGACGAGTTTTGTCTTTGCTTAGGGAGTCCATGCTGGTTAACCATCGCTTCAATCGCAAATGCAATGAGTAACGAAGAATGAACAATGTTTGGGCCGAATGGTGTCAAGATGAATGATTGGGCCCACGGGGTGTTGAATGTTTGGGCCTGATTAGACGGGTCAAAGGCCCAATAAGTATGGAGGATCTGCCCAGACCCAGAAAGTTAAATACTTTTAGACTTTGTCCAAGGGTGAGATTTCTCTTTAGTTTCTCGACCTAATTTAACTCAAATATACGTATAATATGTCTGTAATTTTCTTTTAAGCAATCAATTAAATTCATTAATTAAAGATCCAGCTTTAATAAGCGAGGAAGTATACATATACTCAAAAGTGAATTTCCAGAATGGTCTATAAATGCATAGAGCTTATATCACGTGATTTGTCGATATGATATCACAGGAATATGGTGAAAAAATTCAAATTTTTCATGCTGTGGTCGCGCAATGTTGCTCGTGCATGACAATTGCTTGAGCGCCCTACTCCTCGTATTGTGCAAAGGGTCGTAATGCGTGCACGTAGGCAATGATGGAAAAATCACTCATTTTCGACTGCTATTTGGCACTACGTGCTCAGACTAGGTGACTCAAAGAATTGGAAAAGTATTTGATCGTTCGTACGTAACCAGTTTAACACGGAACCAAATCCTCACAGTGCTGACAATTGCCAACAGAACAAATAATGAACGGTGTAGATTTTCCGTGGGTCGGAGATGCGGCTTACGCCGACACTTGAGATCGCAAGTATGCGACACTTCATCCCCTAGGGGGGGGAGGAGGAGAGAGTATTTAAAGGGAGAAGCTCTAAAGAGACTTGTATAAGAAACCATTGTAAGTTCTGTGAAAAATTTATTTTACTTCCTAGCCTAATTTATTGGTGAACCAAAGTCCATAATGTTACATTGGAGAGCAGGCAAAACAAGTAGACTATCAGTAGTCACAAAATCTAGACGACCGAGCCGCGGAAATACACCGTATCTGTACTTCCAAGCAAATTTTGGAACAGAATGAAAAAAAAAAAGAAAAAACAAGAACCCTAGGTAAATCTTTAGGGCAAAAAACAATTCTCAAGGTCTGATCCTATCTTCACGGCCTAATCACTAAAATGGCAGCTTCAGATACTAAAATTGCATATCTCTGCTTGATGATTTTAGTGACTTCATGGGATACTAACCAATGTTTCCTTGGCACGGGACTAAGATGGAGACCGATCCGATATGCGCTTATGGTAGACGAAATCCTGTTGCCATCTTCAGGCTATACTTTTGCTTGATCAGACCGCTCATCTTGCAAACTGTCAATTTCAGATGGAGGAGTTCCATGCCCATTCAGGTATCTCTTTTCCTTGGTAAACTGAGGCAAAAACCCTTGACCAAAAGTTTTGAGAGCAACGGCAATAATCACACCAGCAAGAGCAAGAGAGAGCATCTTCAATATGGATAGGCTCCACTGCACAAATGAAAAAAGCTACTATTGTTAATTTAGACCAACATCACATCAGCCGAGTACAAATAGTAAATCAAACCGTGATGTCGTACCACTGTTAATGAAGCACATCTTACAACATACAATTCACAAAGATCTCATACTTGTACATGGGACAGTGCTCAGAAAAGTTCTGGAATTGCTCATGGTGAACTCCATCTATTCTAATATTTGACCAAAAAAACATAAAAATAAAAATAAAACTACATCTATCCTAAATCACAGGCTGCATCGTTAATCATCGTTCAGTAACTGTTTCTCAGCAGACTGAAGTAAACAATGTTCAGCCACCAGTTTCTCCTAACAATCTGGAAGGCTTGACAATTCAAAAATTCTGATTTTACTAGTACCATCTTATCTAGTGGCAAACCCAAAACTTGGAAAGAGGGTTAGGAAATTCTGATAATGTCTGCATGAGTCATCCAGCATAGACTAATAATTTCTGACAAGTTTTGATGGAATCCAAGTTCCAATTTCCTGGTTAATTTCTCTCATTAAGTCCAGCGGGAACGACCAAGATTCTGCGACTTAAAAACAGTATCTCATGGATATGGGCAAAAACCGTGTTCCCTTGTCCAATAGCAAGTACATAGACTACTTGAAAAGTTTGCTGTCTCCACTACATATGATTAACCAATCTGGAAATACTCTACTGGCAAAAACTCCGAATAACGTAAAAGACCATGGAAGCATGGTGATATGAAGGCGTAGATGATTAATACCAGTTCTAATAATAGGAAAGACTAGAATATGCTTCAGCTACCTTTTCATTGGACAAGATGGTAGGATTCAGGACCATGTGACATGAAAGCTCTTTGGTGGGCACCGTATATACGTCTTCATAGAACAAATCTAGTATGTCGGCCAATCCAGCCTGCAAATCCCATCAAGAGTCAAAATGCATAGTGCACACCATTTACTACAGAAATTTAGATACATCAAACTAAAACTTAAATAATTTCCAAGTGTGAGACTGAATAAGGGCAACTAGTTTGAAAAGGACATCAATATTTAGTTTCCAAATAATCACTCATAGACTTCAAAGATGAAACTAATAATCATACTGGAGTGCTGACAAAAGGCATCTGCTAAACATAACGAAAATACAGTTGAGGCATAAACTAAAGACAAGAAGAAAGGTACCATTTGGGACTGCGTCAAAAGAACCTCATGCATACTCCCATCGAGTAGTCTCCAGCCGTCTAATTTCAGATCCTTCAGCTTTTGAGTATCCACTTGTAGCCGATAGGCGGGTACATATTCACTTAACCAAGCACAGAAGTCAGGACCACCAATCTTCTCCAGTTTAGACTGCACAGCTCGCTTCCACCCAAAGAACTTTGATCCCGATTTATGAAGCCGAAATTTTCCCTTGCTTGCGCTAAATTGTTCCAGCAAAATTGTGGCATTTTCAACCATCTCATATTCAAATAACTTCCACAAAATAACTGCAGAATCTTTTGAAGAAAACCTTCCGGGTTTCCTGAACCATCGAGAGACAGTACTAAAAAATTCTTCGTGTGCATTGCCAAGTACAAGTTGTTCAGTACTCGAAAGAGCATATGTACAAACAACTTCAGCAAGCATAGAAATGACTCGTTCATCCGATGAGCTGAGGGCAAAGGACCAAGGGACCTAATGCATAAGAGAACTGAAGCCATCAGTATCATTGTTGCACCTGGAGGACAGACATGCCAGCATAAAGTCATTTTAGACTGATATAAATGGAAAATTTATAAATGCTTAAAAGCTATCCAGTATAAAGAAGTTTCACCTCTCTGGGGCTTTCAAGATCTGCCATATTTCGTTCAGCTCCAGGATGAAACAATACTAGTTGAAAATTCCAAAGCTGCTGCACAACTACTTGCCTAAATGTCATGGCAAGTATGTTCCTTGATGTTGAACTGCCCAGCATGTCATTGGTAATTTTAAGTTTGCTTGCCTTCTCTTTAACTTTCCTTGCCGGCAAAAACTAAATAAAAGACGGTAGGAATAAGTATATCTGAGTAAGGTGGTAGCTCATTATATGATTATTGAAATACTATTTCAGATAAACCCAATTTGAGATTTGAAGCACTTAAGTATAAGCCGTAAAGCCAAAATTATCAAAACAAACCATCAGAAGGTGACAGTTGTTATAACCTGAGGGCCTGTTGATGAGCCATGTATTACAAGCAAGTGCTTACAGAAAAATTTCAAATATGGGGAGGAAAAGAGATGTATATTACATTTACAAATTGATACATGATTGTAATATCAGGAGAGCTGTCCTTGCACCTGTAATATCTCAAGCCATTCTTTTGCAACTAGCAGTTGGACAGATAGTGAAATACACTGCCTACACTAAAGCATAATAACGCACTATTTGAGGAGTACTACTTTCTTTCATTCAGGCAAAATAGTCCAACCTGACTGCGGACACACATCATCTTGTATCTAAATAACAGGGGGACATGACGTGCAGAGGAAAATTTGATGCGCAATTGAAGTTTGCTGTCAGAAAAAAACCATCTGCAACTTATGTTCCAAAAAGATGCTGCGACAGGATGAAGGAAAGTGAAATACTACTCAAACAATATCATTCATCAGCCAAGAATCTGTTATTTGACTAGAAAAGATATTGATTGATCAGGTTCGTGCAAGGTCAAATTCCATGGAAGCTTCAGTCTCCATAGCCAGTACTTCGTATCCAACAGTACCCACAGTAGCAAATCATTAATCAGGAATGACGAGCAAAATGCAAACCTACCACAGTGAAACATGTTTAAGGAATTCAAAACCTATACTTCCTAATTTCCTAGCCACGAATCAATCAGGCGTGATTCTGAAACCACGAGTTTCTCAACTGGTATTATCACCAATCAGAAGAACATCGATTGCAGGCAAGAATGCTGATTCATGTTGCCTCATTGCAGATGGCCGTAATTCCTATTGGCCTTGGGTCATTATTAAATTACTCGAAAAACCTAATTAACACCATCAGAAAACGGTTTCCACAATACAATCATGCGATTCCGCATCATTTTTCAAATCAATCAAGTTAAAAACGTATTTAAACGTGTCACTTTCCAGTCAATCGCAATTATGCCCAGCCAAATTCACATTTCCTTAGCTATTTCCGCCCATATCATGCCTCAAACAGCAAGCAAATGCCAGCGATTACATTTGAAAAATAACAAGACCCGCAGCCTCAACAATCAAAGCTCACCAATCTCGTGGAAACGGTGCTCCGACCCTCAGCGCCTCCAGGATACACAGTCTCGACCACCATCGCGCGCGCACCGGACTCGACGTGCTCGCTCGCGGCCTCGCCGCCATCAGCCGCGGCCGCGGTCAAGGCCTGCCGGAAGTCGACGGCTCCGACGAGGCTGAGCCGAGCGGAGTCGTTCTCGTACGTCCTGACGCAGGGCAGCAGCCTTTCGTCGGAGTCGGCGATGGCCTCCAGGAATTCCTGCTCCGAGGACGGGAGGGTCCGCGGATAGCTGCGGCAGGAGAGGGTGGAGGGCGGCCTTCGAAGGCGCTTGTTGAGGTGGAGCATGGAGCGACGGTGATGATGGCGATGGCGAAGTGTGCAGAGAGCGGACGAGTGAGAGGGAGAGTGAAGGAGTGACATTCCTCGGTGAAGAGGGAGAAGACGGAAGAGTGAAGGCCAAGGGCTCGGGGTCGCTTCGCAAACGTTCTGTGAAGAGAGGAATGAAAATGGACTACGTTCGCAAAACTTAATTTATAAAGTAACCCGCAAATTCTGGAAAAAAATAAATAAAATAATAATAACCCGCAAATATTTCGCGAAATGGATAAGATATATATATATATATTTTAAGCCATGGATACACAAGACGACAAGTTTAGATCAGAAATTACGTTTAGATGAGGTTGAACTTTCTACTCTCGTTCGGTCTCTTCTTCTTCATCTTTAGTCTTCTCCAGTTCCGCGTCTCCCTCTGTCTGGTTGATTCGGGCCTCGTCGACAGAACTCGCCATCTCTCGGGGTTTCAATCATCTCTCGATATATCCACGGTTTTCCTCTTTGATCTCGGTACTTCCCTCCGCTCTCTAATCTGTTTTCGACGTTTTGTGGATGTCAATCGGCTTTACTCGTGTTGGGTTAGTATCGCTGACCGAGGGAAGAGACGTTTCGGTTTCTCCTCATCGCCGCCCAAGCATGACAGTTCCTGATGAAGAACCAAAAATCAAGGGTCATCTTCGTAAACGGCTGTGGTTGAGTTTTTGGTGATTGGATGAATATGTTTCTGGGAGAATTTGAGGATGAAGCTTCAGCAAGAATTTCTTGTTTGTTTAATTAACTCTGCACTCGCTAAATGTTTTCGCGGTGCTCGTGCTCGAGAGTTGTTCGAGTTTATTTTTGTCCCTCCCAGGTTGCTGATTAACATGGTACCAGAACCAACTTCAATCTGTCCTGTACATAAAGAAGCATGAATTAGATTTTGTTAATTGTTAAGGGCTGGCTTGTGCGAATGAATCTCGTATGTGGATTGTAGATTAAGGAAAGATGGTCAGCTTAGGTGCTTGGTTCTTTACTGAAGAGGGGTGACAAGTTCTTTTGTTTGATGAAACCGAAAGAGGAAATCTTGGTAGTAGCTAGATCATTAAATTTATGGAGTTCTCGAGGGATAAGTATGAGCTAGCTTTGAGGCTTCTGTGTGGAATCCATGGGCATTAATTCGCGAGTAAGATACTTGTCAAGTTGCTTGTATCCAGATCTGCACTTTTCTTTCCATAGATCCTTGTGAACATCAGTAGGATTCCTTTTCTAGAGTGTGTTTTTGTAAATTGTGGATATCCTGCGATATTTAGTTGTAAACATGGGATCTCAAGCTTTATCGTGCTGGAATTTCTGCTTGGATTGAAAATTATCACTCGAGAATCCACCTCCTGAGGAAAGTGGTCCTCGGTCTCGGAGCACACTTATGACTTGTTGACGCGGGAGGGATTGTATGGCCTTTTTCATGGTCTAGCACTAGAGCTTATGGGGTTATTCCTGAGTCCTTTTGGTTAAGCTCTTGAATTTTGCATTTTGTGAATTTTGTATTCTACAAAATTTTGCTCTTAGCTGCTGACTCTCTTGGTAAATATCATTCTATGCAGAAGGAACTTAAGCCATGGGAAAGAGGAAGTCGAGGGCGAAGCCACCTCCTAAGAAGCGAATGGACAAGCTAGATACGGTCTTTAGCTGTCCATTCTGCAACCATGGCACAAGTGTTGAATGTCGCATGCAAGTATCTTTTGAATTCGTCTTCTCCCTTATTTTCTTATTTCTGGATAGACTCTTGGAGCCTGGCATGTCTGGAAATTGTAATCTCATTATGCACCGGATCCATGTGCTTGCCAAGAAACTCCAGTTACTTAACTTGAGGGTTAGAAAGAGTTTGTCGCCAAAGTTGCTGCGTCACAGATAATTATGCTCTTTGGAAGTGTCGAATAGGAATTAGAAGGGCATTAATTTGGCACAGAGAGGGAAGGGAAATTGGAGGATTGAGTTATCAAATGAGGAAATGTCATTGTAGCCAGAATATTAAGTTTAAAGCGTTTCCCTTCTCAGGGTGTTTATTTAGAGATATTTACATAGTCCTGTCCCAAGCCAGGATGAAGGAGGAGGGTTGCGTCGGGCGTAGCGAGCCGGCTATAAAAAATTAGCTACCTTTTATGAGATGAACCCTATTGATATTTCGTTGGAGCGTACCCTTCTTAGCGACGCGTTGCATCGGCGCCCGGATGTAGCGAAAAATGGGCAAGGGTCCTTGCACCAAGATAGAGCGGGTGCGAGGGTAAGGAAGCTAGCCTTGGGCCATTATTCCCGAGTGATGAGCCACATCGGTGCCCGGGTGTGGTGAGAAGTGAGCGAGGGTCCTCACACTTCTATGGGCGAGTGTGGGGGGCAAGTAAGGCCCGGGGGTAAGGATTCGACTAGGGAGTTGGAACATAGGAACCTTGACGGGTAAATTGAGGGAGTTAGCGGATACTTTTGCTAGAAGAAGAGTGAATATTGCTTGCCTGCAAGAGACTAAATGGGTTGGAGAAAAGGCTAAGGAGGTGGAAGGCACCGGATTCAAGTGGTACACAGTGCACAAAAAAGAGTGTAAATGGAGTTGGGATTTTGATAGATAAAAGTTTCGGAGATAAGGTGGTTGATGTCAAAAGATCGGGAGATAGAATTATTTTGGTTAAGCTAGTAGTGGGAGAGCTAATTGTGAATATCCTTAGTGTGTATGCACCTCAAGTTGGACCGCGGTATCCGATAAGAACAGATTTTGGGAAGAGTTGGAGGAGATTTTGAGGGGAATACCACGCGAGGAGAAGGTATTCATAGGAGGAGATTTAAATGGACATGTCGGACGAGTAGTGGAGGTTTTGTCGAGTTCATGGAGGTTTTGGCTATGGGACTAGAAATGAGGTGCGGACATCTTGAGCGTCGCTTTAGCTTATGATTTGATGTTGGCAAATACCTTCTTCAGGAAAAGAGAGTCACATCCGATTACTTTTCGCAATGGCCAAAATTGTAGCCGGATTGACTTTTTCCTTGCTAGAAGAGATGATAGGGCCTCGTATGTAGATTGCAAAGTCTACCCTGGAGAATGCGTAGCTACGCAACATAAGTTGGTGGTTTTGGAGGTTAGGTATAACAAAGCACGAAAACTGCAAAGAGGTGGCCGATTCCGAGAATAAGATGGTGGAAGCTAAAAGAGGAAAAACAAATAGATTTCAAGGAAAGAATGTTTCAGGTAGGGCCAGTGGCAACTAGAGGACGAAGTAAATGTGATGTGGAACGAGATGTCTAATTGCATCCAAAAAGTGGCAAGAGGGGTACTAGGGGAAAGTAAAGGGAACGGACATCACGCAAAGGAAACTTGGTGGTGGAATGACGAGGTGCGGGAGGCGATTAAACGAAGAAGGAGTGTTTTCATCGTTTGCATATTTGCCCTAATGGAGAGAATTTGACAAAGTTTAGATTAGCGAGGAAAAATGCCAAGAAAGTCATGCGGAGAGGCTAGAGGCAAGGTTTTTTTCGACATGTACAAAAAACTAGGGAGCAAAGAGGGAGAAAAAGGTATCTATAGGCTTGCAAAGATAAGAGACAAGAAAAGTAAAGACTTGACACATGTTAGATGCATCAAGGATGAAAATCAAAAACTTGTAGTAAGAGATGCGGACGTCAAGGAAAGGTGGATGAGCTATTTTCGCAAGCTTTTTAATGGAGAGAGTGATATCATGGAGATGGATTTGGAGGACGTTTCGATGATTCAAATAGAAGGTTTGTGCGTAGAATTAGAGCGCACGAAGTTAAGGAGGCATTAAAGAAGATGAAGACTGGTAAGGCCTTGGGACCGATGGTGTCCCTATTGAAGTGTGGAGATGCTTAGGAGTTGTGGCAATACGTTGGTTGACTAACCTTTTTAACAAGATTCTCCATACTAATAATATCCTTGATGGATGGAGGAAAAGTATGCTTGTGCCTATCTATAAGAATAAGGGAGATATCCAGAATTGTTCCAACTATAGAGGCATTAAACATTATGAGCCATACTATGAAGTTGTGGGAGAGAGTTATTGAGCATCGTTTGAGACTCAGAGACTAAGATATCGTAAATCAATTTGGATTTATGCTTGGGAAGGTCTACCATGGAGCTATTTTTCTTGATACGACAGTGATGGAGAGGTATCAAGAAAAGAAGAAAGATCTACATATGGTGTTTATTGATCTTGAGAAGGCGTATGATAGGGTTCCAAAGACAGGTCTTATGGTGGGTGCTTGAGAAGAAAAAAGAAATCACAAAAGTATGTAGATGCAATCAAGGATATGTATGATGGAGTTACTACATGTGTGAATGCTTGTAATGGAACATCAAGCTATTTCCCAATCACAATGGGCTTACACCAAGGCTGGCTTTGAGTCCTTATCTTTTTGCCATGGTTATGGACGAGCTAACAAGAGATATCCAAGATGAGGTGCCGTGGTGTATGCTAATTTGCGGATGATATTGTGCTCACTAGATGAGACAAGGGGGGGTTAACGCTAAATTAGAATTATGGAGAAATGCGTTGGAGTCCAAAGGGGTTTACGTTAAGTCGAAATAAAACCGAATACATGAAGTGTGAGTTCGACAAGGCAAGAGGGGAGATGAACCCGTCAATTTGCTCGGACAGAGAGTACCCAAGAAAGATACTTTCGAGATATTTAGGATCAATATTGCAAAGGGGGAGAGATTGATGAGGATGTAAGCCATAGAATCGGAAAGCGATTTGGATGAAATGGCGCGGTGCATCGTGATTTTTGTGTGATCGCAAAATCCCTCTTAGGCTAAAAGGAAAATTCTATAGAGCAGTAGTAAGACCTGCAATGATCTACGGGGCAGTGTTGGCGAAAGACAGAGGCAACATGAGCATAAGATGGAAGTAGCGAAATGAGAATCTTAAGGTGGATGTGTGGCCATACTAGAATGGATAAAATAAGAAATGAGGATATTCGACGAAAAGTTGGAGTAGTATCGGTGGCAGAAAAGATGAGAGAACATCGTTTGAGATGGTTTGGACATATTCTTCGAAGACCCCTAAATCTTTCCGGTAAAGCAGTGTGTTATAGGGAGCGTAGCATGAGAGGAAAGGAGAGGTCGGCCGAAACTTACTTTGGGAAAAGTAGTAAGACAAGATTTGTTGAAGTGGGACATAGATTGGCGTACTTTATTTGTCTTAGGACGAGTGGAGGAAAGCGATTAACACTGTGGAGGGGCAAAAATTTCCATGTTCACTGCTAGTTTCAGTCACTAGCCCTTTGTTTTCTTTATATTGCTTATAGCTATGTTATTGTATTTTGTTTTATTTTATAGCTCTTTCGGTCTTGCTTTTTTGGGTTCATCGACCGCCGACCCCAACTAGTTTGGGTTAAAGGTGATGTTGATTGCACTCACATCTTAAGTTTTTTCATTTCAGTGATATGAAGAACCTTATTGGTGAAGCTGTATGCGGGATCTGCCAGGAAAGCTTTAGCACCACCATCACAGGTATGCTTCCTCTGTACTTCCTGCTGATTGCAATGTGCAGTACATGTTTATAACGATACTGATGAAGGCTATTAATGTTCCTATAATGACTCAATGAAGAAAGTTCTGGCAACATGTATGTGCTTTTTGATGGGATATTTTTGGGTGGTACAAATAGCTTCTGCATGCAAGAGATCTGGATTGCCATTTTAAATAAGTTCAAGGTTACCAGCAGTATTGTTTAGCAGTATAGATTCGATTTGCCACAAGGAAGCAGAGAAAACCATATTCTGAAGACACTGGGATTCTCGTTCAGACTTTCGTCTTTGCCGAAAGTCATAACTGGTGCTCACTTAATCACGGCGCTAAGGTCCAAAACCCATATGTTTTTTTTTTTTTTTGACCCAGGGAACCCTCGCACGGCCGGCAATCGGGGGTAAACCCAGAAGCAACACGCGCTTAGCCCACCACACACGTGCCACCTTAAGTCACCCCGCAACGCCTTTGCAGGATTCGAACACTCGACCTTTTTGCGAGAGGAAGAGTCACGACCAATGGCGGCCACCCAGTGGGTGGTTCCAAAACCCATATGTTGGTTGTCACTAAGTACTAAACTTTTTTTAGTCAAATAAAAATACTAGATTACATAGGAAGATTGTCGATCGCGAGAATTCTATGAGTTACGCCTTTCACATAAAAAAGAATATTAACAGAACAATGATTTTCCTTTGAAGGAAAATCTAATGTGTAACGATTTATCACGTGACGTGTTGGCGTGGTGTCGTTCATCCAATCGATATCATCAATAATGTAATCCTTGAAAAATCACGGCAAAAGATAACACCTTACCTTCTAAGGTTGAATGGATGATGCCCTATCAAAATCCCCCCGCGTGGCGCGTAATCTAACCTAGACGATGTCTTTGCTTAGGGAGTCCGTGCTGGTTAACCATCGCTTCAATGTCAAAATTCAACAAGTAATAACGAATGAGCAATTTGGGCCAACTGGTGTCAAGATGAATGGTTGGGCTCACGGACCTGTAAAATGAATGGGCCTGATTGGACGGGTCATAGGCCCGAAAAGTATGAAGGATCTGCCCACTTTCCCACTTTGCTCTAAGGGTAAGATTTACCTTTTCGGTTTCTCGATCTAATTTACCTCAAATGTTCGAATAATGCGTTTTTAGATTCCTTTTGACCAAGGGATGTTGATTTAATGAGCTAAGAGTATAGGGATACGATGGTCATTAAAGGTGATGATCCACTACAATTTTCATGTGAAACATGAGTGGATCTTAAAACCTTTGATAGGGATGGGTTTCATATAACATGCAACGTAGATTTTAAGTTTCAAAAAAGGAACCTGTTCATACAGAATAGGTTCCACATAGAATTTGTACGGAACCTAAAATCGCTCACTTCTAAATACAATCAACCGAAAAGGTCTTTAATAGTTGAACACCATGAATGAAATCCAACGTTTTCTTCAATAAATGTCCGAATGACATCGACATTGATGGCTGAGATGTGAAAAAAGTTATGTATACCGATGCATCATGATAACTTTTTTCTGTAAACACTTCTTGAAGGACGATAGTAAGTATTGTCAATCCAATATGATGAATTAAAAAGTATATAATTTTTGCAATTAATTTAATTAAATTTTACTTCTTAAAGTTTCACGTTGGGGAATGTAACTGTGATTATATTTTGAATTTTTTTTAAAGAGGGTCTTTTTCTCTCTTTTATCCTGTAATTCCATTATATGTTTATGTATATAAAAGACAACCGACAAAGAAAATGTTTCATGGTGATATGCACAACAAAAGTGTAAGTTTATAGACAAGTGATTGTGTTAAAAAGATCGTACATGTTAAATTTTCTACATTATACTTAACAATTGATCCGTAATTATGCTCGACAACGTAGAATAGAATTAGGTTCCTTGGCAACAAAGCTAATTTCTACAAGAGTAAAATCCGACCATGAAATAAAAAAAAAAAAAGATGCCCACGATAAAGAAAAACAAAACATGTGAAACGACAATTGGATTCTACATAAGGATTCAAAATGGCCACCACTTTAAATTGTAATTTATTGGATAGGGAGATTTTATCATTTTGATGAAAATGGGTTAGATTTAGCCAAATAGGGGATGGAAATAGCATCGTCCATGTTAAAATATGGGTTCTTACGACACCAATCGTTGTATATTATGAAGATTTCATATACTTAAAGATAGAAAAAAAGGACATAGCACTTGAGATTACTCGAGAGGTCCGCACTCAGCACTACTAGCGATTTATCGGTTAGAGTTAGGCGAGCTCCGCTACTATTATCAAGGTGCGAGCGGTCCAAAACCCATCCGTTGGTCATCACTATGTATGGAATAAACTTCTTTTAGTCAAATGAAAATTGACATTGTGAGATTGTCCGTTCGTAGGAATTCGATTAGTTCGATGTTCGCCATAAGAAAGAATAATAACCATACGACAATTTTTCTCTAGAGAAAAATTAAATGCATTAACTTAAATCACGGCTTTAATAGCGTGGGCACACATCCAATCGATGTCGCCAATAATGTAATCCTTGAAAATAACGGAGACCATGACACCGTACTTTGGATCGTCGAACGGATGATGCCCTATCAACATCCTCCACGTGGCGTGTATCTTACCGAGACGAATTTGTCTAAGCTTTGGGAGTCCATGCTTGTTAACCATCGCTTCAATGGCAATTGGCAAATGCAATAAGTAATCATGAATGGACAGTTTGGGCCGAGTGATGTCAAGATGAGTGATTGGCTCACGGGCCTACATGTATGGGCCTGATTGGACGGGTCATAGGCCCGAGAAGGATCTACCCGGACCCAGGAAGTTCAATCCTCTTACACTTGGCTTCAAGGGTTAGATTTCTCTTTTGGTCTCTCGAGCTAATTTACTTCAAATATTCGGATAATACGATTGCAAACTTCTTTCGAGCAATCAATTAAATTCATTAATTAAATTGTACATGTTAAAGTTTCACGTTAGAGAATGTATTTGTGATTATATTCTATAAAATCTTTACCGAGGGTCTTTTTCTGTTTCATCCTATAATTCCATAATATATTTATGTATCTTATGCACAACAAAAAGTGTGAGTTTATAAACAAGTCATCCATGAATAGGCTCGACAACATAGAATAGAATTCGGTTCTTTAAAAATTTTCCTTGTCGACAAAACTAATTTCTACGGAAGTAAAAGCCAATATTAAAGAAGAAGACATAGTGTCCACAATAAGCAAAAACCAAGCATGTGAAATTCTTACTTATGACAATCAAATTCTACATAAATATATGACATGTCCACATAACATTGAGATTTCGGAAAATTATAGAAAAAATATGTGGCCTTATGATGCCAATTGTTGAATGTTATGCAAATTTCATGTACTTAAGATTAAAAAGAGGGCATAGTACTGAGATTACAAAGAGGTCCTCACCGAGTACTACTAGCGATTCATTAGTCAGAGTTAGGCGAGCTCCGCTGTTATTATCAAGGTGCGAGAGATCCAAAACCCATCCGTTGGTCATCCCTATGCGCTAAACTTATTTTGGCCAAAATAAATACATTAGATTACATTGGGAGATTGTCCGTCCGTATCAATTCAATTACTTCGGTCTTCGACATAAAAAGAATAATAACGGTACAACATTTGTCCTCTAGAGAAAAAATCAATCTTAAACATACAATCACAGATCCATACTTGCGTGGCAGTGCTCATCCAATCAAGTATCCTCCCAATAATATAATTATGAAAAAATCACGACAAACGATAATACTTTAATTTCTACGGTCGAATGGATGGTACCCTATCAGCATCCTCCACGCGGCGTGTATCTTACCTAGACGAGTTTTGTCTTTGCTTAGGGAGTCCATGCTGGTTAACCATCGCTTCAATCGCAAATGCAATGAGTAACGAAGAATGAACAATGTTTGGGCCGAATGGTGTCAAGATGAATGATTGGGCCCACGGGGTGTTGAATGTATGGGCCTGATTAGACGGGTCAAAGGCCCAACAAGTATGGTGGATCTGCCCAGACCCAGAAAGTTCAATACTTTTAGACTTTGTCCAAGGGTGAGATTTCTCTTTAGTTTCTCGACCTAATTTAACTCAAATATACGTATAATATGTCTGTAATTTTCTTTTAAGCAATCAATTAAATTCATTAATTAAAGATCCAGCTTTAATAAGCGAGGAAGTACACATATAGTCAAAAGTGAATTTCCAGAATGGTCTATAAATGCATAGAGCTTATATCACGTAATTTGTTGATCTGATATTGCACGAATATGGTGGAAAAGCTCAAATTTTTCATGCTGTAGTTGCGCAATGTTGCTCGTGCATGACAATTTCATGAGCTCCCTACTCCTGGTATTTTGAAAAGGGTCGCAATGCGTGCACATAGGCAATGATGGAAAAATCACACATTTTCGACTACTATTTGGTACTACGTGTTAAGACTAGGTGACTGAAAGAATTGGAAAATTATTGATCGTTCGCATCACATAACCAGTTTAACACGGAACCAAATCCTGACAGTGCTGACATTTGCCAACAGAACAAAAAACGAACGGTGTCGATTTTCCGGGGGTCGGAGATGCGGCTTACGCCGATACTTGAGATCGCGAGTATGCGACACTTCATCTAGAGAGAGAGAGAGAGAGAGAGTATTTAAAGGGAGAAGCTCTAAAGAGACTTGTATAAGAAACCATTGTAAGTTCTGTGAAAAGTTTATTTTACTTCCTAGCGTAATTTATTGGTGAACCAAAGTCCATAATGTTACATTGGAGAGCAGGCAAAACAAGTAGACTATCAGTAGTCACAAAATCTAGACGACCGAGCCGCGGAAATACACCGTATCTGTACCTCCAAGCAAATTTTGGAACAGAATGAAAAAAAAAAAAAAAAAACAAGAACCCTAGGTAAATCTTTAGGCCAAAAAACAATTCTCAAGGTCTGATCCTATCTTCACGGCCTAATCACTAAAATGGCAGCTTCAGATACTAATATTGCATATCTCTGCTTGATGATTTTAGTGACTTCATGGGATGCTAACCAATGTTTCCTTGGCATGGGGCGAAGATGGAGACCGATCCAATAAGCGCTTATCGTAGACGAAATCCTGTTGCCATCTTCAGGCTATACTTCCGCTTGATCAGACCGCTCATCTTGCAAACTGTCAATTTCAGACGGAGGAGTTCCATGCCCATTCAGGTATCTCTTTTCCTTGGTAAACTGAGGCAAAAACCCTTGACCAAAAGCTTTGAGAGCAACGGCAATAATCACACCAGCAAGAGCAAGAGAGAGCATCTTCAATATGGATAGGCTCCACTGCACAAATGAATAAAGCTACTATTGTTAATTTACACCAACATCACATCAGCTGAGTACAAATAGTAAATCAAACCGTGATGTCGTACCACTGTTAATGAAGCACATCTTACAACATACAATTCACAAAGATCTCATACTTGTACATGGGACAGTGCTCAGAAAAGTTCTGGAATTGCTCATGGTGAACTCCATCTATTCTAATATTTGACCAAAAAAACATAAAAATAAAAATAAAACTACATCTATCCTAAATCACAGGCTGCATCGTTAATCATCGTTCAGTAACTGTTTCTCAGCAGACTGAAGTAAACAATGTTCAGCCACCAGTTTCTCCTAACAATCTGGAAGGCTTGACAATTCAAAAATTCTGATTTTACTAGTACCATCTTATCTAGTGGCAAAACCCAAAACTTGGAAAGAGGGTTAGGAAATTCTGATAATGTCTGCATGAGTCATCCAGCATAGACTAATAATTTCTGACAAGTTTTGATGGAATCCAAGTTCCAATTTCCTGGTTAATTTCTCTCATTAAGTCCAGCGGGAACGACCAAGATTCTGCGACTTAAAAACAGTATCTCATGGATATGGGCAAAAACCGTGTTCCCTTGTCCAATAGCAAGTACATAGACTACTTGAAAAGTTTGCTGTCTCCACTACATATGATTAACCAATCTGGAAATACTCTATTGGACACAAAACTCCGAATAACGTAAAAGACCATGGAAGCATGGTGATATGAAGGCGTCGATGATTAATACCAGTTCTAATAATAGGAAAGACTAGAATATGCTTCAGCTACCTTTTCATTGGACAAGATGGTAGGATTCAGGACCATGTGACATGAAAGCTCTTTGGTGGGCAGCGTATATACGTCTTCATAGAACAAATCTAGTATGTCGGCCAATCCAGCCTGCAAATCCCATCAAGAGTCAAAATGCATAGTGCACACCATTTACTACAGAAATTTAGATACATCAAACTAAAACTTAAATAATTTCCAAGTGTGAGACTGAATAAGGGCAACTAGTTTGAAAAGGACATCAATATTTAGTTTCCAAATAATCACTCATAGACTTCAAAGATGAAACTAATAATCATACTGGAGTGCTGACAAAAGGCATCTGCTAAACATAACGAAAATACAGTTGAGGCATAAACTAAAGACAAGAAGAAAGGTACCATTTGGGACTGCGTCAAAAGAACCTCATGCATACTCCCATCGAGTAGTCTCCAGCCGTCTAATTTCAGATCCTTCAGCTTTTGAGTATCCACTTGTAGCCGATAGGCGGGTACATATTCACTTAACCAAGCACAGAAGTCAGGACCACCAATCTTCTCCAGTTTAGACTGCACAGCTCGCTTCCACCCAAAGAACTTTGATCCCGATTTATGAAGCCGAAATTTTCCCTTGCTTGCGCTAAATTGTTCCAGCAAAATTGTGGCATTTTCAACCATCTCATATTCAAATAACTTCCACAAAATAACTGCAGAATCTTTTGAAGAAAACCTTCCGGGTTTCCTGAACCATCGAGAGACAGTACTAAAAAATTCTTCGTGTGCATTGCCAAGTACAAGTTGTTCAGTACTCGAAAGAGCATATGTACAAACAACTTCAGCAAGCATAGAAATGACTCGTTCATCCGATGAGCTGAGGGCAAAGGACCAAGGGACCTAATGCATAAGAGAACTGAAGCCATCAGTATCATTGTTGCACCTGGAGGACAGACATGCCAGCATAAAGTCATTTTAGACTGATATAAATGGAAAATTTATAAATGCTTAAAAGCTATCCAGTATAAAGAAGTTTCACCTCTCTGGGGCTTTCAAGATCTGCCATATTTCGTTCAGCTCCAGGATGAAACAATACTAGTTGAAAATTCCAAAGCTGCTGCACAACTACTTGCCTAAATGTCATGGCAAGTATGTTCCTTGATGTTGAACTGCCCAGCATGTCATTGGTAATTTTAAGTTTGCTTGCCTTCTCTTTAACTTTCCTTGCCGGCAAAAACTAAATAAAAGACGGTAGGAATAAGTATATCTGAGTAAGGTGGTAGCTCATTATATGATTATTGAAATACTATTTCAGATAAACCTAATTTGAGATTTGAAGCACTTAAGTATAAGCCGTAAAGCCAAAATTATCAAAACAAACCATCAGAAGGTGACAGTTGTTATAACCTGAGGGCCTGTTGATGAGCCATGTATTACAAGCAAGTGCTTACAGAAAAATTTCAAATATGGGGAGGAAAAGAGATGTATATTACATTTACAAATTGATACATGATTGTAATATCAGGAGAGCTGTCCTTGCACCTGTAATATCTCAAGCCATTCTTTTGCAACTAGCAGTTGGACAGATAGTGAAATACACTGCCTACACTAAAGCATAATAACACACTATTTGAGGAGTACCACTTTCTTTCATTCAGGCAAAATAGTCCAACCTGACTGCGGACACACATCATCTTGTATCTAAATAACAGTGGGACATGACGTGCAGAGGAAAATTTGATGCGCAATTGAAGTTTGCTGTCAGAAAAAAACCATCTGCAACTTATGTTCCAAAAAGATGCTGCGACAGGATGAAGGAAAGTGAAATACTACTCAAACAACATCATTCATCAGCCAAGAATCTGTTATTTGACTAGAAAAGATATTGATTGATCAGGTTCGTGCAAGGTCAAATTCCATGGAAGCTTTCAGTCTCCATAGCCAGTACTTTGTATCCAACAGTACCCACAGTAGCAAATCATTAATCAGGAATGACGAGCAAAATGCAAACCTACCACAGTGAAACATGTTTAAGGAATTCAAAACCTATACTTCCTAATTTCCTAGCCACGAATCAATCAGGCGTGATTCTGAAACCACGAGTTTCTCAACTGGTATTATCACCAATCAGAAGAACATCGATTGCAGGCAAGAATGCTGATTCATGTTGCCTCATTGCAGATGGCCGTAATTCCTATTGGCTTTGGGTCATTATTAAATTACTCGAAAAACCTAATTAACACCATCAGAAAACGGTTTCCACAATACAATCATGCGATTCCGCATCATTTTTCAAATCAATCAAGTTCAAAACGTATTTAAACGTGTCACTTTACAGTCAATCGCAATTATGCCCAGTCAAATTCACATTTCCTTAGCTATTTCCGCCCATATCATGCCTCAAACAGCAAGCAAATGCCAGCGATTACATTTGAAAAATGACAAGACCCGCAGCCTCAACAATCAAAGCTCACCAATCTCGTGGAAACGGTGCTCCGACCCTCAGCGCCTCCAGGATACACAGTCTCGACCACCATCGCGCGCGCACCGGACTCGACGTGCTCGCTCGCGGCCTCGCCGCCATCAGCCGCGGCCGCGGTCAAGGCCTGCCGGAAGTCGACGGCTCCGACGAGGCTGAGCCGAGCGGAGTCGTTCTCGTACGTCCTGACGCAGGGCAGCAGCCTTTCGTCGGAGTCGGCGATGGCCTCCAGGAATTCCTGCTCCGAGGACGGGAGGGTCCGCGGATAGCTGCGGCAGGAGAGGGTGGAGGGCGGCCTTCGAAGGCGCTTGTTGAGGTGGAGCATGGAGCGACGGTGATGATGGCGATGGCGAAGTGTGCAGAGAGCGGACGAGTGAGAGGGAGAGTGAAGGAGTGACATTTCTCGGTGAAGAGGGGGAAGACGGAAGAGTGAAGGCCAAGGGCTGGGGGTCGCTTCGCAAGTAAATATTTCTTTTTCGGCCCGTAAAATTAGAGGTGTGAATATTTCGCGAAATGGACAGGAGATATATAAATATATTTTAAGGCATGGATACACAAGACGACAAGTTTAGATTAGAAATTACGTTTAGATGAGGTTGAACTTTCTACTTCTCGTTCGGTCTCTTCTTCTTCATCTTTAGTCTTCTCCGGTTCCGCTTCTCCCTCTCTCTGTCTGGTTGATTCGGGCCTCGTCGACAGAACTCGCCATCTCTGGGGGTTTCAATCATCTCTCGATATATCCACGGTTTTCCTCTTTGATCTCGGTACTTCCCTCCGCTCTCTAATCTGTTTTCGACGTTTTGTGGATGTCAATCGGCTTTACTCGTGTTGGGTTAGTATCGCTGACCGAGGGAAGAGACGTTTCGGTTTCTCCTCATCGCCGCCCAAGCATGACAGTTCCTGATGAAGAACCAAAAATCAAGGGTCATCTTCGTAAACGGCTGTGGTTGAGTTTTTGGTGATTGGATGAATATGTTTCTGGGAGAATTTGAGGATGAAGCTTCAGCAAGAATTTCTTGTTTGTTTAATTAACTCTGCACTCGCTAAATGTTTTCACGGTGGGCTCGTGCTCGAGAGTTGTTCGAGTTTATTTTTTGTCCCTCCCAGGTTGCTGATTAACATGGTACCAGAACCAACTTCAATCTGTCCTGTACATAAAGAAGCATGAATTAGATTTTGTTAATTGTTAAGGGCTGGCTTGTGCGAATGAATCTCGTATGTGGATTGTAGATTAAGGAAAGATGGTCAGCTTAGGTGCTTGGTTCTTTACTGAAGAGGGGTGACAAGTTCTTTTGTTTGATGAAACCGAAAGAGGAAATCTTGGTAGTAGCTAGATCATTAAATTTATGGAGTTCTCGAGGGATAAGTATGAGCTAGCTTTGAGGCTTCTGTGTGGAATCCATGGGCATTAATTCGCGAGTAAGATACTTGTCAAGTTGCTTGTATCCAGATCTGCACTTTTCCTTCCATAGATCCTTGTGAACATCAGTAGGATTCCTTTTCTAGAGTGTGTTTTTTGTAAATTGTGGATATCCTGCGATATTTAGTTGTAAACATGGGATCTCAAGCTTTATCGTGCTGGAATTTCTGCTTGGATTGAAAATTATCACTCGAGAATCCACCTCCTGAGGAAAGTGGTCCTCGGTCTCGGAGCACACTTATGACTTGTTGACGCGGGAGGGATTGTATGGCCTTTTTCATGGTCTAGCACTAGAGCTTATGGGGTTATTCCTGAGTCCTTTTGGTTAAGCTCTTGAATTTTGCATTTTGTGAATTTTGTATTCTACAAAATTTTGCTCTTAGCTGCTGACTCTCTTGGTAAATATCATTCTATGCAGAAGGAACTTAAGCCATGGGAAAGAGGAAGAAGGTCGAGGGCGAAGCCACCTCCTTAGAAGCGAATGGACAAGCTAGATACGGTCTTTAGCTGTCCATTCTGCAACCATGGCACAAGTGTTGAATGTCGCATGCAAGTATCTTTTGAATTCGTCTTCTCCCTTATTTTCTTATTTCTGGATAGACTCTTGGAGCCTGGCATGTCTGGAAATTGTAATCTCATTATGCACCGGATCCATGTGCTTGCCAAGAAACTCCAGTTACTTAACTTGAGGGTTAGAAAGAGTTTGTCGCCAAAGTTGCTGCGTCACAGATAATTATGCTCTTTGGAAGTGTCGAATAGGAATTAGAAGGGCATTAATTTGGCACAGAGAGGGAAGGGAAATTGGAGGATTGAGTTATCAAATGAGGAAATGTCATTGTAGCCGGAATATTAAGTTTAAAGCGTTTCCCTTCTCGGGGGTGTTTATTTAGAGATATTTACATAGTCCCTCCCAAAGGAGGGTTGCGTCGAAATATAAAAAAATTAGAGCTACCTACTTTATGAGATGAACCCTATTGATATTTCGTTTGAGCGTACCCTTCTTAGCGGTGAATCATGAAAAATGGGCAAGGGTCCTTGCACCAAGATAGGCGGGTGCGAGGGGTAAGGAAGCTAGCCTTGGGCCATTATTCCCGAGTGATGAGCCACATCGGTGCCGGGTGTGGTGAGAAGTGAGCGAGGGTCCTCACACTTCTATGGGCGAGTGTGGGGGGCAAGTAAGGCCCGGGGGTAAGGATTCGACTAGGGAGTTGGAACATAGGAACCTTGACGGGTAAATTGAGGGAGTTAGCGAGATACTTTTGCTAGAAGAAGAGTGAATATTGCTTGCCTAAAGAGACTAAATGGGTTGGAGAAAAGGCTAAGGAGGTGGAAGGCCGATTCAAGGTGCACAAAAAAGAGTGTAAATGGAGTTGGGATTTTGATAGATAAAAGTTTCGGGAGATAAGGTGGTTGATGTCAAAAGATCGGGAGATAGAATTATTTTGTTAAGTAAGTAGTGGGAGAGCTAATTGTGAATATCCTTAGTGTGTATGCACCTCAAGTTGGATCCAGATAAGAACAGATTTTGGGAAGAGTTGGAGGAGATTTTGAGGGGAATACCACGCGAGGAGAAGGTATTCATAGGAGGAGATTTAAATGGACATGTCGGAGGGAGTAGTGGAGGTTTTGAAGTTCATGGAGGTTTTGGCTATGGGACTAGAAATGAGGCTGGTGCGGACATCTTGAGCGTCGCTTTAGCTTATGATTTGATGTTGGCAAATACCTTCTTCAGGAAAAGAGAGTCACATCTCGATTACTTTTCAAGTGGTCAAAAATTGTAGCCAGATTGACTTTTTCCTTGCTAGAAGAGATGATAGGGCCTCGTATGTAGATTGCAAAGTCTACCCTGGAGAATGCGTAGCTACGCAACATAAGTTGGTGGTTTTGGAGGTTAGGTATAACAAAGCACGAAAACCGCAAAGAGGTGGCCGATTCCGAGAATAAGATGGTGGAAGCTATAAAGAGGAAAAACAAATAGATTTCAAGGAAAAAATTTTTTTTTGGGGGACAGTGGCAACTAGAGGACGAAGTAAATGTGATGTGGAACGAGATGTCTAATTGCATCCAAAAAGTGGCAAGAGGGGTACTAGGGGAAAGTAAAGGGACACGGACATCACGCAAAAGGAAACTTGGTGGTGGAATGACGAGGTGGAGGAGCGATTAAACGAAGAAGGAGTGTTTTCATCGTTTGCATATTTGCCCTAATGGAGAGAATTTGACAAAGTTTAGATTAGCGAGGAAAAATGCCAAGAAAGTCATGCAGAAGGATTTTTTTTAGAGAAGGTTTTTTGCACAAAAACTAGGGAGCAAAGAGGAGAAAAAGGTCTCTATAGGCTTGCAAAGATAAGAGACAAGAAAAGTAAAGACTTGACACATGTTAGATGCATCAAGGATGAAAATCAAAAACTTGTAGTAAGAGATGCAGACGTCAAGGAAAGGTGGATGAGCTATTTTCGCAAGCTTTTTAATGGAGAGAGTGATATCATGGAGATGGATTTGGAGGACGTTTCGATGATTCAAATAGAAGGTTTGTGCGTAGAATTAGAGCGCACAAGTTAAGGGAGGCATTAAAGAAGATGAAGACTTGGACCGATGGTGTCCCTATTGAAGTGTGGAGATGCTTAGGAGTTGTGGCAATACGTTGGTTGACTAACCTTTTTAACAAGATTCTCCATACTAATAATATGCCCGATGGATGGAGGAAAAGTATCGCTTGTGCCTATCTATAAGAATAAGGGAGATATCCGAATTGTTCCAACTATAGAGGCATTAAGCTTATGAGCCATACTATGAAGTTGTGGGAGAGAGTTATTGAGCATCGTTTGAGACTAGAGACTAAGATATCTCGGAAATCAATTTGGATTTATGCCTGGAAGCTATGGATGGAGCTATTTTCTTGGGTGATGTTGAATAAGAAAAAGAAGAAAGATCTACATATGGTGTTTATTGATCTTGAGAAGGCGTATGATAGGGTTCACGGTCTTATGGTGGGTGCTTGAGAAGAAAAAAAGTACCGCAAAGTATGTAGATGCAATCAAGGATATGTATGATGGAGTTACTACATGTGTGAATGCTTGTAATGGAACATCAAGCTATTTCCCAATCATTAGCTAGCTTTGAGTCCTTATCTTTTTGCCATGGTTATGAATGTAACAAGAGATATCCAAGATGAGGTGCCGTGGTGTATGCTATTTGGAGATGATATTGTGCTCACCGATGAGACAAGGGCGGGGTTAACGCTAAATTAGAATTATGGAGAAGTACGTTGGAGTCCAAAGGGTTTACGTTAAGTCGAAATAAAAAACCGAATACATGAAGTGTGAGTTCGACAAGGCAAGAGGGGAGATGAACCCGTCAATTTGCTCGGACAGGAGGTACCCAAGAAAGATACTTTGGATATTTAGGATCAATATTGCAAAAGGGGAGAGATTGATGAGGATGTAAGCCATAGAATCGAAGCGTTTGTTGATGAAATGGCACGTGATTTTTGTGTGATCGCAAAATCCCTCTTAGGCTAAAAGGAAAATTCTATAGTAGTAAGACCTGTAATGATCTACTTGAGAGTGTTGGCGGCCACAGAGGCAAAAGCATAAGATGGAAGTAAACGAGAAATGAGAATGCTAAAGTGGATGTGTGGCCATACTAGAATGGATAAAATAAGAAATGAGGATATTCGACGAAAAGTTGGAGTAGTATCGGTGGCCAAAAAGATGAGAGAACATCGTTTGAGATGGTTTGGACATATTCTTCGAAGACCCCTAAATGTCCTAAAGAAGGGTGTTATAGGAGCATGAGCACAGGAGAGGGAAAAAGTAGTAAGACAAGATTTGTTGAAGTGGGACATAGATTGGCGTACTATTTGTCTTAGTGGAGTGGAAACAATGAGGGGCAAAAATTTCTATGTTCGATTAGTCCTAGCTCTTTTTTTTCTTTATATTGCTATTAGCTATGTTATTGTATTTTGTTTTATTTTATAGCTCTTTCGGTCTTGCTTTTTGGGTTCATTACCCCAACTAGTTTGGGTTAAAGGTGATGTTGATTGCACTCACATCTTAAGTTTTTTCATTTCAGTGATATGAAGAACCTTATTGGTGAAGCTGTATGCGGGATCTGCCAGGAAAGCTTTAGCACCACCATCACAGGTATGCTTCCTCTGTACTTCCTGCTGATTGCAATGTGCAGTACATGTTTATAACGATACTGATGAAGGCTATTAATGTTCCTATAATGACTCAATGAAGAAAGTTCTGGCAACATGTATGTGCTTTTTGATGGGATATTTTTGGGTGGTACAAATAGCTTCTGCATGCAAGAGATCTGGATTGCCATTTTAAATAAGTTCAAGGTTACCAGCAGTATTGTTTAGCAGTATAGATTCGATTTGCCACAAGGAAGCAGAGAAAACCATATTCTGAAGACACTGGGATTCTCGTTCAGACTTTCGTCTTTGCCGAAAGTCATAACTGGTGCTGAATAATGTTTGTATGATAATTTAGCTCTATCATTTTGAAATGTAAAAGCAGTGAGTTGACATTCTTCTTATAAGAGCGCTCACTGCTTGACTGCCTCAATGTTTAGGGTGATTTAGATGCTAAGAATGTGTAGTGCCTTAAGCTATAAGTGATTCCCTCTGTTTCTTTGTTGTTGCTCCTCTTGCTCCTCTCCCAGAAATGATCTTTTTCTGTGATTTGTTCCTGACCCACTTTTCTTTGTAATTTCCCGCAGCCTTAACTGAGCCAATAGACATGTAAGTTCATTGCGGCTATAGCTTCCTCTTCATTCCCGTCTTATACATCCTTTTCCCCCTCTTTCTCAAAAGGATTTGAAACTTTTGCAGATACAGCGAGTGGATTGATGAATGTGAACGGGTTAACAACGTGGAAGAGGAAGCTGCTTAGGATGGAAACAAGCTGCATGCAGAAGCTACTCTGTTGAATAGATAAGCGTGGTGCATGAACTTCCAAAGCACGTAATTACTTACTGATCACGTGTCGTTTCCAGTTGTTTTTAAGCGCTTGAGTGTTGCGGGCGTCGGCGCGGTGGCGACCTGGAGAATAATTTGTAAGGTGAGGTGCGGGAATCACCTAGTGTGTGCATGTTGGCTTGTTGTAGTTTATGAAAATCATATGGTAATACACTACTGTACTGTAGCCATGGATGTGGTGCTTCTTGGGTTGTATATGCCATGGTTGGTGTTTTAAGCTCGTTACCATCCACAAAGTACTTTCAGCTAGAACGCATGATCTTTATGGGGTTGCTAATTAATAATTATTTCCTGAGCTGGTTTTTCTCGGGCTGTTTTGCACGTTTACTCAAATAGATTAAAAACATATAATTTATATAATTAAGTATAAAAAAAAAACCTTGTATCGTTTGAAATAATTAGTCAAATAGATTTTTTTTTCATTATCGAAATAATTTATGTCTTAATATTTTCGTGAATAATAATAATATTTTCATTTCATTCATTTTTATAAATAATACAAATAATCATTTCTAAAAAAATATATTGTCTCAATTATTCATTTTTTGTTAAATAAATAGAGCCTTAGTGTTTGTCTACGCTTACTTCCGAGGTTTTGAGTAACATGAGATGTGTATAATTCGCAAAGATGCAAGATCAAAGGTTCAAAAGGTCCCACAAATGCAAATGAGCAAAAATGGAAAGAACACAAAATTGACTACCTTATTTTAAAAATATAAAAATAATGTTTTCTTATCTTTTAATAGATATATAGGAAATAAAAATTTAGCAACATTGAACTTTGATAAAAGCAGATTAAAAATATATATATATTTTTATAAATTTTACAAGAAAATTTGATAGCGTTAAATCATTGCAAAGGAGGAAAAGGGATGACAGGTGCCTATGATAGATATTTACATACATCAGGTGGATATTACAAACATATAATTAAGTATCTAAAAAAAAACAATATGTACATATTTGATTTTATTTTAATGTTTCCTCTTGTACGCTTGCCTCGAGATACTTCATTTTATTGCCGTGATTGTCACGCTAAATATGATTTTGATACACGACACATATTCGATCAATGCTTTGTTTATTCAATTGATTTGTTTTTCCTTGAAATTTATATTTCTTGTTAGGCTTGAATCTTAAAATAATGAGTAACGCGATATTTTCAACTATATTTTTTTAAATGACACAATATTCCAGACATAAACTTATTAATCAATGTTATAATATTCATTTAAACCATAAAGTTCGTTTAATTAAATTCAACCAAGGACACCTTTTATGTAATTGAGAAAATGTAATGTGTATCGATCGAGATAAAAATGCAGGCACCATTATCATTGTGAAAAATAAATGATTTAAGAAAATAATATTTTGAAAATAATTATTTATTTCGCTTTTAAATAATTATTTAACAAAATTCATTCTTAATTATTAGCAAGAATATATTACATTTTCAGGGATAATAAAAATATTTTTTTCGTTTTTTTAAATCAACACAAAAATCACTATTAGAAATGATTATTATTAGAGAATAATTTCTAAAATATTTATTTTTAGCAATAAAAGGAGCCTTAGAGTTAAACTAAAATTTTCTCTTTTATTATTTTTACTTTTAGTTTGTCTGTTTTCTTTTAGCGATTTTCGCATGGGGAATACGCACCTCTTGTGCAGGCAGTCCGCCGACGTGTCGCTCGTCTCCTTGAACACACAGACGAAGTGTCATGTGGTGCAGAGTTGTCTGAACCCGCATCCATCGATCACATGTAACCATTACCGTTGATTATATCAAGTCTACAACGATCAACGGCCCGTGATCAACATTGGGCGGATTCTCCCCCGAGTCACAGTTCATGCCCACCTTCTACACACATTTCGGCCTTCAATCCACACTCGGAATCACCACCACCTCCTTCACCGCCATGACCGATCGCCAAGAATCCAGCCCCGCCACCTCCTCCCGCCCTCCTCCGCCCTCCGCGGAGGTCCCGAGCGGCGAGCCCCACGCTCAGGAGTTCTCCGGCAACCGGATCAAGTACCCGAACCCGCCCGACGCGGCGAACCCCGACCCTGTCACGCTGCGGGAGCAGTGGCGGTTCGCGATCCGACAGTACAGCCGGTGGTACTCCCACGCCTGGGGCACGGCGATCCTCGCCGGAGCCGCGTTCTTCGCCCTGGGCTGGTTCATCAAGGGCGGCAATCCGCTGCCGTCAATCGGGGACCATTCGCATGCGCCTTCGACGCACCCGAGTGATGCCGATTCGCCGAAGAAGGACGTGTCGGAGAAAGCGAGCGTGTAGCTCGCGTCGCGATTGCCGTTGTAGGTACTATAGTCTTTCCTTGCCTTTCTTTTTCCTGATGAACAGTGGGATTTTATCCATGGGATGATGTGAGACAGTGAATTGTTAGAAATCTTGTTTTGTTGGTAATATTGATGCTGTAGCGATTCGTATAATAATTATTGGTTTCGTTGGTTTAATTTGTAGAAGATGGATAGTACTATGAGTTCAATTATATCAAAGACTGGAAATTCGGGTTTGCTTTCCTGAGTTTTTCAGCTCTATTATATTGTGAAGAGTGATAGGTTGATGGGGGAGATTATGGCTTGTTTACGAGCATTTGCATTTGGTGAACTGATGTCGAGTTGTGTCGCCAACGAGGGTAATTAGAGAATTGATCCTAAATATATGTCCCCCATGAAATGGTGTCGAGGAGATGCTGTGCTTACATGGTTGGAAGATTTGATTTGAGCGGGCGCATGATAACATGTGATAGGTTCAAAATCGATCTTGATCAAACTCAAGATGCCATTTTTTGTGTAGGTAGTCTCGCCAATCATGTTGTTGGGAGGTTCTCTGTTTTTACCACTCGAATAGATTTGTTAAGACCTTGAATTGAAATTGGGGGAACAATATTGAGATTACAAAACTTCCCATCGACAATATTGAGATTTCTCACTATGAAATGAGGAAACATTCTGGGGACTAGAGATAGGAACTTAGGAGGGAGTGAGGGCTTAATACTATTGTCAGTTGATTGGTCATGTAGTCCTTTATTATAGATGCAGCATTGCTCACCAGGTTTACTGAGATGTAGAAACCTCCTGGTGATGTTTAATATTCTTCGGTCCATCGCCTTTTCTCGTCTTTCGTCATGGCCCGTAGAGTGATGGGCTGTCCTTTCTTCATCTTTTCACACTTCGATTATTGTATGCATAATAAATATGAAAAGGAAAAAAGTTTACTGCCTCTCTGTGGACAAGGTGTTACCCTGGTCTGATCAAGATTTGCATGGCTCTGAGTCTATCTTATTCAGATGCCACCTTACTTGAGCAAACTGGGTTGTTTCCAGGTGGATTCGTCCGTATTCTTATGGCAATGAAATTAGAGCAGATAGGTTATCGACTTTTTCCTGACTAATGTAAAACGAAAATTAAGGGACTTTCTGCTAAGATAGTATGAATGGACCTTTTGTCTTGTTCAAAAATTTCTTTTTTCTTCTCTCTTTTTCGTTTCTTTTCCGGAATTGTCTTGCTTGCATATCAATGATCGTATGGCCTGTTTTCTTCTTTGACATTATCCACACAAGAGAGGTTGCTTTATGCTCATCATGCAATTCAGAACATGTGGTGGATTTAATTGGAGATGTAATTAAACTGCTGTTTATTTGGCAATTGCTTTAGCTTAAGTTCCTTGATTGTACATGGCCCTTGTGATCATCCGCTTCCTTCAGATGAGGTCTCTTCTACTTTGATATTCCATCATTATTATACTCTCTCTGAGTGCAAGTTCCATGGTCTTGTTTCTCGGCCCTTTCTATTTTGTATGCTGTTAAGAATGTGCCGAGCTTTTCTGGCTAGTTGTAGGCTATTACCTGGCACCTAGATATTACTGGTGCCACAAAAAGGAGGAATATACTATAGGATGGACTATGGAGTGTAATTCTGCTTTAATGCATTCTTTCTAGCTTTTCCATTGCGACCTGTGACATCTGCACCAGGCCTGCTGATCTGACATCAGGCATATACTTCTCTCTTTCCTGGAGTCAGGCTTTATATTCCGCTTCTGTTGTCATTCTAATGTTTAGCTGGAAAGCCGTTCTTAGCGTGATGCTTTTCTGTTACAAGGTTAGAATGGCATCTTCTGCAGTCCGTTCTTTACTTAGGCCTCAAGTCCTCACCTTGGTGCTCATTATCCTTACATGTTTCTCACAGTTTATTATCCAGTCTGTTATATGTTTTTTACTTTTCCAAAACTGACCAGGATATATATTTGTATTTCAATGAGGAGGGGACAGATGAAACCCTTAACAATGTATAAACCTGGTCTGTCATGGCAGCAGTTTGTTGTTACATGTTTTTGGTACGAAACTTCTGATCGGTTGTTGACCATTACTCTGTTGCATATATTCCAGTCTTAGGAGATAAGACTTTGCACCCAGAAGAGATGTCACAACTCCTTTTTGAGGCACTGGATTGTTCTGGGAGGATCTCTGTTCCATGGTTCTGAAGGTAACAGAAGAATATATATAGTAATCTCATGTGCAGTGTTTCTTAGCAAGTTGCCTTTTGTGAAATGAAGGTCCATTTCGATCAACAGCACTCTAATGTAAATCTAGAGCCCCCCAAAATTTCTAACATAAATTTTAATGTAAATGAATGGCGCTCCCCCTTAAGTATAAAACCATGCCCAGTTTTGTTTTGATTGAATACTGTCAATCCAGTTCGGTTACTACACCAGCCGCTGTAGCAGTATTAACTGTGTTGTTACTCCCGGAAGGAGGCCTTCTTCGCCTTCCACCTAAGTTTGTTCATTTATGAGATTTGAAAACCAGAATTACAGCCCCTTGTTTCTTTTTTATTGGGAATACTCTCACTTGTTGCTGCTAAAAGAATGTGTAGTGCCATTGAGGCAGTCTGTTGGGAAGTACCGACTAGGGATGGCAATGGGGGTGGGTTTGCGACAGTTGACCCCGTCCCAAGCCCCATTAACCCCAATTATAACCTCAAATTTGTCCTGTATTCGATATTGATCGCTAAATGCACCTGAAAACTAGTTTCAAGTGAGACCGGAACTTGAAACATGCCTAATATTATCACGATTCAGTAAATAGTAAGATCAACCCAGTGTATACTAGAACTAGGTGACTATATTGTGGGCGAGGGACTCGCCAGTTAAATTCCAAATCAGCCTAAAACAACCCATGGGCTATTTTTTCCGAACTTTGTCCCGCGACCATTAACTTGATTGTAGCTGCATTGTGTTTGGATCTGGTCTGTGGTGCTCGGACTCGATAGCATTCTTAAATATCTCACAAAATCTTCCTGATCTTCTGTGTTTTTCTACGTCAGGGACCTATGATCAGTGCGGTATAAGTGGGGACATTATCCACATTCTTGGGGGATGCACCTACATGTATCCTGTCAATTAGAATGTTCTGTGGAAGTCAAACATGACCTTTATGGATTTCTTTGTAAATGTGGTAGACTGAGCCGTCGGCCAAACCAACAGAGTGATGGAAGTGGTTCTTTACCTTTGTTTTGTTTTAAGTGAAGGAAGAAGGAATACACATGGTAGAGCTACAGTAGATACATTCTCATGGATGAGAGGCACCTAATGCTCGGCTACCAAATGCAAAGATCTAACACCCTGTGAAGCCGATTGAAATGAAACCAAGAGCCGGAGAGCCTGCGAAGCGAGGCCAATCCTGGCGCGTGGGAAGCTCATGACAATCCCTCTATGGAAAATGTGGTTTTCTTAGTCGGCCATAACTTTTAAGGCTCTGAGCTCGGGCATGTGGTCTTTTTGCATTCCTTGTTTCAAGCTAAGACTTAGATCTCTGCGGCCCACATTCGATGTGGCCACGACATTTGAGCACCGACCAATTTGGACTGCCAGTCGCTCGATCCGCTATCTATCTATTGTAGAAACGCAAACTGCAGATTTGTATCATCCCTCACTCTATTAGCGCTACTTGTGTCATTCGCATTACACTGAGGATGTTGGTCACCATAAGATGGAGATGCAAACTGCAGATTTGTATCATCCCTCACTCTATTAGCGCTACTTGTGTCATTTGCATTACACTGAGGATGTTGGTCACCATAAGATGGAGATGCTTGGTGCGTACGAAGAATGGAAGAAACAGTGGAAAAGGAACTCTGACGATCTGGTCGCTCGATTTTCAGTGCCCAAAGGAGAGGAGATTGAAGTGAAGAATAGGTCCAACTAAGAATGCATGGGCAAGCAGATGGAGCGCATTAAATGGTCGCATGTTGGTGTCCTTTGAGAGAGAGAGAGAGGAGAGTGCTGTATTTACTGCTTGCACGTTTGCAACAAGAGCTTCAGCTTGCTCAGCTCAATTCATGCTTCGACACACATACCCATCTCATGCGGCATTTTTAGACATTTTCCCCCCTTCCTCATTCAATGCAATCATGTGCCCCCCTCCATAGATAACTTAATGTGCAAACGAGAACAAATATCTCTCGAGGGGGATTAGTTGAGTTGACGTGGTTGTACCTTGATTTTGAGCCTCGAAATGCATCGGGTCTTCAATGTGATTTGGGAAAGTTTTCCAAAGAGTCATAAGTTTATTTCAGTTGTGGAATTTTGTCAATTGAATACTAAATATTTTGTATTTATGTCAACTTAGTCCATCGAGTTCATTTGGAGCGAAATCGTTGACATGGACACTGTTGTTGCCCTTGCCTGTGGCTTGTGAGGGTTGGCTGGATCTTGGCTGGCCCTTAGTGTCCCCCCCCCCCCCCCCTCACAAAAAAAAACCCCAAAAAAGTAAAGAGAATGAAAAAAAAATATAAAAAAAGAAAGAAATAATAATAAATATGAAGATTTAAAAAAATTAGTAAAATATTCTTAAAAATGTTCACGTTAGCTTTGGTTGCACCAAGACAATCGGTGTCCATATCAAGACACCCAAAATTGATCGGACGGTATGAATTGGCATAAATGCAAAGATTTAGGATTCGATTGACCAAAAAAAAAGTTCGGAACTGAATTGACACTATTGCAATAGATTTGAGGTTTTTTTTTTTTTGGTAATTTTGCCAATGTGATTCTAACTTGGGATAACATCTATAAGGTTGTACAAGATTATTAAC
The DNA here is from genome assembly GCA_021437795.1 of Rhodamnia rubescens. Classification (NCBI taxonomy): domain Eukaryota; kingdom Viridiplantae; phylum Streptophyta; class Magnoliopsida; order Myrtales; family Myrtaceae; genus Rhodamnia; species Rhodamnia rubescens. Next base: position 772,174 of record JAILYA010000037.1, on the reverse strand, counting down.
GTTGTTTCATCTAAGAAAGTTAACATGATGGATTGATTTGGGTTTACAAATTCGTTATTCGAACACTCGGTTCTATAATAATGTTGAGTTAAGTCAAAAACATCATTTCAAAATTGATTTTGAATGGTGAGAAGCGAAGGGACTCAAACATACTATGCCCTGCTCGTGTAATTAACTAGTGTTTCAGCTATGCGAGACAAATTGACAATCGATTCGAAGATTTGAGCAATCAGCTTCCATCTTCTTCACCCGCATTCATTTGTACCTACATGTTTCACTCGCATCATTCTTTTTTCTTCTATTCCATGGATTAAGCATATATTGCTTAACCCATTGTTTAATTTTCAAGGGTTATCGACATAGTACATGCTGATCTGGTTGGTGTAAAATGTTCTGGAGCAAGACAAGAACTTTGCAAATCTCAATTTAGGGTAGGGAGTGAGGAAATTTACGCACCCGATGGTGAAAGGGTATCTTGTTGGCTCTCTCGACGTCCAACCCTAAAGAAGTGGCTATCCACTTTCATCAAATGGCTTAAGCATTTTATAAATGATCTTTCGATAATATATTTGCTTAAGTCATGAGGAAAAGATTACGTAATTTTTACCTCAACACGAGTGATGTGTCTCTCAATTTGAAAAGAGAGGAAAATATAATCTGACAAAGCAGCAAACTAGCTAAGAGAGAATTCACAGGCTTCGACCCGAGATAAAGAGCTGGACTCACCATTCATAAAAGCTAACATGTAAGTTTCATAAAATCTTGTGGGTGATCGGTTTCTGTGTTAGGCTAGACTAACCCCGAACACAGAACCATGATTGGTTCCCGTACTTTAAAACCTGGAACTAATCCGTAGACCCTAAAACCAGCCGTGCTCGTCCAGTCCGGTTCTAGGTCGGTTCATGGAACCGGCTGATTCTTTTTATATTTTTTTTCATTCATTTGTATTACGTGAAAGGACAAGCTTACTTTTCATTGCATATATCCATCAATACACAATATTTAGAACTGTGATACTTAGCAACAAAACGACGAAGAAGTAAAATAGCGGTAAAAAAAAAATCAAAGCAACAAGAATTGTCCAACTCATACCTTAATAACGCAAAACTAGAGCCAAAGCAACAACAGAAATGTCCACTTACCCAAAGCAACAACCCAAAATTAAAAAAAAAAATTTGACACTTAAAATAAATGAACATAAAAAAGTTCGAAAGATGTAACATAAGACATGAGTTATAGAATTTCGTTCCGCATACATCCATGGGAGATTGCTCCAAATTCAAATCATCTGAAAGCAAAACAAGCAAAAAAAATAGAGTTTAAATGGATTCAGTTATTAGCACCCTGACCTTGGAACTGGACCGCACAATACTGGTGCCCAATTTTTGGGACTGAGAATGTGACGATTTCTTGCGTGAATCAGATAGCAAAATGTCGATCCGGTTTGTTTCCCAGGGTCTACCTTGGACCGGTGCCAGCCTTAGTAAATATAGTGTCAACATAGTATCTACTTATTAATGTCCCAGTTTGTAACATAATGTACATAAGTAGATAACCAAAATCATTTAATCTTTCGGCAAGCATATCTGTCATAAATTCTAAAAAAAAAATAAAAAGAGCAGCGAGTTGGTTCAAGTAGTTAGTGGTTTTGTTCGAAAATGACAGTTTTGTATATTAATGTTTTTGACTATCAAAGTATCCCACACTACCTCTTTAGTTGTTTGTGGGCTAAAGTACATTAAAAGTGCCAAAACTTTCAAGACGATCACGTAAATGCCAACTCTTTTAAAAAACGATCACTTAAGTGTCAACTTCTTCTAAAAACGATGACTTTAGTGCCAATTCCAATTTGAAATGACGTGACTTGTCGAAATCCGACCCGGCTTGTCGAAATCCGACACGTGCTATTTTTTATTAATATTTGAGCTGATGTGTCTCTGAAGTTGACACCGACGTGATCGTTTTTTAAAATAATTGACACTTAAATGATCGTTTTTTAAAAACTTGGCACTTAAGTGACCGTTTTAAAAGTTTTGGCACTAAAGTGATCGTTTTTCAAAAAATTTGGTACTTAAGTGATCGTTTTGAAAGTTTTGATACTAAAATAAGCGTCGTACACAAGTTTTGACATTTGTAGTGTACTTAAGCCGTTGTTTGTGGAGTATCAATGGGTTTTATACTCATGTTATCTTTTCTACCTATTAATTTAAGCTTCTAACTTTGATTTTCTAACATGGTTCCAAAGTCAGTTTCCCGCGCGAGTCTCCCCGTTCATTCCGCATGATTCATCAGTTTGAACTTTTGCGATGACCTCCACGTAAACGAAGCCCAGTGTAACATAGAAAGTTACAAAGAAGATGTCTTGCTCCAGGTCTCCTTTTGCGTCCTAAGGAATACCATGAGCCTGCACTTATTAGTTCCTCATATCCATTCTTCTAAACACCAATACGTCATCGGGTTTTCTTGAAAAGGTCCTTGTAGAGCTCGATTACAAAGTGAATGAACTAAACATCAAGAAAATTACACCGTTAAAAGTTTGCTCCGGAAAAAAAAAAATTCTTAAAAGAAACATTGCGGACTTATATTTTATAATTGAAATGCCTGAACTCGAGCATACCCATGCCTTGTCATTCTTGTAGTCTAATCAAGATACGACTTACTTGAAATTAATTAAATAAACACAATGCATAGAAAGAAATCTTTATAAGGTATTCATAGACTCTATAGCTCCTTACCGGGTCAATTTCTAATTACCGGTCACATAATGCATCAAAGGATCTTTGAAGAACCATAGTATGCACTGAAAATCATTGAGAAAGAGTCGCTTGGATTTTTTCATGAGGAAAAATAAAGATATCTCCTACATTACCCGTAATATGTGGAACTATCGATGTAATCTCATGGAGTCATTTAGTTTGAATGCTACTTGAAGAACATAAGCTAGATGACGGAACAGGAAGACCCTATGATGTAGAAGATCATAACATGAGTGATTCGGTAGATTTTAATTCCTATATATATAAGATCCATTTGTATAGATATCATCATTTACATCCAGATAAATACGACCCCTTCCTCTTTTCCCGCCTACATATATGAGATATTTTAAGAAGTGAACATCTTTAGGGTCCAGGGAAAGAATAGGAAAGGCGACTTCACTATATTTCGATCGAAATAGGACCTATCATAAGAATATTTTTTTTAGGCTCTTAGCCACATAGATAGTCAAATGTGCTTATCGGTGTCGCATCCCGAAATGTGTATCATCCTATGCACATTAGCATGGCGTACTTCTCCTGTTCGAGTTGGGTTTGAAACCAAATCTCTCCTCGGGACGATAGACGGGGCGATTCGGTGAGAGCTAGTGTAGATCTAACTTTCTTTTAACTCGTGGGATCCGGGTGATGAATTCGTCAAAATATGCGAAATTCCTTACTTTTTGTGGAGGATTAAATCCAATAATTGGGGGTCTGTGGCTATATTGCTCATATCATTTAGCTATTGCAATTCTTTTCTTAATTGCAGGTGTAGAATCATGATCGAAAAGTATCCATTAATCATAGTTGAAAAAAAATAGATAGATTGATAAGTTGATTCCTTAAAAAAAAAAATCATATTTTCACAAAAAATATTATTTTTTCCTATCGGAAAGGTATTTGATGAAAAGTTCTTTTTTACTGATAGAGGATGAAGATGCATTTGGTCTTGATCTAGAGTGAAAAAGGGACTCCACTAGATCTACACGAACCCCTAATAATATCCATAAATTACTTGTTTTTGGTAAAAGATATACATCACATAAGTTCAGGGCATGGTGCACATTAGTAATCCAATGCATTCCTTCCTCCGATTCAGAATAAATCTGTTTTGATGTGGGGGGATCTGTTTGAGAAGTAAGAAGTCCCTTTGACATCTCTTTATCTACAAAAAATTATTGATGTGAAAACACAGAGACGAATGGCTGATCTTTGAATAGAATAAATAGTGGATCTAAAGGGTCACAAATAATTTGGCTTATTCGAAAGAAGATTTCATATGTATCGATATCCAAAAATTTGGATATGATATGATAGATCTATCTTATCTATGGAAATGGATCTTGTGTTCTAGAATTGAAAAAAGGCTCTTGTGTTGTGACTTTGAATAAACCTTTATAATATGAATTTTGGTTAATACTAGGTATATAAGCAAGTGATTTCAAATTCAGAGGTTACTTATATTTTGATAACTTTACGTAAGGCGAGTTCTTTTTTATGGTGATAGTGGAAAAGTCAATAGATAAGTCACCCTTATACCTTGCATGAGATTTTCATCTTATACGACTCCTCAAACCATGACATATATGTTTGGAATAGATTCCATTTTGAGAGAGTTGAAAAAGTATTATCTTGTTGAGATTATTCAAGAATACGCATTGAATGTTAAGATTAAGCATTGAATTTCTAGTAGAAGATCCATAAAAGAATCGGTCCTCACAATCTTTTCATAAACAAAAGTAGATTCGACTCCACAAAAAACAGATGTGTGATTTTCAACTCATGAAAATCGAGCCGAAAAATTGAACTAAACTTGCTCAAAGTTACATATTCTGTCCAGCTTTCCTTAGAATTACTCATGGATGATGATGTTCAAGACTTGTGGCTCGTGTACGCCTTTGCCACATTAAGTGTTATTTGATTAAATTCAAAATGTAGGACATGAAACCCACTTAAAAGAAAGAAAGAAAAAACGGTTTGAACAAACACATTTTTTGAGATAAAATTCGAAGTATTGACCAATGGAAATGCATCATTTGGAACAAAGGATTAATTAAGTACCCAAAACTTAATTAACCTCGAGTCAATCCAAACCAAGAAGAAAAGAGGCCTTCTCTTGCTATGCTCGAAATAACAAAATCCCCTTTTTCGCAATTAATTTCCCACCGCCTTTATCAATCAAAACAACAAAAAACAAACCCTAAAAAAGTCTCTCTCTCTCTCTCTCTCTCGTTGACTTTCAAACCCTAAGACTAACTCATATTCAACACCACCACCCCTGTATTTACTTCTGCAACAACCGCTTCCATTAGAATAATCTCTCTTCTCCTTCTCCTCCTCCTTCTTCTCACTCCCCCATTAATACTCCCTGCGAGCAAACCCAAGTGACACAATGTAAAGAGAGAGAGAGTAGAAAAAAGTAATAGTAATTGCAACAAACAAAGAAGAAAGAAAGAGACAAACAGATCAGATCAAGACTCAGAGTTGCACTCTCTCTCTCTTCAACCCACATAGCTTCTGCATCAACATCTCTCTCTCTCTCTCTCTCTCTCTCTCTCTCTCTCAGCCTGAAAAATTCCCAATAAAAATCCCAACATGTGTAGCTTTCCATGTTCACCCTGCTTCTCATCCTGAGGGGAAGGAATTGGGGAAAAAGTTATTGTACTTTGAGTGTATGCACGCAAGCAATGATAATAACTTTTCAGTCCTATCGCCAAAGTATAATACGTAAGGCGAAGCCAAGGTATGGGTGTTACTGTACTCATCCCACACTTTTCATTCAATTCCCATTTCCTTTCTTGTTTATGTCTCCACAGGCGATTCCTGTTGTTGGTCTTGCCTATTTCACTCAACTAAAAATCAAATCTTCACATCTCATAATTGGGTTTTCTTTTTCTTTTTTATGTGTGTGGTCGGTTAGGGTTTCTTTCCTTCCTTCCTCTTTCATTTTCTTTATGAAAATGAGATTCTTGGGGGGGATGGGTTAAGGACTGTGCACTTAATTGGAAAAAAAAATGGCCTGAATTTTTGCAGAGGGTAGGTGAAAGTGAAGAGGCTATAAGAAGAGAGGAGGTGCTCTTGGCTATCGACGTTACAGTGACCCTAAAACAAGGAGAGCGACAAAAGAGTTCTTTGCAGCGTTGTTTCTCTCTTTCTCTCTCTCTTTGGCTGACTGCTCAGAGAGATCATCTTCTTCATATTCCTATTGCTGCAAGAGACTATCGATGGCTTCATCGAATAGACACTGGCCCAGCATGTTCAAGTCCAAGCCCTGCAACCCGCAGCCTCATCAATGGCAGCATGATCTCAACCCTTCTCTCCTGTCATCAAGCGGATGCCACAGAACTTCGCCCTACTCATCAGGTGATGACCATATCAATTGATTCCATTGAACTTCCTTTTCTCTTGTGCAGGTTTTAACCCTTTTTCTGAGAGGATATATGATATGAGTTATGATTTTCTCTCATCGTTTTCTGAACCCCTTTTGATCCTCAACTCGTCAGTCTATCTCTCTAGCCCGCCATGCAAAAACAACCCATGTTATTGCCAATCATGGCTTTGATCTTACTCCTCCATCATTTTCAGCTTGATTTTGACAAAGTAATTTGGTCCTCACAATCAATTCTCAAGACCCAACACAACTAAACATTCTTGGATTTACATAAAAGTCCATTAACAGAAATGGAATACGAAACAATCAAACTTAATTTGAGTGTCCCGGCCAACTTTTTTCATGGGTTCTTCTGTGTAGAGCTTGACGGAGATGTATAATTGAGGGCTCATTTGTGTTTCTTTCAAGGCTGCGAGGAGCGAACCCCAGAGCCAAAGCCAAGATGGAACCCGAAGCCGGAGCAAATCCGCATACTCGAGGCGATCTTCGACTCCGGGATGGTCAACCCCCCGAGGGACGAGATTCGGAAGATCAGGGCTCAATTGCAGGAGTATGGGCAAGTCGGCGACGCCAATGTGTTCTACTGGTTCCAGAACCGGAAATCAAGAAGCAAGCACAAGCTCCGTCACCTCCAGACCTCGAAACAACAGAGGCAACAGCAAAACCAAAGCACCAGCACCAACGACAGCCACAGTCTCCATCCAATGACATCTTCAATGTCGCCCACCATCACAGCTCCTAATTCATCCTCGTCGTCCTCCTCATCTGAGAGGACCTCTCCCACTGGGTCCAAGAAGACAAACTTGTCCCTAGGATCGTGCTCTTCGGACGCCCTCGATGTCCCAAATCCGGTTCTCTCCATGAACCAGGCCTACTTCCCTCAGACCCATCATGGGGATTTTTTCACCGAGCCGTCCTTGCTTTTCCCCCAACAAAGTCATCAGGGCGTGAGCGCTTGTGGTTTCACTCAAGCTGGTCAAGGGTTTTGCTTCTCTCCACTGACAAGTGTGGTTCAAGTCCCTCATGAGCAAAGCCCTAATATCGGCCCTTGCACGAGCCTTCTACTTAGTGAGATCATGAACAACAACAACAACAACAACAACAGCAACAATGCAGCTGGTTCTGAGAAACTAGGGCAAAGTGATCATCACAAGGTGAAGATGATGCAATTGCCAACAAGCTCTCTGGGTAATAACTATTCTGTGATCAACCCTATAGGGACGACTCAATGTGCTGTTCCCACAACTGTCACTACTAGCTTTCATCTTCCAAGCACCAACATCCACAATGTCCAGGGTGAGAAAGCTCTTCACTTTGATATGACTGCAAAAATTTCTGCGCTAATTATATTTAAGTCAGTATTTAAAGGGTGTGAGCAGACAATGTCTGCCTCCTAGTGGGTGTGCGGCGACATTAGCGCCAGGTTTATTTTTGGAAACATAAGATAAAAACACAGAATGTAGGTAAACAAAGAGGATAAGCAAGGGCACAAGAATATATGTTTGTCTCTCTAAATTTGTTTAAAGATCATGTGTTGTACATTCACGTCAGTGTAGGTCTGGTCTCAAGTGATTGATGCATCAAAACTATAAGACAGAATTTTTTACTTGAATGTTTGTAACTATTCCAATTAATGGTGAAGAGTCTGAATTAGATTTTGAGTCCGGGTTTTGCGAATCTCTGTCTAGACGAACGTGTGCATGGAGAAAACGAAGTCTTTGAATTTAAATGTATTTGACCACTGCCTTGGACTTATGTGCGTAAGCGCATGTATAAATTGGCAAATGCATGCGTTAGAGAGGAGGACAGAGATGATAGGGTGCGTGCAGGTGTTCCGGAGGCCGGTGACGAGGCAAAATCCACGGTGTTCATTAACGACGTGGTGTTCCAGGTGGCCCCCGGGCCGCTCAACGTGAGGGCGGCGTTCGGGGACAACGCGGTGCTCATCAACGCCTCGGGCCAGCTGGTTCTCACCAATGAGTGGGGTCTCACTCTTCAGCCGCTCCAGCACGGCGCCTCTTATTATCTGGTGATTATCATCATCATCATTATCTTATCTTGAATCGGGTTACTCCTGACGTGATATGTTTTTTCTTTTTGGACAAGATATTTTCACGGTTTAAAGGGTTGAGAGAAACTTTGACTGGTGAATCGAAAAGATGTGTTGGGCAGTGAAGAACTGACTGATTTGTTAGTTCCTGTTTGAGTTTGAACTTTGCTTGTTAATCAGCATTTACTGTCTTTTTGATCTCGATTCGCTTGCGTCTTTCTCGGCTTGCAGATATGAACACGCGTGGAGGCTGAGGAGGAAAAGCAGAAGCTGTCTAAGCTTTGGTCACTGTGCTGACTTCACATCTCTCTCTCTCTCTCTCTCTCTCTCTCTCTCTCTCTCTCTGTATTAGGGTTTACATTACAGTGAGTCTAAGTTAAATTTCCGTATGAATGGGGTTTGGGGTCGGTCTTGGAAAACTTGAAGTTTGCCGAATTGTGTAACGCATTAAGATCGACATATGAATGGAGGTCAAATGCTCCTTTTGCTTCTGTCTTCTATTATCCCTTTTCTTCCTTTTTGACTGTTATTCTCGTTTTGTTTAGTCCACAAAGTGTGATTGCTTTGTCTAATCTTTTGTACCTGCGACGAAAGCCGGAAACCCTAGGCGATGATCATGTAATGGCAATGTGACATGGCTGTGCCATTTGTTGCCCAGAAGCCGAGCACGGGGTGATCATATCATTTCGATGTTCGCGGAAACATTTCTTAACTGGACATCTGCTAATTTTCTAATAAACTTTGTTTTCGAAACCCGGTCGAGATCAGCTAATCGGCAACAAATAGAAGGAGGAATGAAGTAGCCAACTCGAGTTTTGGCACTTGGTTAGATCGGAGTGTGATGATATGATAAATTAACATTCTATTCCTCCGCTAATGTGTGTAACTTCCGGATCGTTTGATTACACGATTAAAATGGTAAATGTAATTAGGGCAAAGAAACTTTGTAATTAAACTACTAGTCATGGTCTAGCCAGGGAAAGGCATGTAGGAGGCGGGGAGTTGGATCCCCAACCCTAGATTTATTGGGGATGTTTACCTAGCCGATGTGCTTTGCGGGGCGCGCCCAAGGAAAATGGAAGGAATTAAAAGTTTTAGAATTTTCTTTAGCATAACAGTTTTTTAGTAATCGTGAGAATAATAACATGTTGGCCACAAATTCAAAAAGGAGTGGACCCCACAATATATCTATTTGTTATTTAATTTGGGTGGCGCTATTTATACTCCCATTTTAGCTAAGACACTCCTCTTTTCAATCAATAGACCGAAATACCCTTATCTCTCCTCAAGTTATTGTTTCTTTTTTTATCAACCTAACCAACATAATTGCCTTTATTCCTATTTTTCCTTTCAAATATCAAATTCACAATGTAAATGTCAAATTACACCCAATAAAATATCATTCTATAATGCATCATGTTATCACTTTTTCTAGAAAAGTTCGCTATTCTTAATTTATGATCTCATGCTTTTAATCGGAAAAGCTATATAAAATGTTAGAAATTTCTAGTTATAACAGACTTATGAATATACAATTAACTCGTCGATTTTTTATGAAATAATTTGAGAAAAATTTTATTTCAAAGTTGAAATTTAAAATCCAATATAATTATCAAGCGATTTTGATTTTGTGGGTAATGTTTAAATAGACTTGTGGGTTTCTAACGAATCGCTTATTTGTGCTTTTTTTTTATTTATAGCTTTTCACATTTTGATATGAATTGCAAGATGGGGTTGAAAATTTATTTATACATTCTGCACTTTCAAACTCACATAAGATTTTTTTGGGAAAACTTTTAAGCATATTTTTAATTTTTTTATCCACTTGCTATAAGATTGAATTTACAATCGATATTAATTCCTTTCGTTATATCAAAAGTTGAACATCATGAAATTTCATGTTTTTTTCCTTTATGTGTTTATCCGTTTTAATCATATCTAAATACAAAAATGTTCGACATTTTATTTTGCTTTTAAAAAATTAATCTTTTCATTTTGTGATCAATTTTCCTTTTTCGTTTTTATCGGGATTGACTAAAAATAAAGGTAGATTTGTGGATTAGCCTGATAAAAAAAGAAATATTTAATTGAAGAAAGATGAGGGTGTTTGAGTAATTTAACTAGCAAAAAGGAGTGTCTTAATCAAAATAGGAATGGAAATAACATCGCCCTTTAATTTTTATGGTTCACAATATACTTGTCAATCTCATGGTAGATAAAAAACTGTCACATAAGCATATTCCAAAAGTTCTATCGGATTAACCACAATACATGAAGTATTCTACAAGCTTTTCATAAACAAAAGGGAAAAAATCACCAAAAATCTTAAACTATGCCAACAACTCGTGACACATTTACCCCAAGCTTTTTTTTGTGACACAAAAAATCCAAAACTTTTACTCATGTGACACATTTACCTCAAACTTTTCTTGTGGCACCGAAAACCCTAAACTATACCCGTGTGACATATTTATCTAAAAATATTTTTTTTGTGACTACAAAAATCCTAAATTTGTATCCGTATGACACATTTACCTTAAAATTTGGGATAAATGTGTCATGTGCCTATAAGTTTGAGGTTTTTGATGTCACAATAAAAAGTTTAGGGTAAATATGTCACATGAGCACAAGTTTAGGGTAAATGTGTCATATGAGTACAAGTTTAGGGTTTTTTGTGTCAAAAAGAAAAGTTTGAGGTAAATATATCACAACGGGCATAATTTAGAGTTTTTGGTGGTTTTTTCCTTAAAAAAAAAAATTCTGCAATCATCGCGAAGCAAGGTCAAGAAAAATGGTGGGGTATATGTGCTATTTGTAACAAACAAATTAAAAAAAGGTTAGTTTCTTATTCACTTTTGATTGACATGGTGTATATACAATGCAAGGTCAAGTTAATTTGAGTTGTCACCCTTAGTTACTGATGAACCATTACATGTACTAACTCACTCGAGGTATTATCTACTTTGGCCTGTCTCATATCAAGTTTTACGACTTTGTTCTTTGGCATGCAAGAATATATTTTTCTAGAAGGTCACTCATCCCGATAGCACTCTAGCCTAAGAAGATTTCAAAGCAAAACTTGCTGCCATGTCAATTGACAACTAAGTGAGTTAATTTCTAATTTTTGCACACGCATGCACACACACACATATATATCCTAGGCAAGCTCTCCCCATATTCAGCATGCAATTCGATTCATTTCTGCCTCTTTTGCAATCTTAGAAGTTTGTTAGAAACCGCTCCATATCCGAGACCTCTCCAGCCACGGAGACTACTTCTCGCCCTCGGACCGCGATAGAGGAATCAAGTGGCTAGAGTCAGTAAAACGAGTGAAAAGGGGAGGCCGCAGAGACTGAGATTGGCCAATCTCAGCACACGTTGGAGTGATCAAAGAAGACTGATGAATCTCTGAAAACCACTCACACTTTCGAACTGCCCCCCTTTTTTGCCCAATCCTTATCTTTCTTGCACGTATTTGAAAGGGTCTGACCCGTCAAACGCAGAAAGAAGTATTAATTTCTCTATCTGTCTGAAGGTTTCGGCATCTGTGTTGTTGTGTTATGAACTTCGATTATGTGTGGGGGGAGGGGGAAATCAGAAGCACTGTGCAAAAAGGAGCTTCGGCGAAGAGAAAAGGGAAGAGATGGGAGTGGTTGGGGCTGGCGATTGTTGTAGTGTGGGACTGGTGCAGATTTTTTACGTGCGAACTGCTTCTAACAGTCCTTGAGTCTGATTGAGTGATTGAGATATAACGAATAGCTAACCCCTCCCACTTCTGAGGTTTTGAAAAAAAAAAAATACATAGTATAAGATCAATAATGAATAGAGATGCTAATATCGTGTTCGGTATGTCGAATTTCCACATATCTCGAGTTACTAGACCAATCCAATTAGGAGCATCTCGGTGGGGCTACGGTGACGGCCGCCTCGCCAATGTCGGACCTTTCAAGAGGTACGGGTGACATAAAATGGTTATAGTTCAATTTGAACATTTTGCAAAGAGTGTCGGAACTCGATGGAACCGCTCCAGGTGGGCCAGCTCAGAAGAAATAGCACACCTTGATCAATTTCAACATATCTCGGGTGACTAGTCCGACCCAATTAGGAGCATCTCGGCAGGGCATCAGTGACGGCCCTCGTCAATGTCGGACCTTTCGAGAGATACAAGAAGAGGTGAAACGATTACAGTTCAATTTGAACATGATATAGAGAGTGTCGGAACTCGAAAGAATCCCTCCACATCGGTCAGTCCGAAAGAAATTACACAATTTCTCCCGTGTAACACCGCCATCATCCGAATCAAGAATCATCGCGATGGAACCTCCCTATCAAGACGACTTCTCTTCGAAGGTCAACATTGGCTTTCCATCTGAAGCGGGAGGGACACGTGGCTGACGGACACTCGCGGGGCGGGGAGGAAGGGGAATTAGGTTCTTGCAGAGCAGAGGAGTGATGGCGACGTGGTTGGTCTGGTCTGGTCTGGTCTGGTCTGTCCTCAGATGTTTTTGCATGAAAAGAAAAAAAACGTAAAGAGATGTGTCCGGGGGTTAAGTCGATGTTAAATCAAGAAGTTTGGGTGAGAGAAAGATCTGCTGCGTTTCTTGTTCTTTCTCTTCAAGCGTCGGCTACATACGGACAGAAAGAAAGAACATCCCCGGTTCTTGCGACTGTGTTTTCTCGTCAGCTTTCACTTCATAGGTCCCTCTACCTCCTGCCTACACAATTTGAACCCCCCACCAAGAAAATGGCTTTGTTTTTGTTTTTGTTTTTTCTCTTCATCTGAGCCTTTTGTTAGATACACGCGTGGATGTTTAATAAAAAGTCCACATTAGAAAATTGACATAGTATTGAATAATTAATATATATTAAGAAAATACTTTCGTAATAAGATCTTATCAAAAACAGTAAAATCTCAATCGTAAATTTACTTGTTGGCTATTTCTTTGGGTGAAGGTGTTGAATTTCTGCGCGCACTCCTAATAAATAGTATCAAAGTAATTAAATATATTAATTGGCTAGTAACTCATTGGCTTAATATTTTGAGTTAATGTTAGTTTAACTAGATATGTTGATGAGCTCGAACTTAGGTTCTCTCTTGACAATTATCCTGAGTGAAAGTATTGGACTTTTGCTTGCGGGCTCCCACCATAATAGTATTAGTGCTAATGGTCCATCCCCCCAATTTGTTTGATATTTGGTGAATTGAGGCGATGGGCAATTGATCTAGTACTCGAGTTTGGCGAGAAGAGACCATGGTAAGTTGGTACGATAATATGAGATAGGGATCATGGGTGATACAATCCCAGGTTAGTAATTGATATTGGTTGTTTACTTGTGAATAGTTGCATCTTGGAGATTGAAAATTGAGATAAGTTGACGTAAAAGAATACATAAATTAAGAGGGAGCATACCTAATACCGAGCTCACATGTGAAGAGAAGATTATTGAGATATACGTCCGAGTTGAGTTAGAGAAGTCTCACATCGGAGATTTGGTGTGGTGTTGAGCAGTTAATATATCCTAATTTACTCATAACTCATTAGTTTAAGATTTTGAGTGAAGTTAATTCAAACTAGATATGTCAACGGGCTCAAATTTGGGCTCCTTCTTGGTGATATTCTCAGGTGAAGGTATTGAGCTTTTGCCGCGTGTTCGTAATAGTTTGCGGTCATGCGCCAATTCCGGATGCCAACATTAGAGGCGACTCCATTGGAAGAGACTAAAACACTTGAGCTACACGTGCCAGTCGACCGGCTAAGATCTGGCCGGTGTCCGGTGAGGTCAACAGCTTATTGGAGACTAAGTTAGTCATTTTAGCAATTTATGAGTCGAAAAATTACATTCCAGAGTTCCTCTAAAAAGAACGGCCCCCATTTCAAGCTCTCATTCCAATTTTTCCCGTAAAACAAGATACATAAGATACACCACCAGTGTAAAATAAACACAGAAAATATGGTGCGATTGGCTTGAAATATCTCTCTCAAAATTTTACTACAACAAGAAGCAAGTCTATTATATTAGGGGATTAGCCATAAATTGATTTTGTTAAAGAGGACCATCCATATAAGTTTTAAACCCAATTTTTCCTATGGTATGCCATGCGCGATTTAGACTAAATCTGGTGATTATTAACGGCTACGAGTGTCAAAACCGAATTGAAAAATCGAATCGAATCGCTAACTTAACCAAAAATTTTTGAATCACTAGATTTAATCCGAAAAAGGAGAAATAAAAATAAAAGTAAAAATCGAAAAAAGAAAAACCAAAAGCCAAACCGAATCGGTTCATATTCAGCTCAATGCGAGATTCGATTTGGTTCAAGCGTATATCCCGATGATTCGATTCAATTTTTTTTGAAAAATAGGACGGAACTAAACAATTGACATTCCTAATAATGGTGCTCAAATTACTCATTCCAATTTTTTTTTTTTTTTTGGGTACTTCAATAAGGAGTCCCGATCATAAATGGATGATGGCATGGGGATTTGAACGGAGCGTTGGATCACTTGGAAGACTCCAGAAAATAATTCAACAGAACGAAAACATTATGTTATGAATGCTTAACGTGGCACGACAAGATGACATTAATTTCGGAATTTAACATTTTGTTTTTTGTTTTGCTTGGATGGTTGGAGTGGAGACAGCACCACTACGTTGGTTTAAATGCTAGTCCGTGATCCACGGATACATACTCCTCGGGAATTGATGAGTTTTTCTTTAAAGTCAATAAACCGGAAAAAGAACAAGAAGAGGAAAGCTGATTCTGGCCGTTGGATTGGATTACTTGGTGATTGGGAGTTGACCATTGTTTTTTCAGCTCTTATTTTTTGGGTGAAATAGTTGACAATTGTGAGATGAGAAGTTCTTGCATTGAGAATTGGACGGTGGATTCGGGTGCGCAAATCGATCGCCAAGGGAATCTAGATGGCTGCCATTGTCGTGTTGGGTTTTAATTTTTTTTTTTAGACATCTTAGCCGTAACTATAAGAGTGAAATCAACTGGGCTATTTACATTTTATTTTACGAATTTACTCGCGTCGGTCGCGATTTATGTCCCCAACACGAAATTCGGGGATCGTGATTACAGTCATTGCCTGTGCAAAACGCGAGCAGAGCACCTTGATATATCTCTAATCGTGTATCTAATTTTGGTCGCTACGATCGATAATTTCTTAGAAAAGAGGAAAACATAGTTATGCAAGCGATGAAGACGACCTAAAAACAGGCCCAGCCTCTTTTGAGCCCAAATATGGGATTGGGCCCAATTGTATCCTCTTTTCAGCCCAGCGCTTGAGATTCCTACATCACACCTCACGGGGGATTAGATTATAGGGTTGCATGTGTGTAGTACGTAAGGAGGAGTGAACCGGTCCTCCAGGAGACCGCTCGACCCGATCTCTCACATAATGGACCTCGGTTGGTTCGGGTGTGCTGGCCGAACCATGGATGATTTGGGTTTGATTGGAGTCACCGCTTGGTTCGGTGTTGATGAGGAGCGATCGAAAGTTACTTTTGAGATTTGGAGCCCTCTTCGTTGGGAAGACAGGCGTAACCCAAAGATCAGTTGTAATGATCTTTGGATACTTCGTAACCACAATAAATATCTATTAATGAGCCTCAAATGCACCTCACCTGCACCATTTTGGGGGGTGGGTGTGGGGGGACTTGAGGTTCGGCCTCGAACATATGTAAAATAATTCGTGAGGTTTGGAGCCCGCTCCGTTAGGAGACATGGGCAACCAACCTCAAGTTGCAACTTGAGGTTCGGCTTCGAACAGATGTGAAATAATTCTTGAGGTTTGGAGCCCGCTCCGTTACGAGACATGAATAACCAATCTCAAGTTGCAATGGTCTCTGGGCACCTTTTAAGCAGAATAAATGGCCATTGATGAGCCTCAAATGCTCCTGGCCTACACCATAACCCTGCTTTTATCATACAATTTTTTTTTTTTTGAATTTTGAGCTGTTTATTTGGGTTTCTTATTTGTTAAAATAGTTTCTTTTTATTCTTTGTTTGATGAGGAAAATAGAAATCTCACATTTACATGTATTTATGGGTTTCAAATCAAAATTGCATGATTGCCTCACATTTGAGTCAATTCAAGCATGGCATTCAGATCACGGTTGTCCGAATTGCATTTAGTGTAACTAGGTTTTAAATCATGATTACCATGAATGAAAAAAAAAACGATAAAATCATGATGATGAAAAGATGATAAACGAGAGAAACAAAAACAAATTGAATTACATTCAGTTTGGAATTGCATATCAGTGTTTAAGCTCGATTCAAGCGTCCTTGATTTCCATCATGATTAGCGTCTCATTGTTATCTTCTAGTTAGGAAATTTACGTTTCCTAGGTTTAGAGTAATCGCGTGTTTACTTTAGGACTTAGCTCAAGGGATCCTGTCTCGAGGCTTAATAACAACATTAGGGTGTATGTTCTTTGCCTGACACCATGTCGGGTTTCACTTCCCGCATTTTATGTCGTCTTATCGTTGTCATGCTTAGTTTACTTTCTTAATTGTTTTGACTGCGATCGTCGCATGCTCTTGTACAAATTCGAAATGCATGCTCACTTGGATGGATGGAACAAGAATCACATGACCAATTGAGTCAACAAACATTGGGACCGGTGAGTAATCAGTTAACCACCTTGAAGTAAAACGTTTACGTCAGTTGATGCAATCCTCCCAAAAGAAATATTAAACCAGAGAGATTAGCGTATTCCGGTTAGTTAACTAAAATGAAGAGTGCTTTAGCCAAAAGATGGTAGAAATGATCCTATCTGTAATCAACATCTCCTCTCCCCATGTCGAATATTATTCATCCACGTCCACCCATCACATCATCAAAATGTCTTGATGTGCCGGTTCGAATGATTTTACACACCTAGCGACGAAATTAGATTCTAGTGCTATATGGACCAAACTCTATGTAACGTCGACACAACACTGGACAAGAGACGATACGATACGACACGACACGACACGTGATTTATCAAAAAAGAGAATTCGACACATGGGACACATTATATATTAAATATATATTTTTATATATACAAAATAAATTATCATTTTTATCAACTCCAAACATCACAATATATCTAAATGTCATAGCTATTTCATATTTGACATTCGGATATAATTGCTTTGTGTAAAAGTGCTCGGTGACCTCGAGATAGTAGTTCGAACTCATAAGATCACAAGCATATTCCAGAAAAATATTGATGAAAAATGTTACTCAAAAACTAGAAAAAAAAAAAGGAAGAAGAAAGCATCGCAGGGGTCGAGGATTGTCATCAACTCGTCCAAATTTTGTTCCTAGCAAAATCAAGCTGCTCCAACAAAATGTTAGTCCAAAATTTCTTTCCTATCTTACCCCCAAACACCTCATGTGTCCGTTACGTTGTATAGGTGCCCATGCTCGGACACATGTTGACCGCGTGTCCGAGAGTGTTCCGGCCATGTCCGGAGGAGGGTATTGGACACGGCGGCGTGTCCGACACGCAAAAAATCTCTCCGGAGGAGTGTCCGTGCAACATAGACCAAATTTTGTTTCGCAAAAAATAAGTAATTTATAATTTTTTTTTATAAATAATTATCGATATCGTTTAAAGTGATTAATCAATGAATAATATTTTCAGCGTCGTTAATTATTTGTGTTCAAATATTTTCACGAGAAGATGCGAATATTTTCAATTTATTTATTTTTATAAGATATATGCAATCAGTTTTTAAAAAAATATGTTTTAAATTACTTATCTTTTGCGAAAGAAATGGGGTGACAAAAAGTAATCTTACATACTTAAAAATAAACTCACTCCGGCAGTTGATTTACTGTTGCTGGGGTTGAACTTCCGAAGGGCTTCAAGCGTTTCAGTAACGACAGCTCTTCTCTAGAAAGCGTACTGACAGTAGGGTCCATCGTGGTCCTACAATTAATGACCCAAAGTCCGGTACATAGAATTAATGAATGCTGTGTCATAAATATGGAATCGAACCATTCGAGCATGCAGAGAAACCCGTCGATCAATAATTGAGTTTTGATATCGATAAGTTTTAGCCGGAAATTGCCGACGGATTGATCTGATGGGCCATGTTGGAATTTCACGTAAAGACTTATGACTAAAATAATCCTTTTAAAAAAGCTCATGATTGAATTGGTATCCATACTTGGCCCCTAAAATTAAAATCAAAGAGTAAGCCACATATTTTAATGCCTGACTTTGTATTTAATGCACCGAGATAAATTGTGGCCATCAATGTTGTCCAACTTCATAGAAGGTGAAAGGTAATGCGCTTGTGCAGTACAATTGCACTACGTGGCCGCTTTTCCTATAAGTGATATCTTTTTTAAAGTGTTAGATGTGTTAAAATACATGTGTGGATTGTATTAGAAAAGCCCCATATTGAGAAATTAATGTGATGTTGAGCGGTTAATATGTCATAGTTGACTCATAACTTATTGGTTTAAGCTTTTGAGAGAAGGCGGATCCAACCGGATATATTGACCGACTCGGATTTGAGCTCCCTTTGGCGATCTCTCTTGGTGAAGGTATCGGATTTACACTGCGCACTCCCAACAATTAGGATCGGGCGATGATTGATTGGTGGGCCTCCAATCTATTCCGGTGTTTGACATGGACAATTAACTTATTGGCTTAAATTTTCAAGTGAAGGCGGATCTAACCTGGATATATTAAAGGGTTTGGATTTGGACTCCCTCTTGGCGATCTCCCGAAAGAAGATATCGGACTTCTATATGCGTGCTCCCAACAAGATAAATATAGATTACATGTTTAGGTACGTGATGTGTATAAACTACCCAAATATTATAAAGTGTGTGTTGTCATACATGATCCGTAATATTGTGAACATAAGCTGTCCTTTTGTGTGGACATGTATCACTTCTTGGCGTTGGCAGACGAAGAAACTTAGAGATTTAGGCCAATGTCGTTTCATTATTGGAGATCGTGAATATATAATCGATAAGACTCGAGTCGAGGAGGATTACGTGGCTGGGGCCGGGCGACCGTCGCCGGCATGGCTCGGGATCTTTGGTCTATCCATGCTCGTAAGGGTTGTTAATGGCAGCTTGAGAATCGATGACATGATGTTTCGGTCGACCATCTTTATATATAAATGCGGGTGATGTCCATGTATATAACTCACCAATTAGATGGCTGGTAGGAGGAAATCTCCTTTAACTAGGGATGAATGAAAACATGACTCTTTTTCTAAAACAAGTGATTAATTTAGCTAGCACAAAAATGGATGCATGATCGATTTTGCGTCACAAGAACCAGGAAAATTAAATTCGTATTCATTTGGGTTCGGTACGCGAACATGTAAAGACTGTTGAAGCAGATATCGTTGCTAAGTTGGTAACCATACAATTATTTCCTCACTTGAAACTTGGATATACAAATCACTCGAAAATATTCTAAATGACATTATTCACCCCAAGAATGTTAAGTATCCTTGCTTTTTGGCAAGTTGTAATGTGATCCTAAATGTTAGAAGGTCCAAAATTAAATGTTTAAATTGATAGATGGAGGGCGATCGCGCGTTTATAAAGAGCGTGTGAATTTTAGAGGCAAGCGATTTGCGATATTTCAACACTAAACACAAGAATGATTCAGATTTTATTTCGATAGGCACAAATCTACTTAGATTAGGGTTTGCTTATAGAGCAACCTCTTCTATTTATAGTCTGGAGAAACAGGCATGAACAGACATTATCTTCTTCTTTCTTGCTAATTTTTTTTTTTCAAGGGTTTAATGTCGTCATCCGCCTATTGCGCGGCAGTTCTTTTCTCCACTTAATTTTATGCATTCTAATGCCTAAGCATAATATGTCCTTTTGGAAAAGAATATGTAGATTGTCTCATGACCTTGCTTTACATCAACCGCAAGGTTCTTCTGTCAAGAGGTTGCTTATTGAAGAACCTTCTATTGAATCAGCCGTCACGAAAAAAAAAAGAAGAGTGTTTCCGAATTTTTCCTCTTCTAATTTTGCCCATCATAATTTTCACCATTTACATTTGGTTTGTTTCACGAAAAATGAATAATTTCAATTTTTTTTAAAAAAATAATCGTTTATATTGCTAACAAAAATTAACAAATGAAAAATATTTTCATCGTCTTCACAAATGTTTAGATATAAATTTTTGGTGGTGATTAATTTTTTCATTGACTAATTATTTCAAGTGAAAATTTTAAAAAAATTAAATACTTATTTTCAGAAAAAACAAAGCCTTAATATACAAAAAATTGCATTCTCTAAGATCACAAATAAATACCTCTTTTCACTCCAATTTGCATATATACCAATCAAAACTGGAATCCTTTACAACCAAAACAAGACAACTCTTACCTATATCTCTGATATGCGCAAAAAACCAACAACTCTTACTATCCAATAAATTTGCCAACATTTGCCATCCAAATAACATGCATCAAAATTAAGGAATCCTAGTTGTATCCGTAACCCCATTTGTAATTATTAATAACAAAATGAGAATGATATTAATAGATAAGTCAACCTTATCGTCGCTCTACAAAACCGTAAATGAGATTTTCACCTCATACGGCTCCTTATCATCCCAAAAGGTAGGCACATTTTTCGCCCTCCTTTCTTATCATGTTTTTATTTAACTTGAAAGGAAAAAAATTGATCATATGTTAAACGTCATATCAACTATTTGTAATTCTCTTTTCGTTGTTAAAACTATAATTTTTCAACAATTAATTCTATGAATATTCAAGTTAAAAAGTACTTCAAGTTGACATTCATGGGATCTATTCAACAAGCAATAACTTGACTAACCTCTCTTTGGCCAAGCCTAGTAATTTTTTTCCTTTCTATAAACCAATTTTGATAGATTAATAACTCAGAAAAGCACTTTTTTGAGTGTCAGGTCCTACTTCATTGGCAAGGATAACAACAATCGGTGCTTGAGGGAAAAATGAAACTCACTTTTGAAGAAGCTATTGCAAAATTAGGGTGCGCGTGATAACATTTTTGAAAGTGGATTTTTGCTCTAGAAATGCTTTTTGGAGCGAAAATCCGTTTGGTAAAAATCTTTACTTATAAAAGAAATTTCCACTTCTAAAGTGAATTTTCAATTGTGAAGTTATTTTTCTCTCAATTTGAGAAGTTAAAAAAATAGTTTCTCCAACTCAAAAAGCACTTATCGCCTCACCCTCTTTTTGATCATAACCACATCCGCCAACCTCCACTACCACATAACATTGTTGTCGCCACCCATCACGGACCTCCACCGACCGTCGCCCCCGACCACCGTCACTGCCGATCATCACCCGCCCGACCCACGACCCACCGGCCGCACCCTCCGCTGGCTGCCACCCGCCGACCATCCCCGGTAGCCAACCACCACACACCTTCATCGGCCACCGCCCATCGCCGGCCGTGATCACCGACCACCTCCCACTATCAACCTTCGTCGGCCGCGATTGCCGCCAACCACCGCTAATCATCGATCACCACGTCGATCACCGCTGTCGAGTCGCCGTCTCTAACCGCCAAAGTAAAAAATAAATGATAAATTTTTATTTTTTTAAATTAAATAATATTTTAATAATAAAAATTATTTTTAAGGAAATTTAAAAAGTTAAAAAATGAAGTAGAAATTTTTCAGTCGTCGATAATAATTTTTCATAGAATATTTTGTGTTAATAATGTTTCAAAAGTAGAAATTTTAAATTTTCCAAATAAATCCGATAAGAAATAACCAAATAAAGAAAAAATCAACTTTTACTGTAAAAAGTAGAAAAATCAACTTATGATAAAAAATTAATTTCAAGTAGAAGCGTTACCATGCACATCCTTAGTGGCTAGAGGTGTTCCGTTGCTTAGGCAGGAATGACGGCGACCGTTACCTTAGCAAGACTTTATTCAAAATATGGATGTTTTCATTTCATGACTGCTTGTGTAAAAAATACTTCTTTAATTGATAATCATTTTTTCACTTTAGTAAACCAATTTTAATGAAATGAAATGATTATCAATTAAATATGTAAAAATTTTAGGAGATTTGAGTTTCGTTTGTTTAGCAAAAAATGAATTTCTTGAAAAATATTGTGCAAGAAATGATCTCTTATTTCACTTAAAAACGAAAAATGTTTTCATCATACATGAAAATGCTTGGGTATAAGCTGTTAATGGTAATAAAAGTATCTCATTGACTATAAATTTCAAGCTATATAAATAATCAGTTTTAGCAAAAAAAAATTGAGATTATATATTTTTTGAGTTTTGCCGCCGTGGCATTGCCAAACAAGACTTGAAAAAGAGACGGAAATCGCAATCTCATCAAGCCACCTCAATTCTTACTAACATAAACTTAAGAAGGCTTCGCGCATTGCTTCACGTATCGATTTCACAAGATGAAATCTCAAGGGTTATTTGCACGAAAGGCAATTACGCTGGCTGGTTCCATACGCTCTGGATCTATTTGAACTTGCTAAGGTTGGTAAACCACATGTTAAACCTGGTTAATCTCGAATGAGAGCTACCAATTCAATGGTTTAGATGTATTGAGCTGTACGTAGTTATGTTATTGTTGATACATAATGCATGTACACATGTCTTAGAGGTATCAAAATGGGTCAACGATCCATTTTTCAAATTCATATTTAATGGGCTGGGTCCTATTTATGTTAGGAAAAAATTAAATAACGGATTGTTAGGGATTTAGACCAGCAAAACCCAACTAAATTTGAACTTTAGTAGGTTTGGACCGTACTCACCTACAAGTTGCACAATGTAAGGCTCATATATTGTACACACGTATAAATCTCACATGGACTTAAACCAAACTCTAGAAAGTACAAAATGAAATTAACTATATGTATTGTAGTCTAGTGAAGCCATAATGACCTACACGTGTCGGATGAATGTGAACTTACCATCTACACGTGTGAAGCTGAGACGTAGGACTTTGGAGGCAAGTTGATACGACAAGTAATGTGAGATTAAACGTTATACTGAATTGGAAGGCTTGGGAGGGCTGGAGACAAAAGAGAGAGTTGGCTGCTTCTTTCTGTGAAATCGAGTCTGCGATCAGTAGATGAAGATGGATCGTTCATGCAGCTGCCAAAGTTAAACGCAGGCAGTGGAAGAAGACGAGAGGCTCTATTCACAAAAAAAAAAAAAGAGTCCAAAGAAGTGTTGGGAATTGCGATTTGTCCGAAGAAGACATTTCGAGGAACTTGTGATGATCCGAAACGGAGGAATGAATGTGTGCGCAAAGACTCAGATTAGGTATGCAGTGGAATTCCCCCGACATCGGCGGCGATATCATCGAGTAGCTGTTTCTGTAATCAAGCGGATATGGGTGAATGAATGATTTAAGTCACGGAACGATAGAAGCGCTTTAGGATACATGCACATTGTTGACTGCGACGCTTGTGTTCTCACGTGCTGGATCGGTGAGCCCAATTAGACAAATGTCGTAGATGATCTACTTGAGTCAAAGAATTTCCAATCGAGGGTCTTGGCTAAAGAGCGTGAGAAATTCAGCTAAAAGCGAATCAGGCGTACACATGTAGATGTCATTATATAAACTCTTGACGCCGATTATAGCTTAAGTTTTCTTTATTTAGTAGTAAGTCCTTTACATCAAAGCCCGGCAAAATCAAATTCAAACTAATCTAATATCTTCTATCACAAAACTCTAATATACTAATACCACACTCAATTTACGACGACATTCTCTGCATGCAAGACAAGAAATGTTGGGGGCTTTTTTTCAAAATGGGTAAAAAAAAAACACCAAATTAGGTTAATTTTTTTATTTACCGACTTGGGATCCAGGCGGCAGTCCAAGTGCCGCACGGGCCCCTATCCGGCACTCTTTTTTTGTTTTTGTTTTTTAATTTTGTAATTTTTTGCATTTTTTAATTATTTTATATTTATAACATTTATATTTATATAATTTGTAAATATAATTTTTTCTTGAAATTTATTTTTATAACATAATTATCAATAATTAATTAAAAATGTATTAAGACTCATTTTTTTTATTTCTTATTTTTGTGTTTTTTAATTATTTTATATTTATAACATTTATATTTATATAACTTTGTAAATATAATTTTTTTCTTTTGAAACTTATTTTTATAACATAATTGTCAATAATTAATTATCAATAATAGAAATATCACCTAATGATTGTACGAGGGTGACTCCTCCACGCTGGATCAAGCATGGCTCCTGGAACCAGACACTGACGAGAATTAAGCAGTAAGTGACCCTCCAGGAGTAAGCAAGATCTTTTTTTTTTTCTATTTAGGTGCAGTGTTCCCTTTTTCACTTTTGATTGTGATTACAAGCTTTAAAAACTGTCGAGGGCATGCTCTTCCGGTCCTTGCTAATTAGCATTGATTTGCTCAACCTAAAGTGACGTTAAGGCTCCTTCTTTTTGGAAAAAAATAAATCGATAAACCTATCGTATGAATACCAATCCGGCCCTAAACTTGCTGGTTTTATCCCGAACCTTTGCGTAAGATTCCCATGTAATCCTTCAAGTCGATCTTTACGTGAAATCGCCGACGTGACGGTCCATTCGAAACTTGAAGGATTACATGGTAATCTCACGTAAAGGTTCGGAACTAAATCGACAAAAATTGACAAATTCAGGATTGAATAGACATATGTATAGGAGGTTGAGGACTGATCGGGGTGATTTTATCCTCTTGAATTTAAGGCACCACTCTTCAAAGACTCCAAGAATTATCAACTAACCCAAGACTCCCCAAGCTTGGTTGGGGACTACTACAAAGAATGAAACTCACGTACCCATTTAATTAAAATGATTTTGATAGGATTGTTATTGAAAAGTTCAATCCGAAAATTTAAGCTCATAAGTGAAGGGAAATCACATGAATATAAAGAGTATATCCATTTTCAAGCGATGTGGGACAACAATTTCAACATCCTCTCTCACGTGTGAGCCGGATTATGAGTGACTTTGATGTCATGTGAGATTTTGTGGGACCGATGTCAATTGTTCTAAAATTTTAAGTTTTTAGGTTGGACTTTTTAACGTGGTATCGAGCCGACTCTCAACTATGGGTGGGGCCATAGTGAGGGTGCTGTGCCTGTAAGGAGTGGAGAATGTGACGACCCAAACCCTAGCAACGGGCGCAGAGGAGGGACGGCAGGGGAGGCTATGCCTCTAGCCTGGACGTGCGTGGGACCAGGTTAAGCCTATGTCTCTTGTCCCACATCATCGAGGAGGGAGTCTTAGGTTAGTTGATAACGCTTGGGGTTCTCTACTTTGTGTAACGTGTTTTAAAACCGTGAGGGTCGGTGAGCTCAAAACGGACAATATTACAAGGTGATGGCCTCTTGGGTCTTTATTTTCGACCTTTTTTTTTTTTTACGGATTTAAAAGATAAGTAAAGTAATTTTTCAAGGTAGGAAAATACCGCGCACGGGAGTCAAAAGACAAGTGAATAGCCACATTAACACGAAATTATTTACGCTTGATATCGAATGTATGTCTGGTGTTTAATCGGCGTAGAAAGCCTAGTATTTATAACCAAGAAGTGCATTTTGTAAAAACATGTTGGGTCATCTTCCTGCCTTTAAAAAAAAAAAAAGGGTTGGTTTGCTTTGTTCGAACTCAACTGTCCCTTCTTAAGCACGTCGGTATCGTGCGGAATAATGTTTAATGGCTCCCATTTATTGTCGTAACTCTTTTACACGACAAAGAGATCTTATTAGGATGGTAGGAGATCAATTTCCATGCCATTAAACCTATTTGCCCAAATTGTCGTCGTCCTCGCTATAGGATATGTAACATTCCTCTCTCTTCCAAACACAGGCGATCCCGTAGTTACGATAGTATGGAAAGCCGATGAGCAGGAGGCATTTCGAGAATCACGAGCGGGCAAAGGAGGCAACGAGTCGGTTAAGTGAAGAACAAAAAGAAGAATCGAGGAGGGGAGCGGGTCTTGCGGGGGGAAAGCCAATGAGTTGAGTTTTGCCGGGAGATGCGCTTCTTCTTCATCTTTCTTTCGTT
Organism: Rhodamnia rubescens; assembly: GCA_021437795.1. NCBI lineage: Eukaryota > Viridiplantae > Streptophyta > Magnoliopsida > Myrtales > Myrtaceae > Rhodamnia > Rhodamnia rubescens. The sequence continues at coordinate 745,926 of JAILYA010000037.1, read as the reverse complement.
GGATCCCTGTACAAATAATGACCAGCTAGATATCATCCTCGAGTTTGACTCCCCCTTTTGCTTTTCCATACTAATTAACGCCTCTATAGAATGTCCCGCGGCTTCCTTTTTGTGGTTTTCAAAACGGGCGTCCCACTCCTTTCTCGAAGATGAATTTTTTTTTCTCTTCTGTAATGAAATCTTTGGTGTGCCGAGTACCCTTTGGCATGGCTCCTGGACGGGGCCCGTGCGGCACGGCACTTAGACTGCTGCCCGAGGCCCAAATCGGTAAATTAACCTAATTCGGTAAATTTTTTTGGACCCATTTTGGAGAAATACCCAAATGTTGGAACCCTGGCTACAATAACTTGCACGATTCACGCTTCTTGGAACATCGTATCTTCTTGACCTGGTGATGAATATGCTCTTCGCTCTAGCACTAAGGTAGTTGAGAGAGACATAAAGGACTTAAACACACGGCAAAATCTAAACATTATGATTTCCAAACCATAGCCAACCAACCACAACGCAAGAAAGAGACAACCACGCCTAAGTCCCCCACAAATTTTCCTGTCGTAAGCTGACCGACTTCGTCAGTCTTGTCTTGTCCAAACTCATGCAGCAAATCAAAGCACCTATAAAGATGGAGCCCCCCCGTTCGCTCGCGTCGCTCCTTGTTTCCTCGATCACTTCCGCGACCGAAGATGAGGACGGATCGTTCATGCAGCGCCCGACGCTTCTTCTTGAGAGCCCTCGTTCTCTTCCTGTCCCTGCGTGCCCTTCGAGCACTCCCCTCGAAGCGCACCCGGGCATTGAACAACACGGTCTCGGCCATCTTCGTCTTCGGGGACTCAACGGTCGACCCGGGAAACAATAACTACGTGAGGACGGTGTTCAGGAGCGACTTCCCGCCTTACGGCAGGGATTTCGCTGACCAGGTGCCGACTGGGAGGTTCACGAACGGCCGGCTGGCGAGCGACTACATCGGTGAGTCTGCATAGGACTCTTGATTCCTCTTGTGGATGATGGTGTTTGGCCACTTCTGCAAGATATCGGAAAGCACATTTAGTTAGGCTGCATGAATCTTTGAAAAGCGTGCTCTATTTATTGTATTGGTATTTTAAATCCATGCAGTATCGTACATCGGGATTAAAGAGTACGTGCCTGCGTATTTGGACCCAAGCATTAGCTTTGAGGATTTGAAGACTGGTGTGAGCTTTGCTTCTGCTGGTTCTGGATACGACCCTTTAACACCAAATCTTAGCGTACATCTCCCTCCCTCTCTCTCTTTCAAATTCAAAATTTCCTTCTTCTTTTGCCTTAGAGAACAAGACCCTTAAAGCTATGCCGCAAGGTTGCCGGTACCGGCGCTAGGCAGACCCTCCTCCGCCGAGTGGCTGGCAAATGAGAAGACAAGCCGTCACCGGCGCGCGCCAGAAAATGCACAAGCCATAGAATGCAAAAGGGCTCCTGAAGTTTTTTATTTTTTTTCTCCCCTAATATTTCCAATTGTGTGTTTAAGACTACGTTTGTGTATGAACAATCTTGCAGAATGTGGTGTCACTGCCAAAGCAACTGGAGTACTTCAAAGAGTACAAGAAGCGGCTCGCGTCGACGATGGGGAAGCAAAGCATGGAGCGCCATGTCAACAAGGCCACCTTCGTCGTGAGTGCCGGCACCAACGATTTCGTCGTCAATTACTTCACCGTCCCCATCCGGCGGCGGAGCTTCACCGTCACCACCTACCAGCAATTCTTGTTGCAACACGTGAAAGACCTCGTTATGGTATATCATTCTCACTGACCCTGTATTGTCCTCGAGAACGTAACATCAAATTACATCCCCTTCCATTTCGACTTCATTAATTTTGTTCATTGAAGACGGATCACATTCTACAAAATATAGACTTTGGGCTAACTTTTGATGCTTGAAAGTGACTTATATTGAATAGGTAAGTAAGTAATTAAAAGCCAAGTGATCAGAAATGAAAGTTATCTAAGATTTGAGTGACTATATGTTAGAATTCGGCGCACAATCAAATAAAAGTAAAACGTAAAGCGAGAAAGAAAAATCGAGACACGAGATTTTATCATGGTTCAATCGTTAAACTAGGGCTCCATCTAGAAAATGATTTCACTATAATTATCACATCGCATCTCTCGTTACATCACTTAATTACAAAGAAAAAGGAGATATATAAAGATAGTTATTTATGAATCTAATCCCAAACTGCTAATAAAAAATTATGGCCGTCCACATAAGCCAGCGATCGAGATTGTGATCGGGGCCGGTCATCAGAATGACCGGATCGAAAGTGAATTCGAATGTTTTGGAATTTGATGGCATGTGTTGTTGGCTTTCTCATAGGAAGCTCATGTAAATTCTCCATATTCAATCTGCGGATGTGGCTATGAAGGAGGTGGTTGAGAACGATCATCCGCAATTGAATAGGTGGGTCTCGAAAGTTGGCAGTACGGTTGAGACTAGTCCCCACTAGTCAACGAGCTCTCTCGGTCCCCCATTGGACAGAGACCCATCAGCCGAAGAATTCAGTACTCGTGTCAGTACACCTTCAAGAATTCACTAATCCACAGAGGGGAAGTCCCAAACCTAACCTCAAAACAAACGATGTTAAGTCGTAGGACCTTTTCAATCGGTGCAATGGAATCTTCAGTCACAAAAAAAAGGGTAATTAAGTTGTAAAAATTTACACAAGTGTAAGTCCTAAAACTATAAAGAGTGTAATTGCACTTTTTGAAAACAAGTTTAGGATGTAACTCGATTCCATCGATCCCAAGTTTTCCGGCATGATTAGTAATTTAGACGGTTCAAGTTTTGAAGGCTAATTTGTGTAATTTGCTTCAGGAAATTGCTTCTCTTATAATATTATCACGGATAATACAATCTTAACCTACATCATCACAACGTTTTTAAATAAAACGCTTATTGATTGGAAGATTATATAGTCAGAAATAACCGACTGATCGACGGTCAGCAGCTAATGCCTTCCTTTTTACTTCAACTTGGCTCTTAACTTTTTTCCTCTGTGCCTCTCTGATTTCCTGAATTCAGGGTTTATGGGAGGAAGGAGCAAGAAGGATGGCCGTGGTGGGTCTGCCTCCGATGGGTTGCTTGCCCATCATGATCACACTCAACTCGAACAGCCCCGTCCTGCGGAGAGGCTGCATGGACCAGTTCTCGTCGGTGGCGAGAGACTACAACGCCCTCCTCCAGACGGAGCTGGCCTCCATGCAAAGCAGCTTGGCGAGTCAAGGCTCCAGAATCTATTACGCCGACATATACCAACCCTTGAGCGACGTGATCCAGAGGTTCCCCACCTATGGCGAGTCCCTCGATCTTTACCCTCTTTCTCATTTGATCAGATTGCTCCTTTTCTGACGTTTTTTGATCCGAAACGATGAAGGGTTCGACCAAGCTCTGAGCGGATGCTGCGGGACTGGGATGCTGGAGGCGTCGTTCATGTGCAACCCCAAGTCGTCCGTGTGCCCGGATGCTTCCAGATACGTGTTCTGGGACTCGATACACCCCTCGGAGAAGACTTATTACCTGCTCTTCCAGTCGCTTCGCCCCGTTGTCGATGCGATCATTCGAGACTAGCTTGATCTTCGACCTCGCGGCCTCGTTATTACTACCACTACATTGTTATTTTTCCCCGCCAGCTATGATTCGCGAAATCTTTCCTGTGGCTCGCTGCGAAGGATGTGGTGATTCTCTGGATGTTGAGTGCTCCTTAGAGAAGTGTATATTCGTATACTGTACATCATGAGCTGTGTCTCGTAAAAGTTCATTGCACTAACAGAAGTTGAGTATGAACATGTTCTTTGTTTTTTCCTATCGAGTTTGAGGGTATTGAGGTGCATGTGCGAGGGTGTGGCGAAGACGTCCTGCATCAGATTAGTGTTGTGGTGAGTAGCGGCTAACGATATTTAGTAGGATAGACCGGTAGAGCAATCGGGCCGGTCCAACCTGGGAACTAGGCCAAACCGGCATTTATCCCACTCAGTTCCGAGAAGAACTAGTCCGGATCTCAATTCCAACCGGGAACCCGCTAAGCAAGCCCGTTCAAGGGTCGAACTTGTACATCTTATTTAAAAAGTGATAGGGAGAACGAAATTCATGCCCGCCGCTTGAAGTAGGCAGACAAGACCATTCAACCACCAAGACTTCACTAGTCATGAGATAAATATATATATTTGTATGTATGTGTGTGTAACATCGGTCATGAGATTTCTATAAAACAAGTAGGACAGATTCGAGGTTCCGATCCCGGAACCGCTCCATCTTAGAGCCGATATTTAGAGGACCATACTTTCAAATTTGTTCGTGAAAGTTTGGGTTTAACTTTTTTTTTAAATCTTTTTTATTTTTCTGTTCTTTAAATTTCCTTTCACACATCAATTCTAGTTTTCTAATGTTATATAGACCGCGATGGTTCGAAAGCATTTTTCATGCTTCTAGTTTTAAGCATTCCCGAAAAATGCCGCAAAAATAATTGAATGAGTTTTCTAGATCTTGGGCTTTTCTCGTTCTAATTTGGGCCTTCTAAGTACTAACGTAGTCAAGTTTGCAATTTCAAAATTTAATGGGGCCGAAATCCACACAAAGGTGGAGTCAAATATGTACGAGAATGAATTGATGGGCCTGCCCAAATCAAGAGAAAATTCAAAATAAAGTCCGAACCTGTCCCCATTTCTCAAATAAAAGCTTAAAGTTGACCTTGTTTGAAATAATGGGCTTGTAGTGTCTCATTATTTCAAAAAATGATCCGACAAATGACATTTTAGTCATTTTCTAATTTTTTTTTCAATTTTTGTATTTCTTTTCCTTTGTTCCGGTCGGCAAGAGCCCGATGACCCTCATCGGCCACCGGAAAAGGGCCGGCCTTGCTTGTGGCTGCTTGCTCGCCGGAGGCCGGCTAGCCCTCGCTAGCCGGGGCGACCTCACTAGCTAGAGGCTAGGCCGATCTTCGCCTAAGACCTACTACAGGACAAAAGTAAAGGGAAAAAAATAAAAAATAAAGTAAAAAGGAAAAAATAAAGAAAAAAAAGGAAAAAAAGGTGAATTAAATGCCACGGAACCACTCAGTTATGGAGTCCACAAGGTTTGATGAATGTACATGAAATCAGATAAATTGAATGTGATTTACAATGTTATTTTTAGAATATATGTGGGTGTGCCACTAGTGCTCTATGTAATCTTGCTTTCATGCCTGACAATGCTCTCAAGTGGAAAAAGCGGAGTTCCTACTCTTGTTCATATTTGTTCTTCATCGGCCTCCAAAATGACATGTTTCATGGCTGCATTAGCTTTGGCATTTATGTTTGATGGCAGGTACCTTTTTTCTGACCTGCAGCATAGTATATTGGATCCTGTTTCACTAACTCACAACTTTGTAGTGCCCTTGATATAATTCCCCATAAATTTGGCATCTCAATTTCTCAAATTGAATTTGTAACGAATGGCTCTTGTTCCTGAGTAGAAGTGGAATGCTATTAATGAAGCGTGCCCACATCAAATGCTCCAAGATGTTGGGTTATTCCTCTTCTTTCCACCGAAAATGTTTGATGGGAGCAGCCAAAAGACAAATTTTCAGACGGTCAACATGAACGATCACTGTGATGATGGGAGGCCGAGCTAAAAGCTTTGCACCTTCATCGGAGTGACCCGTTTTAGTAAGAGAAAATTATCCAAAAAGTCTTAGAATCCATTATATTTTTGCCAATTCAAGTATTAAAACTTTTAATTTTGTCAATTCGGTCTTAAACTTTTTTGCGTTTTGCCAATTCAATTCATTCGGCCAATTGTGACTGAAAATCGCTGATATAACCACCGACCGTTCCAAAATTAGGCTCTTTGGATCGTGAGACACCCAAGCTAAGCCTTTCCCAAGAATCAATCGTCCGCTAGTACACTTGGATCGTAGAGAGAGAAAGTAGAGAGAGACGCTCTGGGAGAGAAAGTGTTTCTATTGAAAATGTGTTGGGTGATTACAAATGAGGGGAGAGCTCCCTATTTATACATGAGGTCTCTTAATGACTAGTGTTGATCGACTCTAGATCTAATGGTGGAAGTCGCATCTTCCTATCTATCGGCTGTAGACATTTAGGATAAGAATGCTCTAGAATATGGTACATTTACAGATTGCCCGTCCCTAAAATATTCTGGAGGACTCAAGAACCCTAGAGATCAAGATAATTTAAGTCTTGTTGATCATCTATGCTATGTCATCGGTCGGTTGGGTTACAAAACTTCTGGTATGTGACAGTAGCACATCATAGCAAGTTATTTATTTCTTGGATAATTCATGCAATATATATTTTTGTAAAGGGTGCATTAGCCATATATACTAGCAGCTATCCAAATTTATATTTTATTTTTCAAAGCTTTGTGATAGCTAAGCATCTAAAGTGTGGCATCACCATCACTGGAGCCCAACCTGTTTATGAAAGTAAAAACTAGAATTTACGCTCCATTCGTTTCGCGAAAAATAATTTCTATTTAAAATGCTTTTTAGATTTCCCGATGTTTGTTTCACGGAATAAATGAGTGAAGAAAAATGTTTTCCTCTCATGGAAAGAGCACTTTCAAAAATGAGGAAAATGATTTTCTCTTTTTAGTAAAATGAAATCATTTTCTCTCCTCTTTCTTTGTACACTCATTTTAATTATTTTTACCTTTTCTTTTTCTTTTTTAAGTTCAAAATTTTTATTTCTTTTTTATTTTTTCTTCTTCTTCGGTCGATCGTTGGCTGCACGTGAGCTTGAGCGTCACCATAGGCCGGCGAGGCTCGAGCCTTACACATCAACGACACTCGAGCAGTGACGGCCAAACCGGCCTTTACCCCAAGTCTGGATCTTGGTTCCAACCAGAAAACCAATCAAGCAGGCCAGTTCTAGGATTGAACCGATTTAGAACCAATCTTATACATCTTATGTGCATAAAGGAAAGAGTGAAATGCAACTAGGGAGAAGGAAACTCACGATTTGCAGCTTGAAGTAGGCACAGAAGACCATTCAACCACAAAGACTTTACTAGTCATGAGTTATATACATACATGAGATTCCTCTAAAACAAGCCGGTTCAATAAGTGATCGCTGATCGGGTCCTAGTATAATCGATTTGGTTATTAGTTTCAAGTTTTGCTCCCTGCATAAAACTAATTTTTCGTGTCAATCTAATACGTCGGAGGAGTACTGCGGATACACCCACCGATCCTCGTTCTTATACACTCACGATGTAAGGATTTTATTTGAATCGATCAGTAGTCAATGGATCAAAAATGGGAACACATAGACTACTCTCGTTAGCAAAAGAATCGAAACATTGAGCAAACGACGCTTCGTACTACAACCCAAAGTGAGCTCTCGGTGACGTATATCGCTTCGACCGGGAGTACGAGTCAACACTATTTGTCACATATACCAGCTAGAACGTTGAAATCACATGACCGCCTAGTGGAGAAACATGTCCTAGGAGCAAGATTGAATTCGACGGCACAACATCGAGAATCCCGAAAGAAATGGGAGAGGTGTTCTAGGCAAGAAGGCTGTCGTCGAACGAGGCGATGGCCTCGAGGGCAAGGATCTTGTACATCTTCTCGGTCGGATGAACGGCATCCCAGAAGACATACTTCTCCGGCTCCGAACATGTGGTGAGCCCTTTGCATGATTCCCCATACTCCACCGTTCCTGTCCCGCAACACCCTTTGCTCGTCTCCGTCAAACCTGCCATATTGCAAGACAAACTTAAGTCTCTTTGTATGATCGACTTGAACAGATTGAATATGTTAGTTGTGATCGCAGCCGTTAACACATGGCGCACATCGACTAGATAATTATTTAGAAAGTTTTAAACCTATTGTACGGCAGTCAATTCAATCGTAAACCTTTCAATTATGCCAACTTAGTCCTAGACCTTTTAATGATTTATCAATTTAGTGCTAAACATTTTAAAAGTTTACCAATTTAGTCATAAACTTATTATTTGGATATTTGGCTAAAATGACTACATTGACAAATCGTCAAAAGATTTAAGACTAAATTGACTCAATTGAAATGTTTAGGACCTAACTGACTCAATTAAAATATTTAAGATTGAATCAACCTCCATACAATAGGATTTATAACTTTTTCGACATATTTTCCTGCACTGACCGTATCTGCCGGGGCGGTTGATCGCGTCTTGAACGATGGCGTAAGCATCCACGAACGCAGTCTTGAGCCCTTTGCTTTTCCTCAGGGTGTCCAGCCTTCTCCTAATCAGAGAATTGAAAGAGGAAGATATCTTGTTGTAGTCTTGGTAGCAAGTGGCCGTGTCCATGAGGGTTTTGACGAGCGGCAAGCATCCCAAAGGCGGGATGCCGACGATGACCAATCTCCTGGCTCCCAATCTGTGCATTTCCTGCAACACGAGATGGGCCAAAAAAAAAAAACACAGATTATCCTCGTATGGACGTTACATTTTTACAGGACCCCATTTAGTACTACAGCCTTCATGCTTCTGTCTGTCCACTGCCTTCTCTGTTGCAAACAAGGGAGGTGGAGATAAGATCCATAGTCATGTAGATGGAACCCTTACGGGACCGGCATCACTGTCGAATGACCTTGCCCTGACTGGCCTAAGTTACCGGTTGATAGATCTTGCGACCCAAAAGCATACTGATTCTCTCCGTGCTTTGCTTGTCGTCCATTTCTTGACGTTATTGGCATACGAAAGAACAAGGGTACGAGGATGTGTGCCTTCTGGGGAAAGTTGTCCAAAAGGTCTTAAATCTATAGTGCGGTTGCCAATTCAGTTATAAACTGCTTAATTGTACCGATTTAGTCGTAAATATTTTGACGATTTGTCAATTCAATCTTAAACCTTTCAACCGTGTCAATCTAGTCCCGAACCTTTTGAAAGGTTTAAGACCGAATAGGCAAATCCTCAAAAGACTTAGGACTATATTGATATAATTAAAATATTTAGGATTGAATTAACCGCCATATAATAGATTTAGGACTTTTGGGACAATCCTCCCGTGTCTTCTAGATAGGCTCATTACTATCAAGAGGCTCACATATTCTGATTCCTAGGTTTGTTGTGCATAAAGAACTAAAATATCAATTTCCAATCCATGAATGAGCGAGCACACGGGTGGCGAAGTACTTAACCAGATCCGGTCCATGCTGGATCAGGTGAAGCTTAGCGATCGATCTTATCACGAGTCCATAACCATCGGCTGTGATTCATCCGTCGGCCTAGGCAGGAATTCGATGTCGTGTGGGGAGAGAGAGAGAGAGAGACCGACCTCAGCGTCACGAGACATGCAAGAGATCAAAAAGTTGAGGTAGGCTTGCAAGGAGTATTGCTTGGGGCGAGTTGGGTCCAGGTAGTAATTCTGGAGGAAGTCGTTGGTTCCCATGCTCATGATGAACACTGCATTGTTGATGATCTCTTCCGCCTTCTTCCCACCCACGAACTTGCTCAGGTGGATCTTGTAATGCAGAAAGTACTCCAGCTGCTTCGATACCGAGAGCACGGTCTATCCCACAAACCAAACCGATTCATCAGCAACTGATCAAAGAAATTCTAATTTTTGTCTGAAGAAAGATTAAATTTTACGACGCTCACCGAGATGTTGGCAGTGAAATCGTCATACCCAGAAGCAGCGGATGCAAAGCTGACGCCATGAAGCAGATCCGATTTCGTCAGCTTCGGGTCAAGAAATGCTGGGATTGCCTTGGTGTACCCAATTGCCTCGGCTGAAAAATTTACGAGGGAGCACAAAAAATGAAGTCAACCACCAACCTATATCGTGCATATCATCAAAATGGATTCAGACATAATTGACCTTTAATTCATACTTTAGATACCGGGATCGACCACGTGAAGAAATAACGTCATGTGCACAACCAAGAAACCGATGGCTCGTGTGTAAAATGAAATGACGCACGGCGAGGCCGTTTGAGTTAATCATGTTTGCATGGTGTCAGAGTTTTGAGTTTTCTCGATAAACTTTCTCGATCCGGTGTCGTGCATTAAGATTGCTTTAAGTGTTGACTTGTGCATTGCTTTGCATATAAAGATTAGTGAGGTATTTTCTGGTTTGGTAATCTATTGAAAGAAAATTATATTTAAAGCTGCAGTCTGGTCCACTTGAAGTTTTAGCACAAAAGATGGGCATTGTTGTCCTTTCTCGTGATTGTCCGAGAAAATATTTCAACTTAGCATAAATTTCTGTAAATCTCATTTTTCTACGACTTCTCAAACGTGTCCCATTTGTCAAAGGGGTTGACTTGGTTTTTTGGAATGTCATAAAGTGGGGGAGGGTAAAAAATGCTCATGCATGAACTCAAACTCTCCTGAACTTTTTACTGAATCCCAGAGAGTTATAAATAAATTGACAGTGTGGATTCATAACGTCAAAAATGAATGTTGCTTCCTTGAATTCTTCAATGTCTGCACTCGCTGCTCTTCATACTAGGGTACAGAAATGAGAAAAAGTCATATGTCTCCTCTCATGTTGCTCAATATAACAATCAAGCAATTCCCTCTTCTTTCTGATTTCAGCATTATATGCGAAAATGTTCAGCCTCTTGTTCCTACATATAGGGGTCAGCAATCGAGCCTGTTCAAGACGGAAACCGAATTGAATAGGCCTTACCGAACCGGTTCGGTTCCCCGATTTTATATTGAGAATTGGGTTCTTATTTTTAAACTTTGTTTGACGATAAAAGGATATATTAGAAATGGATTTCGAACTTGAGAGAGTAAGGAAGTCAGATCGATGTCTTAACTACTGTCCCACAGATTGTTCACATGGTATTTTTTTTTCCTGAAATAATAGTTATATTTTTATTTAAAAATAATTTTAAAAAAAAAAATAAAATGTAGATAAGCATGTTGTTCTCAAGTCTACTCTGAAACCGGCTTGGTTTCCGATTCAACTAACTATAACATGGTAGGTTCCACGTTTTCTACTTAAAATTACTCTTCCTGAAACAGATCATCCCTACGAGCAGCATAACAATTGGCACCTTTTATCAAAACCATTGCTCTCCACATTTTTGTCATATCATCACAGATTCAAGAAAATACTTTTTTTTCTAAATTTAATGTACTAATCAAGCCCCCATAACTTTTCTAGGCCCCCAAGATTGGTAGATCTTTCTCCTTTTTAATGGTTGCTAAGCTTTATTTTTGCTCAAATGAATGCATCATACGACAACAATCTTTGTTTGCATTTAATCTAAATATTCCAAGACATCATGTCTGGCTCCTTAATTGAATGTCCTAGAGGTGATCAATCTAAAAGCTGGTGGGGAGGGGACACTCTGGTCCAACTCTTTGGCATGGAAAGAAGAAAAGTAAAGTGGAAATAGCAGAGAAAAGGTGCATAAAATACCAATAAAATCAGTGGCGAGCCTGCCATTGCAGAACCTCCCAGTTGGGTGGCCATTCAAGAAGTCTCTTCCATAAGGAGGGAAGTCGCTCTTCATGGTGGTCTGAAGCACATTGTTGTTCCCAGGGTCAACACTCGAGTCCCCGAAGACCAGAATGCAGGTCACGTTGTTTTTAGCTGCCAATGGCCTCACTTTGTCTATGGCGATGGCCTGTGCAAGCAGTGGCATCAATGCCAACAATGCCGCAACCCCCGCCGCCGCCACGCCCGCCCTGGCCTCATCTTCGCCGCCGTTGCTGCCGCGACCAGCCGCTGGAGCAAAAGACTGTGGAGCTTGAGAAACAGCGTGGACTGTGGAGATGGAGGGAGGGAGGAAGTGCATGTGAGCTATGGGTGGGCAAAGGTAGCTGCACTCCCACTTGGTAATAAATAGGGACAGAGGTGATGTTGGTGATGTTAGTTGGGCATTTAACATGTGTCCACCGGAAATTTTTGAACTTGAGTGGAGTTGTTGGGCTCCACCTAAGGAAGACAAAACTAGTAGTACAGAAGATATGTGAAGTTTATCTCTTGATGTTAGCCCTAAATCCTTCAATCTGGCTAATTTATTTTTAAATTTTTTGATGATTTATCATTATAGTTCTTTTGGACAATTTTTACCAGTAATCATTGACGTGGATGTTGTTCGTTCTACAATGCACGGGCACTGATAATGACAAATTATGCATTTTTTTTATAAATTTCTTAATATCTTTTCTTTTTTACTATGGGCCGACGCACTGGCCATAAACAAGGGTTGCAGCCTTCGTCCATATATGGTGAGGGTTGCGAAGCCTTTGCCTGCCACAGGCGAGGGTCGCGGCCCTCACCAGACTTTAGTTTAAAAGGAAAAAAGGGAAAATAAAGAATAGAAAAAGAACAAACAAATTTGTAAGAAAATCATAATTCTTTTGAAAATTTGTAAAAGTTGTCTACATCAGTATCGCTTATTTCACATAGGACGGCCGGCGTTTAAATTAGCCATATATGGCCAAAAGTGGCTAAAAGGACGATATTGACAAATTATTAATTGTTTGGGACTAAATTAGCCATAATCATTAACTGTTTGGGACTAAATTAGCCATATTGTAAAGTTTAGGACTAAATGGGCATCCGTTCAATGGATTTAGGAATTTTTTTTGTAATTATTCTTTCAGAAGTACAATGCTTTCTTGCGTGTTGTTAGAAAGATATAGCTGATCATTGTGAATATAAATTGTGGTGCGAAGAAGAGGCGAAAGAAGCAGAAAAAAAATCACTAAAAATCAATTTTCATTCTTTAAGTACAAGAACAATAAAAGATCCATAAGACCTTTTATTCTCTTCATCCATAATTAGGTATTGATATCGACTAAGGCTTTCCTAACACTTATAAAATGAACACACTCCTTATATAATTGATTCGAGTGGGATAACCTCTTTCTTCCATAAGAGATGTGGGATAACCTCTGCCCTCTTCCACAAGAGATGTGGAATAACATTAACAATCTTCCCCTCACACAATGGACCCATATCCCTCCCGTGCGACTTTGGGTTTAGATTTTTGGGCTCAGTCGAGACCCGTATTCCTCTTCCACAAGAGATGTGAGATAACCTCGACAATCTTCCCGTCACACAATGGACCGTATAGAGATGTGGGATAACCTCAACAATCTTCCTCACACAATGTACCCGTATCTCTCCGTGTGATTGTTGGGTTTAGATTTTGGGTCAGCGAGACTCGTATTCCTCTTCCACAAGAGATGTGGGATAACCTCAACAATTTTGCCCTCACAGAATGGACCCGTATCCCTCCCGTGCGACCGTTGGGTTTAGATTTTGGGTTCCGAGTCGAACCCGTATTCCTCTTCCACAAGAGATGTGAGATAACCTCAACAATCTTCCCGTCACACAATGGACCCACATAGAAATGTGGGATAATTCAACAATCTTCCCTCACACAATGGACCCGTATCCCTCCCGCGTGATGTTGGGTTTAGATTTTTGGGCTCTAAGTCGGAGACCCGCATTCCTCTTCCACAAGAGATGTGGGATAACCCCAACAATCTTCCCTCACATAATGGACCCGTATTTCTCCCGTGGTTGGGTTTAGATTTTTGGGTGTATCTCTCGCGTGTGACCATTGGGTTTAGATTTTTGGGCTATGAGTCGGAGACCCGTATTCCTTCGTGTGATTGTTGGGTTCATATTTTTTGGTAACTTGGATTTTGATATCGGTGTTGAGTGATCTTTGGCTTCTCTCATATCAAAAGCTAGCTCAAAGGATGAGATTTTTCCTCACACTTATAGATCGATTATCGGCCTCTTCCACTATCAACGTGGAATAATCCCGACAGATAATAGCTGCTCCATGAAAAAGAATTAATGCCAATGCTCCGATCTGAACATATGCATTGAATAGGTGGAGCATCCTCATTATGAGTGTTAGAGATAAGATAGTTTACTTTATTAATAACTCTTCAAACCATTCCCTGTCCCATTCGAATTATTGGATTGAGAAAGATGAAACATAATATATATACATATATTTATGTATATACATTATCTGCATATCTTTCTGCATCAACATTAGTAATAGAGAAGCTTGCATTGTGGACACGCATGGATGGTTGCAGGTAAAAACAGCTAATCCTGTTCTGTGCTCTCACTGTTCAGAATAGCCAGAATTAGTCATTAGTTGGATCAACTGGACTTTTAGCTTTTTCATCTGTCAACGGCATCATTGTTGCACCACAAGTTTTTATTTTATTTTATCGAACTGTTGCACCACAAGTTGGCCAGCCAACTCTTTTGCTTAGTAAAATTTACCTTTACTGGCCACATAATTCCAAATACAAGTGGCAATAAAATCTCAGCTCCCTTTATTCTTCTACACCATTAGTGTAAAAGAACTTTGCACGAGCGGTCTTACACACCCTTAATTTAATGATTATTAAGATAGCGCGTGGTTAAAATGCTCGAATCGATACCAAATAAGATGACTTGTGGTTCATACCAGCGATACATGCTCTCTTTTACTTGTTAGGTTTTCCGTTTTGTCAGAATTATAGCCGGGTCTTGAAACTTGTATTGAGGATGATAAATCTCCTATCCAGAACAGATGCCCACTCCAAACTGAAGTTGCCCTTCCGACCCAAAAAGATGGGAGGGCCAGAGTTGAATTTCTGTCCGAGGGATTGAATTTTCTGACCTACCCTTTTGACAAGTAGACATCTTTTTTTTTTTAAAATCAAAAGTAGACATCTTTGACAAGACTGGTATCTACAGATCGGTGCAATGCACAGTGAGTATGATGGGTGCACCCTCAGGCAGCGTGATCAGTAACATGGTGTGGTGACAGACGAGATGGAGCTAACTGGCCAACCTGGAGGGTCGCATTCACATTCATCCAGAAACACGGTGGAGGAGAATATCTAAGACTTGTCATAAAACGAGCTGGGAAAAGCTGGTGCGAGCCGTTTTCAGATGCGTTTGGCAACGATTTTAATTCAAAATATCAATGTGATTAGAATTGATTTTTTTATTCTATTCTTTGGATGAGTTTTTACGGAATCAAAATACTTTTGATAACTGCATAAAATTTTTATTTCTAAAGCAGAAATGCGTTTTATGATTGCACAAAAATTTCTATTCTCCGAAATAATTTCTCTTCCCAATTTTTTTCATTTAAATCAAATAATTACGTTTTGTCACTACGAAATCAACATATATATCATCATCACTAATAAAACAAATACAAGTTATGTATAATCCATATTTAGTCTATTTATTTTGTTTGTTTATAAAGACATATGCAAGATCCTTAAGAAAGAACATAAGTTTAGTAACCAATTTGCACTTGAATTTTTGCCACGAATTTATACTTAAACACTTATGTATTTAACCAAACTTATACCCGAATTGTTATTACTTAAATACTTCTATATTAACTAAATCGTAGCATTTTTGTTTCTTATAATTTGTTAAGAATGCAATGCAACTCTACAGAGTTTTTTTTTCAAAAAATATATTTTTTATTTTAATTTTTTTTAAATGACATATTTTTAAGCAATTAATTTTGAATTAAACTATTTTATTATCATAAAAATTACTATTTTATTACTTAATTTTTATTTTAATTTTAAAAAAAGTCTTTTTATTTTCCTTTTTCTTTGGCGACTAGCAATGATCGGCGGAGGATGGCGATGGTGGTTGGGATCAACAGTGGCGGGGGGTGGCGGATGAAATAAAGTGAGAGCATTTTTACTTTGTTGGTCTTGTTTCTTAAATGTGATTCGGAACAAAGAATTAACTTTTTTTTATTCTTATTGTTACTCCAAAAGTATTATTGGGAATAGAATCGAAAATTTTAGGATCAAAATTATTTAGGTTGCTAAACAAGTTTCTCATCCTTTTTTGTTTCGGAGAACGTAATCGAAAATCATAATCGTTGCCGAAACGGACCTTCTTCTCCGAATTTCTTTTGCACTTTTCTTTTTATTTTCGCCTTTTATCACGTCGACGTATGTGAATTTCAAATCGATGTTGATGATGTGATCATACTCTCCGCTCGATAGGAAGACACGAAGGTCTTGCTCCATGGTGAGCGGATAGAAGTCCGAGCAGCCCCTTGGCGAGAGTTGTAGGGGATGGCATTCCCGCAAAGTCGAGAACTTTTATAGTTTAAGTCCATATTTTATTGATAGTTTGGATTTGAGCCCGTGAATACTTATTGCGATATATTATCCCTTTCTCTTATAATTGATGGTTATAACAGAGAGATGGGAAAAGCTACTTATAGTGAAATCTTCACTTGGATGTAGCTCTAGCTTAAGGGCGTGGACTTTGATAAATCTTATGTCTCGATTTCTTTTTCTCGCATTTATTCTCTATTTGATTGTGTTTGTGTCTAATCCTAACAATCCATGGGTTCGAGGCATGTTGTTGGGTTCATTACGAGGTACAAAATCATTATCCGATAATCACAAGAAGATTGTGATTCACTTTCGTTCTTTAACGCTCCATTTGTTTTGGGTAGAATGAATAATCTAAAAAATATTTTCTTAAAAATAATTATTTATTTCGCTTACAAAAATAAAAATAAAAATTAATATTCACAAAAATATTGACATATATTGTTGTCAATAATCAAAAAAATTCTTAATCAATTAATTATTTCAAGCGATATAAACGGAATAAATATCTCGCAACCGTGATATTATAACATCACAACAAATTAATATATAAAGAGTGCACATTATTCAGAGGAACTTAATAAATATCGAACAATTTTGCACTATTCACAAAAAAAACAATACATCTAATTTTCATAATTGACACAAGTTTGTCGATATGTGATGTATTCTTGGGTCTATCGTGTGCACAAATACTCCCGTATTCTTGAATAAGTGATGGTTCACTGTGTGTGTGTCCCGATTGATGGACTAAATGGTGATTATCAATTTTGGGCGGAATGTTTGTGTTTTTGAGTAAATGAGATAAGTTAGGCATTTTGGTATTTACTTTCAATTAATTTCTCTTTGGGTGGGCATGTATTAAGTTCTTTTATTTTTTTATTTTTTAAAGTAGGTAACGGAGGGAGACTACTAATTAGACCATTGCGAAGAGGGCTGGTATTTTAGTTTCTCTCCTCCCCAAAGTCAAGTCCTAAGTAATTTTTTTTTAAAAAAAAGGAGAAAAACAGGTTTTTTTATATTTTATAATCCACCAATTTTCATTCACTATTTCTAATGATAATCAATTGGTGCACTTGGTGGGCAAATGTATGCATTTGACTAAATGCCATAATTGTTTTTTTTTTTTTTTTTTTTTTTTTTTTTAAAAAATTAATTTTTTATTTATTTTCTTTTTTTTTTTTTTTTTTTTTGGGGGATTTTTTCCCCCTTTTGTGTTTTTTGCGTGGCGCTTTTTTTTTTATTAATTGGTGTTTTGATATGCCGTGTGTAGGGGGAGGGGAGACTAAAACAAGATTGGTATTTTAGTTCCTCTCTTTCCCCAAAGTCCGAAGAAAACGAAGAAAAACTTTTTTTTTTTTTTTCATTAGCTAATTTCAAAGCCACTACGATGACAAATCTTAAAATACGTTTTTCTACCCGAATTTCTCCTAATCTCTCATTTCGTGCACTCTTTTTCGTTAAAGTTGCAAATCTACCCCCAGATTATCACATGCGCTGCTCGAGTAGACCATGCATAGGCAAGTCCGTTCGTCAAAATTTCCCTGAGATTACCTTGACGAGCCGATCGCCGGACCTAGCTCAGAAGCAGACCGAGACTTGTTCCGAACAACGTTCGATTCAAACTCGAACGACGGCATTCGTACGGTTACAAGCGTCTTCGTTCGTTCGTTCGCCTCGCACGCTCGAGCATTTTGCGATGCAGCGTTTGTCGTGGCGAGCTTCGCGAGGAATTAGTTCCACACTGAGGCTCCTTCGCCACGCGCCGTCGCCAACGTCTCCTGCTTCTCCTTCTTCTTTTGTGCCCAGATGCTGCTTCGCGGCATCGACTCTGCTAACGCAATCGAACATCCAGAAGACGCAGCAGCGGGCGATCCCGGGCGATTTCTTGAGATGGGCTGCGCTCGGTTCCTGCAGAACGTCGAGATTCGCCACCGGGTTCGCTCCGCTGGAGCCCAAGCCGTTGGATTCGATCATGGACGTGGGGAGAGTGAAGGATCGTTCGTCCGAGGAGATAACCTCAGCTTGGGACGATGTAAGCGTTTTAAGTTCATCGCTTCTATACTGTTGCCCTTGATGAGTCCAAAATGCGTGTTTTCGTAAGTTTTACGATGCACTATAGAGTTTGTATTTGTTCTGGGGTGCTAGGAATTGCTAGAACAAGTTGATTCAGAAGCTTGTTAGATAAACGCCTATCTGTTTGATGATATTCCTCAGTTAAGTATAGTCACTAGGTTAGTACTGGGTTACCTTTGTTTTTGTATTTGTAGAATGTTCGCAGTCTAGCGGCAAATGATATAGTACAGCTCCGAATAAATTGGTGGGGATTTACATGCCGTTGCACCAAAAATACTTGTCCTTGCATAATTTGCTCGTCAATCTCGGTTCTTGCAAACTTCTATTAGATAATGTTTTGAAAAATATGTTAGCATAGCAGGCCTGAGCAGATGAGTAATGGTTGCTAACTCCCGTCTATTACTACTGATTGTCAATTGGATTTGCCCTTTCCCCCAACTACATGATACATATCACATGTTGGGAGTATAATTCATCCGGGCCTCGAACAAAGCTTTATAAAGCACAATGCCCAGCATATGATATTAAACTTTTTCTTTCAGTTCTATAAGGAAAAACTTCTTTATTGTGTGTCATCCTTGGTTTTTTTTCAATAATTGTTTTATGAATTTGAAGGAAGCAGATAGGCTTGGAAAAGGTCTTAAGAACATTTTGGTGACAGGTGAAACTGAAGTTTTTCTTGTTGTTCTTCTTAGATGATAAAAATCTAGTGACATCCTAAACCTCAAATTTCTGTGTCATTAGGAAAATTAGAGCACAATGAATTTTGACAGTTACATGAATATAAGGCATGGAAATGACTGAAGGTTGATATGTTGCTTGTAGCTTTATGCTCCCAGATTTGTCTTTCTCGCAGTTTTGGTTTCCGAAAGGTTGACACTATGTTTCTAGCTCAAATTATTGACCGACCAAAATGCATGTTTTATGGACTGTGCCAGATAGCTAGGAATAATATAGTGCAAGGTTGTGGGTGTTCATTATGATATCTCGTGGTGCTTGTTGTCTTGATGTCATGCTTGTGCTTTGAATACCTCTTATTGTCAATATCATGCCATTGTATTGGTGAAACATTGTGGGAGTTCTATTGGAGTTCAATGTAATCTGTTTCATTTGCTTATGCTTTACTTAATCCATTGTGATATCTTAGTAGACTTTAGTATAAATTAAATTTTCAGTGAAGTTTGTTTTGGTGAATTTGATTTTGTAATTGGTTGCACTTTCTCAGTATCATCTTGGGCGAGGTCATGTCGGCACCTCTATGAAGGCAAAACTTTATAATCTGCTAGAGCAAAGATCAGCTGATTGGTAATGCTTTCATTGTCTATCTGAATTATGTTCTCTTTCCCCCAACATGTGGGACATGTGATTCTTCTATTTATATACAGCCGATATTTTGTCATTCCTTTATGGAGAGGAAGTGGTTATACAACGATGTTTGCTCAAGGTACTCTCTCTAATCTTCGAACAGATATACCAATACATCGACTGATTTTGCTTGCATAGAATACGTGGTTATAATGCTCATTTAGATAAACAATGTCGGGTAGGTTATTAGGTCTCAAGCATGAGATGAGTATCTGAACATTAAGAGCACCTATGCTGTTTTCTGTTAAAGCTCTCTTCTTTTTCCCCTCTATGCTGTTATTTCGTAGCATGGCTACTCATTTAACTTGATGTTCTTATGAATGATTTGCTTCCCTTTTCAAATAGCTGATCATGCAAACTAGTGTTTACAAATAAGTTGAGTGATGGCAGCGATCACTAAGTTGGACCTTCAAGCCTCTTATTTATCTGAATCTTGTATCCAGCTGATAAGTAAAAATGCCTTTGTATACCACCTACTAACTTTGGAACTTCTTCACTTTTGGAGAGAGGATGTCTTTCATTTATCAGCAATTAGTTTGGTACAATGATTGGAGTAGAATATCTTGACAATCGTAGAACTAGAATCTACAGTGTTTCCAACTTCTTCCGTATCATAACCCCTTAATATGAGCCTCAGCTGTTGAAATCCTGTCCATTAGGTCATTCTCTCTTTTAATAGAACTACTGCTGCTTTACCATCATTATCTCTCTGATTATATTGCCTACACGAGAAATGCTGATGAAGAAGCATCAACACATCTTTGCCCTGTTTTTGTCTTGGCTTTATGTAAGCTACAACATGTTCAAAAACATATGATTGCTACTGCTTAGGGAAGCATCTTGCTGTGCTTGTTCTGCTTGAATGCATTTGTTGGTAGACTATCTTACGGGACTGGAATCTGGCTTCAAATGATTGTCGCTTTCTTTCTGGTAAGGGGCACTTGCTTCGGATTATAACGTTTTGTGTTAAAGATGGAACAGTCATGATACAATCATTTAGTTAGCCAGCCCTAGCTGGAAAAAGCATTTTTGATATATGTGAAGCATTATGGATGCTGTGAATGGCTGTCATTTCGTCGTATTTAATTTTTGTCTGGTATTTGAAGACCTCTACTAAGCTCAGAAGACAGAACTGTCTCTATGACTTACTAATCTAGACTTTGTTTCAACATTTTACAGTTCAAATGCCACACATGCTTTTCACCGGTCTTGAAGATTACAAGGCAAGAGGAACTCAAGCATCTCCTTATATGACTGTAACTTTCTACACGGAGTTTGCAGAGAGCAAGGACTTGGTTCTTATTCGTGGAGATGTTGTGTTCACCAGCAAGTTGAGCGACTCAGAGGCAAAATGGCTTCTGGAGACAGCCCAGTCCTTCTATTTGAACGATACAAGGTACAAGCTGGTTGAACGGTTCAACAAACAGACGCGGGATTTTGAATTCAAGGATGTTTTACAAGCATTGGACATGCCCATTCTGTAATCTCTCATCGTTACATGATTTTCTCCGGACACCCCGGCAGAGTTACTAACAGAGTCATAAGAGTGGAGGTGCGTCGCCCATACCAATGGATATCATCCTGATTAGCGGAGACTAGATGCAAATTTGCTCATGAATTTTCTCGTCTTTTGTTCAGAATTATGCATTGGAATGGTGGGGCTTTGTCTTTTGGTAGCTCTCTCTCTCTCTCTTCTCTCTCTCTCTCTCTCTCTTATGAAGATTTAAGAGTTTGCCTTTGTCATTTGATGATATGAAGCCTGTGTCAGAAATATGTGTATTTTTTGGGGACAAACAATCAGCCATGCAAATGCGAAGCAACAAATTCGAAAGTTATGGGGTTGGTACGCTAAATACGCCACCTTTGATGTCAAAGATACATGTTCTGTGACTTTGAATATGGTATTGACCCGGGTCAATGCTGATGAAAGTGTTAAAGACTATTGAGACAGAGAGGAATCTTCTCAAGCGGGTTAATTTCTAGTGTTGACTGAGTGCTAGGAAATGTTGCATGTCAATAAGGGAAGAAGTAAATACCATATTGACCAGCACATGTAACCTGATATTGACTCTGGATGTAGCCGATGGGCAAATTGAGCTTAAAAGCCAATCGAATCAAATCAAGGCCAGGCAGGAAACGAATTTCTTGTCTCGACTGTCGGTCGGTAGAGCAGAAAGAGTAATTGCGGGAACACGTACCAAAAGATATTTTAGTCATACGGTTAGTGCAGTCCTTACGCAGGATCAATTGTCCGACGCCATCATGTACGGAGCCGAAATTAAGTCACAATGAGTGGGACTTGCCATTAGGAGGGCCTACTAACTAACCATATATGGACTGTAGAAGAGCACATGTGAAGAGGACAAGATTTACTTCCTTTATTTTCAATCAGTTCACTTCTCATATAATCTATTTACATGCTTTTCTTGTACATTTAGTACGAGGGGATTACGACGTGACTTAGGACATAGTCATTTCAATTCGAGAGTCAATGCTGGCCAATCGATGGTCGCTGTCGATAAATTTTTAGCAAACATATATGCAAGCAAGTGATCTCGAACAAGGCGTTTAAGCTTTTGATATAGCAACATTTTCCCTTTTGCATAAGAAGAAATGAAAGATTTAAAATTTTCGATATCCTTTGAAACATGAGCAACTATTTTATCGAATGGATAAATTAGTTGCCGGTGATGACATGGTGCAATTGACCATATCATTGCCACGTGTGATTCACCATATTATTATTGCTAGCATTCTATGAGTCTCATCCATGGCATCGCGGTGTATGCGTCTTCGTTCGATACACCATCCTCGTGAAAAAGAGATAATGCCTTTTTTTTATATAGTTTATATTACTTTTGTTAGTAATGAATGCATCTTTGACTTTTGATACATGCTCAACTTGGGCCTCCCGAACATATGAAAATATTCCGTGTCGCCCATAAACTTGAATTATTAGAAGGAAAATATTATGAATAATTTCATATGGTTACGCTAAATTGAACATATACAAAAATTCGAGACCACATTAAATATATTAAAAATTTAAGAATCGCATCGTATATTGAGTTAAATTTTAGGAATTGCAATAAATAACTTCAAAATTTATGAACCACATTATATACAGAGTCAAAATTCAAAAAATATTTATTTCGTTATCTCTTGTTGTATATCAAACTAACCTTGACCATTGACCAGATGTCTTCTACTATAGAGTGAAAAAGGAAAAAGAAAACCTAATCTTGGATACGTCGCACGAAAAGAAGAAACGCGAGATCTGACCCAAGGAACACGAGCGACATTTGTCGTTTCACCCCTTACGGCGCGTCGTTTGGGTGTTTCGTCCAACGAGCCCCTCCTGCTCGGCCGATTTGGCTGAGGCCAGAGAGACGAAAGAGGAAAAAAGCTTTCGTCTGGACGTTTCCCGTTAAAAACCCTCACTCCTCTGTTGGCCCGCCTCCGCTCTCCGCTCCCCGCTCCAATCTCCTCCTCCTCCTGTCCAATCCCTCACAAAACCCTAACAAGTACGTAGCTTCTTCCTTACTCCAATCGCATTCGAATTTTTTGCAGCAGGCGGAGAAAAGCCTGTCCGTAATCAGCTTCTTCGGCGAAGTCGCCGGGGGCAGAAATGAAGTAGTCACGCTCGTTTTCTTTCGATTTCGCTCTCAGTAATGGCCGACGCCTCTGACGACGCCAAGCACATCGAGAAGCTCTACGAGTTCGGGGAGCGGCTCAACGAGTCCAAGGACAAGTCGCAGGTTCGTCTCCCAATTCGCTCTTTTGTCGCTTTTCTGTTTGTTTTGTTTTCTTCCAATTGGGAAAATGGGGGTCTGAGGTGGGGCGTGGCATGTGTTGGTGTTTAGTTGAGCTTGTTGCGTTTTTCTTCTGGGTGCTGTGTTGTTTTGCAGAATGTGGAGGACTATCAGGGGATCATCGATGCCGCGAAGTCGAGCATTAAGGCGAAGCAGTTGGCGGCGCAGCTGATTCCGAGGTTCTTCAAGTTCTTTCCTGCCCTGTGGGACCCTGCTGTCGAGTGTCTCGTCGATTTGCTCGAGGAAGAAGATCTCGGGGTTGGTGTTTGACTATTTTAATTGTCGACTTAATTGTGATGTGCTTATGTTTGCTGAAGTCTATTGAGGAGCAGAGCAGCATTCGGTTGCTAAGATGTGGGGGTTGGGGGTAGGGAAGTTAGAGCGAGAAAGATGTTGATATCAAATGGAATAATTTACTCCAGTTAGTTAAGTGACACTGAAAATATATGTCCAGTTTGTTATGAGGAGTCTTGAATTTTTTGATTTTCTAGTTTTGTGTTGGCAAAGTTATGCTCTTTCATTCATGCTAAACTGACTGGAATACAATTCAGTTGTATCGTTTGGAAATTGACTGCCCTTTCTTGTATTGGAGATGATATGAGGTTTGATGACTAGCACATTGTGCAGGTCCGAGTGCAAGCCATTCGGGGGCTTCCACTTTTTTGCAAGGATACACCCGAGTACATTCCTAAGATTGTTTACCTTCTCGTGCAACTCCTTGCCGCTGGTAAATCTAGATTTCTCTCTGATTACTTAGCTGTACATTGAGTGATCTCGGTGGTTTACAATAGATCTTTCTTTCTCCGTAGATAAACTCTGAACTGAGCCAAAGTCTCTGCTTTTATATTGTAGAGGATTTTGTTGAGCGTGATGCGGTGCACAAGGCTCTCATGTCATTGTTGAGACAGGATGTGAAAGGTGATAATCCATATAACTTAACTCAATGATGAAGACACCTATTTCATGTTCCTGAGCTCTGGATATTTGTATTATTCCATATTTTCATGTGTTGTCTGAGGTTAATGGATGTGTTGGAAGGGTACAGCGATGTTTGAATGCTTATACATGAATTTCGTGAGGTTGTTGATGGATAATGATTTTCCGGGATTAAGTTGTGCTTGTTTGTTGTCTATTAGTATACTTTTCTTGATCGAATCGTTCTTGTCTGTCCCCAGAAAACTTCACTTCAAATCAACCATCCAATGATAACATGAATGTTGCTTCGATGTTGCGGATTGTGATATTATTGCAGTAGGAGAAACTATAGAATACGATAATTAATATATTCCCTTCCCAAAAAATAAGTGTTCTTCCATTTGGAATTTTATACAGTATGAATTCAAAATTAAAGATGGTGGGAGTTAGAATTATATAAATGCTGAACATGTATTTTTTTTCTGGAAGTAAATAAAAACAGTCATAGATTATGTCAACCTCAATTTTGCAAACATGAAGGTGGCTTTGGAACCTGAAGCCAAGTATATAGTCAGTCCATGATTTTGTGTCCTGATACCCTGCTTTTTGGGGAAAAAAATTAATAAGCATATCATGTTATGAGGAATAAACAAAACGGATCAAATTCTCATCTACCTTTCCCTTATAGTTTCAATCAGTACTTCCATGTCTTCTGCTGATTTTTATCAGTTTCAAGTACAACATTTGGGGCATGAAATTGAGTTCTTTGGTAGCATGTCAGACTAGTGATCAGGCTTGTAGTCAGAAGATGTTGGCTTCAGAGGATGGAATGTTTAATGTTTTTTCTACATGGAGAACTAATTGGATTGTTGTGAGCGGCGCGAACGGGGCACGCTTTGGAAGAATTGATTATACATAGACCTTGCTTCTATTTTCTTGTAAATTACTTGACATTGTATTCAACATTTGGGTTTTTTATATATAGCAATTGGAACTGCTCTAGTTTAAACTTGTGGACCTGTGGACTTGTTTTTTTTCTTTTCTCATTCATGAAGATCATTCCGGCAGGATGAGCAGCATGAGCCTATTTTGACTTGTCTACTTGAGAACATTTTAAATCTGATTGATTTGCAGAGATAAGCTAATTTTTGACATGCCCTGCTTTTTGTGAAACTTTTTGATTGGTGCAGCCTCCTTGTCAGCCTTGTTTGGCCGCATTGCGAATGTCGATGAACCAAGTGCTGATGACTTGATCCGGGAGAAGATTTTAAACTACATAAAAGATAAGGTTCAAAGACTTGTTGAAAATGATAAAATTTGACAGTTTTTGATGTCCACTTCCACCCTGCTTTGGGACAATTCTTGTGTAATTAAAAGGTTATTTGGGACTAATAGACTGGATTTGCAGGTGTTCCCTCTAAAAGCAGAACTTTTGAAACCTCAGGAGGAGATGGAAAGACATATAACGGATCTAATTAAAAAAGTATGCTTTTTTGGTCCTTTTTATTTTTCCTCTGTATTTTTATAGTCTCTTCACTGATGTTTATTTCTTAATTGAGTGAAAGTGTCTTAATAGAATTAGCCCGGACTTTTCTTATTGCCATGTCTCATTAGATGTGGCTGACTCATATTTCAGAGTTTGGAAGATGTAACTGGAGCAGAATTTAGAATGTTTATGGAATTTCTGAAAAGCCTGACTATATTTGGGGATAAAGCACCTCCGGAGCGCATGAAAGAACTTGTTGGGCTTATTGAAGCACAGGCAGATTTAGATGCACAATTCACGGTATGTGCCTGATTATGAACAAATTCTTGAGTGGTATTCTTGTTAGAAAGACAACTCTCTGTTAACAGTTCTGTTACCATGCCCATTAGTGGGGATGGTCTGCTTCTTTATCATTTATTATAGTTGTTTTTATTTTTCCATTGTTATTTTTCCATGTACTTGAATCCTTCTTCTGTAGA
The DNA here is from genome assembly GCA_021437795.1 of Rhodamnia rubescens. NCBI lineage: Eukaryota > Viridiplantae > Streptophyta > Magnoliopsida > Myrtales > Myrtaceae > Rhodamnia > Rhodamnia rubescens. Next base: position 719,698 of record JAILYA010000037.1, on the reverse strand, counting down.
AACAACTCATCCATCTTATGATGGTTGCTATTGACTTAGGAAGGGAGAAAAAACACCAGTATCGATGTAGTGAAATCTTCTGAATGGAAAAGAAATAAAATGTGTAACCTCTTGTAGCAGCCTGCTCCAGCTGTTTTCTGTGTTCCGCAGACCTTTATTTTGTGAATTTGTTTTGATGAGGAAGTTCTTTTCCATTCTTTAATTTTCTAGTTGCTACATGACCTCTTGTTATGGCACATGCACATTCGTTCTAGATAACAAATAAACAAGAACATGGAAGTCGTGATAAGATTAGGTGACAAAGGCAACAACTAGGTCCTTTCACATTTTGTGGTGTCGACTACATGGATTTTTAAAGCTCGTCGTGCTTTTTATTTTGATTTATGTCCATTCCTCAGTAAGAACGAAGAAAAAATCGAGATTCTTCACTATACTAGTAAAGTGCGTGATTGTGTCCTAACAGACACATATTTATAGATGATTGGAGAGGTCGGGTGGAAGAGGTTACCAAATCACTTGCAAGAGCATCAAATTCATTCTTCCTTTTCTATAGATGCTGGAGAACCACTAACATTTTTGGATTGTATAGAAAAAATCATAGAATAGCAAAAGAATGGCAGATTAGGGTTGTCCAGCTCACCTGCCTCCCTTGGAGGAGGTGCTTTTTGGGCTAAGGGAGCACTCATGAATTTTCATTTGAGGGAAGTAAAAGATTTGGGTGTTAATTATGAAAAATAGCTGAAGGCTGATCTTCGGAGATTCTGAGTTATGGCATTAAGTTATATTATGAGGTTATTCATTTTCTAATCTGATGGCTATCTACCTATTCCTAACTTAGAATTTCTGACAAAATTGTCTATTCTCATATGATCTACCTATTCGTAACTTAGAATTTCTGACAAAATTGTCTATTCTCATATGATCTATTCTTTTAATGCTTTATCACGATATTGTCTTGCTCGGTAGGATAAGGCTCTGTCTTCTTGTTGTTGTGGTATCATGGCATGATCGACAATGTTCAAAATGCAGGTCTCAGATACTGACCACATAGACAGATTGATATCATGTTTGTTCATGGCCTCTCCTTTTTTTGTGGTAAGCTTTGTACTTTTAGTACTTTTTCTTTTGAGTACTGTCCATTTTTAATCAAATAATGTCAACTTACAATGAACTTCGATGACAGAGGGGTGCACCAAGTAGCAAGTTCTTCAATTATCTAAATAAGGAGGTCCTGCCTGTTTTTGATAAGGTATTGGTTGACTAACTTGTGGTCTATCGTGCCTCTGCTTGGTTTTGTAAAATAAAGATGATCAGCCGGACACGATTTAATCGTGTGCCTGGTCTTGTGACATGTTTTGTTCTTTTTCTTTGCACTTGATTTCACATCCTTATTTTGCTAACCTTTTGGGTTCTCTCTCTCTCTCTTCTGTAAAACGTTTAACATCAACCTTGTTTTTTGTTTTTATTTTTTTGCCTTGAGGTCATATATTTTATGATTGACTATGGCTCAATGTGGAGTCTTATGTTGTACACCTCAAATCTTTGAAATCTTTGCATTTAAAGCCGTTCCAATTTTTTTTTATCTTCAAGAATAGCAATGTTTTTGACTAATAGTCATAAGCCTTCTCCGAATAAACACAATACAATATTGGCCCCCTTATGTGTGGGCCTCTTGACTGAGTTTTCTCTTTGTAACAATAAGGAATTATTTGGAAGGTAATATTTGACAAAGCTTTTACTGGCAGCTTCCTGAGGAACGAAAGTTAGATCTGCTCAAAGCTCTTGCTGAGATTTCACCATTCACGATGCCGCAGGATTCACGCCAAACTCTTCCTTCAATTGTTCAGCTCCTAAAGGTACATACACACTGCTTTAAGAAACTGATTTAGGTCAATGAGTCTCAAAGTAGTGAGCCCAATTCAATTGAGAACTGACAGAGACCAATATCTCCAAAGGATTAAATTTTCTTTTGGCTTCATATAAAGGTTCCTAAGCTTAACACTCAAGTGTATTAAGCATTACCACTTAAGACAAGAATTGCATCACATAGTTTAAAAAAAAAAGATCATTATAGATGTTAAAAATAAACTCTTGTAAAATTTTACTCATTCCTTGATCAAATAGGGAATCTCTCAACAAGAAATGTAACTTAAATAGGTAGACAAGAAACATTCAATATGGAAACCTCTAAGAAGGAAATTGGATATCCTATCATGGGGAAAGGAATACTAAACTCTTACTCGAATAGAGAAAACATCTCCAGTCACTGTCTAATCATTAATTCTTAATTAAACACCCCTTCCTTAGGTCTTCGAACAATGTGTCAGACATTTGGTGTCAGAAACAAGTAACCATCATAAGCTCCAGTCGAAATATCTATTTCGAAACATCTATTTCTTCCTCTCTTTGTAATTTCCAGTCCATTTGACAATGCATTTTACACGTTAGTCATCTTGATGCAATATAGACTAGACAGAACACTTGCATTTTGTTTGTAATGTAGGTTGTATGTGTATATCTTGGATCTTACTTATCATTTTGCTTCTTTCAGAAGTACATGCCTCGAAGAAAGACAGGAGAAGAAATGAATTTTTCTTATGTAGAATGCTTGTCGTATGCATTTCACCATTTGGCACACAAGGTTAGTCGGACATTCCCATCCTGCTTTGCCAACTTGCAGCTGAAGTATATGGAGATTTTATTCTGATGATGTCGCATTATAGGCACCAAATGCAACCAATAGTCTGTGTGGTTACAAGATAGTGACTGGCCAACCATCTGACAGGCTTGGGGAGGACTTCTCAGAGCATTATAAGGATTTCACTGAGAGGTTATGATTCCTTATCATCTCCGGTTCTTATTTAGGTTTCTTTAAATGCCAGGCTGTTTTTCCTCTTTTCCTTCCTGTCCAATGGAAGTTGCGCATGCGTTGGTTATGGCTTTTCAATTTCACGTTCTCAACAATGGTTGGTATAGTGTGATGCTATATAGCTTTTATATTCTTTGAAGGATTGACTTTTTCATGGAACTAGCTCAAAGTGCTGCACTATTTATACTAAATTGCCCTTGCATGATCCTTGTTGACTTGTTATCTTGCAATTACTTCTGCTATGGCCACGTAGCGTTTCTAATATTCCTCTTGCCTTTCATTTCCTCATAAGTGAAAGTTGGAGGGAATAATATGAACCAGTAGTTCTCATTTTCGTTGCAAATTACTTGTTTTAAGTAAGTCGGTATTTTGAAGTATGTAATTTACCTCCTAATCTTTCCATGGCGTTTTTTGCTTCAGATTAACTACTGTTGAGGAGTTAACTAGGGCCACCATGAAAAAAGCTAACTCAGGGCATGGCTGAGCATAATAAAGCAATGTCAGCTGCCAAGACCGATGAAGAGAAGAATACCATTGTCTGTTTGTTATCACAATGCTTGCGTCTTTTATTATTAAAAGGTTCTGTTCCATGCAACTGACATCATGTACTTTATGCAGAAAATTCAGAAGCAGAATACTACGTCTGGACTGCGAACCTGCAATAATATCCTTGCCATGACTAAGGTGAATAAGTCAACTTATCACTGACTGTTTTGTCTTCTTGGCATGTGAGAACTAACTCATATTATGGTCTATTGATTTAGCCATTGCATTCAAAGACACCTTCATTTATTGGAGACAAGAGCATCAACCTCTCCTGGAAAGAGGCAGTCAAAACTTCTGCACCTACGACAAAAACGGGGACTGGGTAGGAGAAAATACTGATCCTTATGTTCTTTTTTTTTCCCTCAATGAGTTTGTTATTGGATTTGCTTGTGGTGGGTTATATATCAATTCTAACTGCCGATACTTTAGCTACTTCTGTCATTAGTCACTGGTGAATTTCTACACTAGGAAATGACTCTAATTATGTTATTGAGTTTGGGTCACTATCGAATATGTTAGATCATGATGCTTATTCATGGAAATGATGTGAATTCTATATATTTTGGTTATCAAGATTTGACTGCTTGTTCCAACTAACAGCATTGGTGACAATACCTGAAGGAGCAGAAAGATTGTTGAGAATGATTCGCATGTCTTCGCTTTATCTTCTGTCATGATGATCTATGGGGTTCCTTCTCATGTATCAGATTATTGATATCATCATTTCTGCAGAGGAAAACGACCCACTAGTGCGGTGAATGGTTCCGGTAACGTGGCATCGAAAAAGGGTCGTGGGGCAGGTGGTATGCAGAACCAATTAGTTAATAGAGCATTTGAGGGTTTGTCCCAGGGTGGGCGCGGCGGTGGGAGAGGAAGAGGAAGGGGTTGGGGTGGACGTGGAAGAGGAAGAAATTATCGGTAGACTGCAGCCATACCTGATGCAACATATGCGGGACTCTGTGTTAGGTTTGAGGTCAGCAAGAGATTGTTCTACTGATGCGAACGAAGTTTTGGATGTGCGATGAAATATTTAGCTGGTAACTTTGACCTGGACTCACATCACTGATTGTAATTTATACAAAGCTAGTCGACTTAGTTTGGTTTGAGCTACCTGCAGCTTTCGGTTCCACATTTGCCTCCCATTAGTCGAATGTAGTAGATGCATGCTCATGTAACTTGGAGACATCTCCCTTGCTTGTAGAATAGCATTGGTTGATTTAAGCTCAATTATATGGACTGGTCTGATTGCATGATCAATAGACTATGTAACCTGTATCATTTAAACCGTTTTTAATTTGAGTTTAGACCATACAATATTTTCCGGTTGCCATATTTTGCCTGCTTTCTAGTTGTCACCAGCATACTTTGTTGCTGTCCCTTATTCAGATGGTTGTGCATTTTGGATTACTTTGGCTGACGGTTGCAGCAAAAGAAATTGTAGTAGTTGAATTTGGTTCACAATCTGGCTGTTCTAGTTTCTGGTAAAGTTAAGGTTAGAATAGACCGGCTTCCAATAACCTATAAGCTCTACACTGCTCTGGTTTCCCTTTTCCTAAATGTAGCTCTACACATCCATTCTGGCAATTTATGAAACTGTTATCGCAATATTCTCGAGTGAGTTACTTTTATAGTAAGTTGGATAAGAATTATAGACTAGCCGAAGGTGAATGCACCTTTATGACCTTATACGATGGTTGGAGTTTTATCCATGAGTTTGCATATTATATTACCATTGCAGCTGACTATAAATGAACATTATGAAACTTCTCGTGGGCCACTTTAGATTTTTCTTAACTATTCCATTAAAGCATAGGTAAAATCCAATTAAAATTGTACAAATTAACACCACGGCATCAAATCCTATGGTAGTGGGGTACAATTTATTTCACCCTATTTGCTTCGTGTTGATATCACTCGGCAAGTATTACTCCATTCAAAACGCTTTTGCATTTCCTAATTGCCTTAGTGGTCGTGCCTCGAATCTTTGAAACCTAAGCGAGGGGCTTTTCTTTTTTGTTCAAACTGAGCGAGAGTTGTACTTGCTTGGAATGTCTCGCTTGCTGGTCTCCGATCTGCAGCTCATCCCGCTTGCTGCGAATTGCGCCGATTCTTCTTTCATGAGTCACGCTGCATTTAGCTTGCTATCCCCCTAGAAAACCCCGTTTCGCCCACCGCCCCCCACTTGAACACCCAGTAGGTGGACAATGAGAATCGTCGCAGTTGCCATGTGCTTGAGCAGGCTTTCCTTCTTGCCATTCGGATGGCTGAGCATTACTGCTCGGCCCGACATTGTTTCGTCTGCCGAGACGACAACCAATCTTGATGAGGATTCTGAGAATGAGACCATCCAACGTTTTGCTCATTAACATCTGCTCACATCCCATCATCTTGTTTTTTTTTTGGTAGAAATTATCTCGGGTTGAATAGTAGAATAAAATGCAAAGCCTGCTATGAGGTCTATTGTCACGCCCCGACTCTCGAGCTCGCGACATCCCTACCAAATCGCCTCAGGTCACGAATGATAGCATCCCAGTGCGTACACTATCGACCTACGAAATTACGGCGCATGCGGAACGTACAACTCTCCCAAACAAACAAAATCAGCGGGATAGCACAAGTATGAAAATCACCACAATCATTTCGCAAAGACAATTTCATTTATAAGGCAAGAGCAGATAAATTTTTAACCCTACGGAGTTACAGATCAACATATACAACCCCATGCTTCGGGCGACTCACTAAGACCTCAAAAAAATTACATGGTTGGGTAAGGTTAAACTTTCATCTACTCCCAAAAATCAAATTCGATCACCGCACCCTAACATCACGGGCTCCATCACTTGAGACCCGAAATGGTTAAACGACGGGGTGAGAAATAAATCTCGGTGAGCCAACGCCTAAGCTCGGTTAGGGCGTTGATTCGCTCAAACGTCCTAACAACCATTCACAACCTCACAGAGCAGGTATCTCAATCACATGCAAGCCCACCCTTCTACATCGCACATAAAGCAATGCAGATGACTTAGCAATCAAACTAACCAATCAATCCATTGGTAAACCATCACTTCACTTGCATGCACAGGACACCACACGTAGTCCATTTAATTTTTAGCAACGACCCGTAGATCCAAAGACACTAGTCGGGTTGGTGCTCTCTGGCGGGACCAGGTATCATCCCTTTTCTTTTGGTCATGGCAATCGATAGTCCCCCGGGTACCCCGGCCCGATGATAAATATCCTCCTGGTACCCCCGGACGGATATAATATGTATACTGGATATCGTTCCCTGGTACCCCGGCCAACGATAAATATCCCCCTAGTACCCGGGACGGATATAATAGGTATTTTGGGTATTGTCCCCTGGTACCCCGGCCGACGATAACCATCACATGGCTATACAAATATGCCAATCGATCTAGTAAGTTTATCATTTGCCCTTATAGGTGGATGCTCGTACACATGTGCACAATGACTCGGCCCAATGCCGTTTTCATCCCAAATATAGTCATATGAAGGTATAAATTAATTGCTAAACTCACGTACGAATAATTGGGCCATTTACCTTCAAACCAAACATCCAATTCACCAATGGCCAATCAATATGTTCAATCAAACAATCGATTTAGACGATCGATTCAAGCAAGCCAATAAATTCAACCATGAATATTTGATCAAATTATGTGCAATTAAGCTCAATTCAAAAGACAATTTAATATTAACCGATTTGATTAGTCAATCGATCGTACGCTCGTCTCTAGTCTATTGTTCGCTCCCGATTTAACAAGAACAATCATCCAATCAATCAATCAAATCCAACTAGTCAGTAGAATCCTAGCTAATCGGACTAACTTAACCAATTAGGGCCATTTAACCTAAATCAAGTTTTTAGCCTAAACCGGCCCTAATCGAACTACCTAAATACTTAATAATCTAATCAAGCTAGTCCAAACGCAATTAACGACCTAACCAAGGATTAGAGGTCGACTCACTGTCAATTGCTCGAGGCGAGTGCGGCGACCCTCGAAAATCCTCCCGCGTGGCACGGACTTGACGGATCACGGCCCAAATTCTCGGCCAACCCCGGCCCAAATTCTCGCCAAGAGCTCGGCACACTCGGCACATGGGCCCGGCCACACGGCACACTTTCTCGGACACAACCTGGCACACGGCCCAAAGCATCGGCCAAGTTTCCCGAACACAACCGGGTCACGGCCCGGACAACCTGGCACACGGCCCGGTCACGCGGGCACGAGTCTTGAGCACACGGCCGGGCACGGCTTGGGCGTGACCGGCTCGGGACTTGGGCGCGACCGGCTCGGGGCTGGGACACGGACCGGCTTGGGCTCGGGCACGACCGGCTCACTGGCTGGGACACGACCAGCTCGGGGTTAGGCTCTCGGGTAGTTCGGCTAGGCACGGCGGCTCGCGGACTCGGGTCGACGGCGGGGTCTCGGCGGCCGGAACATGGAGAGGCGATGACAACCGGGTGTGAAGGTGAGGGTGGTGGTCCGTGAGCTCTCGGGTTCGCGGGCAAGGTAGAGGACAAGATCGACGGGTTGAGTTGGAGGTGCGGCGACGCGAGGCCGAGCTGCGGTGGACTGGCGACGAGCGAGCGGTGGTGGCGCCAGCCGGTGGAGCAACAGCAGAAGAAGGCGTCGGGGTGGGGGGCTGCTCGCACAGAAGACTAAAGGAAAAAGAAGAAGAAAGAAGAAAGAAGAAGAGAGGAAGAAGAAAGGGAGCAGCAGCAGAGACGAGGGAGAGAGAGCACGTGGGAGTGGGGTGGGGGCCGGCTGGAGGAGAGAGAAAAAGGGGAGGAGAGAGAGTGAGTGGAGGGGATTTGATGGTGATGGGACAAGTGGTGTCCCATCGCCATTAAACCTTGTCATTTAGTGAAATTAAACTGCGGCTATTTGAATATCAAGTAAAATAGGATTGGTTGGACATTTGGCTCAACCAATAGAAAATAATTTTGATCTTTTCGCAGATTGATTTCGGTCAAGGTTAGGCTCGGATGAGCGGATTTCAATCCTAAAGCGCGACGACTAAGATTTTCGAAACCTGATTTAAGTCGATTGACAAATCGAAAATCCTCCAAAATTTGTCCCTTAATTCCTTACAATCCAAAATTTTATACCTCTTGGAATTCAATATCAACTTTTTTATTAAATTTCGGCATTTTACACGGACCAAATTTTCGGGACGTCACATCTATGAATACTCTTTCTTCGGGAAAAGTTTACTTTCGGTGCCAACAATTGTGTACGGAGATCATTTTGATGCCAAAAGTTTCAATCGGATCACTTTAGTGCCAAGTCGAAGACAAAAAGTTCTCTTTGATGCCTCTAGCTAGAATTTCCAACCAAATTTGCCACGTGTCATTAATAATTATTTTTTTAATGAAAAATAACATTTTAAAAAAATAAATCCACGTAGACTTATGCACTTTAAAATAAATTAAAATAAAACAAATTCAAATTTAAAAATTAGTTAAAAATTAAATTCATTTAAAATATAAACTTTATTTAAAATAAAATTAAAAATAAGCTAATTTTTTTTAAAATGTTAAACTTAAAAAAAAAAACTGAGTGGATAACCAAGTGGCGAGGGCTTACCCTCGCCGCTGCCGCCCCCCCACCATTGCCGACAATGGTCGGCGATGGTGGGGCATGGCCGCAGGGTCGCCGAGCCCCGGCCATTGCCTGCGACATGGGGTAGCGGCGGCGAGGGCCGTGCAATCGCTCGTCGCCTACAAGTTCATCCTTTTTTTTTTTTTTTTGAGTTTTTACTTTTTTTTAAAAAAATTTAACCTAATTTTTCAAATTATCTTGAGAAAACAATTTGTATTTTTTGATTTTTGTAAACTAATTAAGTTTTTATTTAAGTTATTTGACAAAAAAAACCAAATAATTTTTTATGTTTAGTATTCTTTTGAATTTTTACCTTTTTTAATTGCCGACTAAATCTCGCCGATGCCACGTCGCCTTCAAATAATAACAAAATAATGTCACGTCGATTTCCGACGGAGCAAATCAGACTTGACATTAAAAGGATGGTTTTTATAAAACTTGGCACTAAAGTGATCCAATTGAAACCTTTGCCACTAAAAATGTACTTTTCCCCTCTTTCTTCAGGAGAGCTGCACCGAATCTCTCCCGGAGATGCAATGCCCGTCTATGCATGATCACCCTTCTCTCGTGCTTTTGATCGATCGGTAGACCTCCAATGTAGTGCAGGCTGTATGGTTTCCCGCTGCAGCGAATGCGGTGTCAGCCTTGACATGGACTTCGCCGGCTATAACTCTTATGTTCACGAGATCTGGAGGGCGAGAAAGGCTCAGTTTTTTTCTCCATTTTGACCATCGGCATCTGCTGGTGTCCGTCCTTCCACGTGAAGCTTGAGACCAGAATCGAGCGCAAAGCTCGGGAATAGAACATACTAGGTGAGGTCTATGCTTGTCTGGATTGCCTCTTCTTTCTCCAATTCACGATCATCTTCTGCCGTAGGAGATGGTGGGTGCAAGGCTTGTGATGAATATCTCAAAAGGTCTAGCTGTCTCTCACTGCACAGAATGCGACTTCGATTTCAACATTCTATGCGCTTTTGAAAGGCCCACTTTGAAACATTACCTCCACGAGCATGTACTCTTTCTTATGCTAGATCTACTAACCCGCGCTTCCTATGCAGTGTCTCGTATGCACATTCGACTTTCGCCTTTTTGCGCGGTGCAATCTTAAGGTCAATCGTGATTGCCTCCTGCTGTTACCACCAACAATAAAAGATCGCCATCACCTCCATCAAGGCACTCGAAAGAAGAGGTGCAATGCTGGTCTCAAAAAGCTGCAAGCCAAGTGCATGTAGTTGCAGAGTTTTGTTTTTGTTGGTCGAAGTAGTTGCAGAGTTAGGGAGGCGCTTATCCAGAAGAAAAGAATAGGGGAGGCAGGAGACCACCTTCCTGAAGCAACAATTCTAGCTCCTGGCCGAAAGACCAATCAGCCAGAGAGACAACATAGTCTTAGATTGCATTAGTCAGATCCAAGAGCTTCCTGATACATACAGGATACACCACAAAAGAAGTTGCTGTCTTAATGAATCTCATTTGTTGAAGCAAGTTGACACATTCGCCGCAACAAAGATCTAGTTGTCACCTCTCAGTGGTAAAATGCTGACTGTTACCACTCTTGTCCTTCTGCAATGAAAAACTCAAGCAAAATTATCATCAGAATGGCTAGTAAGCGTACCCGTGCATCGGGACAGAGGTGAAAACACCGACATTTCTCATTTGATTTGCATAACTCTATGATGATAGAATAAAAAGCTTCTGATATTGCAGCTGTGCTCATGTCTCCAAGGCATCCATACACGAGAAAACCCATTGTATACTGGCAAAGAATCTGTAAAATAACACATGTAGATCCACTGGGTGACCAGAAAGTTACGAAGCGATTTGCCAGAAAAAAGGAAAGCAAGACTGTGATGCTCAAGATATTTTCAAAGAATTCAGAAGCTTTAACCTCAAGAACAATTTGACGCCATATTGACACCTAGGAATGCGGAGGGGACAGATAGCATGCCATAAGAGCAAGGCGAGGTTGAGAACCCGACTGCCAGAGTGACACCTTGCCGGCCAGGCTTCTAGAGATGAGGACTTTTGGCGAAGCCCAGTCGATTTTGTGTAACCAAACCCTGCGACTGATGAGAAGTTCCTGAGGATTAAAGGGTAGCATACATAAGTGATGAGGTAGATAGAAAAAATTGCCCGAGAAGGAAGAATGGTCAACCGAGGAGAGAAAGATACTGTTGTCTGTCACCCAAGCTTTCACTGAAGGTGAATCATCTATTGCTCTTTCCAGTTTCCATGGCCAACATTGATCACACATTCTACTTCCAATGGAGATGGCAGTACCGAATCCATGGCTAACATCATTTGATTTGTTTTATGATACCTGCGGTCCCACACCTCATACAAAAATGGGTAACCTTCAGAGTTCAGAGAAAAGAGTTTATTACCATCTGCATCTAAATCATCGGTTTGGTCCTCAAATCACATCCCAAATTTCCGTTTACCTCTTCAAATAATGATATATATGTCATGTTCCAATGGCTATATGCTTTCCCTAATCTATTCCTAAGAAATTGCTCATTTTGAGTACTCTAGGATCACTGAATGGTATCTATAAATACTCATCCTGAAGCTGCGCCATCATTTCTTTTCCTAGCAAACTTGGTCACTCATTGTCTGGTAACACTCCGTCTTGTGGTGGAAGTTAGATGTGAGCCATGGTTGGACCAAGAGGGAATGGCTTGTTGACGCTTGTCCATTTTCTTAACAAACTTGATCACGAGCAATTACGTGACCTAACCAGTCTAGTTATATATGTTCCAATCAATATTTTGCTTTTACATATGAAAAGCTTCTCTGGCCATTCGGATGCATCAATTGTTACTATACGGCCTAATATTGCTTGTCTGTCTGCCTAGTCACAACTAAACCTGATGAGGATTCTCAGGATTGTGACCATCCAACAAATGCTCATGAGCATCCGCTGACATTCCATCATTTCGGGATGAAAAGAATCAAATGCAAAGCCTACGAGCAAGCGATCTTGGGGTAGATCCATGGAGTTTATGCGTGCATGTTCTTTCTCCACAAAAGCTGTGCCTGTTCTCCTCCAGAGATGCAACACCGTCTTCCCATGATCACCCTCTCTCTTGCTTCCGATCAAATGGAGGAGCTAAATGTAATGCCTGCCATGGTTTCCTACTACAGCGAATGCAAATTCAGCCCCGACATGGATGGCACGGCTTTTGACTCTGTGTTCGCAAGATCTGGAGGCACTAAGGACTCAGGCTTTTTACCATATCGACCATCAGCATCCACTGGTCTTCCATATGAAAAGAGTAACATACCAGGTGAGGTCTACGGTAGTCTTGATTGCCTTTTCTTTCTCCACTGCACGATCATCCTCTGCCGCTTGAACTATCATATGAAGGATGGTACGTGCAAGGCTTGTGATCAATGCATCAAATGTTTAGCCCATCGCTGGCTGGAGGAGAGCTGCTCTTTTTTGCTCCACAAATCATGTGCTGAATTGCCCTCAGTTATGCAACAACCTGCTCACCCCGCACGTCCTAAGGAAGGAGCGCCGTTGACATATGTCATGAAGAGTGTCAACGCTCTGTCTTTCACTACGAATGACTATGACTTAAAACATTCCATGCACATTTGAAAGCCCAATTTGAAACATCACCTCCATGAGCATATTCTCTTTCTTTCCTTAGATCCTACTGAACCGTGCTTCCTATGTAGTGTCTGGTAAATTTTGCAGGTTTGACTTATTTGGTTGTGCGCAGCGCAATCTTAATCACAACAGATTACCTTCTACTACAATAAAAGATTGCCATTAACTTCCATCAACTCACACTTTACGCTTTGTTCATCGAAGATGATACCAGTGAGTACTTTTGTCACCTTTTTGAGAAGATAAGGAACCCGAATCTGGGTGCTTACGTCTGTGAAGAATGCCGTTGCCCATTAAGTCACTCATATCAAATGTGTTTTGCCCACGGTGCGCTTTTATTATGGAAGTGCTCTCTTAATAAACAGATTTCTTTAGCCAACAAATGGATACAAGATGCTGCAATGTGATGTGATGAATAGCCATGTTCCTCTTTAAAATCATATATATATAGACTCATCCTCCACAGTAAGTAATAATCAACAGAAAATGCGCTAATACCAGACATTTTCTAATACAGGTTGCTGGAATATTGGGAAAGTACCTGAAGACCCTGCCATTGCTGAACTAGATGAAAATATCTCAATTCTGCAAGAAAAAGTGGAAAGAAAGAGCACATAATTGGAGGTACTCAATAAAAGCCGTGCAATGCTGGCCTCCATAAACGCTGCAAGTGAAGTGCATGTAGTTGCAGATTTGGGGAGGCACTTACCAAGATGAAAAGAATTCCGGAGTCGGGCGAACATCTTTCTGTTTGATGTTTAAACTTACGTTCTTATGGAAGTCAATTGGACTCACTGCTGAGAGAGACAATCTAGCAGTGGACATCCTAGATTGTCGTTCTCTGCAGTAAAAGCAGATAAATATCATATTTTTGAAGTGCAAGACTTGTGCGCTCTATGTTATGAATCGGAGTATAAACGTCGGGATGCATAATTTGGTTATGAATCAACTTGTCAGGAAGATTGCCGGTCTAATTATTTCCTCGAAAATGAACATCAGATGTGTGTAGTTTGTACAGACTTATCTCGAGCATCTGCATACTATCATCTATCTAGCTTTGCATACATGGACTGTAAGTTCTTTAAGCACATGAAGCTGGGAAAAGTTCGGTTCCAACCTCCCTCTACAGTCAACCAAAATTCAGTAATCTTGAACTAAAGCCTCCCGGAAGAAAAAAAAAATCTACATTTCAGCATTCTTCGGCAACTTGAATGTCCTACCGAAGCAACAATTCAAGCTCCTGGCCAAAATCCAATCAGCTAGTGAGACAACAGAGGCTTGGATTGCAAACTCACGCATTTGCCACGGCAAAGATCCAGTTGCCGCCCCTTGGAGGTAGAATGAAGACTATAGAGATTTGTAACCACTCTCATTCTGCAATGACAAACAAAGACTATATTATCATCGGAGTAGCTAGTAAGCAGTAATAGTATATGCGGGCCGGAGATGAAAAAGCCGACGCCTTTCAGTATGATTTGGATCACTCAATGATGCTAGAACATATATTTTCAAATAGCAGCTGCCTCCAAGGCATCTAGTTATCCCAGTTCATATGGATGAATGAGCGAAACCATAGTATACCAGCAAAGAATTGCAAAAACTGGCCAAACAGAAAGCAACCAAGAGATTCACCACCAAAAAGAAGGAAATTTGCAACACTCTGCCATGTTTTCAAGGAGGTCAGAAGCTTTAACCTCAAGAACAATATCTTCTTTATTCGACATCAGGGCGAGTTAAGAGGTTGATTATCATAACCCACGTCTTCATTAACGCCCCTGCCTTCTTGTGGAACGACAACGATCTCATAATGCCGATCGTCTTGTGTCATGAGTAATCACGGTTTTGGAAAAATTGGACCGTTTTTCTCTGTCTAGCATTCTCAATATTAATCGATATCCAACAAAAGCATCCTTATAAATAAATTTGCTGCTCATTTAGACTGCACTAGGTTTACTTGACGACATCCATAGATACTCAATGTCCTTGGGTTGGAAGTTAGGTATGATCAAGTTTTATTTCCTAACATTACTTGGTCCCTCAGTGTCTTGTCACACTCTAGCGTTGGCCTAGAAGTTAGGCGCGATGAAACTTGAACGATACATCCTCGTTTTACCTACATAATACAACTGCCCACTTTCCAACCAACCCACCCACTGAACCATGACTACTCCTCCGTCAAGAACCTCTCGGCTCCCGCTCCCACTGGCTCGCCACCCTGGCGCGAGAAGGGAACGGGTTGTCCAGTCCAGGCTCTTCTCGTTGACCCGTTATGACACGTGGCACGACCGTAACCCAAGGTTCCTCCTCCTCCTCCTCGTACCTATATAGTACGCTGCCCATTTTCCAACCAATGCACCAACTGAACCATGACAACTACTCCATCAACAACCTCTCTGCTCACGCTCCCGGAATCCCACGGGCTCGCGACCCTGGCGCGACGGCTCCGTCTCTACAAGCCGCCTCCTCCCAGGCAAACGGATCTGCAGCAGCAGCAGCACGAAACGCCAGACAGCCCCGAAACGGGCGTCGGCCGAAGGTCGGAGACCGCGACGGAGTCTCTCCGCCGCAGGCCCAATGGCGCGAGAGCCGCGGTCCTCGTCTGCCTCTTCGAAGGCGGGAGCGACGGCGACGGCAGAGATCTGCGCGTCCTCCTCACCAAACGCGCCTCCACGCTTTCTGCTCACCCTGGTAGGCGTTCCTCCCACTTTCGCGCCCTCATGGTTTGCACTTAATTACGAATTACCCACAGGCCGGTAGGCCTATTACCGATTGGCGGCGCGTTGTTGTTGTGTAAACAACGGCGTCTATACTTAAAGTCTTGATTATGACAATTGACCATAATTTGTGGAAGCAGGTGAATATTTGATTAAGAAAGTGGATACTTAAAAATGTGGGAAGACAAAAAGTTAGGTAAACAATGGACGTCTAGTGCTAAATTTCATCGCCGAGATTCCAATTAACATCTGTTACTTTGCTACCTTGTCAATTATTAACTAAGGCTTCCGACCCAAAAAAATAAAAAAAAATTTATTAACTAAGGCCTTCCTCCTCATCACTTCTGGTTTCAATGCGTGAGTAAGAACATAAGCTGCGCGGCGTATTTCCATTTCTGCAGGAGAAGTTTCATTGCCCGGTGGGAAACGGGAGGACGGCGACTCCGACGACATAGCGACGGCCTTGAGGGAGGCCAAGGAGGAGATCGGGTTGGACCCATCTCTCGTTGAAGTCGTCACTGTTCTTCAACCGTTTGTGACCAAGGTGAGGGCATTAGTCCGGCTCGTGCATATACATTGGTTCTATTGCAGCTACATGAGTCTCCACTGTTTGCCCTCTTGGTCTATCTTCACATTGGGTTTTTTTAGTGATGCCGAAGCTTAGCTAGTCGTTTCTCGGAACGATGTTGTTTCGCAGAGATGAGAAAACTATGCTGGAGATGAGAGTACCGATGCTCGCAATGAGAGGCCGCAGTAAAACTGCAGTCTCCATGTTTCTTGAGAATTTAGTGCTGGAATCGCGAAATAATCAGCACATATAGTTGATCTCGCCTACCTTTTGACCAAAAATAGATCATGAAACATTGCTGTCTGACGTTTCTTTTGCCCGTCTTCAATTTGAACAGATAGGCATGACGGTGGTTCCTGTGGTTGGCATTCTTTCCGACAAGAATGCGTACCGTCCAGCCGTAAATCCAGCCGAGGTGGAAGTGGTCTTCGATGCACCTTTAGAAATGTTCCTTCAGGTATGGTGAATGCTCCTGGTTTTCGTCAGGAAGACGTTCGGCTCTAACTCAGAAACATGACTTAATAAGCCGCCTGAATTTCGCGGATGTGTTTCAGGACGAAAACAGAAGGACAGAGGAGAGGGAGTGGATGGGAGATAAGTATCTGCTCCATCATTTCGACTATCAAACAGCGGATAAGAAGTATGGAATATTTGCTCTAACAGCTGGAATATTGATAAGGACTGCATCCGTTGTGTACCAGCGGCCGCCGGCATTTGCAGAGCTCTGTCCCAAATTTTGGCATTCCTAGGATGTTCTGTGCTGTTGCACAATCAGCAACAATCTCAATACAGTTCCAATCTTGACAGTGTGAGAGCAGCAATTTTTGTTCATCTAATGTAGAGACAAAAACCTGAATTTGAGCTACCAACCCGGTTAGCATTGATTAATAATCGAGAAACTCATTCCTTCGAAAGACTGCATGTTGTAGTGAATTTGAAATCATGATGGATATTTGGGTATCATCCTCATAGTTCCGCATGCTAGAGTGCTAAAGACTGATGCTAATGTCCCCTAGATCTCTAGGGCATGTTCATTTCTAGCTTCAACTGCAAAGCATTCGGTGACATACCTGACCTTGGCTATTCAAACAATGAAGGTCAATGGACATTCGTGAACTCGATGCTCTTGCCTCGAATGTGAATGTCCCTCGGCAGGCAGAGTCTTGGTCATGCGGGCCGAAATCCAAACTGACATAGCACGAATCGCTGACTTGGGGATGAAGATTTCACATTACACATGGCCGTGAAACTGTGGATCGGCATGTAGGGGATGGTCAAAATGTCAGCTCAGCTCTGTCAAGTCATGAACATGAGGATGACAGGGATGCCGAAGTTGAAGGCTACCGGCCATCTCTAAAGGAAGAAAAAAGGGCCTATTGTCGAAGAGGGACTCAGACTCACCGTGGGATACCAAACACATTGCCCGAGTTCTTGTCAAAACTTGGCCATAACCTTTTGCCATGGCCATCAACTCAATTGCTTAGAACTCTTTTTACACATCAGAAAACTCATGAATTTGACAAAGTCCTATTCAAACCATATTTAACTCTTGAAAAAAGAATAAGAAAGATAGTCCCCAGACAGCTGACAGAGGTGTGATTGCCTACACAACAGAATTCTTTTCCTCAACTTGTATATATGTGCTATATAATTTACTTATTTGAATTTTGTCCTATCCGAAATTAGCCCTCTAACATTTCTACCACATCCTAGAATCTGTTCTCATCTTTTCTTGCAAGTCTATCAGTACATTACAATGTATACAAATAGAGGAAAAGGAACACTGCAACCAATAGGCAGTCAACTGCAATGGGAACTTTCAGCTTAAGAATAGCGACCGTCTCATGATCCCATGTAGAATCGCAGATCAAACATTTGGAATCACAAGCACATGGAGGAAAAAGAAGTTTGGCAGCGGGATCACTATCCATAACCAATCTTTCCTTCTTCCCTTTTAGTTTCCTCAGTATCATGATCAAGAACAAGACCTACTTCACTAGCATGGATGGACATGATAAACAAGCTTTCGGAGCGATAGTAACCGATAGAACTGAAACGCCACTCCACTTAACATTTCATTCGTCAAAGAACAACTACAATGCAAAAATTACAGTGGGAAGGGAGGGAAAAAAGCAATTTCAGCAAGGGAAAAAAAGTTGTTTCGCTACCTGCCTCAGCTGAAAACCTCATAAAACTTTTCGATGACCAGTAGTCCCGAGTCAATTGATTCCAAGGGATCTTTGCGAAGTCGATGCCTCAAGCAATTTGGAATCACAGTGGCGATATCTTCTGCAGTTACATTGTCTCTTCCTTTCAGAGCAGTCAAGGCCTTAGCTGCTCTGTTAGTCACGATATCTCCTCTTAATCCATCGACATTCAGCTCGGAGCAGACCTTGGAGATTTTCACCTTGAGATCTCGATCGATCTGGACAGAAGCGAGATTACTCCTAGCCGAGAATATCTGCTGCCGCAACTTCTCTTGCTCTGCTGTGTAAGAACCACGGAACTCCTTAGGGCTCTTATCGAATCTCGATCTCTCCTCCACGATCTTCACCCTCAGTTCCGCATCCCTCACAGTCCCTACCTGTGCGTGCATACCGAACCGATCAAGAAGCTGCGGTCTCAACTCCCCTTCTTCAGGATTTCCCGAGCCAATCAGAATGAACCGAGCGGGGTGCGAAATGGAAATTCCTTCTCTCTCCACAGTGTTCCATCCCGAGGCGGCGGAATCTAAAAGAACATCCACCAAGTGATCATCCAAAAGGTTAACTTCGTCCACGTAAAGAATCCCTCTGTTAGCTTTAGCAAGAAGGCCTGGCTCAAATGCCTTGACACCCTCAGTGAGGGCTTTCTCAATGTCGATCGTACCGCAAACCCTATCTTCGGTGGCTCCCAGTGGCAAATCCACCATGTTAATTTTGGTTGACACGATGGGGAGTTGTTCCCCTTGTATCACTCGTTCCCGAACTTCCACCCCCATGGATTCTGGATCTGTAGGGTCCGAGTTATACGGGTCGCCAGCAACTACCTGGATCTCAGGGAGTAAATCAACCAATGATCGGACGGTTGTCGATTTTCCGGTGCCCCTATCCCCCATGATCATGACCCCACCGATCTTAGGATCAATCACGTTCAGTAAGAGACATAGCTTCATCTCTTCTTGCCCGACTATAGCAGCGAAAGGATAGACCGGCCTCTGACTCTTCTTAGAAGCAAGCTTCTGAGCCTGAAAAAGGAAAACGATATAGCTCACAAAATCCTACAGAAGCAATCCATCATTCTCTCCCAAATAATTCTCACTTCAGTCAACAAAACTGCCCTCAAACAACCATCAACTGCAAAGCAGTTTCTTTTTCCCAATCGACTTCAATTAGTGTGATGCCTCAGCCTAAGAAATTCTCATCCCAAAGAACATGCAACCTGTTCATCGGCAAATAAAGTGGAAGCAGCCCATTTTTTCTCTACTTTCTCTAAAAAACTCAGCAGTTGTCAAGATACAACAGCAATTGACAAATTTGAAGTATCAATCTACATTAGTCTCTCGCTCAAACTTCCCAGAAAAAGTGATTTCACAGTGACGTGCCTGAAGAGAACCAAATACACAGAGCTAAAAAGAAAAACAAAGACATCAATCAGCAATTGTCAAGATACAACAGCAATTGACAAATTTGAAGTATCAATCTACATTAGTCCCTCCCTCAAACTTCCCAGAAAATGTGATTTCACAGTGACGTGCTTGAAGAGAACCAAATACACAGAGCTAAAAAAGAAAAACAAAGACATCAATCAACACCTGCTCAACAGAAATGATGTCAGTTGCAACATTGGTGACGGCAAGATGCCAGGGAGTCCTTCCCTTCTTGGTCTGAAACCCAATCCCTCCATAGCATCTCTTGCCATGATTCTGCACTGCAAATGAGAAATTCAAAACAAAAGGACAAAATCCACAGACCCATTAAATTCTCATAAACCCCGAGCTCGAAAGAGTCGAACTTGCGCAAATAAACGAGCACAAACGAAACGGGTCGTTCCAATAATCCGCCAAACGCTCGAAAAAAACTCAGAAACATGTACAGGAAAGTGCACCTGAAATTGAAGGGGCGAAGGAAGGAGAGAACGAAGAGAGGCGTCGAGAGGCCAAGATTGCTGAGGAAGAAGTTCCGAGCAGAGACGCCATGGCTTCGTGTCACGGAGCTGGTGCTGCTCTCACTAGCCTCGCATAGATTTACAGTGGATTTTACTCTTATTTTTCTGTGGAATTTTCCTATTGGTCTGTGGCTTTGAGGATAAGGCTATAGATTTCAGGATGCTCCGCCCGGGGACTTCGTTTCATATTTCGGCCCAGCCTATCTTCATCGTTATGTTTTATATGTCAAACAGGCTCAAGATGCTATAACGAAGAGCCAACAATATTACATCAAACGCATTGGATACGGGATCAATAAATATGCTTGATATACATCATTGACTCCCTTTCCTAACAACATCGAGCTATTGCGCTTCCGACCCTGAAAAAAAAAAAAAAAAGGCTATCGTTTTGACAAGGTGATCGATTCATAAAATATGCTTAAACATCTTTTACGAGCGATGAGAGATAAACAAACATTCATTACTTGCATTGGCATAGATTCCCTCTAATTGTCTTTTCGTACCTCAATTTCCTTATTTAGCTAATTTATGATCAAGGCAAAATCTGTTTAAACCGAGGAAAAAATTGTCCTTCCATCGATCAAATTTTGTATGGATGTTTTTCCTTTTGGCTATCAAAATAGATCAAACTTGGAGGGGGGGAATGAGAAGTCCCCCATAGGAACTTCCTCCAAATTACAAAACCAACTTCCTACAACATGCAATGAAAAAGCCAGCAAAGCATCTTGCTTGAACATCAAGAAAACCCAAACTCCATCTTCCCAAGCTTCTCCATCTGCTCCCTAAAACCACGCAAGCACTCGCCCTTCAAATTCACCAGAACCCTAAAGCCATCGCTCAGATCTCCGACTCCGACCTCCGAACAAGGCAGGAAAAAGCAAGCCTCGTTGCTTCCCAAGAGCTTCCTCGAGAGGGGCAACACGTTTGCCGGTCCTCCCCACCCGAAATCCACCGCCGAGTGCCCCAAGTGCCTCCAATCCGTGAATCCGCTCACGTTCTTGCCTGAAAATGAAGAACAGAAAAGTGAGTGCAAGCATGTACTCCTAGCGAAAAGCCTGTTTACATAAACATTCGATAAAATGGCCGCAACATACTAGTCTACTAACGAGACGTTGTGTTTTGAATTGGATTTTCGAGATTCGTCAAGCCTTGGACTACTTCCATGAGATATTCTAGTCCCCAGACTCGCAAGACATTACAAAATTGAGAATAAAACAAGGAATGGATGGTAATAAAATGAGTCATAAAAAATAGGACATGCGACCATTAGTTAGCTATTGATCACAAAGTGTCGCATCCAAAACAACAAAACAACTCAAGAGAGAAAATGATTGGCTGTCTCTCCGATAATGTGACCCAATGTCGTGATCAATCTCAACATGCTATGCAATGTAAATCTTGAAATTGACAGAGGCTTCGCCTTCTTACCTGCCGAGACACCTTCTCCTCGCTGCATTTCTTGGAAGTCGATGTATGAGCGGACGTATTCATCGCTTGCATTGCGCTTGCTCTTCCTGATAAGCTCCGCGACTTCCCAAATTGGCCTTTGCAGCAAGTCTTTTGCCGTTAGTTGGGCATATATGGGGACACATCCATTGCCCCAGTAGCCGACCGGCAATGGCGGTTTTAGCAGCTTGCGGATGTTCATCGAGTATGAGAACTTCACTGTTTCGTCGCCCGGAATGTTCGATACGCTGACCCTGTTTTAGGAATTATGGATCAATTGAAGTCAAGAGGTTGTAACCGGTGTACGTACGTATGTGCAAAAATTCTTCATTAGTTGTATAATCAGAAAGATAATCCTAAGGTAATCTCGAATGGTTGGTTCATGTCGATGACTCACTTTGCACGCCAAATGAATGCACCCAAAGCTTCGAAAGTGGTGAACCTCTGGCCACACTTCTCCAACAGAAATGCCTTCAGCCTGTCCAACGACTCCTCTCTCACGTGGAAAAACTCCCTCGCGAACGCACAGTTCTCTTCATCATCGTACGGGTTCCGACCCTTCTCGCACAAGTAATCCCCAACCGGCGCCTCGACCCATGCCGGATTCCTCGGCCCCAACAAGACATCCCGGTCCCACACCGGCTCGACGGAAACTCGGTCTGCCCCACGAGCTAGCTCCGCTGCTGCCCCGAAAAACAGGGTCGCCCCGAGCCCATCGCACATGGCGTGGTGTATGGCGGCGCCCAAGCTAAACCCCCGCATTCGAACATCGTGACTTGGAGCATGCACGGGTTGACCAAACTCTCCTCCGGACCCGGATCGGGTATTAGCCGCTCCAAGAAACCTGAGTCCGCATCATCGAGGTTTTTAACCGCATGGAGAGTGCAATTGGTGGTGGCATGGACAAGCGGCAAGCCTTGTCCGGCGGCACAATGTAGCTCGAGGTGGTGATGATCATCACCATTGCTGCGGCGAAGCGTGCCGCATAAAGGGTAGTAGTAAGGAAGCGCTCCGGCGAGCGCGCCAGCAACGACATGGTATGGATCTCGGACACGCTCCGTTCGGCCGACATTTACGTACACACGGAGGTAACGGAACGTGACGTCAAGATTGGGATCGGTGTCGAGGTGTGAGAGAGGGAGGACCTGGTCTTGAGCGAGAGGTGGTGTAGAGGGTTGGATGAGTTTGGTTTCGAGGATTTGGACTTGCATTGCTCGATTGGTTGTTTTTTTTTTTTTGGGACATGAAATTCGGAAAGGTTATTGGGAGAGCATGAATGACTTCGTTAGGGATTTATATACAACGGTCCACATTTTTGTGGATGACATCTAACTTTTTTCTAAAGAGAAAGGGTGTGGTTGGGATTGTCAATGGTGTTTAGAGTTTGGTGGATGTGAGACGTGGAGCTTTTCATGCCATATCCTGAAAGTTGAATTGAAATTTTTTTTTTTTTGGGAGAAATGCAGCCACAATTCTATACTTCCTGTTATAAAACATTCATTTTGTTTTTATAAATGGATAGATTTGAATAAGCTTTTGTAAGGATTCAAAAGTTGTTGGTGAAAGAAAAAGATGGATGATTATTTTTAGGGAGTTCTTCTCTTGACAGTTTGTGATCTTGTTATTATTTCGACCCACAGATTTTTCAATTAATGAGTGATTTTATGCAAAACACGTAGTAATGATATGTGGAATCTACCGTCCGAAGTATCTTATAGTCTTTGTTATACTATCATGAAAGTATTTCCCTTATTTTTAGGTAGTTTGTTGTTAACTTATCATGACTCTAAAAAATTTACCAATTCTCCTATAATTTTTGCAATTAGCTATTTTTTTTACTAGTTTACTAACTTTTATTTGAATAACTAACAACGCTTCGAATTTTCTAAATTTCATATGAAATTACCGATTCTAATTAGAGGGTCTTACCAACTTTTGTTGGATTAAAATGTCAACTAGTTTCATTACCGACTCTTATCCGAATTACTTACCGATGTTTATTTGTTCTTTAATTTTATCTATTGAGTTACCAATTTTTATTTATCTTGATTAGACTTATTTTTTTTTCATTGATTACTTAATTTAGGCGATATACGCCATTTTTTTCTAAGAAAATGTTTTCTAAATCACTTATTTTTCACGAAATGAATGGATCCTAAATAGATCTTTTTTCTTTTAACTTCTCTCCGACTAAGTTATTAATTAGTTTTGGATTATCAACCCTCACCCGAGTTACTTACCAAGCTTATTTTTTTCTCTCTTTTGGTTTCTTTCATTTTTCTTATCTTTTATCATATTTTATTCTCTCCCAATCACATATTGATTTTGCCAATTTTTGTATGAAATTACTTAACTAATTTAAACGATCTATCAATCTTTTTGCTACTTAAATTATCAACTAGTTCTAGATAAGGACTTTTATTTGAGTTAATTACCAATATTTGTATTTCTCTTTTTATTCAATCAACTGTGAAAGTATTGAACATTCCGGGTGAACTGTTTTCCTCTATGAACTGTTCATATGTCAACTTGCGGGTATGCCTCTGCAAAAGATAAGTGCAAAAATGTTAATAGGTGCATGGTTTTGACAAAGAGACGTTGCTTTTATGAAGAGAGAGCATTAGGTTTTGTAAGGTCTGGGGCCAATTGGATCTCCTTTTTGTTATGCTATCTTCACTCTTTCCCTTGCAGATAGCACAATCACAGAAGGAAACTGCAGCAGTGAATCGGAAAGAAGACAAATCATTACTGGGTACTCTGTAAACTTGACAAATCTAAGAATAGAGTCAACTAATTTCAGGTGTGGCAGGATGTAGCGTTCTCTATTCCAGAACCAAATTAATTTGTTTAGAACCTGCTTATTACCTCTTCTGGATATCATGGTCAATATTTAGTGCAGCATACTTTGTACGGAACTTGAAAATCAAATGAAAGCGTTGTTGATGTTAAAAGAGGTTTTCCATTTTTGTCATTGAATAGGAAGATGGTTTGCTCATGTTTCTGGCCATGTCATATGACGGTCTGATATGTAGCTCATGCCTCAATGTTAATTCCTAGCAACAGATGCTGAATGGGGACAGGAGTTCCTTACCACCTGGAAGGCAGACGATGACGCAATGGGCTTTAGCTTTTCCACAGTTGGCAAAGGCAAGACGAAGAAATTCAACTTTGATAAACGGTGGCAAGATAATAAACTGGTTGGATATGGAATCTAACTTGGATATTCTATTCTTCAAACTTAAGTTGATCACGTATATTCACCCATGTACAATTACCAAATATCATGCAAAAGATGGATGACAGTGACGATGCATGAATGCTTGTTTACAAGCTCAATTGTTATGAGAGGGGATACATCCCGGTTATGTCGATTTTAACCTGGATGCTGGTTTTGATAAGTTATCATCCTTCAAAGGGGACATGCCAGATCTTGATTTCTCCTGCCCATCTAAGAAATCTTCAAATAACAACGACAGCAATGAAGCAGAATCACCTGTTGTAGAAAATTTCAAGAGAACTTTTCTTTCTCCTTTGACTTCAATGAGTAAAGACAGCTTCGCAATGTATCCATCTCGGATTATTCTTTGATAGGTAAAATTATTTTTTCAACTAAAGGGAAACATTTGAAACAAATGTGATGATTTGTCATTGCAATTTACGGTCTTAGCAGTCATTTCTGCTGTCCAAGTTGGATGGTTTCAATTCTGAATCAACCATGACTGAGGGAGAACAAGGTGGGAAGAAGGTTATAGGAAGCAAAGGGAGATCTTCAGAGATGAATGAGCACCAGGACTCAAAAGCTCGCCGTCCAGAGCCAATTTCTGACTGTGATGATAATGCTATCGTTGACAATGTTCAATATACAATCTGTGTGGGTACACCAGAGATTCTGGTAGAAACTTCTGTAACTTCAACTTCTATGCCCAACCCAAGAATGGGGGTGCCAAAGTCTGTGGCCCGTAGAAATTTAGTGCTAGAACGATCTTCCTTGGAAAGGTCCAGCATGTGTACTCCAGAATCTGATTAACAAGGTTATTCATCAGATCAAAAAGTACCGAAAGAAGAACATGTGCAACCCAGGGTTGATACAGATTTAAGTAACATTCCAGAGATCCAAGAAAGAATTTGTATATTGGCCAAAGTTTCAATTTCACTTCGGGTGAAGGGCAGAGTAACAGGGAAGAAATGGTGGGGCAAGCCACATATTCTCATGGCAAAGTACGTTCAGACGGTTCGACTGTGAATATCAGTTTGATGCACAATTCATTGAGCTTTGCTATCATGAGGACACATTTAATGGTAATTTTCAGAGTTCAGTAAAAAAGTAGGTGGATCAATAGCATAACATTTTTGCACTTCTTAGCTCACTTTTACAACTATGTGAATGCCCAAGCAGACAGCCTGCAGCTTACAGATTGTCCTCTTTCTCTACCTGCAGAGAGCCTAGACAAGCCCACTCAAAGTTATTCAAGAGATCAGAGGAAATTAAGAGTCAGTCATAGACAAGCCCACTCTTCTGCTATCTAATGGACTTTCGGCTAAATAAAATGAGAAACTTTCTGTTCCATTGTATATCATAGTTTGTGTTGAGACATTGGACACTCCCCTAATTGCTGTATATTACTAGTTTTATCAACACATAAGTAGATTTGTGTGACAAATCTTTGGATGTTCTTCATTATTTGCTTGCCGATAGCGAAATAAAAAGCCTGTTCAGCTGAAGTTATGAACTTCTACTGGCAATTGTATATCAAGTCTGAGTTCTTATATCATAATTTTCCAGGAAAGCTCTTATTGAATTCACCATAGCATGCTTTATAGAGGATATTGACATCTTCGTCTCTAGTAACATGTGACGGATTTATCTACTAGAAGACTACAAGCCTGGAAGTACCACAACCAGCCGTAGCATTTATATATCCATGTTTGCGTTCAACCTTGTCAGTCACATGAAAAGGGAAAGTTGTATTCCTTTAAATAATATGTACTTTCAAGACTGAAAATAACTGCTGATTGCAGAAAAGATGTATCAATGTCATGTCATATCAGTTCAACGTATGATGCTGTTGATGTTGTGTCCTATCCCGTGTTAGAGACATTGCCAGCTCTAACAAGTTGAATTCATATAGCGGATTAAGCCTTTGACACAACATTGTTCTCCATATGCTTAATCTGCCTGTGCTAAACTTTTGCAGTTCTCCATGCAAGTCAGGCAATTCAATCGGGGAAGATATGCATCAATCCTGACGTAACTAATTCAAGCGAGGAACCTTATAAGGATTTGAGGATCAGAAATGTAGATATGCAGAGCAGTAACTCTTTTAAATCTGCCACGAGAGCAGTTCATCTTTCCAAGATTGATAATGATGATGTCTCACCTGCATCCTAACTTGATGTGCTGGTATCTGAATTAGAAACTTTTACTCATCAGTGCATTAAACCCCCACCAAAATAACATGTTTGTCCGTCCCCCCATGCTAAATTTCATACCACGAGTTGTCTTCAGAATACCACAAGCCTCCAAAACATTTCCAAATCCAGTCAAAGCATGATTCCTGAAAAATAAAAAGACAACCAATCCTCCGTGAAAGTTTTAAAGAAGGAATGAAATGATTAAGATTATGCAGTCAAATAAACCAGTAATACATATTAACTAATGTCTAGCGTGCTTGATCTATCTGTCAATGCACACTACATGTCATATTATAGATGGAAGCTGTTCTAAATTCCTCCAAAGATACTTATGAAAGTCTCGTGCGCGCACACAAACATATACATGAGTTTTAACTGCATTTGTTGAGATTGGAGGACAAGAGAATCTGTGTATATGAGAGGAAATAATATCAGATAAGAAATGTCATAAATCAAGTGGGATTCCGGAATGATAAAGCAAAGAAATTGTGTATGTGTATTATGCACTTCACATGAGTTCGAGTTCCACTATTCTTCCACTCATAAAGGAACCAAATGCAAACATTCTCACATTAAAACCACCCATCTATTCTTCCACTCATACCCTACTTGGTCTATAAGATCTATGAGATACTTCATAGGGTCTGACGTGCCTTAGATATATGCTTTTAAGTGAGAAAAATAAGTTGTTACCATAAAATGACCAGGCTACATAGTCCCTGTTTCTATGTAGCACAGTCATAGAAGCAGGTTCATGAAATTTCATCTATGTGCCTTCTATGTAACTTTGTCATGAAAGCGGGTTAATGAAATTTCATCTGTGACAGGCATACAACTACTGGGTTAAAAACTGGTTTTGTTCCTGTTCCTGCTAAATTAAGAAGTTTTTATCTGCACAATCAACTAAGTTATAGGAGAAGTTCAAATCAAGACTCGAACTACGCATCAAAAGTTAAGAGTAGCGGAAATTGACTTCACCGGAAATGAAATGCTTCACGACTAAAACACTAAATGTCTGAATATCAACTGCTTTAGTTTATGTTTGAAGTGGCTCTTCATCAAACTGTCAAAAACAGGGGAGAATGGATAAATACATCACCCACGAAATTAGATTCTCATTGTTCTTTTCCAGAATGAAAAATCTTAAAAGGGATTTTTTTAGATGCTTTTGGAAATTGGAACACACATCCTACTTGGCCGACCATTATTACAAATCTACCTAAAACTAGGATTCATGTTTGTGGATGGTTGCATTGCGAAAACCAAAAAGGAAAGGAGAGACAATGACTCAGACTCACCTTAGAGTGCTTGAAGGATTGGACGGTGCCATAGAATTCTTTCTTAGACCCACGTAATTTCCTGCAATTGTCGATAAGTATGTCGCAATCGTTTGGTAATTTGGTGGTTGATACGTCAATGAACCTTTCCAATGAGCCGCAGCTATGAAGCATCAATTGGCCCAAAGACTCCAGCTGGTCGACTCCCTCGACCATCCGTAGCCCATTGCAAACCTGGATGAACAAAGACTTGAGGTTCTTCAAGTTTGATAAACCAGCAAGACTTTGCACGTTGGGACAACCGCGGAGGCTGAAGTAATCCCACGATTCTGATATGCCTACAACTTGAATATCGAGTATCTCCGGGCATTCGATAAGTGTGAAAGCACGCAACTTATTCAAGATTCTCGATGGAAAAACCAGTCTTCCTTCACAACTCATCGATTCATCAGCAGACTCGTAAACTAGCCTTCCGAAGGACTTGCACCAATCAATAGACAATGCCTCCAGTGATTCGAACACCCGAGAAAATTGGATCTCAACCAGCTTTGGGCAACATTCCACCTTGACATCTTTCAGCTTCCTCAATCTTGATAGCCCCAACCTCTCGAGGGGTGCACAGTTTTCCACAAGCAACTCCTTTAGATGTGGAACTTGAAGCCCATCGAGTGCAATTTCTTTCATTGGGGACTCATAAAACTCTAAGCATGACAAATTTTTCAGATTCGGAGGGAGTGATGCAATTGAATAGACGGTATCAAGTCTTAGCTTTTGCAGAGAAAAGGGAAGTTGTGGAAAGGTTTGCAGGTCCAAATCAAACAAAGCAAGTTCATTTAGCAGAGGAAGGGAAGACATCTCAGTAGGAACAGAGACTTTGTGAAGCCCGAAGCTCAATATGGTCAGTTTGGATAACCTCCCAATCCACCACAACTCACCGGTGCAAAGGTTATTTCCTGATATTCCATGGCCATTCAGATCCAACTCAACCAAATTAGTCAAGTTCGAGAGATCCGGGACTACCCGCAACGATGCAGATAACACTAACAGGTGGGTTAAACAAGTTGGGAGGGTCGGCAACTCTTGAATCTCATCACATGCCACCAACTCCATTCTTTGCAGGCGAGAAAGTAGGCTGATGGTCTTTGGAACTTCACTGACACTAGTAAATGACAAATTAAGGATTCTCAGAAAGGGCAAATTACCGATTCCAGAAGGAAGTTGACCTTTTAAAGAGTGGCTATTGACTTGAAGCACTTCCAGATTCTGGAGCATATCAATAGCACTTGGTAATTCCCAGGAATCTGATGAATCGAATCTATCAAAAATATCACCTTTAAAGTGCAACTCACGTAATGATTTCAACTTCCATATGGAATTTGGGAGTTTCTTCATGCAATCAGAATACACAAACAAGTACTGCAGATTCACCAAGTCCCCAATTTCTTCAGGCAAATGTTCAATAGAAAAGCATCGATCAATCTTTAGGTCAATCAAACACTTCAACTTTCCAATTGAGCCATCAATTTTCCTCAATCCACGACACCAATCGAAAGTAAGCCTCTCTAAGTTCGGGCATCCAGAGAAGTCTGGTGTCCTGGCTATGTTGTCACAACTTTCAAGAGAAAGAACTTTCAATTTTGATGCCATCTGTCAAAACGAATGCAATACTCAATAGATGGACAATCAAATATTACTTCTAAGAATATAAAATATAAATACGCATGGTGCACACCTTAATTAAGTTTTGTAATCTTGAATCATCTAAGAAGTCAGCCTCTGAGAATTCAAGAACGACTACACTCTTTAGGTACATGTTGGTCCATTGATTGATTTTCAGAGGAGGACTCATAGAAATCCATCTTAATTTGGTAAGATTATTCACTGCGTCGCCAACAAGAGTTAGTCCAGATAATTTAAGAAATCTTAGATGTTCAAACCTTCCAATCTCTGTACTTTGAACAACGACATCACGGAAACGTCGTCTAGCTGTCTCAAGAGATAGTGCCTGAACTTTCTTGTTCATCTGCAATTGAAAATTGGGATATGAGTGACATTCGTATTCTATCTCACAGAGCAAAAGGATTACAAATATAAAAACAAGAAGATAGAGCATCCTAAGTCAATGCAGTGGAACTTTTGTCAGAAACTAGTTAGTTCTCTCTAGAAGCGCTTTACCTCCTTTGGTCTTGTTGCTTCAAGGACCTCCTCCCAAATCCATATCCTACTCCGCTCCTCCGGATTTATTGGATTTTCTAGACGAATAATTTCTCTTCCAAAATCTCTAAGCTGATCGTGCATCCAAAACTTATTATTCTCCACGATCTTCACCAAAGACATGCTAACGAGGGCAGCAACTCCAGTATTCGGGAAAAACTCACAATCTTTCCACATGTAGACTGCATTCATCTTATCTTCACCGATGAAAAAGCATGCGATATCAAGGAAAATTTGTTGCTGCTCAAAACTTAAGGCATCATAGCTGATCTTCAACTTTCCAAAAACATCCTCGTGAGGTGCTTTTCTTAACTTTTTCAACGTCTCTTTCCATATTTCTTGCGTTTTGTGGTAGAGGAACGAGCCAATTACCTCAAGAGCCAACGGAAGTCTCCCAAGAGCGCATACGATTTCCCTTGAGAGATCGTTGCAATCATCTAAAGGCGGGTCTCTATCAAGGGCATGCCTGTTGAAAAGCTCAAGTGCACGATCGGTGCTCATCACCTCCATTTCATAATCTAAAATCTGATACTTATGTGTATTGATTTGCAATACATCTTTATTTCTAGTTGTAATCAATATTCTGGATCCTGAATAGAAAATGCTCTTTCCGACTAATTTCTCCACTTGTTCATTGTTATCAATGTCATCAAGTATGATGAGAACTTTCTTACTGCCAAGTACTTCTCCGGTCCTCTTCATTCCATAATCAATTTCATTAATGCTCCTTGTTCCTGCAGGATGGCCAATTTCGGATAATAATCTTTTTTGCAAATCAACTAAGCCATCGGTTTTTTATGACTTCGCTCGAACATCTTCAAGGAAACAACAACACTTTCCAAAATGAGAAGAGAATTGATTGAACACGACCTTGGCAAGAGTCGTTTTACCAATACCTCCCATGCCATGAATCTTAATGAGTCGCACACCATCGGAATTGACGTCTAATAATTTGCTTATAGCTGCTACTTGATCATCGATTCCAACTAAATGCTCAGTCACTGATCTATGTTTTGTCTTCAACTTTTCGACAACCTCCTCAACTACCAGTCTGATCAGTTCCCCGTGACTGCCACAATAGTAAATCGTTTTAGTGAGGGGAAATGCGAAATCACGATTATAGGGCTAGAAGGGATGCAAACCTTAACAATCTAGAAGTGATCTTCTAAAAATCCATATTGGACATTAACATCACTCCATTTTAAGCAATTTCACATATTTTTTGAAGACGTAGCAAAGTTTCAACATTTAGTATTACTACGGCAAAACCCCCACCTCAATCATACTGAAATTTTCACATCTATGAATCAAGTGTAAAGCAAAATTGGAAAAACAAGCATCTTGAAAGCAGTTAGCTTACCCTTTGTACTTCTTCACTTCCCATCCCTTTATCGCATCAATCTCCATGAGAGCCTCTCTCCAAGCATCGACTTGCTCGTTGCTCAACTTCTTCTCACGCTCCAAATTGAGTACGGCATCGCGATACAGCGGGGTTTTCAGCTTAACATCGTCGGGTTTCACGTCGAAGAAAATAGGTAGGATCACTTTATTACCTTCCGATTTGAATGTATTTGCCACGATCTGCGTGAGCTCGCGGAGGCACCACTGACTCGAAGCATAGTTTGGAGAGAAGACGGGTATATAGATCCTGGAGTTGTCGATCGCTCGCAGAAGCGATCCATCGATCCTTTCACCAACACGGAGCTCTTCGTCGTCTCGGAAGACGCAGATTCCAGCATCGGTCAAGCTATAGAAGAGGAAGTCGGTGAATCCAACGCGAGTATCGGGTCCTCTAAAGCTCAGGAAAACTTGATACTCGCTTCCTGATGAAGTTCCTGTGTCTGAGCTCGCCATAGCAATAGTTTGTCAGCTAAAGCAGGCTCCTCTCTCTCTTTCTGGCTCCCTCTCTCTGTGACCCGGTGTTCTTAACAGAGAAAGGGATCGTCGCTGTCAACAGGTGGTGGTTGAGAGAATAGGGTGAAACAGAAAGTCTTAATTTTTCGACGACGAAGACCATAAGCTGGAATGACATTGGTCGATGAGACAGAGGCCACGTCATGAGGAAATAATCGCGCCGTGAACAGGAAATGAAAACCATTCAAACCACAGCGTTTTCTAGATGGTAAGGAAGGATATTCAAAATCATGTGCAGCAGCAAGTGTCAGAGTTGAGGAGGAAGACTTGTAGTTCAGAAAACTGTGGCCGAGAAAGGTGAAAAATGGAGGCAAACACTTCTCTTGAAGGCAACAACGTGGGGAAGAAGAGAATGTCAAGAAGAATGGTGGCTGGTTGAAGACTCGCTAGCTAATACAATGAGTACTTTTCTCAAAGTTTGAGTTGAAATCCTTGACAAATGCAAAGACATTTACATATCTAATTCGTTGAAATCTGTCCCAAACAAACAAATGCACTTGCACATCAAATCATGAACCATCAGTGGTATCAAAATCTCACGCTCTCCCGCACAATCCGACGTTAATATCGATACCAAATCCCAACAAGTGGTATCAGAGCTTCAAAATTTAAACGGTACGAAAGTGGCACCATGGAGTTAAGATGTTAGGTGACCGACAAAAGGTGTGGCCAAAATGAAATGTCGGTTGACAAATTCTACTGAAGTTTTTTTTTTTTTTTGGGCTGTTTTCGTTTGGTGAGCCCTTATACTAGGGATGTGGGATGATCATGGATTTGTGTGGGTCTACTCTTGTTTTGTCTCCTTTGAATTTAGGTGATGATGATTCTGGGAATCTTCCTTGAACCCATGTGTTCTTCTTCCAAGAAAGCTTATAAGTGTGACATAGCTAATGCAAACATATATTGAAAAACAAGTTCTCGAAACAAATGATATTTCCGGACTTAGAAATCACAGGAAAGATGTAGACCCTTGCTCATCATATTTTGAAGCCACCGTTTGTAGATGCTGTTGTCATCGTCGTGAACGATGTCAAAGCCGTCGTCCTTGCCGCTGCGCCCACGTCCATTCTCTTCTCAACAGTTTGTAATTTTGCAACCTGCAACAAAGGATGGCGGCGAAAATGCCAGCAGTTTCAGAACATCGTAGTGAAGAATGAAAACAAAAAATCACTTGAAAAGAGCTGCAAAGTCTGACGCTAATCTAGCTTGAGAGATTTTACATGCTAAGTCATGAAATTGGCGAGATACATTGAAAATCTCTCTTACCGAGCATATTCAGGAGTTATCTGAACACTCCGCAGGACTCCTAGCGTACTAAAAATATAAGCGCGGCCGAAACACGCCGCGATTTAAAGGTTAATCATTTTTTGAAGTTTCAACTTTTATAAAGACGCGAAATATTAAATAGTGAATATTTCACTTTAATTAAAGACTTGTACATATCAAAGGTCATTTTCTTTCTCACACAACCGTAAATGATCACGTTAAGAAATAAAGACTTGTTATTCTTTCCTTCGCCGTTATCGAGGTCGTTGATCATGTGGTTCTCAAGTGTGGGTCCAAGTGATCGATAGTCGACCCCCGTTTGAATCCTATAATAATTTTTCTGAGTTATATTTGTGATGTCCTGGAAATTCATTATCCGTAAAGTACCGGAATTCAACAAAAGTAACGAATATTGAATTTTAGTCGGTACAAAATTTTGGATCTTAAGGACGAAAGTGAGGAATTTTGGACGATTTCCGAAATGTCGTTCGATTTCGATTGGGTCTCGAAATCGTGATCACCGCGACTTAGGATTCTAATCCTCGCGCCTAAACTTTTCCGGACCGAACCGAACACGTGAAAATTTAAATTTTATTCCCAATCGGTTGAGTCAAAAATCCGTTCAATCCCGATTTATCATATTACCAAATTGCTCACCAATAATTCACTAAAAGACAAGATATTTAAAATATCTTGTGGGCCCCACTTACCATTAATTGCTCCCAACCACCAGTCAAAGTTGGTCAAAGTCTTCTCTCTCTCCTCCTTCTTCTCTCTCTGCCGCTGCTCTCTCCTCCCTCACTCTCCCTCACGACCACTCCCTCTCTGCTCTGCTCACACCCGCACGTTCTCCTCCTCCTTCATCAGCCTTCTTTGTGCGACACCAAGACTCCAGCCATTGCCCCGTCGTCCAGCCCGCCACTCCGCCTCCTCCGACAGCCGCCCGTACCGCCGCAGACTGCCGGAAGACCGTGCAGCAGCCCCTCCTGCCCGCCTGCTCTGTTCTGGCGCCCGTGGGCTGTTCAAGCCCCGCCAGCCCTTGCGACCACTTCCGACCACGACCAGCCACCACGTCATCTTTTCCTCGACCCCCAGACGCCGCCCCACCGCTGTGCGCCCCTCGGAGCCGCCTGACAGCTCCAGAACAGAACCGAAGCCCAATTGCTCTGTTTTCTGTCGCCCGGGCCGCCGTGACTGTTCCAACCTGTTCCGCCTAGAACCACCGCCCGCCGACCATCCCCAATCGTCGTCCTCCACCTCTAGTCGTCCCTCGAAGCAGTTGGAAGCCGGTCGCCGCCCGTAGAGCTCGGATTGAGCCCCTGCCAGCCTCCCCTGTTCTGACCCAAATACCCTGTTTTTCGCCCCAGTTCTGCCCAGCCTCGGTTCGGCCGCCTCCGACCGTCCGCCGCCTCCACTAGCGCCACCTAACATCAGTCGTGGCTGAACGTTCCCCAGCCCTTGGACCACCCGAACCCCCTCAAAACAGCCCTCGAAACCTAGCCCCCTGTTCTGGCCGCCACTGTTCATTGCCGGCCGTGACTGTTCCGGCCAGCTCCGGCCACCAGCTGCCACCCCGAGCCTCGTGCCGTTGTCCCAAGGTGTCGCCAAGTCTTCGGGCCATCTTTATTCAAGTTTGGAAGCTCAAAGTCAATTAGGCCGCAAGTCGCCCATCGTCGCCGCCGGGCCGGGCCGAGTTCGTCATCGTCGTAGCCCGAGTCGAGTTAGCCCAAGCTAGTTAAAATTGTGAGTTAGCCCATAACTCTTGTTTAGGACACTAATTGCGTTCGGATTAGATTAATTAGTTAATTATGGTGTTTAGGTAGTTTAATTACGGTCGGATTAGCTTAGGACTTGGTTTAGGATAAATGGCCGTAATTAATTAAGATTAGTCAATTAGCTAGGTTGTTTGTGGCTAATTGTGAGTAGAATTTATTAATCGATTGATTGCATTGGTTGATCGCGAAGCGAGCGACATGTTAGAGACGAGTGCGCGATTGACTATCAATGGAAATTGAAATTAGAATTAATGATCGATCGCGACAATTAACTAATTGATTTGTGTATTGTTGGTGTGAATGCCGGATTGATTGTTGATTGCCGTGGGGGTCCGATTAGAGGATAATCGCCCCAAATTGATTGGTTTTGTCGGTCGATATAATTGCGCATTTATGTGACCACGTATGAGATCAAATTGTATGATTTTGCACGAAAACGGCCTTGGGCCAAGTATTTGAACATGCTAGTGTGAGCATTCGACCTAATTCCAAGAAATGAAGAGACTGGTTGTCGAAGTGCTTGAGTGGTCACATAATGGGATAATTCCGACAATAATTGTCTTCGATTGGTGGTCTAGCATTCATTGTCTTCGATTGCTAGATGCGTGTCGATCATTGTCTTACAGTTTGTACGTTTGCCGATCGTAGCTTGTGAATGGCGGAAGCCTTTTAAGGATACCTGTTAGTTCCGTGTCAAGTCGACAATCATTGTCTTACGGTTGGTCGAGCGGAGTTACATGGACTATCAAAAGCCGTCACCTGAGAAGTAAGGGACGATGCCTGGTCCTACAAAGAGAGCACCAACTAACTATTGTCTTTGGACCTATGGGTCGTTATTAATAATAAATGGACTACGTGTGGTGTCCCGTGCATGCAAGTGATGTAATGCTTTGCCAATGGATTGAATTGGTTTGATTGGTTGATTGTTGAGTCAAGTCTGCATCGCATTATGTGTGGCCTCGGAGGGTAAGCTTGCATGTGATTGAAATATCTGCTCTATCTTGATGTGATTGATTGTTAGGATGTTTGAGCGAATCAACGTCCTAACCGGGCTTAGGCGTTGACTCATTGAGATTAATTTCTCACCTCGTTGTTTAACCATTTTCGGGTTCCAAGTGATGGAGCCCGTGATGTTAGAGCATTGTGATCGGAGTAGGATTTTTGGAATAGATGAAAGTTTAACCTTACTCGACCAAATATCATTTTGAGATCTTAGTGAGCCGCCCGAAGAATGGGGTTATATAGGTTTACTGTAGCTATGTAGTTAAAATTTATATACTCGATTTTATAAATGAAATGATTTTTTGTGAAATGATTGTATTGATTTTCCTACTATACTATCCCCGCCGATCTTGTTGTTTGGGAGTGTTGCATGTTCCGCATGCGCTTTATTGTCGTAGGTCGATAGCCTACCTAGGGCGCTTTCATTCATGACCCGAGGCGAGATTGGTAGGGATGTCGCGGGCCGGGGATCGGGCGTGACAATATTTGTCATGTATTTTATATAGTTTTTACTGCTAATCTAATTCATAACCATGTGTATTTTAGTAGTTTCTTATCATTTATTACGTCATTTATCTACTTGCAACTTGTTGGGCATTCTACTTGCCCATGTATATATATATTGGCTGTCATAAGATCCACCCTTAATTTATTTGCTTAAACTTAGTTTCTCATGTTAAATTAGCATTTGTGTTCTTTTCTTTGTATAGATTATACTGGATTAGCCATGTGCTTTGCCCCTGGATGAACTATTTAATATTGCAATTGTTCATGTTTTCATCAGCTATGGTGGATCTGCTTTCGGTCTAGTTGAACTTCTTCAGACATTTCAAACCTACGATAGTGGCATGTACATTTGTGTGTTTATGGTTGCACAGTTGTAATTTTGGAGCCTGTAACTCTCCCTCTAACCAGTCTGTATAAGTACCAATGAATTCCACTACTGGTGACGAGCAAAGTAACAGGGAAGAAATGGTAAAGGGGAAGCCGCATATTCCCGTGGCAACGTACGCTCGAAGGTAAGAGATTTATGGGCACCAAAGTGTACACTATAAGTGTCAAAACTTATATATGGTGCTTACTTTAGTACCAAAACTTTTAAAATAATTATTTAAGTGCCAACTTTTTTAAAGA
Source organism: Rhodamnia rubescens (assembly GCA_021437795.1). Lineage (NCBI taxonomy): Eukaryota > Viridiplantae > Streptophyta > Magnoliopsida > Myrtales > Myrtaceae > Rhodamnia > Rhodamnia rubescens. The sequence continues at coordinate 682,173 of JAILYA010000037.1, read as the reverse complement.
CGATCATTTAAGTTTCAATTTTTTAAAAAAACAATTACTTTTTCCAAAAATTTAGCACTTAAAATCGATCATTGACCTTTTTTTTAAAAATATTTTACTTACGTGACTCGTTTGGATGAGTTTTTTCAAAAATTTAGCACTTAAGTGATCATTCTTAAAAAATTTTGAAAGTTTTGGCACCAAAGTGGTCATTTTTCAAAAAATTTGACATTTAAGGGATTATTTTGAAAGTTTTGGCGATAAAGTGAGTACCGTACACAAGATTTGACATTTGTAGTGTACTTAAGCCGAGATTTATGTTAAGATAAGATTGGCAAGTCTAAGGAGGGCCTAGCCATATAAACCATCCAAGACCTTACTCTCTAGGCGATGTTGGACGGGATGTCACATAGCGGTATCACTACCTAGGCGATGTGAGATGGGATGTCACATAGCGGTATCACTACCTAGGCGATGTGAGACGGGATGTCACATAGCGCGTAGCGACACCAGCACACACGTCAGAGGGCCGCCTATACAAGGCCCGAAAAACGCGTCTTGCAAGTCTAAAGAAGGCGCACTTGCAAGTCATATAAATAAACTAGGGTTTTGGACACACAGTCCTCACGATTTTGTTCTTCCAAGGGCCGCCTATACAACCCCCCGAAAACGCGTCTTGTAAGTCTAAGGAGGGCCTAGCCATATAAACAATCCAAGACCTCACTTCCTAGGCGATGTGGGACGGAATAGCTCACACTAGCGATGAGGCGGAATTAACCAAGACCCAGAATGCACATAGCGGTAGTGTTGTTGGGAGTTGGCTCGATACCAACCGTAATGGCCTAGGCCCACCACGCTTTCACCGCGCCACTTGCAAGATATTTGTTCGCTTTGGACACACAGCCCTCACGATTTTGTTCTTCCGAGGGCCGCCTATACAACCCCCGAAAAACACGTCTTGCAAGTCTAAGGAGGGCCTAGCCATATAAACTATCCAAGACCTCATTCCCTAGGCGATGTGGGACGGATGTCACAGTCCCCTTTTTAAGAAACATGGTCTGTTGACAGTTGATTTTATGAAATTTTAGAAAGCATATGCATCTGTAGCTCAATGTTTCAAGGACAGAAATGCTTGTTCTTCTGAGTGTCAGTTTGATGCAGTCATTCGTTGAGTTTTTGTTTCCATGTGGACGCATTTCATTGGATTTGCAGAGAGACTGCAGCTTATATAATGTCCTCTTTCTTTACCTGTAGAGACACGCTCAAAGTTTTTAAAGAGATTCAGAGGAAATTAAGAGTCAGTCTCCTCGAGAACCATCCATCAACTGGGAGAAAACTTACTCAAATTAGCAGCAAAAAACTAGCCTCTGCACATCCAAATGAAACTTGGTAAGGATTTACTTTTACGTTATTTCCATGTTTGAGTTGAACATTTTCTGAGTCAAATGAAATGGGAGAGTTATATTCTTTGAGATGATAGTCACTTTTAAAACCGAAATAACTCCTGATTACATAAAAGATGCATCAACATCATGTCATATCTGTTCTATGTATGATGCTGTATCTCTTCTATGTGTGATGCTGTGCCTGTTATGTCGTATCCCGTGTTAGAGACATTGCCAGCTCTAACAACTAGATTTCATATGTTGGATTAGACCTTTTTGACACAGCATCATATTGCATATGCTAATCTGCTTGTACTAAAACTCTTGCAGTTCTCCATGCAAGACGGGCAACTTGCATGAGTTATCAAAACCAATCGAAAAGATATGCGACAATCCTGAAGTAATGAATTCAGAAATGAAGAATTGAGAAAAAGTAAGTCTCTTGAATCTGCCACAAGGGCAATTCGTCATTTTAGCATGAAATTGATGAGGTCCAACCTGGATCCTAACTTGATGTCTTGGCATCTGAAGCCATTTTTCTAAAAATTCTAGTTCCTTTCCCTTAGCATGCTGGCAATTATCGCGCAAGTCGTCTTCAAAACTTCACGAGCGTCCAAACCATGTAGTCCAGTCGAAGCGTGAGTCCTGAAAATTAAAATCAAAATCAGTCTTCAATGAAAGTTTAAAAAAAGGAATGAAATTTCGTTTATGTGAATTTGCATACGCATAAATTCACTTCGTCCTATTAACTATATCACAACTTTGACGAAAATTGGTTTTGTTCGTCTTTTAGCTAAATTAAGAAGTCTTTATCTATACAATCGACTAAACTATAGTAAGAGTTACAAACAATACCCAAACTACGCGTTAAAAGTTAAGTAATTAGCAGAAATTAACTCTACCCCCTGCTCGAATGGTCGATTTGCTTTAGTTCCTGTTTGAAGTGGCATTTTATCGAACTGTCAAAAACAGGGGAGGATGCAGAAATACATCATCCACCAGTTAGATTGTCCTGTCTGAGAGTGGGTTCATATATTTCTTCAGAAAAGGAAAAGAGAGAATGGTCCAGACTCACCTTATAATGCTTGAAGGACTGGACGGAGCCTTCGAATCTGTTCTTAACCCCATCTAGTCCTCCGCATCTGGAGATAATTACGTTGCAGTCATTCGGCAATTTGGTGGTTGATGCATCAATCAACCTTTCCAACGATCCGCAACTAGAGAATATTAATTGGCCCAGAAGCTCCAACTCGTCGACGCCCTCGACGACCCGTAGCCTGTTGCAGCTCTGGATATCCAAAGACTTGAGGTTCTTTAAGTTTGATAAACCACCGAGACTCTGCACATGAGGACAGTGGAAAAGTCTGAAGTGTTCCCACGAGTCCGACGTACCTACGACTCGAACGTCGAGTATCTTAAGGCATCCGGACAGGGTGAGAGCACGCAGATTATTCAAGACGGCCGATGGAAAGATCAGTCTCCCTTCACAGCTAATCAGCTCATCAGCTGTCTCGTAAACTAGCCTCTTGAAGGAGTCGCAAAAATGGATGGACAACGCCTCCAGGGCTTCGACCGCCCAAGAAAATTGGATCTCGACTAGCTTTGGACAGAATTGCACTGTGACGTCCCTCAGCTTCCTCATTCTCGACAGCTTCAATCTCTCGAGGGGTGCACCGTCTGATACATGCAACTCCTTCAGCTGCGGAAGTTGAATCCCGTCGAGTTGAAATTCTTGCATTGGAGACCCACAGAGCTTTAAGCATGACAAATTTCTCAGGTTCGGAGAGATTGACCCAATTATGCTGACATTATCAAGGCTTAGCTTTTGCAGAGAAAAGGGAAGTTGTGGAAAGGTTTGCAGGTCCAAATCAAACAAAGCAAGTTCATTTAGCAGAGGAAGGGAAGACATCTCAGTAGGAACAGAGACTTTGTGAAGTCTGATGCTCAATTTGGTCAGTTTGAATAACCTCCCAATCCACCTTAACTCACCGGTGCAAAGTTCATCTCCTACTCCTCCGCTATCATCCAGATCCAACTCAACCAAGTTAGTCAAGTTCGAGAGATCTGGGACTACCCGCAACGATGAAGATGACACTCCTAGATGGGTTAAACTTGTTGGGAGCGTCGGCAACTCTTGAATCTTATGACATTTCCGCAACTCAATTCTTTGTAGGCGAGGAAGCATGCTTATGGTCTTTGGAACTTCACTAACACGAGTTCCTGATAGATTTAGGATTCTTAGAAAGGGCAAACTTCCGATTCCAGAAGGAAGTTGACCTTTTAAAAGGCGACTATTGACTTGAAGCACTTCTAGATTCTGAAGTGTTCCGATATCACTAGGTAACTCCCACGAATTTGCTAAACTTAATCCACCAAGGTCGTTTGAAAAGTGCACCTCACGTAATGATTTCAACTTCCATATGAAATCTGGGAGTTTCTTCACTCTATTACAATCCACAGTTAAGTACTGTAGGTTCACTAGGTCCCCAATTCCTTCAGGCAAATCTTTAAGCAAATTGCATTTTTTAATCTTCAGGTCAATCAGACACTTCAATTTCCCAATAGAGCCGTCAATTTTCCTCAAATTGGAACAATCTTCAAAAGTAAGCCTCTCTAAATTCGGGCATCCAACGAAGTCTGGTGTTCTGATTATGCTAGCACATCCTTTAAGAGAAAGAACTTTCAATTTTTCTGCCATCTGTCACGTGAATGAAATGTTTAGTAGATGAACAGTCAGATATTAACATATAACAAGATAGAACAGAAATGAGCATATAACACACCTTGATTAAGTTTCGTAATCTCGAATCATCTAAGGAGTCAACCTTTGAGAATTCAAGAACGACCACATTCTTTGGGTACATGTTGGTCCATTTAGAGATTCGCAAAGGATAACTCAAAGAAATCCATCTTAATTTGGTAAGACGATTTGCTGCGTCACCAACAAAGGTTAACCCAGATAATTTAAGGAATCTTAAGTGTTCGAACCTTCCAATCTCTTTACTTTGAACAATGACATCATAGAAACTTCGCGCAGATGTATCAAGAGATAGTGCTTGAACATTCTTGTTTATCTGCAAATGACAATGAGAAATGAGTAACATTAGTACTCCTCTACATACACTCCAAGAAATTATCTAAAAAAAAAAAATAAAAGAAAAATAGAGTATCCTGCAAAGGAATTTTGGTCACAAACTATTAGTTCTCTCTAGAAGTGCTTTACCTCCTTTGTTCTCGACGCATCAAGGACCTCCTTCCAAATCCATATTCTGCTCCGCTGTTCAGGAATTATTGGATTTTCTAAACGAACGATTTCTCTTCCAAGGTCTCCGAGTTGATCGTGCATCCAAAACTTATTATGCTCCACAATCTTAATCAAAGACATGCTAATGAGAACAGCAACTCCAGTATCCGGAAAAAACTCACAATCCTTCCACATATAAATTGCATTAGTCTTATCTTTGCCGATGAAAAAACATGCAATATCGAGGAAAATTTGTTGTTGCTCGAAATTTAAGGCATCATAGCTGATCTTCAACTTTCCAAATACATTCCTCATGAGGTGCTTTTTTTAGCTTCTTCAGTGTCTCTTTCCATAGTTCTTGCTGTTTGAGATAGAGAAACGCACCAATTACTTCGAGAGCCAATGGAAGTCTCCCAAGAAGCATGTACAATTTCCCTTGAAAGATCTTTGTAATCATCCAAAGGAGAGTCTTTGTTAAATGCGTGCCTACTTGAAAAGCTCAAGCGCATAATCGGTGCTCATCACCTCCATTTCATAATCTAAAATTCGATGCTTGTGTCTATTGATTAGCAAAACGTCTTTATTTCTAGTTGTGACCAAAATTCTGGATCCTGAATAGAAAGTAGTATTTCCAACCAATTTCTCCACTTGTTCGTTGTTATCAACATCGTCAAGTACAATGAGGACTTTCTTATTGCACAACGCTTCACTAGTCCTCTTCATTCCATAATCAATTCCGTCAATGCTACTTGTTCCCGCGGGATGGCCGACTTCGGATAATAACTTTTTTTGCAACTCAACTAAGCCATCAGTTCTTGATGACTTCGCTCGAACATCTTCAAGGAAACAACAACGCTTTCCAAAATGAGAAGAGAGTTGGTTGAAGACAACCTTGGCGAGAGTCGTTTTCCCAATTCCCCCATGCCATAAATTTTAAGGAGTCGCCCACCACCGGAGTTGACGTCTAATAATTTGCTTACTGCTCCTACTTGATCATCAATTCCAACTAAATATTCAGTCACCAATCTATGTTTCATCTTCAACTTTTCCACGACTTCCTCAACTATCAATTTGATCGGTTCTCCATGGCTGCCACAATGGAAAACCGTTTTAGTGGGGGGGGGGGAATGCAAAATCACCATTTCCTAGCTAGAAATGATGTTCTTCAAGCACGGGATAAACCACAGAATGGCCTGATAAGTAATGGGACCTTAACAATCTAGAAGTGATCTGCTAATATTCCATAGGAGATAACAGGTGGAGCCAACGACCCACAAAGACTAACGTATCTACAACTACATCCCCTTGTGAGATTCTTGTTGAAACATATACTGGGATGGTGGGTTCAAGGCGTACATTAACATCACCATTTCCTACCTAGAAATTTGCCCATGTGATGACTTGATTTCAACATGAGATTACCAATTTTGGGATTATGTTAATAATGTTCGTGCATTAGTATTTATGCATTTGAAGTTTGACATCTTATGATTTATTGTTCAGGGGATGACTATAGAAGTGGAATATCGTGTCTTTAATAGGTGAAATGCTTAACGTATTGACCTCCATGAGAGCTTTCTGGAATTCTACTGTAATTTTTACATCTATGACAAGCTGCCAAGGAAAATTGGAGAAAGCAGCATCTTAAAAGCAGCTAGCTTACCCTTTGTACTTCTTCACTTCCCACCCTTTTATCACGTTGACCTCCATGAGAGCCTTTCTCCACGCATCTACTTGCTCATCCCTCAACTTCTTCTCATGCCCCAAATTGAGTATGGCATCGCGATACAATGGAGTCTTCAGCTTAACATCGTCAGGTTCCACGTCGAAGAAAATAGGTAGGATCTCTTTATTACCTTCCGATTTGAAGGTGTTTGCCACGATTTGCGTGAGTTCCCGAAGGCACCATTGGCTTGAAGCGTATGTCCTAGAGAAGACGGGTATGTAGATCTTGGAGTTGTCGATCGCTCGCAGAAGCGACCCATCGATCCTTTCACCGACACGGAGCTCTTCGTCATCACGAAAGACGCATATTCCAGCGTCGGTCAAGCCATGGAAGAGGACGTCGGTGAATCCAGTGCGGGTGTCGGGTCCTCTGAAGCTCAGGAATACTTGGTACTTGCTTCCAGAAGAAGTTCCTGCATCTGAGCTCGCCATTGCAGTAGCTAGCTCCGCTTAGCGGATCTTTCTCTCTCTATGTTTCTTTCTCCCTCTGCCTCTCTCTCTCTCTCTACCCCATGTTCTTAACAGAGAAAGAGCCCGCTTAACACGTCATTAGGTAGACTAATCAAATGTTATATGACAAAATGGTGGAAAGAGAAAGCCATAATTTTTTACGACGAAGACCATTAGATGGAATGCTATCGGTTCAAATGCGCGTTGCAGTTGCAGGCCCCATGTTCGAGGGTTCCATGTTTTATAAGTTTTCTATTGTGTCATAGCTAATGTCAACACATGTTACAGACAACTTCTCAAAACAAATGTCTTCAGACAAGTTGATTTTAAACTAATTGAAATCACAAGAAACAAGTAGACCCCGATCATCTTTTTCGGAACCTTTGTTTATCGGTACTGTCGTCACCAATCTCGAATCCCTAGTCCTTCTTGCCGCATCCACTTCCATTCCCTTTTTCGTATTTCGAAATTTGCCGACCTACGGTAATAGGTGGTGACGAAGGTGCTGGCTGTCTCATAGGAAGAATGTAAAACTTTAATTTCAAAAGTGATGCAAAGTCGATGGAATTCGTAGAGATCCATGGCACATTGGTTACCTCAAGAGTTGCATCGCAGGTTCGCCTTTCCTTCTCCAGCACCGTTGGCTGCCTCGAGATAGATCAGACTATGCTCATGAAATGATGTTTCAGTGTCGGTCTAGAGGCACAAGAAGGATGCAATCTGAATTCACATTCTGCGCAGGAAATCTGAAGCCACCATTAATTGCCCTGTCACAGGAGTAGAAAGTGCGACACGAGTCTTCTTCCGGACGCTGCGTGATGAAGAGCTAACAGCTGCTGTGGGTGACAAGGGCGGGACACTTTCATAGTCTGTTCTGGACAAAATATTTGGAAATACCGACTACAATGTTCCAATGGAATTCTATAGATAGGACCCGAGCAAGCCTCGCAATGCTGAGAAGAGGCATGCTCGGCGTGCAAAAGTGTAACTTCATGAGGGTGCTAGGAAAGTGGAATCGTTGCATTTGCTCCTTGCTGATGATATGTGAGGGTTTTGAGAAGAAATTCTTGCTCTAGATAGAAGCTCATATCTGACGATAGTAATAGAAGCCCATGATAGAGTCCGAGAAGCTCGCACAAATGGGGGCGATGTCAATCAGAGAAGCATTCGCGTTTGGGAGCAGTCGGAATCCGTGCAGGCGAATCCTAGTAGCTCGCTCCGTCGGTTTGAATGTAAGGAGTGAGCTTGAGAGAGTGGTCTGGATGGAGAAAGTGTGGTATCTCTGCAGGCGCTTGTTGCAGGATTCGTGGAGGAAGAAAGAGTGAATTGACGCAGCCGTGAAATATGCCTGATTTTTAGGTTCTTACAATAAGCAGTGCACGAAATCCAGGTCCTCATTTTCGCATTAAAGGGCATGAGCAGATGCTGGAGGCAGAGGCATATTGCACACTTCTGGTCAAGGTAGAAACCGCATTTGTTGCGGCGACAGGCAGACCCTGCAGACCTAAAACAATCTCTACAGGCCTTACAATGCCTCTGGGATCCCCATCAACCAGAGAGAGAGAGAGAGGGTGGTGGGGATGGAAAGAGTGGTTGATGATCTCAGCAGCGCATCACTACACCTCCGACATCACATCCCTGCACAGGCTGCAGCTAAACTCGCATGGTATCTTCAAACGATGGAAGGTCAAAGGCATTCAGGACTCGAAAGTCTTGCTTCGAATGCAGATAGAGTCCCAATCACACAGGCGAAATCCAACCTGACATCACACAAAAGCACAGCGGACGGCCAAAGAGTTCGGGACATTTGGAGGATGAGGGAATGCTCTGGGTGCTAAGGGTGCTGCATCTAGGGCAGCAGTTTTCCGGCGCACAACTTGTGGAGGAAAAGGAACTTTTGGTAGTGGTAACTGCAGCACTATCCATAACCATAACCAATCTTTCCTTCTTCCATTCAATTCCCTCAATATCTTGATCAACAACAAGACCTACTTCACTAGCATTGATGTTCCAAATGCATAAACAAATTTTTGGAGCGATAGTAACAAAAAGAACCAAAAAGCCGACATTTCGGTACTTCACAAAGCACCCATCTTGGATTATTCTTCGGTACATGAGCTTATAGTTTGAACAGAAAGGAAACATTTGAAACAGAAGTCATGAATCGTGACTGCAACTACAGGATCTTAGCAGTCATTTGTGATAGCCAGGTTGATAGCTTTGATCATTCACTCATGACTGAGGGAAAACAAGGTGGGAAGAAGATTATAGGAAGCAAAGGGAGATCTTCAGAGATGAATGAGCACCAGGGGAAAGCAATTCTTGACTGTGAGGATAATGGTATCGTTGATAACGTTCAATCTGCATCCTGTGTGGGTACACCCGAGATTCAGCTGGAAACTTCTGTAACTTCAACTTCTATGTCCAACCCAAGAATGGATGATTGGGTACCAAAGTCCGCGGCCTGTCGAAATTAAAATCTAGAAGAATCATGTTTAGAAATGTCAAACAGCATGTGTACTCAAGAATCCGATTAACAAGGTTATTCATCAGATAAAACAGTACCAAACAGAAGTACATGTGCAGCCTAGGGTGGATACAAATGTAAGTAACAATCCAGAGATTCCAAGAAAAGATTTGTCAATTGTCAAAAGCTTGAATTCCACTTTGGGTGAAGAGCAGAGTAACAGGGAAGAATTGGCAGGGGAAACCTCATATTCTTGTGGCAATGTGCTCTCAGAAGGTCCAACTGTGCCCTTTAAGTGATATGCAGAATGAGAGGTCAGAGATTTGTATTAAGATAAGATTGGCAAGTTTCTGCCATGGCAAATTAGTGCAACGAGTCATTACTGTCTCCACTCCAGAAACATGGACTCTTAATGGTTGCTTTTATGAAAATTCAGAAAGCATAAGCATCGGTAGCTCAATGTTCTAAGGACAGAAATGCACGTTGTTGTATCAGTGTGATGCACTCATTCATTGAATTTAGGCTGTCATGTTGACGCATTTGATGGCATTTTTCAGAGTTCAGTAGTTGGTGGATCAACAGCATGACATTTTTGCACTTCTTAGCTCACTTTTACTACTATGTTAATGTGAAAAAAAAAAAAAAGAGTCCCAAGAAGAGAGCCTGCAGCTTATATATTGTCCTCTCTGTAGAGAGCCTCGACAAGCCCACTCAAAGTTATTCAAGAGATCAGAGGAAAGACTTACCTTCTTCCCACTGCCACACCCCCCCCAGAGGGAAAAATAGGAAACAAACTTACCTTCTTCCCATATGACTATATGAAGGTGCCCTGATAATCACTCCTCTGCCATCCAGTGAACTTTCAACTGGCTTAAAATGAGATATGTCTTGTTGGATTGAATATCATAGTTTGTTTTGAGACAATGGACACTCCTAGTTACTGTTTGTACTAGTTTGAGCAACACATATGTAGACATATGTGAAAAATCTTTTGATGTTCTCCATCATTTCCTTGCTGTTGGTGCCTTTTCAGCTGAAATTATAAAAGTTTTACTAGCTGTATTGTGTCTCAAGTTTGATTTCTCCCATTCTAATTTTCCAGGAAAGCTCATGTTAAATTCACCATAGTATGCTTTAAAGACGATATTGACATCTTTGTCTCTGGCAACATACGACTGAAGTAACTACTAGAAGGCTACAAGCCTGGAAGTAGGGTTCACAATCTGCTCTAGCCAGATATATTCATGTTTGAGTTGAACCTTTCGAGTCAAATGAAACAGGAGAGTGATATTCTTTGAGATAACAGTCACTTTTAAGACCGAAATAACTCCTGATTATAGAAAAGATGTATCAATGTCATGTCGTATTTGTACTATGTAGGATGCTGCTCCTGTCATGTGAATGAGTTGACAGCTCTAACAAGTAGATTTCAGATATTGGATTAGGCCTTTGCCACAACATTGTTCTGCATATGCTCAATTCGCTTGTACTAAACTTTTGCAGTTCTCCAAGCAAGACGGGCGATTTGAACAAGTTTGTCAAAACCAACAGGAAAGATATGTGCCAATCCTGAAGTCACTAATTCGAGCGAAGAATCTTTTATGGATTCAAGGGTCAGAAATGTTGTTTTTGAATAACCAGAGCTCTCTTAAATCTGCCTCGAGGGCACTTCATCTATATTAGATTGAAAATGAGGTCTCACCTGCCTCCTAACTTGATGTCCCTGGTATCTGAAGTCATTCTTGAGAAATATGCTATTCCCTCTTCAGCATGTCAGCTAATCTCAACTTCAAAGCTTCAAAAGCATCCAAACAAGCATCAAAGCGTGACTCCTGAAAAATAAAATCACAACCAATCGTCAAAGTTTCCAAAAAGGAACAAAATGATTAAGATTATGCTGTCAAATCAATTAGCTATACATATAGATCAATGTCAGCAGTGTTTGATCTATTTGTCAATGTACACTGTGTACAAGAAAATAGACGGAAGCTGTTCTAAATTCCTCTGAAAGATACTGATAAAAGTCATTTGTGTAGTTTTTAACAGCATTTGTCAAGATAGGAATACGAGGAAAGATTCTTATACAAGATGAAGAAATATCATATAAAAAATACCGTAAATCGCATGAGACTTGTGTAATAATAAAGCAACGGAATTGTGTGCGTATATTATGTACATCGCACGAGTTCGATTTCCCATATCACCAACTGTAAACATTTTATATACTGAAGCCATCTACCTGATTTTGATGAAAACTTGTTTTGTCCATAATTTTAGCAAGATTAAGAAGTTTTTACGTAAAGAATCAACTTAAGACTATAGTAAAAGTTAAAACCAAGACTCAAACTACGCATTTGAAAAATCAAGTAAGCAGCGCAAATTTACCCTATACCCTGGTTGAAAGGCAATGTTTGACGACCACAAAAATAAATGTCTGAAAGTTCGAAAAACAGAGGATGGGTGCAGAAATACATCGTCCGCCTTTTTCAGAAAGAAAACACATACAATAAAAAGAGAAGGAAATGAGAAAACACGAGCTGAAAATAAGATAAACACTTATACTAAGTGGGTTTTAAAATAAGTGAGATCAAATGTTAATTGATGATGGTTTGATTGTTCTGTTCTTTCATATTTATTTCTCACCATCATTACAAGTCTTAACTTAAAAGTTGGATCCGTGTTTGTGGATACTTGCGTCAAGGGAAAATCAAGAAGAAAAAGAGAGGATGAATGAGATTGACCTTATAATGCTTTAAGGACTGGACGGAGCCTTTGGATCTTCTCTTAATTCGATGTAATCTCCTGCATCTTCCGATAAGTACTTGGCATTCATTTGGCAATTTGGTGGTTGACACTTCAATCAACCTTTCCAACGATCCGCATCCATGAAGACTCAATCCGCCCAGAAACTCCAACTCGTCGACCCCCTCCACAACCCGTAGCCTCTTGCACCACCCGATATATAAAGACCTGAGGTTCTTCAAGTTTGCTAAACCAACGAGACTTTGCACATTAGGACAATGCCAAAGTTCGAAGAATTCCCACGATTCCGACGCACCTACGACTTGAATGTCGAGTATCTTAGGGCATCCCTACAGTCTGAGACTACGCAAGTTACTTTAAGACTCGAGATGGGAAGATTAGTGTCCCTCCACGACTAATCAATTCATTAGCAGACTCATAGAGTAGCCTTTCGAAGGACTCACACCATAAAATAGACAATACCTCCAGTGATTCCAACACCGTAGAAAATTGGATCTCTACTAGCTTTGGACAATATATCACCTGGACTTCCTTCAGCTTCCTCATTCTTGATAGACTCAATTTCTCGAGGTATCCACACTTTCGCACCAGCAACTCCTTTAGCTGTGGAAGTTGAAGCCCATCAAGTTGAATTTCTTGCATTGGAGACCTAAAGATGTCTAAACATGACAAATTTCTCAGGTTTGGAGAGAGTGAGCCAACTATAATGACCTTATCAAGCCTTAGCTTTGCAGAGGGAGAAAGGTTTGCAGGCCAAATCAAACAAAGAAGTTCGTTTAGCAGAGCAAGGGAAGCCATCTCAGAGGAATAGGGACTTGGAAGCGATGCTCAATTTGGTCAGCTTGGATAACTTCCCAATCCACCCCAACTCACCGGTACGAAGAAGTTTATCTCCTACTCCATTTTTGTTGGAAATCTATCATCTACATAACCTCCACCATCACTTAGATCCAATTCAACCAGATTAGTCAAGTTTGAGAGATCCGGGACCACCAGCAACGATTTAGACGACACTCTTAGATGGGTCAAACTTGTTGGGAGCGCGGCAACTCTTGAATCATATTACAGCCCACCAACTCAATTCTTTGCAGGCGAGGAAGCATCTGATGCTCTTGAAACTTCAGTAACTCCGGTATTTGATAGATTGAGGATTCTTAGAAAGGGCAAACTTCCGATCCAGAAGAAGTTGACCTTTAAAAAGGAACTATGACTGAAGCACTTCCAGATTCGGAAGCATTCCCATAGCACTAGGTAACTCCCACAAATATGCTAGATCTAGTTCCCAAAAAGCACTATCAAAGTGCAACTCACGAATGATTTCAAATTCCATATGGAATCGGGAGTTTCTTTATTTGCTACCACCTACGAACAAATACTGCAAATTCACTAGGTCTCCGATTTCTTCAGGCAAATGTTTAAGAGAATTGCAGTTATGAATCTTCAGGTCTATCAGACACTTCAACTTCCCAACAGAGCCGCAATTTTCCTCAATTCGAACAACTTCAAAAGTAAGCCTCTCTAAATTGGGCATGTAGAAGTCGGTTTTGGTATGTTGTGCAAGTTAAGAAAAGAACTTTCAATTTGAGGCCATCTGTCAAAATGAATGCCATAGTCAACAGATAAACAATCACATTATTACTTTCTATGAAACTAAAATAGAAATAGGGTATTACGCACCTTAATTAAGCTTCGTAATCTTGAATCATCTAAGAAGCCAACCCACAAATTCAAGAACAACTACATTCTTTAGGGACATGGGGGCCATTTATTGATTTGCGAGGATAATTCAAAGAAATCCATCTTACTTGGTAAGATGATTCGCTGCACGCCAACAAGGGTTAAACCAGATAATTTGAGAAATCTTAGCTGTTCAAACCTTCCAATCTCTTCATTCCGAACAACAACATTATGGGGATCACGTGCAGATTTCTCAAGAGATAGTGCTTGAACGTCATTCTTCATCTGCAAATGAGAATGGAAAATTGCTGATATTAGTATTCTATCTCATAGAGCAAAAGGATTAGAAAATGGAAAAGAAACAAAAGATAGAGCATCCTAAGTCAATGTAGTGGAATTTATTGCCAGAATGTAGTTAGTTCTCTGTAAGTGCTTTACCTCCCTTGATCTTATTGCATCAAAGCCCTCCTCCCAAATCCATATTCGACTCCGCTTCTCAGGATTGATTGGATTTTCTTGATGAATAATTTTTCTTCCAAGATCTTTAAGTTGATCATGCATCCACAACTTATTGTTCTCCACAATCTTTATCGAGACATGTTAATAAGGACACCACTCCAAGATCCGGAAAAAACTCACAATCTTTCCACATGTAGATTGCATTCATCCCATCTTCACCAATGAAAAAGCTTGCAATATCGAGGAAAATTTGTTGTTGCTCGAAATTTAAGGCATCATAGCCGATCTTCAATTTTTCAAAAACATCCTCATGAGGTGCTCTTCTTAACTTTTCCAATGTCTCTTTCCATAATTTTTGAGGTTTGTCGTAGAGGAACGAACCAATTACCTCAACAGCCAACGGAAGTCTTCCAAAGAATATACAATTTCCCTTGAAAGATCATTGTAATCGTCTAAAGGCGAGTCTCCGTTAAATGCATGCTTGCTGAAAAGCTCAAGTGCACATTCAGTACTCATCACCTCCATTTCATAATCTAAAATTTGACACCTTTGTGCATTGATTCGTAAAACATCTTTATTTCTAGTTGTAATCAATATTCTGGATCCCGAATAGAAAGTATTCTTTCCAATTAATTTCTCTACTTGTTCGTTGTTATCAATGTCATCAAGTACAATGAGCACTTTCTTACTGCAAAATACTTCTCCAGTCCTCTTCGTTCCATGGTCAATTTCCTCTATGCTCTTTGTTCCTGCAGGATGGCTGATTTCAGATAATAACCTTTTTTGCAAGTCAACTAAGCCATCTGCTCTTAATGACCTCGCTCGAACATCTTCGAGGAAACAACAACACTTTCCAAAATGAGAAGAGAGTTGGTTGAACATGACCTTTGCGAGAGTCGTTTTACCGATACCCCCATGCCATGAATCTTAATGAGTCGCACACCATTGGAATTGACGTCTAATAATTTCCTTAAAGCTATCACATGATCATCGATTCCAACTAAATGTTCAGTCACTGATCTATGTTTTGTCTTCAACTTCTGTACAACCTCCTCAACTACCAATTTGATCAGTTCCCCGTGGCTGTTACAATAGAAAATCATTTTAGTAGGGGAAAATGCGAAATCACGATTGCCTAACTAGAAATGATGTTATTCAAGCATCGTATAAACTATGAAATGATTTGATAATAATGAGACCTTAACAATCTAGTAGTGATCTTCTAAAAGTCCATATTGGACATTAACATCACTCCAAAACGTATTTTTTAGGCTCTTGGCAATTTGTGCGCCATGTCATGACTCGAAGTTTGACTTGGTTCCATACACGAGATTAGCCATCTTGGGACTTTCGAGCAAAATAGATGCATGAAAAATTATGCATTTTAAATGAGGAAAAATGTTTAATGTATTGAAAGATTAAATGTTAGGTTAAAAAAATGCAAGGCATTTCATTATCCCATTCTTTTTCTTCCCACTTCCCACAATGAATAATTATTAGTATTATTATTTTTTGCTACCTAGCTATTAATATCAATGTTAGGAAGTTTCACATTTTTTTAAAGACGCAGCAAAGGTTCATCATTCAGTATTACAATGATAAAACTCCCACCTCAATCTTACCCTAATTTTCAAATCTACGATTGAGTGTTGGGTAAACTTGGGAAGACAAGCATCTAGCTAACTTACCCTTTGTACTTCTTCGCTTCCCATCCCTTTATCGCATCAACCTCCATGAGAGCCTCTCTCCAAGCATCGACTTGCCCATTGCTCAACTTCTTCTCGCGCTCCAAATTGAGTATGGCATCGCGATACAATGGGGTTTTCAGCTTAACATCGTCAGGTTCCACGTCGAAGAAAATAGGCAGGATCACTTTATCACCTTCCGATTTGAAGGTACCTGCCACGATTTGCGCCAGCTCACGGAGGCACCATGAGCTCGAAGCATAATTTCGGGAGAAGATGGGTATGTAAATTCTGGAGTTGTCGATCGCTTGCAGAAGCGATCCATCGATCCGTTCACCAACACGGAGCTCTTCGTCGTCTCGAAAGACGCAAATTCCAGCGTCAATCAAGCTATGGAAGAGAAAGTCGGTGAATCCAATTCGAGTATCGGGCCCTCTAAAACTCAAGAAAACCTGATACTCGCTTCCCGACGACGTTCCTGCGTCTGAGCTCGCCATAGGAATAATTTGCTGAGCTTCAGCAGATCTGTCACACTCTTTTTTCTCCCTCCCCTTGTCTCGGACCCGATGTTCTTAACGGAGGAAGGGGTCGGGTCAACACGCGGTCGTTGAGAGAGCGGCTTTTTCGACGACGAAGACCATAAGCTGGAATGATAATGGTCGATGAGAAAGAGGCCACGTCATGAGGAAATAATTGTGGGGGTGAACAGGAAAAGTAAAGCCAACCAAACCACATGAATGAAGGCTGACGCGTGGGGAAGAAGAAAATGTCGAGAATGGTGGCTGGTTGAAGACTTGCAAGCTAAGACGACTACTTTTGTCGAAGTTTGAGGGCCTTTTCTTTTTTTTTTTTGTCTTTGAGTTGAAATGTTTGACAAAATGCAAAGACATTCACATGTCTAGTTCGTCGAAATATATCCGAACACGTATATTCAATTGCATATCATACCATATATCATCGACAAAAATACTTTAAATATTAATATTTATGTACGGCGTTTTACTTTGATGCCAATATTTTTTTGAGGTCACTTAAGTGTTAATTTTTTAAAAAATAATTATTTAAGTGCTAACTCCAATGAAGCCTCCGAAATTTCTTTGTCGTTGGCACTAAAGTAATCGTTTTTTCTCCGATTTGGCACTTAAGTCGATACAAAAAAATATTAATACTTAAAGTGAGTCACCGTACACAAATATTGATATTTAATGTGTTCTTTTGCCACGAATCGATAGGGTTTGTCTAATTTGGGGAGGACAGAAATGGGGACATGATATGGCGGTTTGTCTTAGCGTGAAGGAATGAGCGCAGCTACTTCATTTCGCGCCAGTAGACCTGAAAAATATTACTTTTAAAATCTTATTCAATCTTGCCTATGGCTGACTGAAACCTTTTATATAGGAACAATATCCATCATTTTTTTTACCGAAGAATAATATCCGCTATTTTAACAAATTACTACTGAATTCTTTATAAATTAATTATTCTTTGAATATTATCAGTTTGATGATTTTCAAAATTAAACAAAAAAATAAATTTCATCTTGTTTCTTTTTAAAATAGTGAAAACCCCACCGATTCATTGGCAAAAAGTTACGAAACCGCACCGTCCATTTTGTAAAATGACCGTATGGTCATGAAATAATTTTCCTGATTTTTTTTTACTTGTAATTATCAATATCGCTGTAACTTACAAGGATACGTAGGGTTTCCCCTTTAAAAAGACGAATTGAGGAGTTTACGAAAATTACCATTATCCAAATGCAAGGCATGGATGAAGTGCTTGAATTTTTTAGTCTGTTGTGAAGATTTGGATGGGAAGGATTAAATTTTGTGCTTTTTGTGTAAAATATTGGTTCACTAAGAATTTGATATATTTGTGTATTTTGATAGAAAATTAGAAGTCCAAAGGATTTCTCGACAACATTGATATACACGATAAATAGTACAACACATTGCATGATCTAATTAATATATTTTTGTTAGAAAAGAAGTGCGACGAAGAAACATGCCCAAATGAACAAAATACTTTATAATACAACCTTTAAAATAGCATCGAGAAGCCTAGTTCTTAAAGTTTCTTACAAGAACATGTGAGAGTTAGAGGAAGCCCTAAAGGAAGAAGAGCATGCATTTGCAAGTCGAATTTTTTTTTATGAATAATAACATGCGGTCTACGGGCAAAATCTAATTGCACAAATCTTTCGACTTTACTCCTTCAAAAAAAATTGCAATTTGATGATGGTCCTAGATAGCTACTACTGGTCCGTGCCACGATTTTGAGTCTTGAACTTACACAGTACCTCAATCGCATATTTCCCATCTTCTTTGTCTTGTTTGACTAGTCCTATAGAACTCTACTTGATATATTGTGTCTGTTTAACACAGATCCCTTCAAAGAGACTATTATTTTTCTATTTCCCAATTCTCTTTTTTATCTTTTTATTTTTTTATTCCTTTTTATTTTTTACTATTCTATTTTTTTTTGGGCTAGCTCTTTTCATCGAGAGCGTCGTTGCTGAGACTCCATTACCGAGAGCATCACCAAAACTCCATCACCAAGATCGCTCACCATCACCTCCAATCGTCCTACTACTCTGGTCGTCCCAGACCATTCGCGGCAATAATCTCCGGTGATCGAAACACCACCTCCATTCATCCGGAATCGAAATCTCAATAATGACGAATATATACATAATCCAAAAATTCATACACCGGAGTACATTACCGGAGATTTGACCGATACAGGCAAAAGGATACCTCAAGTGTTAATATTTGTGTACGATACTCACTTTTGTAAAAACGATTACTTGAGTGCATTTGAATTCGACATCTTATAATTTATGTTCGAGCGATGACTATAGAAGTGGAGTA